>CM073592.1:123181878-124385628 GCA_037074705.1 Zhengitettix transpicula | reverse complement strand
AAGCCGGAGATCTCACCCATTTAAAGTTTGAGAATAGGTTGAGGTCGTTTCGGCCCCAAGGCCTCTAATCATTCGCTTTACCGGATGAGACTCGTCTGAGCACCAGCTATCCTGAGGGAAACTTCGGAGGGAACCAGCTACTAGATAGTTCGATGAGTCTTTCGCCGCTATACCCAGCTCCGACGATCGATTTGCACGTCAGAATCGCTACGGACCTCCATCAGGGTTTCCCCTGACTTCGTCCTGGCCAGGCATAGGTCACCATCTTTCGGGTCCCAACGTGTGCGCTCTAGGTGCGCCTCACCTCGCAATGAGGACGAGACGCCCCGGGAATGCAGAGGGCGCAACCGTGACAAGCACGGCGCTTTATACCCCCGTCTTCCCTCGGTCCGCGCGAGGCGAAACCTTCACTTTCATTGCGCCTATGGGTTTAGTAAAGCCCAATAACTCGCGCACATGTTAGACTCCTTGGTCCGTGTTTCAAGACGGGTCGTGAAATTGTCCAAAGCTGAAGCGCCGCTAACGAGAGCGATTATTCCGCCCGAGGACATAACCGTACCTTCAGCAGCCCATGTTTGGAGCCGGGCCAATTTGGAACCGTCATCCGAGTAGGACTGCTTTCCGGACGGCCAGGCGCCCTCAAATTTGGCGAATCACCTCTTTCAACATACCGCCGAGCAGCCGGTCAGGGACACCGGGGCTCTGCACGACGTACACCAACCCGTGAAGACTGGCGGAAGTGCAGGCTGCGCACCCAGACCTTGGACCGGCACCCAGCGGGTCGCGACGTCCTACTAGGGGAGAAGTGCGGCCCACCGCACACCGGAACGGCTACACCATACAGCGAGTGGAGATTAACCTAACACGACCCCGACGCGGTTATACACCGTGCGGGCGGTAGGTCCCATCTGCCGCAGATATAGGCCGGTGGCCCGGATGGGCGTGAATCTCGCCGTTCGACCATTCGGACTTCTCACGTTTACCCCAGAACGGTTTCACGTACTTTTGAACTCTCTCTTCAAAGTTCTTTTCAACTTTCCCTCACGGTACTTGTTCGCTATCGGTCTCGTGGTCATATTTAGCCTTAGATGGAGTTTACCACCCACTTTGAGCTGCACTCTCAAGCAACCCGACTCTAAGGAAAGGTCCTCCCGCAACCTGCAACGGTCCTACGGGCCTGGCACCCTCTACGGGCCGTGGCCTCATTCAAGTTGGACTTGGACTCGCCGCGAAGGTCACGGGATGGCGGACCCTCCCAAACACCACATTTCACGACAGGCCCTCGCCTGCGGGATTCGGTGCTGGGCTCTTTCCTGTTCGCTCGCCGCTACTGAGGAAATCCTTGTTAGTTTCTTTTCCTCCGCTTAGTAATATGCTTAAATTCAGCGGGTAGTCTCACCTGCTCCGAGGTCGTTGAAGAAAATGAGAAATTGCTTTCTCAACTTTTCAGGACCGCCAACACATTGCCGTTTCACACCCCAACGCCTAATTTATGGTCATTTCATTTGACCTCATCTCCCCACCTTTCACTTTATTCATTTCATTTCATTTCATTGTTTCCCCGTTTTACGGGTGAAACTATTCATTTTTGGTTTGTGCCACTTTTTCCTCCTTCCACCTTCCTCACTTTCCTCATGTGTCCAATATTCGGGTATTTACCCGTTTCTTTAAACTGCGATCTGGGGGGATAACGAGACGTTATGTTAGGTTAAGGTCTTGCACGAGCAGTCATTACTGACGAACGTGTTCAACCGTTCACCAAACGTTTCTCGTTTCCCCTACGCACAATTTAGGACGTTTGGGGCAGACAAATGTTTTCGTTTGGCGTCAAATATTTAAGACGACGCCGCCTACCCGACCATCTGTCGGATGGCAACGAAGCGTCCAGTTACGCGGATTTGTATCCGTCAGAAATTGGAGCCGACCCTCAGCCAGGCGTGGCCCGGGAACTGAAATCCATGGACCGCAATGTGCGTTCGAAACGTCGATGTTCATGTGTCCTGCAGTTCACATGTCGACGCGCAATTTGCTGCGTTCTTCATCGACCCACGAGCCGAGTGATCCACCGTTCTGGGTAGATTCTTTTAATTAACATTTTTCCAAATCTTGTATCGATCTGGTTTCAACTTTGTAGGGGAGGTTTTCAAGCCTCTGTAACATTCAATTTTTGCACTTTACGAGCACTCTACACGAGAGGTCGCTTGTTCGATGCATGACTCCACGGAGGGGTCGGATAAAGGGCGAAAGTCTTTGATAACCTGTTCTCATTCAGAGTTTAACATGTAGGTGCCCAATACCAACCAGACAACCGCTTCTGCGTCACACCATTTGCTTCTCATTTCTGCGGAGACATTTTGAGATTAACGCGTGTTCTCCGGAACCACGCGACGCCGGCCGACAATTTTTTTTGTCTGACCCTTATTAATTGTCTTTTCCAATTAATTTCAATTAATTAATTAATCATGTTAATGATCCTTCCGCAGGTTCACCTACGGAAAACCTTGTTACGACTTTTACTTCCTCTAAATAATCAAGTTCGGTCATCTTTCCGGACCCATCGGGAACGAACGGAGTCGAACCCGCGGACCAGTCCGAAGACCTCACTAAATAATTCAATCGGTAGTAGCGACGGGCGGTGTGTACAAAGGGCAGGGACGTAATCAACGCGAGTTTATGACTCGCGCTTACTGGGAATTCCTCGTTCATGGGGAAAAATTGCAAGCCCCAATCCCTAGCACGAAGGAGGTTCAGCGGGTTACCCGGACCTTTCGGCCTAGGAAGACACGCTGATTCCTTCAGTGTAGCGCGCGTGCGGCCCAGAACATCTAAGGGCATCACAGACCTATTATTGCTCAATCTCGTGCGGTTAGAAACCGCCTGTCCCTCTAAGAAGAAGTGTAATCGCTGACAGCACGAAGGATGTCAGACGACTATTTAGCAGGCTAGAGTCTCGATCGTTATCGGAATTAACCAGACAAATCGCTCCACGAACTAAGAACGGCCATGCACCACCACACACCCAATCAAGAAAGAGCTATCAATCTGTCAATCCTTCGGGTGTCCGGGCCTAGTGAGTTTTCCCGTGTTGAGTCAAATTAAGCCGCAGACTCCACTCCTGGTGGTACCCTTCCGTCAATTCCTTTAAGTTTCAGCTTTGCAACCATACTTCCCCCGGAACCCAAAAGCTTTGGTTTCCCGGTGGCTGCCCGCCGAGTCATCGGAGGAACTGCGGCGGATCGCTGGCTGGCATCGTTTATGGTTAGAACTAGGGCGGTATCTGATCGCCTTCGAACCTCTAACTTTCGTTCTTGATTAATGAAAACATACTTGGCAAATGCTTTCGCTTCTGTTCGTCTTGCGACGATCCAAGAATTTCACCTCTAACGTCGCAATACGAATGCCCCCGCCTGTCCCTATTAATCATTACCTCGGGTTCCGAAAACCAACAAAATAGAACCGAGGTCCTATTCCATTATTCCATGCACACAATATTCAGGCGGGCTTGCCTGCTTTAAGCACTCTAATTTGTTCAAAGTAAACGTGCCGGCCCACCTCGACACTCAGTGAAGAGCACCGCGGAGGGATTTTATCGGGGTCCGCCTCCAGCACACGACACCGCACACGACGTTAGCCGTGACGGGCGCGCACCTTAGGCTCGCCACCACCGGCAGGACGTCCCACGATCATGCCAGTTAACACCGACGGGCGGTGAACCAACACCGTAGGACACAAATTCAACTACGAGCTTTTTAACCGCAACAACTTTAATATACGCTATTGGAGCTGGAATTACCGCGGCTGCTGGCACCAGACTTGCCCTCCAATAGATCCTCGCTAAAGGATTTAAAGTGTTCTCATTCCGATTACGAGGCCTCGGAAGAGTCCCGTATCGTTATTTTTCGTCACTACCTCCCCGTGCCGGGAGTGGGTAATTTGCGCGCCTGCTGCCTTCCTTGGATGTGGTAGCCGTTTCTCAGGCTCCCTCTCCGGAATCGAACCCTGATTCCCCGTTACCCGTTACAACCATGGTAGGCGCAGAACCTACCATCGACAGTTGATAAGGCAGACATTTGAAAGATGCGTCGCCGGTACGAAAGACCGTGCGATCAGCCCAAAGTTATTCAGAGTCACCAAGGCGAACGGACCGGACGAGCCGGCCCATTGGTTTTGATCTAATAAAAGCATCCCTCCCATCTCTGGTCGGGACTCTGTTTGCATGTATTAGCTCTAGAATTACCACAGTTATCCAAGTAACGTGGGTACGATCTAAGGAACCATAACTGATTTAATGAGCCATTCGCGGTTTCACCTTAATGTGGCTTGCACTGAGACATGCATGGCTTAATCTTTGAGACAAGCATATGACTACTGGCAGGATCAACCAGGGAGCTGCTCCGTAAAATATACAGGGCACTCAAGCCATCGCTACAGCTGAGCCATCCTTGTGGCACAGCTTGTAGCTAGACTACTTTCATTCTCTCCACTTTAATTCTACTTGAGAATTCAATCTTTCATTAACATCCTCGACTCGCTAATTCAGTGTCCGCGACCTCAGTCGCGGACCGTGTCCAACAAATGCGAGTTTAGTCAAGTGAGCCTGGTGTCTGCAGGTCACGGTGACTTTTTTAATTTTTCCCCGGTTCACACACACGAGCTCTGCCTGACGACATACGCTCGTGGGCTTGCCGGCCCGGAGAGTGTCCGTCTCCGACATCTATAAAAGAAGCTACCGCTGCACGAAAACTGGGCTGGTAAGAGATGCGAACGCATCTGCTTTAAACTTACACGCCGTTAACATTTTCGTGAGCTGGCAAACTTTTTGCGCCAATTCCTTCGGCACACTGCAGTAGGAAAGACTGACGTGGAGGGACGAAAGCGACTGTACTCCAGAACGCCCCGCGACATAACCACGACACCAACCTTACTACAATAGTGTCGACTGCGACCAAAAGGACCGAACGTAATTCCTTTTATTATCGGCCGACGTCATGAGGAAAGGCTTTTCACATAATACCTTTAACGTTCTACGCGGAGCTCGATCCGAGCGGCTACAAAGAACTCGCATCAGATTCTACGGCCCCGCGACGCTGCACTACGTGCACCAGCAAAAGGTAGACGGGCACAGACCAGAGCGACTGTACTCCAGAACGCTAAGGGCTAATACCGCGACACCAGTCTCTATGATGCAGCAGTGACTTTCAGCTTTTACCCAAGGACCGAACGTCATTCGAAACCTGTATCAGGTAGTCCATTGAGTAACGAGGAGCTTGGACGATGGTGCTGAACTCCGGACACAAGTTCAGCTCGCCACAGCTCCGCGACGCCACACCGCAGCTCGAAAGGCAATACGTAGGAAAGGGACGAGAGCGACTGTACTCCAGAACGCCACAGGCCCCAACCACGACCACCAATCATCGTGCAGTTGTGATAAAATGACGAGCCTTCGCAGGCTCACGCGGAACGGGGAAGTTCGCGACGCCACTCCACAGCTAGAAAGGCAGTGCGTAGGAAAGGGACGAGAGCGACTGTACTCCAGAACGCTACGGGCCCGAACCACGACCGCCATTCATCGTGCAGAAGTGACCAAACGAGGAAGCTACTCAGGAAAACGCGGAACGGGAGGCAGGCGACAGAGGCTTTACGGCAGACCCAATCGCCCGTCGCAAGTCTGTTCGCACGAAGCCTCCCATTGCTCCACGACATCACCATGCAGCCCAAAAGGCGAACCGAGGGAGAGGGACGAAAGCGACTGTACTCCAGAACGCTAAGGTCCCAAACCACGACCGTCAGTCTTCGTGCATTAGTGACAAATTGAGTAGCTTCTCGACATTCACGCGGAACGAGAGAAATCCTCCCATTGCTCCGCGACATCACCATGCAGCCCGATAGGAAATCCTTTGGAGAGGGACGACAGCGACTGTACTCCAGAACGCTACGGTCCCCAACCGCGAACTCCAGTCGTCGTGCATTAGTGACAAAATGAGGAGCCTTCTCGTGAACACGCGGAACGGGCGGAAAGCGACAGAGGCCCTACAGCGAACTTAATCGACTTCCGTAATTAGCTCACAATTCGCTACCCACTGTTCCGCGACGCCACCCTGCAACGCCATAGGCAATACGTAGGAGAGGGACGAGAGCGACTGTACTCCAGAACGCTACGGGCCCTAACCATGACCGCCAGAAATGGTGCAGCAGTGT
Organism: Zhengitettix transpicula; assembly: GCA_037074705.1. Lineage (NCBI taxonomy): Eukaryota > Metazoa > Arthropoda > Insecta > Orthoptera > Tetrigidae > Zhengitettix > Zhengitettix transpicula. The sequence continues at coordinate 124,379,430 of CM073592.1, read as the reverse complement.
CAACTCCGACCGACGGACTGCTAACGTGGCAATGCCACTTTTACTTGTCCGCCTTGGCCGTCGTCGGGAGGACTGCGTATACCGTTGACGCGAACCGTGACGGTAGAGACTGTACTCCAGACACTCAGGTCAGTCGTAAACAGCTCGTACTTGGTCCCGGCTGGCTCCACGCAAACGGCTCATAACACTGTAGGAAACAGATTGTTTGAGAACGCAGTCTCCAAGGAACAGAGATGGTTTGAACCATGGTTATTCCCGATTTTGCACTGGTCGGCAAGTGCTGCAGTGACTGCCGGTTCTCGTACACAGTCTTCGCACGAATCTAAGGACTACCACTGCCTTCCAACAGCAACCTTTTCATCGGTCTCCAGTCCCTTAACCGGCAGCTGTGGCCCTCACTCCCGGTATCTCACTTGTGCCCCTTGACTATTTCGTCTTTTTGCGATCAGCGGCCCAGGTATTGCGCACACTCTCGTCGTGGCTCTTCCGCACGTTTACAAGTTAACCGAAGAGTATCTCACATTTCCGTGCGTGAGACTCACTACTTTTAAAGCAAGGAAATCGTCGTACGTACATGGACGGCCAATTTCTTTTGCAAGGCCGTCTCCCGTGTACTCAGAATTCGGTAGAGCACAGCACATTATTACTTTCCCTATTTTGCTGCATCGACCACATGCGTTTAACTCAGAGAAAAATTAACCTACAGAAACCCCTTGGATGAGTTAGCGCCCACAAGCAGTTCCTTGCCTGCAGTAACCTTCGTCGTTGTAGTGCTCACATGTTCTCCCATTGTTCGACATTCTCACCTAGGTTTGCCAGGGACAAACGCATCTGTATTCCGTAGGCAATTCGTTATCGAGCGCGCCCCTGTTCACAATTGTCCCTGCATGGGCGGACACTTATGACATCCTCAAGGGACGCTCATGCCCCGTCTCGTACGTAAGGGACACTCGGTCACAACCAGGCCAACTTTGAATGAATTGAAAATCAATCGTGGCGGCTGATGTACTAATGCCCGAGTTATCAGAAGCGAGGACGATTAGGTGGTCACAGAGACCTCCGTACGGAGCTTTCGAATACCTCACGTCGAGTGCCTTGTGAAAGGAAGTCGCTCGGTCACACTGCGGGATGTCCACACCCTCGGCTTCCTGCGATACAGGCGGTGTATCGTCTGGCTGCAGGGAGAGAAGTTTGCGGGCGGTCGAGGTTCACTTATCGTCAAGCCGTGGGGCCCACGTCATTGGGTCGCAGACACTTCATAGTGGTCTACACGGCTGTCCTAACATGTGAGGTCCCAGGGGAACACCGGACTTTGGCAGGAAGGGTGACCTGTGTCCGCGGCGAAAAGAGACTACGCGACCCTGCGACCGGAACAGCTGTGCTGATGGGCGCTCAGGCGCATGGGGGGGGGGGGGGCGAGCGACGCAGGTACAAAAGTTGGGTCCGCATAGTCATGCGAGAAGTATGTGTATAGGCCGCCAGACAACACTGTGAGATGCATATTGGGTTGGTGGGAAATGGAAGTGCCAGGCGGAATGTCGAAGGAAGGGAGAAAGTAAAGGGCCTTTCGACAAGGGTTCACCCACCCGGCACGTGCGCTGAAGCAGTACGGATCCCATCCTTGGTGGGCTTACGAACAAAGTCGTCACGTCGGGCGGGGGCACATGACAGAGTCGTTTCCCACGAATACGTTAGGGTCGACACAGGTAACATAGAAATTATGTCGGGACCAGCATGTAAAGCACAGGACGGCAAATAGTCCTCCAAAAGCCGGCCGCTGTTGCCTGAATACACGGCGGTTAAAGGAAGTTAGTTACGGGAGCGGAGAAACCCTTAGCGGGGTCGCGGATGACGTAAAGTTAGGGGGGGCCAAGCGGTGGAACTGAACGCACAGCCACTAACCCATGGTCCGCCCGGAGGAACAGGGCATACGGCCAAAGTACTGCGGAATAAGGGCTCGGAGGAGAGCCCCGTTTACAGAAGAACAGTCGCCCGCGCAGTTGCGAAGGTCTTCGGACCGACGAGACACGGGCAACATGATCTCAGGACCAAGTGCAAAAGGTCGCGTATGAGTCGCAGTTGGCTAGTGTGCGGAGAGCGGACTCAGTATTAGGCAACGCAAGGCCTATAGGAAACTGGAGGTGGTGCGCGCGGGCGGGCACAGCTTGGGGGAGTCATAGCCCACGGGTGAAGACTGCGGGGCAAGGAACTGGCAATGGATGGCGGTGACGAACCCGAGGCGTGATGAAGCCGTGTGCCCTTCGGCTCGGTGTCTGTGCCGGGTAAGTAGCGGGTTCTTTCCCGACGCCCTCTGGAGAACGTTTCTTCTGCAAGGGGATCGAAGTTTCAAATGGCAGTCTCCTCCACGAACCAACACCCCCACCGTCACTGAAGAGGTGCAGTGACAGGCCTCATCGCTAGCACGACGTCAAGGGATAGACTACCGCAACACACAGCCACGTCCAGTACTACCTCATTTCATGATCTCGAACTGCCATCCGAATACAAAACGGCAGCCACACTTTCCCGGTGATTGGTGCGGTCGGCCGCAAAGTGTATTACTGTCCGTTCCCGTCATCAATGAGAAGGGGCCCGATAACATGCGCGACCCGGGGGGGTTACCGCAAGGTAGTGTTTGCACTTGTACGAATTAGAGTCACCCCATCACTCATGGACTACAAGCAAAGGGGAGAGCCCTGGTCAGCAGGTGCTCGCATACACAGTTTTATACATTCCTTTCATTAAGCGTCATCGGTGGTCGCGAACCATTTATTCGGCCGCCGCAGCAGTTAAGCTACTGGCTACCTCCCTGCCGCTGGTAGGTTCCGCTGCCACCCAGCAAAGAATGGTAACTACGCGGTTCCGTCGTCGGTTAACTGAGGCTGGCCGACGTCAACACCTGCGTCCCAGGACTACACGACCGCCTTCAGTGGACTCGGTTACTACTGAAAGCAGTGGCTGACACAAACCAGCCATTGTCACAATTCCCCAGCTCATATAGGATACTGGGTAATTCTTTCCCCCTGCAAGGCTCAACGAGAGGTGCATAAGTTCTGATGACTATGAGTCCGTTGGCCAGGGTCCCGGCTACGGTAGGACTCGTTGCCAGCAGTTAAACGGGTGGGCCGCTGTGTGGGCTCCCTTCGATCGAACGAAACAGATACCCGGAGATCGGCTGCCGGGTCGCTCACAAATCAGGGTCGATCCGCTCGTCCGGAGAATTTGCCGTGACTTGTATGTTGGCTTGATGTCGGGCTTGAGCAGGGAAGCGCCCGCAAACGCGATATCTAGGACTTACAAATCACTGCCCTCTTCTCGGCAAAGGGAAAAGAATCTACAATTCTTAGGGAACGTTTCACTGTAAACAAAACCTACAGTACACGTTATAACTTCATTGTCCCTGTGAAGCCGAGTAGCCACATACGTGTATGCGCTTTTTTTTGTACCTTATAACTACATAAATGTGTGCTGAACGTTGTACTAACACCATGTCCCTGTCTGCGGAAAGGAGACAATCAACCGCTTACAACAAATGGGAAAATTTACCGCCTGTCTGCGAAGTGTGAGTCAATGTCCCGTCTGTAATGTACAATCTTCCACAGGAAGGCTTCGTTCAGCCCACTTCTGTATCGTGAACATGACTAGTTCGAGAATAGTGCTATTGCAGCTGTAAGTTGCTCGCCTTCAACACAGTTCTGTCACCCCAAGTAGGCCTTTCGAAAATCCGCTTTCAACATATTCGCCCTGTAAGTGAAATATGTACGGAATAGGAAATGCTGCAACCGATGATGATTACTTTCCGCCTAATGCTTCAATATCGGATATATCAACTTGTCGACGTGCAGACGGATTATACTTTGCAATGAAATGTGTCCTTTCCAATGTCACTCGCTCGTCATGAGGTGTATTTGGGAAACAAAGCGAAGGACTTCATGTGCCGTCCCGCCGAGGAAATGCTCTATTTAGGTCGCCAAGGAGTGCAACAGTAACGACGGGAAACTGATACTCGAATCAAGTAGGACGCTATCGGTTGCCACCTCGTAGACTCTGATGTCTAAGTAGAAATCACCATCACAACTGGCAATCACTGCGGTAGCCGTATTCACAGCGTGAATTCGAAGTGAGCTCCTCACATTATTCGTATCTAGCGACGAAAACGTTAACCATGTTCGCACCTCTCAGTATATATCGGGCGAGAATGTTGTATGCAGGAATTTCATTGCGGCTCGTTTCATTACGAATGAGCTATTTCTGACGTCATACGCATAGCGTCCTGTTCGTACATTGCGAGATTCCATCCTCATGTGTGCCTGCTAGTTGATGACAGTCCGAGAAGGCGACTACAAGAGGTTAGGTTAAGCGGAATGTAGTGCTGTGCAAGAGGCGCCCGTATCCTGTGGAAGACTAGTGCCGTCCTCAGAGTAATTGTTTTGCTTGTTTCTGGAATCGCATCTGTGCCTGCTAATTAATGACAGTCCGAGCCGGCGACTACACTAGGTTCGGTTAGGTTAAGCGAAATGTTGTGCTGTGCAAGAGGCGCCCGTATCCTGTGGAAGACTAGTGCCATCCTCAGATTAATTGTTTGGCTTGTTTCTGGAATCGCATCTGTGCCTGCTAATTAATGACAGTCCGAGCCGGCGACTACACTAGGTTAGGTTAGGTTAAGCGAAATGTTGTGCTGTGCAAGAGGCGCCCGTATCCTGTGGAAGACTAGTGCCGTCCTCAGAGTAATTGTTTTGCTTGTTTCTGGAATCGCATCTGTGCCTGCTAATTAATGACAGTCCGAGCCGGCGACTACACTAGGTTAGGTTAGGTTAAGCGAAATGTTGTGCTGTGCAAGAGGCGCCCGTATCCTGTGGAAGACTAGTGCCGTCCTCAGAGTAATTGTTTTGCTTGTTTCTGGAATCGCATCTGTGCCTGCTAATTAATGACAGTCCGAGCCGGCGACTACACTAGGTTAGGTTAGGTTAAGCGAAATGTTGTGCTGTGCAAGAGGCGCCCGTATCCTGTGGAAGACTAGTGCCGTCCTCAGAGTAATTGTTTTGCTTGTTTCTGGAATCGCATCTGTGCCTGCTAATTAATGACAGTCCGAGCCGGCGACTACACTAGGTTCGGTTAGGTTAAGCGAAATGTTGTGCTGTGCAAGAGGCGCCCGTATCCTGTGGAAGACTAGTGCCATCCTCAGATTAATTGTTTGGCTTGTTTCTGGAATCGCATCTGTGCCTGCTAATTAATGACAGTCCGAGCCGGCGACTACACTAGGTTAGGTTAGGTTAAGCGAAATGTTGTGCTGCGCAAGAGGCGCCCGTATCCTGTGGAAGACTAGTGCCATCCTCAGATTAATTGTTTGGCTTGTTTCTGGAATCGCATCTGTGCCTGCTAATTAATGACAGTCCGAGCCGGCGACTACACTAGGTTAGGTTAGGTTAAGCGAAATGTTGTGCTGTGCAAGAGGCGCCTGTATCCTGTGGAAGAGCAGTGCTATGCTGAGATTGATTGGTTGCCTTCTTTCGGAATTCTCACGTGTGCTTGGTAGTCAAGGACCGTCGGAGGTCGCGACCACATGAGGTTAGGTCAGGCAAAATCAATTATTGTGCTGAATGCGTCATTGTGTCGACGACAAGTACCATCCAATGTAAGATGATTTGCCTCTTTATTGATGACTGGGAGCCTCACTTGTCCGTCGTTCAGTCGTATCGTCCCTTTTGATTGAGGCGGAGCTGTGGCTTTGCTCGTATATTGCGGTGTTATACGTGAGATCCTTCACTATATCACCTACCGCGAATGTTTCATCTTGTGTTGCGTAACAGTGGCGTACATTACATAGCTCCGCCGGTTTTTTAAGTTACGAGATTTTAGCCTGTCGGTTATGGTAGGGCCGGCGCCTCTTCGGCAGTAGAATCACATGTATGCATTTTCGTGCGGCTTTCGCGTGTACCATTATCTGGACGATTGAAGGTTAGACCTCACACAATAACATTGTGTGATAGGAGTACGGAAGTCATGTGCCAGGAGATTGTCGGTAATTCTTGCCGCTGCACCCGACTGTTTCTCTGAAGGTACGTAGTCCATTCGTGACATAATTGCTTCCTTCGGATTTCCGTATTGAAGAAACACGCTTCATAGATGTAGGTAACAGTTTATGCATACAAATTGTCACATGCGCCTTTTCAGGTAGGCAATATCATGTGGGACATAACGTTTCTTCTCCAGCGCCGCCTCCTGTCACTTAATCACCGGACTTATGTAGTGGCTTCATTTCGGACTCAACATTTCTTAACTTCGTATGTACGGATTCGTAAGTGCTCGTTTTCCGTCTCAGGAGAATGAAGTGATCTTGCAAGGATTTCAGTCCGCAGGCCTACTTGTTCTGTCGTATGTCTATCAGTCACACATTACGGTTACTCCAGTATGGTTCGCTTTCTATTCAGTACATTGTGTTCGAAGGGGATGGATGCCGGGCAAGTGGTAAAACATTGAACCATATAATTGTTTAGCTTAGAAACATTAATACATGTCACCATCGGTTGTGTACCGAAAACTTCCGCGCAATACTAGTCGGTGGCGGGCGTAAGGGGGGGCGCGCGCGTTAGCGCGCGCGCCCGATTTTGCCCCCCCCCCCGCTCTATCTTCCCCCCCCCTTGGCTCTATCTCTCCCCCCCTCACTCTCTCTATTGGTTCCCCCCCCGGTCTCTCTCTCTCTCTCTCTCTCTCTCTCTCTCTATCCATCTATCTATCTATCTATCTATCTATCTATGTATCTATATATCTATCTATCTATCTATCTATCTCTCTCTCTATCTCTCTCCCTGTCCCTCCCCCCCGTCTCTCTCTCTGTTTCTCCCTCTCTCCCTCTCTCTATTTATTCCATTCTCTGTCTCTCTATCTACCTATGTATGTACCGATCTATGTATCTATCTATCTATGTATCTAACCATGTATCTACCTATCTATGTATGTATCTACTTATGTATGTCAAGCACCAGAAGTAAGCACGGCATAAGAGTTGAGAAACAGTTATTGACTACTAAGCGGTGACGGATCACGTGATGCTAAGCGCCACGTCACAGGCTGCTAACGTAATGACCTCGGTTGGCGGCAGACGTTTGTACCGGTCGCCTCGATTAGCCGAATCGTGTGACGTAATTCGTGATTAATTGAATTGCAGCACAAATTAATGCAACTGTACTCCGTTTCGTGTAGTGCAACGGAGTTTTGACGCCGACAAAGGGCCGGATATTTACGCATTTATTATGACGACATACATGACGCAGCACTTCTGTGTACGAGGAAACTGTGGTGGCTGGCGTTTCAGCGTGACTCATATATTCCGAGTGGACGGCCTCCCGAAACTTTTCCGGTTGTGTTACATCACATCGCAGCAAGATGGAATAGTTCAGGAAATAGGCGCCTGCAGCGCCCCAAGTGGATACTACCCCCCTCCTGACCTCACCCCATCTCCCACCAGGTACCCCTCCCCACTCCAAGCCCTCGGGGGGCTATATAAGGCCCTCCACCATCCGAATAGAAGTGTTCTCTGCACAGATGCCGGGAGAGCTTCTAGGCCGCTAGGACTTCTCGATCCGCTTACGTACAGAGCCACCTTCCCAAGACGCATCTAGGGTGCTAGGTCGTCTGTTTCCCGAAAGGACTTATCTACAGTGCTACGTCGTCTGCCTTCGACTATCACGCGTCTAGGCTACTAGGGAGTGCAGATTCCTCCATCGTTACTGCTCTTTACCCATCTCCTTGTCGCCTGTAATTGAGAATATGTGTGTTTCTGAAGAAATCTGTTTTAACTGACAAGCTTCTGGTTTATCTCCTTAACGGAGGAACGCAACCCGTACCTTCACGCTTCAGTAGTGCAATTCCGTTCCTTTGAACATGTGGTCATAACTTGCAAATATTCGTCCGTGTGTTCGCAGACAGACTTCACGACGGCAAATAATAGGAGACCCAATCAGGACCTCACCTACGTTGTATGTACGGTGACGTCAATATACCGCACGGGTGGGGAGGGTGGGTTAATTAATAATTACTTAATATTATGTATTTTGAGGCGGAGTCGTATATAGGGCAACGAATATTTTCGGCAACTGCGTGGTGATTATACTGAAGCAAATTTCCTGCCAATCAGTACGCGGCACGAAGTACATGATATCTGGTTGGGGAACAACGGAACCTATACTGTACTGAGTCTCTTAAACGGTTGTGTGTACTGATTAGCAAACACTTTCCTGTAGCTGTTGAAATGGATGTGGGTACATATGTCTCGTCGAAGGTTGATATCGATCAACGGTTTCCTCCTCACTGGAAACAAGGTCAGGACACTGGATGTAGGCCTGTACCCATGCTGCGAGTAGCGACTACTGTCATGTAATTGATGAACATGGCGACGCAGTGCACCACTCTTGTATTACCCCATGCGAATCAATGTCATTGTCATGGAATTTATGAGAAGGAGCGATAAATCAGTGGTTTTCATATTCTGCAATGTTCACCGCATTTCGACACAGCTTTCGCCCCGAGAGATTTGCATTACGAACTCTTCAACGTAACAGGATGGTAACTCCCAAAGACACATATAAACAACATAGACTGAAGAAGTCGCCTGGTTAGGAAACTGTAAATTATGTATTTCATGTAGGCAAACGTCAGCGGGGCAGTAATGCGTCCGTGACATTACAATTACCTTAGCGGTTGATGCGTTTGTCCGCTTACTGACGGTTTACAACGATAACAAAGTGATTGGTACTTCCATTTCGGAGTGTAGACTCAGTTCCAGTTGCTTGTACTTGGTGTTGGACATAGGGCGCCTCATCTTCCTTCCACTATTTGACCATTTCCAATTGATTTTCTGTAAGGGTCATTATTCAGTCTCATAATAATATGCCACGTTCTCCTGAAAAGTACAATATTTTGAGTACATTTCGCAGTCTGCCGTATACATTTTCACATTTAATTAGGAGGTAAACGTTCGGTACGAATAATCCTTGGGAGGAACAGTTTTCGTTATATTTCGTGAAGTGCAAAATGAAACTGTTTCGGCGATAAGGTCTTGCCGTCGTTTGCTCCCTTTTGTGAAACGCAACTTGGTAGAAATCATCCTTTCGCAACAGTAGCAAATTGAAGGAAGGTATTGAGCATGCGGTTTCGTATTCCGCCATCAAATATTATTCCCACAGTTGCATTTCCTAAATGAGCCGTTGCTGCGCTCACTTGTACAATTATTTTGTTTTGCTAGTGGTATGTGTTGAGGTTGTAACCATCAATCGCAGCCCCAACAATGTGTACTGGCAGCAGCAAGTTGGAAGAAACGTCGGAATATCAATGTGTGGGAACCTGGGTCACCTCGGCGTAGTACGGCCAAACACGTTTTCTTGCATGAACGCTACCATTCATGGTGTGTACGGATTAATTCCGTTGGTATTACCAGAAAAATTTCTGGAATGGTGGACACCATGAGGTTCCAAAGGAAGATGAACTTCAGCCAGACAAACCGCTCAGAATAAAGGGAGGAAGTGCATTAACTGTCACATATTTAGCAGCTGTCAAGGTATGTCCTGGTACTTGAAATATTGCGAGGAACGGTTACGTAATTGTATAGTTGCAAAACCTGTGGAGCGTTAGGGACAAGTGACGTGAACATCGATTCATATCTCCGTACATGGAACATGTTACATTCCATTAACAAGCGGACAATGCATACTGACTGAAGTACATGATCTGTAATTGTTTCAACGGCAGCATGAAACGGACGAATTTCAAAATGTAAGTACTATGTACGTGTCGTACGTTTGTGTAAAGAATGTTAAGCGGATTCGATGGTGCTTAGGAATATAGAAATCTTGCATGTATACATTCTTATATATTTCAGGAAATGGCGAACGGCAGCGATTTGGCGTGAACCTCAACGATGGAATGAATGTGTATAGGTCATGGTCCCACCTAAAGGGAGTTCTTCATCGTGATGGAGATTCACGAACACAGCATCTGCATAGTGCACATGTGTTGCCAGCGAAGCTGGTAACTTATTACTACCGGACAATCGGTGGGCATGTAATTGTGCAGATGTCATGAAGTGGACGCTGTGTTCGTTGTGCAATCAGTAAAGTATTTGTGCTTTTCCTATTATGCTAGATATGACCAATCGGTTGTTCAATGAAGCGGGGGGAACCTGCAGCATACGCTATCGTCGAAGTAACAATTTCAATATACGTTCAATCTACAGATTTGTATATATGTATATTTTCTGCAGGTGCTTCCTATACGAAGTGGACGCTTATGTCAATAATGGGCGGTCGGTCAGCGTAACACGATGTATACATTTTTAATAACAGGCCACATCACCTTACTGCACGTAGCGTAGACGTTTCGTTAATGTAGCGCCCATAGCGACACATACTGAAGAGGAACCGAAACCTCGAAACATTAAACAATTTGGTGAAAGGTAATGATACACGTAATTCAAAGCAATAACATGTCAACCTGTAGCTGTGGAGATGAAGAGGAAAAAGCACTATCAGCACGGTAATTGTGGACAGTTACATTGTTCTTGTAGTTCATTAGCCCGGTAGAGTCATCACGAAGCACATGTGTTACTCAGCGAGAGATGAACCTGCAGTCCCTGGATACTAGTGAAGTCAGGAGTTCTTCATTAAACGTTGTAAGTTAATAAACCAAAAGGGAATGTCACCTCAGAGGTCAGAAGGCGATTACATTAGGCAATGCGAATGTACAAAGAAATGTAATGATTTACAGTGGCACGTAAGAATTTGTATTAGAGGCTAGTTGCAGGCCGCTACATAGGGTGTGACATGCAACTGCCGGCGTGCCACAAACTTGTGGATGCACCAGTAATTTTCGATGTAACAATTGATGTGAGGGACACAGATATGTTTCTTGTGCGTTCACGTTTTGGTGTGGTACCACTTCAATGACATACAGCTCATTTCCACACTACCTTACTTTGGCGCACCAGGCGAGTGTTAGTTGTAATTGCTGACCGGGTACATGACCGCTTAATTTGAATTTGTGTGAATAAGTAAATTAATAATTGTTGTCAATGGACGACAGGGCGATATATTAGAGTTATTGTAGCCTACGAGCAGCAGCCCGTTGCTGACATGGAGACTGGTTAATAATGATTCACCAAAAACACATCACTTATTTCCTGGTAATCGTAATGGTTTTAGTCGTTCAGTTCGTGACTTAACAGGTCCCCTGCAGCGGCATCCGAAAACGTGCTACGGTTTGTTGAACCGAGCGAGGATTCCACTTTGCACCATTCCGGTCGGTTTCATTATTGACAATGCCAGACATAATCAGAAATAGTCTGTCAAGTTCAATAGAAGTCGTGTGGTTATCGCCGAAATTGGTTTCAATCCTGGTCTGTAGGTGAATTGTATTCCATTCTTTTCCTACATCTATTCACATTATTGTTACACAGGTAATGAAGCATCCGACAGTGTTCGTTGTATGCTGATTGCATCGGAAGGGTAAGGAAATATCTGTCGTCGAACGCACTCAGAAATGTCTTGGTAGTACGTAGCCTCGTTCTGTATCAAATATTTGCCGATTTCGGTATATGGATGAGGCTGAACTAGCTGTTGCCAATTTCTGTATGTGAGGATGATCTTCATTGCAGTCTACGTCAAGTACCTGTGTCGGATTTTCCAAAGCGTCGTCTGTATGTTTCATTGCTGTCATTGGAAAATTGAGTAACACCCCACAAAGACGATGGCAACTGTACCCGTCTTCAAATGATATATTCTTGACTCCAATATCTCGGTACGAACAGTAACAGTAGCTGTCAACCTGATAATGACAGGTTACTGTGAAACGCTTGTCGTCTCAGCCATTTTAATGGAATCCCGCAGATGAGCACCGCCATGTCGGTAACCGAAATACAAAACGGAAATCAGAAATGGAATGGAATATGCGCTTTCCAGTCGTGTCTCCTTGTTATTAGCTTTCTTGTCATTCGACGTTTTACTTGTGGTTGTTGACCTGCTAATCTCGGATGAGGTGAACACGAAGTACAACGTACATTTACAATGTCCGTGTTGCATACGGTTACTTACAAATTTGTGTCCTTTACAATCGTGGCTTTGCAACATATGCGGTAGTTGGGCTAAGATAATGTCTGAAGTTTATGTGTGAAAGGAGCACATTGACAAAACACATCCTCGATTCCAATACAAAGTGAAATGTGTTTGCGTTCTGTCATATGCTGACACAGAGGCCGAAACCTCGGTGGGTGCTTCCATGCCACGGCCGCAAGAGGTTGTAATTGTACGGAGACATACCGTTATCATAATTTCATTAATGACACAGATGTGGAGTATGTCCCCATGATGGCTAGCTTGGATTGTATTGTCCTCACAGTTTTGCTGCAGGCCTGGGGATTGTCGAGGACGTGTTTCTCGCCCAAAAAAGTGTCCAACTCGTGGTCAAAGTGTGCAAGAAACTAACGCACAGGCATATTTACCCTGATAATTATTTGTCTCGTATCCCAATGGAAACATACTGCCAGAACACGGACTGAAGGTACTGAGTACAATGCATATGAACAGTACGAGAACGCAGGCACCGTACAAGACGTATCACGGATGCAAGACGTTGTTGCATTCATAGCTACGGAACTGGTTCCCATGTCGAACTGATGGAGAAATGTTTCCAGAAATATGGTTAAGACATCGTCAGACGCCACAATTCCAGTACTTCGCAAGGAGCAATTGGTGAGTGGGTAGTCTAAGAAAAGCTGTCATTCTTGCAAATGTTCAGGGCACTGCAAACTATTCACAAGGAAACTTGTGCACATCACACGTATTAACATGTTCTCTAACATTGATTCGAACTGCAGTGTCATTGTTATACTCGTTGCAATGGGTCGGCCTCGCATACTAAGGGGAAAGCCTGTACTGTGTATTCTGCCTAGCAATTGCACAGATTATACTGAGGGGAGTATGTTCGTTCGATGTCAATTCGGGGCAAGGTTAGGCCAAAATATCTGCAGTTTTACATATCTGAGAGCAACACAGGTCTTTCATTGGTGACATGAGCGCTGTTTGGCCAGCAATCGCCGATATTGCAAATAGACCATTGTACAGCAGTGTGAATTAAAAATCGTTCATTTCACATGGGCGTCCTACAAATGATGCACACTGTAAATAGATTATAAACGAAAACAATCTCGTTGCCACTTACTTTCAGTTCCCAAAGTAGTACCCAATTGCAACAAATAATGTGCCCCCTATTGAACTCAACTAATCGCAGTGGGACTCATTGCACACCTACAGCAAATTCTTCAAGGAAGACACGGTGGGACGTAGGAGAAACAGACATGTCATCGAGCGACAGATCAAAAGTACTATCCGAATGCAAATGAACTATATCATAATAAGGGAACACAACTATTTGATCAGTTATATCAGAACAAGTTCGACAAGTGTACGGTCCTGTCTCCGGTCAGCCTGCTCATGAGATGTAAGATGAACCCACAAATGGGGATAGAACAGACACTTTCACGATATCGACATACCACGAAAGGGACACGTTCAGGGGATGTACTAATCGTTCGGGAATTTTGTTAACATTAGCAAATTGGACGAAATGAGTTCCTGCCCGGAGACCATTATTCAGAAAGTAGGCGCTGTAATCCCAAGCCGTAGTAGTAAACCGCAGGACTTTTTCTTGGTCAAAGTGGAAGCACGTACAATTCCGTAACACCTGGCCGCAGGTGTATGTGTATGTGTCTCATTGTTTGTTGGTCATGTTTCGGCAAGTAGACGGTTGAAGTTTTGCGGAAATTCGGAGGCCTCTTTCGAATCCCACTTCCGATTACAAGTGAAAATGTATCCGTCTCATCGAAGGTAATGAATGAGGGTTACTGTCGATACGGACAAGATGTTTTACTTAGCAACTTACACGGTGCACACGCAATGAGAATTTTGTGACCGTTCAGCGGAATTGTGAGTAATGCGTCTACGGGGTACCCGTCTAGTGCGGCTGTTGTTATTAATTCCTTACAAAATATTACACAAACTATGCCGCAATCACTTCAGGCTTGCGGCGGAGCACCAGGTACAAGACCAGAACGGGGTTGATGGGGAGAACACGCAAGTCCCGCAAAAGAAGAATATGGTGGACGAACATGATGGTATTGTTTCAGAAGGTATCGTGCAGAAGTTGGGAGAGACTGCATTTCAGGACACACAGAAGACTACTGAGCTTGATCTGGACCTTCGGTTACAGCAGTCGGATAGACTTTATCCCGGACCATTTCGGTTTGCACGTGCTTCTCATGTCATCTATTCATGCAGCTGCTTACATACACATGAAGAGAGATGGAGAGTCACAAACGCGAATCGACCCTGTCCCAGCTGCAGACCTGGTAAGTCGTGCTATATGCTGTCTAGTTATGTGGTCGGTGTGTCTCAATGAAAACCACGGTGAAATCCCTTTCGAGACGGGGAAGCCGTCGTTCTATATGAAATTGTCGAAGAAATGGAAATGTCATTCCTCTGATTGCGGTTGAATACCTACTCGCAGGTGGCTTGCCAAAATTCACTTACCATTAATCATTTCGATTGTAAGCCCACCGCAACAGTAACACATGGGGAAAGATGTTGGGTACAGTAACCCCGTCCGAGCATCTCAGCAAATTGCTGACACGTACCTTAAGGTTTTGGGTAATGCAATCAAATTATACATGAATCGTTTCTCACCAACAGGCGAAAAATTGACAATGTACATGTAATATATTGTGGAGAATTCATGGTTACATGCTGTCCGACGGGAGGCTTTGTATTCAATGCAAACTTGTAAGTAATGAGCTGCATGTCATGACACAAGGGCTTCTGAGGAGGCTGCTAAATCGTAAGTGGAAAGTAACATATGCAAACCGTTGTCGATGTAGGTGATCCACTTGCGAATAACGGTATCAGGGCAATCAACGTTGCTGGCGCAGAATGTCGGTCTTCACCATCTTCGTAGCCGTGGCGCGTGAAAGGTTATGGGTGTATAAATACTGACACACGTAACTAGTCACTTATACGTCATTGTTCACATATCCTCAATAAGGTAGTGGACATAGCACCGGTGCCATACATACACAAGACATGGACCTTTTAGTAGCTAACCTAGTAGGCAACCGTTTGCAAGGACTCGAACTTTGCAGGGAATTTGTTCGTATACGCAAGGGACACAAACATGTTCATGCAACGAGCTGAGATTACTTTCTTGCTATTGACTGCAGATACCACTACATATGACATGTACTTAGTAGTTGTTAGAGGACGCGGAAACACGGAAGATGAAGCGACGAGAAGGTTTCGATTGTTTTTGGGGTCACGAAAACGTTTATTAGGCGAAGTGACAGTGATTCCGCGAACGACTTGAATTAAGTGAATTGGAAGTGGAGGCGCAATGTCAATGTCAAAGTGGTAGTGTTCCGAACTGAAGTAACACTGTACCCTAATATTGCGTCCTCTGTCAACCACGCGTGAGTCGCCACACATGTGACGAATTATGCAAAGCCACTTGCGAACTTGAAGTCGATTACATACGATCACATTCGGAAGAGCAAGTTCTGGTTCGAAGCAAGTCAGAAACGCTTTTTTCCCCCAGAGGGGCAGAGTGCCCATGCCAATACCTATTCATCTTCATATATGATAACCGCTGCTAACAAGTCACAGTCATCATCTCATGCCATGCGAATGTGAAGCACGAAGATGACCATGAATCCTATCACACGTAAGTCACATACGACACAAGCAAATCTCATCATATACCTTCATATACAAATCTCACAACATGCTCACACTATCTATCGATTAATGGTGTGCAGTCTTTACAAACACTAAGCAGAACAACTCAAGTAGGAAGCCAATACACATGAACATGCGGAATCGCCACGTACAAGACTCACATGACGCGTGGCCACTATGAAGTTGTATATTGGAATAAAATAAAAAAACAAATGAAATATACTACAAGTTATTGTAGTACATAAATGGATACCCTTGAAGGCGTCGTCTCGCGACAAGACGAATCCTCCAAGCTAGGGCTGAGTCTCAACAGATCGCAGCGTGGTAACTGCTCTACCGAGTACAACACCCCGCCCGGTACCTAAGTCGTCTACAGACGATTCCGAGTCCCGACATCGAATGATACCCATGATAGACCGTTAGGGGATGGGCGCTACGCAGGATGTGAATCCCATGCGCAACGTCCAAATTGACCCCGTCCGGCAAACAGAAGGCCAGTACGGCACGGTGCCCGTGAGGACAGTCGCACCTAGTAAAGACACGTATTCTCAAGCCTTTCGACTCACGGAACCCCTAAGCGATATCGTTGCATTGACTAGACGGGATTCGGCCTTAGAGGCGTTCAGGCTTAATCCCACGGATGGTAGCTTCGCACCACCGGCCGCTCGGCCGAGTGCATGAACCAAATGTCCGAACCTGCGGTTCCTCTCGTACTGAGCAGGATTACTATCGCAACGACTGTATCATCAGTAGGGTAAAACTAACCTGTCTCACGACGGTCTAAACCCAGCTCACGTTCCCTATTAGTGGGTGAACAATCCAACGCTTGGCGAATTCTGCTTCGCAATGATAGAAAGAGCCGACATCGAAGGATCAAAAAGCGACGTCGCTATGAACGCTTGGACGCCACAAGCCAGTTATCCCTGTGGTAATTTTTCTGACACCTCTTGCTGTAAACTCTACAAGCCAAAAGGATCGATAGGCCGTGCTTTCGCAGTCCCTATGCGTACTGAACATCGGGATCAAGCCAGCTTTTGCCCTTTTGCTCTACGCGAGGTTTCTGTCCTCGCTGAGCTGGCCTTGGGACACCTGCGTTATTCTTTGACAGATGTTCCGCCCCAGACAAACACCCCGCCTGACAGTGTCCTCGAATCGGATCACGCGAGGGAGTAAACTGCGTTCTGAAACGTGGTCACGCCGTCTCACCCAACAACCCGAACCGCGAAATTTGACTCCCGCGGCCCGGGGCTGCGATCCACAGGCGTTAAACCGCGCCATCCACGCAACCCTACACGCTTGGCTCAAGAACACCGTGACGCCTGGGTGATAACCCTCGACGCACGCGCTCCGCCCAACCGAGTAAGTAAAGAAACGATGAAAGTAGTGGTATTTCACCGGCGGTGATAAAATCACCTCCCACTTATGCTACACCTCTCATGTCACCTCACAATGCCAGACTAGAGTCAAACTTAACAGGGTCTTCTTTCCCCGCTAATTTTTCCAAGCCCGTTCCCTTGGCAGTGGTTTCGCTAGATAGTAGATAGGGACAGGTACAGGTACAGGTACAGGTACAGGTAAAACAACAAGCGCATCATACGCCACCACTCAGGTGGGCGTACCGCTTCCCCGCGTATGCCGTCTAGGCTTTGCGGGGAGAGTGCAGCTTAAAGCGAAAGATTCTGCGGCTTTTGGTTTCCGTTACTTCTCGTTTTATGAGAGCTTCGAAAATTACGGTTCCCACACCTGAGTTTTTCTTCCCGTTGCCAGGAGAGAGGCGATCCCTTACCCATAGAGGTATCACGCCCTCAGGACCGTCGCCTTCCCAGGGGCTCGAGGCTTCAAAGACCAGCCCAGTCGTTCCCCCCGCAAGCGGGTCACAACTCCTGGACTGGCTACTGCTAGCACCACCTCGTGGGTTTGACATGCGCACCCCACTGCCACGTCGAGTCCAACCTCATTCCGTGAGCTTGAGCTGCCGTCCCGAGGGGCGACAGCTGGGCTTACAGCTCACCCCGACTACCAGACTTTTTCACTGATGGCTCTGGTCTGCCGTATCGTGCCTGGCTCTGTTAGGTCGCTTTGTCCTTCCCGGGGACATACACGACCCGGGGGCCACCGCTGGGTAGAGCTTGCACTTCCAGGCATTGGAAAGCCCCGTCGCCAGTTGGAGGGACTGGCCATTAGGTTCTCCGAATGCCTGGCTTTGTAGCTTTCTTCCCTTCGGCGTCGCAGCCGGTCCTAAACCAGCCGTTCGACCGTTGGAGCAGTAAAGCTAGTGGCTATCTCCTTGAGTCAGGTAGGTTGCGCTCCCACCCAACAGAGAATTACAACCAGGCGGTTTCGTCGTCGGATAACTGAGGCTGGCCATCCTCAACACCTTAGCCCGAAGACTAGACGACCGCCTTGAGTGGACTCAGTTACTAGTGAAAGCCATGGCTGACACCGACCCGTCACCGTCACACTCCCGTGCTCATATAGGATACTAGGTATTTCTACCCGACACCAAGGCACAATGAGAGTTGCACGCCACACCCCCTCGAATGAGAGCCATTCCCCCCTTCATACCGCTATCCGGGGTTACACCGGCCTTTTATTGGTGTACTAGTATTACCAGACTAGTTACGGTTCGACGTCTGGGCGTCTACCACACATAGATACTGGAGGCAATGAGACCGTTACCCAGTTGTCTGGGATAGGAAGCAATGCCACCAGTTTTACGGGCCGGGCGCAGTGTGGTCTCCCCTGAATCCCTTTTTCCGGCTAACCGAGGAGCGGCCCCCGGGTCGCGTTCTAATAAGGATGCAGCCGCCCGCCCGGGAATGAGCCGTGACATTTCTGTTGACCTGCGTACAGGCTGAAACAGGGGCGCGCTCGCGAACGCAATGTGCTCCGACTTGGAGATGAGAGGCTATGTATTCGCATCATCCCCCTTCCGCCCCCAGTAGATAGGGACAGTGGGAATCTCGTTAATCCATTCATGCGCGTCACTAATTAGATGACGAGGCATTTGGCTACTTTAAGAGAGTCATAGTTACTCCCGCCGTTTACCCGCGCTTGCTTGAATTTCTTCACGTTGACATTCAGAGCACTGGGCAGAAATCACATTGCGTCAACACCCGCTAGGGCCATCGCAATGCTTTGTTTTAATTAGACAGTCGGATTCCCCCAGTCCGTGCCAGTTCTGAGTTGATCGTTGAATGGCGGCCGAAGAGAATCCACGTCCCCGCACGCCCTTGCGAGCGTGCTAAGGAAAACGCGGCCTCGCAGCAAGGAAGATCCGTGGGAGGCCAAGGCACGGGATCGAGCTCGGATCCTACCGCCGGGTTATAGCGCCGGGGCACAAGAGCCGCGACAGCGGGCGCCTCCAGTCAGCCACCGCAAGGGTTGCCCCCCACGAGGTGACCAGAGAGCAGACCCCACCGCCGCTAAACCACAAGCACTACCCGACACCCCCGAGGCACTCACCTCGCCCAAGCCCGGCACGTTAGCGCTTACCCACTTCCCGACCAAGCCCGACACGCCCCGATCCTCAGAGCCAATCCTTATCCCGAAGTTACGGATCCAATTTGCCGACTTCCCTTACCTACATTAGTCTATCGACTAGAGGCTCTTCACCTCGGAGACCTGCTGCGGATATGGGTACGAACCGGCGCGACACCTCCACGTGGCCCTCTCCCGGATTTTCAAGGTCCGAGGGGAAGATCGGGACACCGCCGCAACTGCGGTGCTCTTCGCGTTCCAAACCCTATCTCCCTGCTAGAGGATTCCAGGGAACTCGAACGCTCATACAGAAAAGAAAACTCTTCCCCGATCTCCCGACGGCGTCTCCGGGTCCTTTTGGGTTACCCCGACGAGCTTCTCTTTCGAGGGGCCCGACTTGTTTCGGTTCCGCTGCCGGGTTCCGGAATAGGAACCGGATTCCCTTTCGCCCGATGGGGACCTACCACAACAGGGTGATAATACGGCCCCCATCGACATCGGATTTCTCCTAGGGCTTAGGATCGACTGACTCGTGTGCAACGGCTGTTCACACGAAACCCTTCTCCACATCAGCCCTCCAGGTCCTCGCTGGAGTATTTGCTACTACCACCAAGATCTGCACCGACGGCGGCTCCAGGCAGGCTCACGCCCAACCCTTCTGCGCTCACCGCCGCGACCCTCCTACTCGTCAGGGCTTCGCGGCCGGCGATCAGGTCGCCGACCAGGACTGCCAGACTGACGGCCGAGTATAGGCACGACGCTTCAGCGCCATCCATTTTCAGGGCTAGTTGCTTCGGCAGGTGAGTTGTTACACACTCCTTAGCGGATTCCGACTTCCATGGCCACCGACCTGCTGTCTTAAGCAACCAACGCCTTTCATGGTTTCCCATGAGCGTCGATTCGGGCGCCTTAACTCGGCGTTTGGTTCATCCCACAGCGCCAGTTCTGCTTACCAAAAGTGGCCCACTTGGCACTCCGATCCGAGTTGAAATTTTTCTCGCGGCTTCAATTAAGCAAGCCGGAGATCTCACCCATTTAAAGTTTGAGAATAGGTTGAGGTCGTTTCGGCCCCAAGGCCTCTAATCATTCGCTTTACCGGATGAGACTCGTCTGAGCACCAGCTATCCTGAGGGAAACTTCGGAGGGAACCAGCTACTAGATAGTTCGATGAGTCTTTCGCCGCTATACCCAGCTCCGACGATCGATTTGCACGTCAGAATCGCTACGGACCTCCATCAGGGTTTCCCCTGACTTCGTCCTGGCCAGGCATAGGTCACCATCTTTCGGGTCCCAACGTGTGCGCTCTAGGTGCGCCTCACCTCGCAATGAGGACGAGACGCCCCGGGAATGCAGAGGGCGCAACCGTGACAAGCACGGCGCTTTATACCCCCGTCTTCCCTCGGTCCGCGCGAGGCGAAACCTTCACTTTCATTGCGCCTATGGGTTTAGTAAAGCCCAATAACTCGCGCACATGTTAGACTCCTTGGTCCGTGTTTCAAGACGGGTCGTGAAATTGTCCAAAGCTGAAGCGCCGCTAACGAGAGCGATTATTCCGCCCGAGGACATAACCGTACCTTCAGCAGCCCATGTTTGGAGCCGGGCCAATTTGGAACCGTCATCCGAGTAGGACTGCTTTCCGGACGGCCAGGCGCCCTCAAATTTGGCGAATCACCTCTTTCAACATACCGCCGAGCAGCCGGTCAGGGACACCGGGGCTCTGCACGACGTACACCAACCCGTGAAGACTGGCGGAAGTGCAGGCTGCGCACCCAGACCTTGGACCGGCACCCAGCGGGTCGCGACGTCCTACTAGGGGAGAAGTGCGGCCCACCGCACACCGGAACGGCTACACCATACAGCGAGTGGAGATTAACCTAACACGACCCCGACGCGGTTATACACCGTGCGGGCGGTAGGTCCCATCTGCCGCAGATATAGGCCGGTGGCCCGGATGGGCGTGAATCTCGCCGTTCGACCATTCGGACTTCTCACGTTTACCCCAGAACGGTTTCACGTACTTTTGAACTCTCTCTTCAAAGTTCTTTTCAACTTTCCCTCACGGTACTTGTTCGCTATCGGTCTCGTGGTCATATTTAGCCTTAGATGGAGTTTACCACCCACTTTGAGCTGCACTCTCAAGCAACCCGACTCTAAGGAAAGGTCCTCCCGCAACCTGCAACGGTCCTACGGGCCTGGCACCCTCTACGGGCCGTGGCCTCATTCAAGTTGGACTTGGACTCGCCGCGAAGGTCACGGGATGGCGGACCCTCCCAAACACCACATTTCACGACAGGCCCTCGCCTGCGGGATTCGGTGCTGGGCTCTTTCCTGTTCGCTCGCCGCTACTGAGGAAATCCTTGTTAGTTTCTTTTCCTCCGCTTAGTAATATGCTTAAATTCAGCGGGTAGTCTCACCTGCTCCGAGGTCGTTGAAGAAAATGAGAAATTGCTTTCTCAACTTTTCAGGACCGCCAACACATTGCCGTTTCACACCCCAACGCCTAATTTATGGTCATTTCATTTGACCTCATCTCCCCACCTTTCACTTTATTCATTTCATTTCATTTCATTGTTTCCCCGTTTTACGGGTGAAACTATTCATTTTTGGTTTGTGCCACTTTTTCCTCCTTCCACCTTCCTCACTTTCCTCATGTGTCCAATATTCGGGTATTTACCCGTTTCTTTAAACTGCGATCTGGGGGGATAACGAGACGTTATGTTAGGTTAAGGTCTTGCACGAGCAGTCATTACTGACGAACGTGTTCAACCGTTCACCAAACGTTTCTCGTTTCCCCTACGCACAATTTAGGACGTTTGGGGCAGACAAATGTTTTCGTTTGGCGTCAAATATTTAAGACGACGCCGCCTACCCGACCATCTGTCGGATGGCAACGAAGCGTCCAGTTACGCGGATTTGTATCCGTCAGAAATTGGAGCCGACCCTCAGCCAGGCGTGGCCCGGGAACTGAAATCCATGGACCGCAATGTGCGTTCGAAACGTCGATGTTCATGTGTCCTGCAGTTCACATGTCGACGCGCAATTTGCTGCGTTCTTCATCGACCCACGAGCCGAGTGATCCACCGTTCTGGGTAGATTCTTTTAATTAACATTTTTCCAAATCTTGTATCGATCTGGTTTCAACTTTGTAGGGGAGGTTTTCAAGCCTCTGTAACATTCAATTTTTGCACTTTACGAGCACTCTACACGAGAGGTCGCTTGTTCGATGCATGACTCCACGGAGGGGTCGGATAAAGGGCGAAAGTCTTTGATAACCTGTTCTCATTCAGAGTTTAACATGTAGGTGCCCAATACCAACCAGACAACCGCTTCTGCGTCACACCATTTGCTTCTCATTTCTGCGGAGACATTTTGAGATTAACGCGTGTTCTCCGGAACCACGCGACGCCGGCCGACAATTTTTTTTGTCTGACCCTTATTAATTGTCTTTTCCAATTAATTTCAATTAATTAATTAATCATGTTAATGATCCTTCCGCAGGTTCACCTACGGAAAACCTTGTTACGACTTTTAACTTCCTCTAAATAATCAAGTTCGGTCATCTTTCCGGACCCATCGGGAACGAACGGAGTCGAACCCGCGGACCAGTCCGAAGACCTCACTAAATAATTCAATCGGTAGTAGCGACGGGCGGTGTGTACAAAGGGCAGGGACGTAATCAACGCGAGTTTATGACTCGCGCTTACTGGGAATTCCTCGTTCATGGGGAAAAATTGCAAGCCCCAATCCCTAGCACGAAGGAGGTTCAGCGGGTTACCCGGACCTTTCGGCCTAGGAAGACACGCTGATTCCTTCAGTGTAGCGCGCGTGCGGCCCAGAACATCTAAGGGCATCACAGACCTATTATTGCTCAATCTCGTGCGGTTAGAAACCGCCTGTCCCTCTAAGAAGAAGTGTAATCGCTGACAGCACGAAGGATGTCAGACGACTATTTAGCAGGCTAGAGTCTCGATCGTTATCGGAATTAACCAGACAAATCGCTCCACGAACTAAGAACGGCCATGCACCACCACACACCCAATCAAGAAAGAGCTATCAATCTGTCAATCCTTCGGGTGTCCGGGCCTAGTGAGTTTTCCCGTGTTGAGTCAAATTAAGCCGCAGACTCCACTCCTGGTGGTACCCTTCCGTCAATTCCTTTAAGTTTCAGCTTTGCAACCATACTTCCCCCGGAACCCAAAAGCTTTGGTTTCCCGGTGGCTGCCCGCCGAGTCATCGGAGGAACTGCGGCGGATCGCTGGCTGGCATCGTTTATGGTTAGAACTAGGGCGGTATCTGATCGCCTTCGAACCTCTAACTTTCGTTCTTGATTAATGAAAACATACTTGGCAAATGCTTTCGCTTCTGTTCGTCTTGCGACGATCCAAGAATTTCACCTCTAACGTCGCAATACGAATGCCCCCGCCTGTCCCTATTAATCATTACCTCGGGTTCCGAAAACCAACAAAATAGAACCGAGGTCCTATTCCATTATTCCATGCACACAATATTCAGGCGGGCTTGCCTGCTTTAAGCACTCTAATTTGTTCAAAGTAAACGTGCCGGCCCACCTCGACACTCAGTGAAGAGCACCGCGGAGGGATTTTATCGGGGTCCGCCTCCAGCACACGACACCGCACACGACGTTAGCCGTGACGGGCGCGCACCTTAGGCTCGCCACCACCGGCAGGACGTCCCACGATCATGCCAGTTAACACCGACGGGCGGTGAACCAACACCGTAGGACACAAATTCAACTACGAGCTTTTTAACCGCAACAACTTTAATATACGCTATTGGAGCTGGAATTACCGCGGCTGCTGGCACCAGACTTGCCCTCCAATAGATCCTCGCTAAAGGATTTAAAGTGTTCTCATTCCGATTACGAGGCCTCGGAAGAGTCCCGTATCGTTATTTTTCGTCACTACCTCCCCGTGCCGGGAGTGGGTAATTTGCGCGCCTGCTGCCTTCCTTGGATGTGGTAGCCGTTTCTCAGGCTCCCTCTCCGGAATCGAACCCTGATTCCCCGTTACCCGTTACAACCATGGTAGGCGCAGAACCTACCATCGACAGTTGATAAGGCAGACATTTGAAAGATGCGTCGCCGGTACGAAAGACCGTGCGATCAGCCCAAAGTTATTCAGAGTCACCAAGGCGAACGGACCGGACGAGCCGGCCCATTGGTTTTGATCTAATAAAAGCATCCCTCCCATCTCTGGTCGGGACTCTGTTTGCATGTATTAGCTCTAGAATTACCACAGTTATCCAAGTAACGTGGGTACGATCTAAGGAACCATAACTGATTTAATGAGCCATTCGCGGTTTCACCTTAATGTGGCTTGCACTGAGACATGCATGGCTTAATCTTTGAGACAAGCATATGACTACTGGCAGGATCAACCAGGGAGCTGCTCCGTAAAATATACAGGGCACTCAAGCCATCGCTACAGCTGAGCCATCCTTGTGGCACAGCTTGTAGCTAGACTACTTTCATTCTCTCCACTTTAATTCTACTTGAGAATTCAATCTTTCATTAACATCCTCGACTCGCTAATTCAGTGTCCGCGACCTCAGTCGCGGACCGTGTCCAACAAATGCGAGTTTAGTCAAGTGAGCCTGGTGTCTGCAGGTCACGGTGACTTTTTTAATTTTTCCCCGGTTCACACACACGAGCTCTGCCTGACGACATACGCTCGTGGGCTTGCCGGCCCGGAGAGTGTCCGTCTCCGACATCTATAAAAGAAGCTACCGCTGCACGAAAACTGGGCTGGTAAGAGATGCGAACGCATCTGCTTTAAACTTACACGCCGTTAACATTTTCGTGAGCTGGCAAACTTTTTGCGCCAATTCCTTCGGCACACTGCAGTAGGAAAGACTGACGTGGAGGGACGAAAGCGACTGTACTCCAGAACGCCCCGCGACATAACCACGACACCAACCTTACTACAATAGTGTCGACTGCGACCAAAAGGACCGAACGTAATTCCTTTTATTATCGGCCGACGTCATGAGGAAAGGCTTTTCACATAATACCTTTAACGTTCTACGCGGAGCTCGATCCGAGCGGCTACAAAGAACTCGCATCAGATTCTACGGCCCCGCGACGCTGCACTACGTGCACCAGCAAAAGGTAGACGGGCACAGACCAGAGCGACTGTACTCCAGAACGCTAAGGGCTAATACCGCGACACCAGTCTCTATGATGCAGCAGTGACTTTCAGCTTTTACCCAAGGACCGAACGTCATTCGAAACCTGTATCAGGTAGTCCATTGAGTAACGAGGAGCTTGGACGATGGTGCTGAACTCCGGACACAAGTTCAGCTCGCCACAGCTCCGCGACGCCACACCGCAGCTCGAAAGGCAATACGTAGGAAAGGGACGAGAGCGACTGTACTCCAGAACGCCACAGGCCCCAACCACGACCACCAATCATCGTGCAGTTGTGATAAAATGACGAGCCTTCGCAGGCTCACGCGGAACGGGGAAGTTCGCGACGCCACTCCACAGCTAGAAAGGCAGTGCGTAGGAAAGGGACGAGAGCGACTGTACTCCAGAACGCTACGGGCCCGAACCACGACCGCCATTCATCGTGCAGAAGTGACCAAACGAGGAAGCTACTCAGGAAAACGCGGAACGGGAGGCAGGCGACAGAGGCTTTACGGCAGACCCAATCGCCCGTCGCAAGTCTGTTCGCACGAAGCCTCCCATTGCTCCACGACATCACCATGCAGCCCAAAAGGCGAACCGAGGGAGAGGGACGAAAGCGACTGTACTCCAGAACGCTAAGGTCCCAAACCACGACCGTCAGTCTTCGTGCATTAGTGACAAATTGAGTAGCTTCTCGACATTCACGCGGAACGAGAGAAATCCTCCCATTGCTCCGCGACATCACCATGCAGCCCGATAGGAAATCCTTTGGAGAGGGACGACAGCGACTGTACTCCAGAACGCTACGGTCCCCAACCGCGAACTCCAGTCGTCGTGCATTAGTGACAAAATGAGGAGCCTTCTCGTGAACACGCGGAACGGGCGGAAAGCGACAGAGGCCCTACAGCGAACTTAATCGACTTCCGTAATTAGCTCACAATTCGCTACCCACTGTTCCGCGACGCCACCCTGCAACGCCATAGGCAATACGTAGGAGAGGGACGAGAGCGACTGTACTCCAGAACGCTACGGGCCCTAACCATGACCGCCAGAAATGGTGCAGCAGTGTCAACTCCGACCGACGGACTGCTAACGTGGCAATGCCACTTTTACTTGTCCGCCTTGGCCGTCGTCGGGAGGACTGCGTATACCGTTGACGCGAACCGTGACGGTAGAGACTGTACTCCAGACACTCAGGTCAGTCGTAAACAGCTCGTACTTGGTCCCGGCTGGCTCCACGCAAACGGCTCATAACACTGTAGGAAACAGATTGTTTGAGAACGCAGTCTCCAAGGAACAGAGATGGTTTGAACCATGGTTATTCCCGATTTTGCACTGGTCGGCAAGTGCTGCAGTGACTGCCGGTTCTCGTACACAGTCTTCGCACGAATCTAAGGACTACCACTGCCTTCCAACAGCAACCTTTTCATCGGTCTCCAGTCCCTTAACCGGCAGCTGTGGCCCTCACTCCCGGTATCTCACTTGTGCCCCTTGACTATTTCGTCTTTTTGCGATCAGCGGCCCAGGTATTGCGCACACTCTCGTCGTGGCTCTTCCGCACGTTTACAAGTTAACCGAAGAGTATCTCACATTTCCGTGCGTGAGACTCACTACTTTTAAAGCAAGGAAATCGTCGTACGTACATGGACGGCCAATTTCTTTTGCAAGGCCGTCTCCCGTGTACTCAGAATTCGGTAGAGCACAGCACATTATTACTTTCCCTATTTTGCTGCATCGACCACATGCGTTTAACTCAGAGAAAAATTAACCTACAGAAACCCCTTGGATGAGTTAGCGCCCACAAGCAGTTCCTTGCCTGCAGTAACCTTCGTCGTTGTAGTGCTCACATGTTCTCCCATTGTTCGACATTCTCACCTAGGTTTGCCAGGGACAAACGCATCTGTATTCCGTAGGCAATTCGTTATCGAGCGCGCCCCTGTTCACAATTGTCCCTGCATGGGCGGACACTTATGACATCCTCAAGGGACGCTCATGCCCCGTCTCGTACGTAAGGGACACTCGGTCACAACCAGGCCAACTTTGAATGAATTGAAAATCAATCGTGGCGGCTGATGTACTAATGCCCGAGTTATCAGAAGCGAGGACGATTAGGTGGTCACAGAGACCTCCGTACGGAGCTTTCGAATACCTCACGTCGAGTGCCTTGTGAAAGGAAGTCGCTCGGTCACACTGCGGGATGTCCACACCCTCGGCTTCCTGCGATACAGGCGGTGTATCGTCTGGCTGCAGGGAGAGAAGTTTGCGGGCGGTCGAGGTTCACTTATCGTCAAGCCGTGGGGCCCACGTCATTGGGTCGCAGACACTTCATAGTGGTCTACACGGCTGTCCTAACATGTGAGGTCCCAGGGGAACACCGGACTTTGGCAGGAAGGGTGACCTGTGTCCGCGGCGAAAAGAGACTACGCGACCCTGCGACCGGAACAGCTGTGCTGATGGGCGCTCAGGCGCATGGGGGGGGGGGGGGCGAGCGACGCAGGTACAAAAGTTGGGTCCGCATAGTCATGCGAGAAGTATGTGTATAGGCCGCCAGACAACACTGTGAGATGCATATTGGGTTGGTGGGAAATGGAAGTGCCAGGCGGAATGTCGAAGGAAGGGAGAAAGTAAAGGGCCTTTCGACAAGGGTTCACCCACCCGGCACGTGCGCTGAAGCAGTACGGATCCCATCCTTGGTGGGCTTACGAACAAAGTCGTCACGTCGGGCGGGGGCACATGACAGAGTCGTTTCCCACGAATACGTTAGGGTCGACACAGGTAACATAGAAATTATGTCGGGACCAGCATGTAAAGCACAGGACGGCAAATAGTCCTCCAAAAGCCGGCCGCTGTTGCCTGAATACACGGCGGTTAAAGGAAGTTAGTTACGGGAGCGGAGAAACCCTTAGCGGGGTCGCGGATGACGTAAAGTTAGGGGGGGCCAAGCGGTGGAACTGAACGCACAGCCACTAACCCATGGTCCGCCCGGAGGAACAGGGCATACGGCCAAAGTACTGCGGAATAAGGGCTCGGAGGAGAGCCCCGTTTACAGAAGAACAGTCGCCCGCGCAGTTGCGAAGGTCTTCGGACCGACGAGACACGGGCAACATGATCTCAGGACCAAGTGCAAAAGGTCGCGTATGAGTCGCAGTTGGCTAGTGTGCGGAGAGCGGACTCAGTATTAGGCAACGCAAGGCCTATAGGAAACTGGAGGTGGTGCGCGCGGGCGGGCACAGCTTGGGGGAGTCATAGCCCACGGGTGAAGACTGCGGGGCAAGGAACTGGCAATGGATGGCGGTGACGAACCCGAGGCGTGATGAAGCCGTGTGCCCTTCGGCTCGGTGTCTGTGCCGGGTAAGTAGCGGGTTCTTTCCCGACGCCCTCTGGAGAACGTTTCTTCTGCAAGGGGATCGAAGTTTCAAATGGCAGTCTCCTCCACGAACCAACACCCCCACCGTCACTGAAGAGGTGCAGTGACAGGCCTCATCGCTAGCACGACGTCAAGGGATAGACTACCGCAACACACAGCCACGTCCAGTACTACCTCATTTCATGATCTCGAACTGCCATCCGAATACAAAACGGCAGCCACACTTTCCCGGTGATTGGTGCGGTCGGCCGCAAAGTGTATTACTGTCCGTTCCCGTCATCAATGAGAAGGGGCCCGATAACATGCGCGACCCGGGGGGGTTACCGCAAGGTAGTGTTTGCACTTGTACGAATTAGAGTCACCCCATCACTCATGGACTACAAGCAAAGGGGAGAGCCCTGGTCAGCAGGTGCTCGCATACACAGTTTTATACATTCCTTTCATTAAGCGTCATCGGTGGTCGCGAACCATTTATTCGGCCGCCGCAGCAGTTAAGCTACTGGCTACCTCCCTGCCGCTGGTAGGTTCCGCTGCCACCCAGCAAAGAATGGTAACTACGCGGTTCCGTCGTCGGTTAACTGAGGCTGGCCGACGTCAACACCTGCGTCCCAGGACTACACGACCGCCTTCAGTGGACTCGGTTACTACTGAAAGCAGTGGCTGACACAAACCAGCCATTGTCACAATTCCCCAGCTCATATAGGATACTGGGTAATTCTTTCCCCCTGCAAGGCTCAACGAGAGGTGCATAAGTTCTGATGACTATGAGTCCGTTGGCCAGGGTCCCGGCTACGGTAGGACTCGTTGCCAGCAGTTAAACGGGTGGGCCGCTGTGTGGGCTCCCTTCGATCGAACGAAACAGATACCCGGAGATCGGCTGCCGGGTCGCTCACAAATCAGGGTCGATCCGCTCGTCCGGAGAATTTGCCGTGACTTGTATGTTGGCTTGATGTCGGGCTTGAGCAGGGAAGCGCCCGCAAACGCGATATCTAGGACTTACAAATCACTGCCCTCTTCTCGGCAAAGGGAAAAGAATCTACAATTCTTAGGGAACGTTTCACTGTAAACAAAACCTACAGTACACGTTATAACTTCATTGTCCCTGTGAAGCCGAGTAGCCACATACGTGTATGCGCTTTTTTTTGTACCTTATAACTACATAAATGTGTGCTGAACGTTGTACTAACACCATGTCCCTGTCTGCGGAAAGGAGACAATCAACCGCTTACAACAAATGGGAAAATTTACCGCCTGTCTGCGAAGTGTGAGTCAATGTCCCGTCTGTAATGTACAATCTTCCACAGGAAGGCTTCGTTCAGCCCACTTCTGTATCGTGAACATGACTAGTTCGAGAATAGTGCTATTGCAGCTGTAAGTTGCTCGCCTTCAACACAGTTCTGTCACCCCAAGTAGGCCTTTCGAAAATCCGCTTTCAACATATTCGCCCTGTAAGTGAAATATGTACGGAATAGGAAATGCTGCAACCGATGATGATTACTTTCCGCCTAATGCTTCAATATCGGATATATCAACTTGTCGACGTGCAGACGGATTATACTTTGCAATGAAATGTGTCCTTTCCAATGTCACTCGCTCGTCATGAGGTGTATTTGGGAAACAAAGCGAAGGACTTCATGTGCCGTCCCGCCGAGGAAATGCTCTATTTAGGTCGCCAAGGAGTGCAACAGTAACGACGGGAAACTGATACTCGAATCAAGTAGGACGCTATCGGTTGCCACCTCGTAGACTCTGATGTCTAAGTAGAAATCACCATCACAACTGGCAATCACTGCGGTAGCCGTATTCACAGCGTGAATTCGAAGTGAGCTCCTCACATTATTCGTATCTAGCGACGAAAACGTTAACCATGTTCGCACCTCTCAGTATATATCGGGCGAGAATGTTGTATGCAGGAATTTCATTGCGGCTCGTTTCATTACGAATGAGCTATTTCTGACGTCATACGCATAGCGTCCTGTTCGTACATTGCGAGATTCCATCCTCATGTGTGCCTGCTAGTTGATGACAGTCCGAGAAGGCGACTACAAGAGGTTAGGTTAAGCGGAATGTAGTGCTGTGCAAGAGGCGCCCGTATCCTGTGGAAGACTAGTGCCGTCCTCAGAGTAATTGTTTTGCTTGTTTCTGGAATCGCATCTGTGCCTGCTAATTAATGACAGTCCGAGCCGGCGACTACACTAGGTTCGGTTAGGTTAAGCGAAATGTTGTGCTGTGCAAGAGGCGCCCGTATCCTGTGGAAGACTAGTGCCATCCTCAGATTAATTGTTTGGCTTGTTTCTGGAATCGCATCTGTGCCTGCTAATTAATGACAGTCCGAGCCGGCGACTACACTAGGTTAGGTTAGGTTAAGCGAAATGTTGTGCTGTGCAAGAGGCGCCCGTATCCTGTGGAAGACTAGTGCCGTCCTCAGAGTAATTGTTTTGCTTGTTTCTGGAATCGCATCTGTGCCTGCTAATTAATGACAGTCCGAGCCGGCGACTACACTAGGTTAGGTTAGGTTAAGCGAAATGTTGTGCTGTGCAAGAGGCGCCCGTATCCTGTGGAAGACTAGTGCCGTCCTCAGAGTAATTGTTTTGCTTGTTTCTGGAATCGCATCTGTGCCTGCTAATTAATGACAGTCCGAGCCGGCGACTACACTAGGTTAGGTTAGGTTAAGCGAAATGTTGTGCTGTGCAAGAGGCGCCCGTATCCTGTGGAAGACTAGTGCCGTCCTCAGAGTAATTGTTTTGCTTGTTTCTGGAATCGCATCTGTGCCTGCTAATTAATGACAGTCCGAGCCGGCGACTACACTAGGTTCGGTTAGGTTAAGCGAAATGTTGTGCTGTGCAAGAGGCGCCCGTATCCTGTGGAAGACTAGTGCCATCCTCAGATTAATTGTTTGGCTTGTTTCTGGAATCGCATCTGTGCCTGCTAATTAATGACAGTCCGAGCCGGCGACTACACTAGGTTAGGTTAGGTTAAGCGAAATGTTGTGCTGCGCAAGAGGCGCCCGTATCCTGTGGAAGACTAGTGCCATCCTCAGATTAATTGTTTGGCTTGTTTCTGGAATCGCATCTGTGCCTGCTAATTAATGACAGTCCGAGCCGGCGACTACACTAGGTTAGGTTAGGTTAAGCGAAATGTTGTGCTGTGCAAGAGGCGCCTGTATCCTGTGGAAGAGCAGTGCTATGCTGAGATTGATTGGTTGCCTTCTTTCGGAATTCTCACGTGTGCTTGGTAGTCAAGGACCGTCGGAGGTCGCGACCACATGAGGTTAGGTCAGGCAAAATCAATTATTGTGCTGAATGCGTCATTGTGTCGACGACAAGTACCATCCAATGTAAGATGATTTGCCTCTTTATTGATGACTGGGAGCCTCACTTGTCCGTCGTTCAGTCGTATCGTCCCTTTTGATTGAGGCGGAGCTGTGGCTTTGCTCGTATATTGCGGTGTTATACGTGAGATCCTTCACTATATCACCTACCGCGAATGTTTCATCTTGTGTTGCGTAACAGTGGCGTACATTACATAGCTCCGCCGGTTTTTTAAGTTACGAGATTTTAGCCTGTCGGTTATGGTAGGGCCGGCGCCTCTTCGGCAGTAGAATCACATGTATGCATTTTCGTGCGGCTTTCGCGTGTACCATTATCTGGACGATTGAAGGTTAGACCTCACACAATAACATTGTGTGATAGGAGTACGGAAGTCATGTGCCAGGAGATTGTCGGTAATTCTTGCCGCTGCACCCGACTGTTTCTCTGAAGGTACGTAGTCCGTGACATAATTGCTTCCTTCGGATTTCCGTATTGAAGAAACACGCTTCATAGATGTAGGTAACAGTTTATGCATACAAATTGTCACATGCGCCTTTTCAGGTAGGCAATATCATGTGGGACATAACGTTTCTTCTCCAGCGCCGCCTCCTGTCACTTAATCACCGGACTTATGTAGTGGCTTCATTTCGGACTCAACATTTCTTAACTTCGTATGTACGGATTCGTAAGTGCTCGTTTTCCGTCTCAGGAGAATGAAGTGATCTTGCAAGGATTTCAGTCCGCAGGCCTACTTGTTCTGTCGTATGTCTATCAGTCACACATTACGGTTACTCCAGTATGGTTCGCTTTCTATTCAGTACATTGTGTTCGAAGGGGATGGATGCCGGGCAAGTGGTAAAACATTGAACCATATAATTGTTTAGCTTAGAAACATTAATACATGTCACCATCGGTTGTGTACCGAAAACTTCCGCGCAATACTAGTCGGTGGCGGGCGTAAGGGGGGGCGCGCGCGTTAGCGCGCGCGCCCGATTTTGCCCCCCCCCCCCCCGCTCTATCTTCCCCCCCCCCTTGGCTCTATCTCTCCCCCCCTCACTCTCTCTATTGGTTCCCCCCCCGGTCTCTCTCTCTCTCTCTCTCTCTCTCTCTCTCTATCCATCTATCTATCTATCTATCTATCTATCTATGTATCTATATATCTATCTATCTATCTATCTATCTCTCTCTCTATCTCTCTCCCTGTCCCTCCCCCCCGTCTCTCTCTCTGTTTCTCCCTCTCTCCCTCTCTCTATTTATTCCATTCTCTGTCTCTCTATCTACCTATGTATGTACCGATCTATGTATCTATCTATCTATGTATCTAACCATGTATCTACCTATCTATGTATGTATCTACTTATGTATGTCAAGCACCAGAAGTAAGCACGGCATAAGAGTTGAGAAACAGTTATTGACTACTAAGCGGTGACGGATCACGTGATGCTAAGCGCCACGTCACAGGCTGCTAACGTAATGACCTCGGTTGGCGGCAGACGTTTGTACCGGTCGCCTCGATTAGCCGAATCGTGTGACGTAATTCGTGATTAATTGAATTGCAGCACAAATTAATGCAACTGTACTCCGTTTCGTGTAGTGCAACGGAGTTTTGACGCCGACAAAGGGCCGGATATTTACGCATTTATTATGACGACATACATGACGCAGCACTTCTGTGTACGAGGAAACTGTGGTGGCTGGCGTTTCAGCGTGACTCATATATTCCGAGTGGACGGCCTCCCGAAACTTTTCCGGTTGTGTTACATCACATCGCAGCAAGATGGAATAGTTCAGGAAATAGGCGCCTGCAGCGCCCCAAGTGGATACTACCCCCCTCCTGACCTCACCCCATCTCCCACCAGGTACCCCTCCCCACTCCAAGCCCTCGGGGGGCTATATAAGGCCCTCCACCATCCGAATAGAAGTGTTCTCTGCACAGATGCCGGGAGAGCTTCTAGGCCGCTAGGACTTCTCGATCCGCTTACGTACAGAGCCACCTTCCCAAGACGCATCTAGGGTGCTAGGTCGTCTGTTTCCCGAAAGGACTTATCTACAGTGCTACGTCGTCTGCCTTCGACTATCACGCGTCTAGGCTACTAGGGAGTGCAGATTCCTCCATCGTTACTGCTCTTTACCCATCTCCTTGTCGCCTGTAATTGAGAATATGTGTGTTTCTGAAGAAATCTGTTTTAACTGACAAGCTTCTGGTTTATCTCCTTAACGGAGGAACGCAACCCGTACCTTCACGCTTCAGTAGTGCAATTCCGTTCCTTTGAACATGTGGTCATAACTTGCAAATATTCGTCCGTGTGTTCGCAGACAGACTTCACGACGGCAAATAATAGGAGACCCAATCAGGACCTCACCTACGTTGTATGTACGGTGACGTCAATATACCGCACGGGTGGGGAGGGTGGGTTAATTAATAATTACTTAATATTATGTATTTTGAGGCGGAGTCGTATATAGGGCAACGAATATTTTCGGCAACTGCGTGGTGATTATACTGAAGCAAATTTCCTGCCAATCAGTACGCGGCACGAAGTACATGATATCTGGTTGGGGAACAACGGAACCTATACTGTACTGAGTCTCTTAAACGGTTGTGTGTACTGATTAGCAAACACTTTCCTGTAGCTGTTGAAATGGATGTGGGTACATATGTCTCGTCGAAGGTTGATATCGATCAACGGTTTCCTCCTCACTGGAAACAAGGTCAGGACACTGGATGTAGGCCTGTACCCATGCTGCGAGTAGCGACTACTGTCATGTAATTGATGAACATGGCGACGCAGTGCACCACTCTTGTATTACCCCATGCGAATCAATGTCATTGGCATGGAATTTATGAGAAGGAGCGATAAATCAGTGGTTTTCATATTCTGCAATGTTCACCGCATTTCGACACAGCTTTCGCCCCGAGAGATTTGCATTACGAACTCTTCAACGTAACAGGATGGTAACTCCCAAAGACACATATAAACAACATAGACTGAAGAAGTCGCCTGGTTAGGAAACTGTAAATTATGTATTTCATGTAGGCAAACGTCAGCGGGGCAGTAATGCGTCCGTGACATTACAATTACCTTAGCGGTTGATGCGTTTGTCCGCTTACTGACGGTTTACAACGATAACAAAGTGATTGGTACTTCCATTTCGGAGTGTAGACTCAGTTCCAGTTGCTTGTACTTGGTGTTGGACATAGGGCGCCTCATCTTCCTTCCACTATTTGACCATTTCCAATTGATTTTCTGTAAGGGTCATTATTCAGTCTCATAATAATATGCCACGTTCTCCTGAAAAGTACAATATTTTGAGTACATTTCGCAGTCTGCCGTATACATTTTCACATTTAATTAGGAGGTAAACGTTCGGTACGAATAATCCTTGGGAGGAACAGTTTTCGTTATATTTCGTGAAGTGCAAAATGAAACTGTTTCGGCGATAAGGTCTTGCCGTCGTTTGCTCCCTTTTGTGAAACGCAACTTGGTAGAAATCATCCTTTCGCAACAGTAGCAAATTGAAGGAAGGTATTGAGCATGCGGTTTCGTATTCCGCCATCAAATATTATTCCCACAGTTGCATTTCCTAAATGAGCCGTTGCTGCGCTCACTTGTACAATTATTTTGTTTTGCTAGTGGTATGTGTTGAGGTTGTAACCATCAATCGCAGCCCCAACAATGTGTACTGGCAGCAGCAAGTTGGAAGAAACGTCGGAATATCAATGTGTGGGAACCTGGGTCACCTCGGCGTAGTACGGCCAAACACGTTTTCTTGCATGAACGCTACCATTCATGGTGTGTACGGATTAATTCC
Organism: Zhengitettix transpicula; assembly: GCA_037074705.1. Classification (NCBI taxonomy): domain Eukaryota; kingdom Metazoa; phylum Arthropoda; class Insecta; order Orthoptera; family Tetrigidae; genus Zhengitettix; species Zhengitettix transpicula. Next base: position 124,343,544 of record CM073592.1, on the reverse strand, counting down.
GTTGGTATTACCAGAAAAATTTCTGGAATGGTGGACACCATGAGGTTCCAAAGGAAGATGAACTTCAGCCAGACAAACCGCTCAGAATAAAGGGAGGAAGTGCATTAACTGTCACATATTTAGCAGCTGTCAAGGTATGTCCTGGTACTTGAAATATTGCGAGGAACGGTTACGTAATTGTATAGTTGCAAAACCTGTGGAGCGTTAGGGACAAGTGACGTGAACATCGATTCATATCTCCGTACATGGAACATGTTACATTCCATTAACAAGCGGACAATGCATACTGACTGAAGTACATGATCTGTAATTGTTTCAACGGCAGCATGAAACGGACGAATTTCAAAATGTAAGTACTATGTACGTGTCGTACGTTTGTGTAAAGAATGTTAAGCGGATTCGATGGTGCTTAGGAATATAGAAATCTTGCATGTATACATTCTTATATATTTCAGGAAATGGCGAACGGCAGCGATTTGGCGTGAACCTCAACGATGGAATGAATGTGTATAGGTCATGGTCCCACCTAAAGGGAGTTCTTCATCGTGATGGAGATTCACGAACACAGCATCTGCATAGTGCACATGTGTTGCCAGCGAAGCTGGTAACTTATTACTACCGGACAATCGGTGGGCATGTAATTGTGCAGATGTCATGAAGTGGACGCTGTGTTCGTTGTGCAATCAGTAAAGTATTTGTGCTTTTCCTATTATGCTAGATATGACCAATCGGTTGTTCAATGAAGCGGGGGGAACCTGCAGCATACGCTATCGTCGAAGTAACAATTTCAATATACGTTCAATCTACAGATTTGTATATATGTATATTTTCTGCAGGTGCTTCCTATACGAAGTGGACGCTTATGTCAATAATGGGCGGTCGGTCAGCGTAACACGATGTATACATTTTTAATAACAGGCCACATCACCTTACTGCACGTAGCGTAGACGTTTCGTTAATGTAGCGCCCATAGCGACACATACTGAAGAGGAACCGAAACCTCGAAACATTAAACAATTTGGTGAAAGGTAATGATACACGTAATTCAAAGCAATAACATGTCAACCTGTAGCTGTGGAGATGAAGAGGAAAAAGCACTATCAGCACGGTAATTGTGGACAGTTACATTGTTCTTGTAGTTCATTAGCCCGGTAGAGTCATCACGAAGCACATGTGTTACTCAGCGAGAGATGAACCTGCAGTCCCTGGATACTAGTGAAGTCAGGAGTTCTTCATTAAACGTTGTAAGTTAATAAACCAAAAGGGAATGTCACCTCAGAGGTCAGAAGGCGATTACATTAGGCAATGCGAATGTACAAAGAAATGTAATGATTTACAGTGGCACGTAAGAATTTGTATTAGAGGCTAGTTGCAGGCCGCTACATAGGGTGTGACATGCAACTGCCGGCGTGCCACAAACTTGTGGATGCACCAGTAATTTTCGATGTAACAATTGATGTGAGGGACACAGATATGTTTCTTGTGCGTTCACGTTTTGGTGTGGTACCACTTCAATGACATACAGCTCATTTCCACACTACCTTACTTTGGCGCACCAGGCGAGTGTTAGTTGTAATTGCTGACCGGGTACATGACCGCTTAATTTGAATTTGTGTGAATAAGTAAATTAATAATTGTTGTCAATGGACGACAGGGCGATATATTAGAGTTATTGTAGCCTACGAGCAGCAGCCCGTTGCTGACATGGAGACTGGTTAATAATGATTCACCAAAAACACATCACTTATTTCCTGGTAATCGTAATGGTTTTAGTCGTTCAGTTCGTGACTTAACAGGTCCCCTGCAGCGGCATCCGAAAACGTGCTACGGTTTGTTGAACCGAGCGAGGATTCCACTTTGCACCATTCCGGTCGGTTTCATTATTGACAATGCCAGACATAATCAGAAATAGTCTGTCAAGTTCAATAGAAGTCGTGTGGTTATCGCCGAAATTGGTTTCAATCCTGGTCTGTAGGTGAATTGTATTCCATTCTTTTCCTACATCTATTCACATTATTGTTACACAGGTAATGAAGCATCCGACAGTGTTCGTTGTATGCTGATTGCATCGGAAGGGTAAGGAAATATCTGTCGTCGAACGCACTCAGAAATGTCTTGGTAGTACGTAGCCTCGTTCTGTATCAAATATTTGCCGATTTCGGTATATGGATGAGGCTGAACTAGCTGTTGCCAATTTCTGTATGTGAGGATGATCTTCATTGCAGTCTACGTCAAGTACCTGTGTCGGATTTTCCAAAGCGTCGTCTGTATGTTTCATTGCTGTCATTGGAAAATTGAGTAACACCCCACAAAGACGATGGCAACTGTACCCGTCTTCAAATGATATATTCTTGACTCCAATATCTCGGTACGAACAGTAACAGTAGCTGTCAACCTGATAATGACAGGTTACTGTGAAACGCTTGTCGTCTCAGCCATTTTAATGGAATCCCGCAGATGAGCACCGCCATGTCGGTAACCGAAATACAAAACGGAAATCAGAAATGGAATGGAATATGCGCTTTCCAGTCGTGTCTCCTTGTTATTAGCTTTCTTGTCATTCGACGTTTTACTTGTGGTTGTTGACCTGCTAATCTCGGATGAGGTGAACACGAAGTACAACGTACATTTACAATGTCCGTGTTGCATACGGTTACTTACAAATTTGTGTCCTTTACAATCGTGGCTTTGCAACATATGCGGTAGTTGGGCTAAGATAATGTCTGAAGTTTATGTGTGAAAGGAGCACATTGACAAAACACATCCTCGATTCCAATACAAAGTGAAATGTGTTTGCGTTCTGTCATATGCTGACACAGAGGCCGAAACCTCGGTGGGTGCTTCCATGCCACGGCCGCAAGAGGTTGTAATTGTACGGAGACATACCGTTATCATAATTTCATTAATGACACAGATGTGGAGTATGTCCCCATGATGGCTAGCTTGGATTGTATTGTCCTCACAGTTTTGCTGCAGGCCTGGGGATTGTCGAGGACGTGTTTCTCGCCCAAAAAAGTGTCCAACTCGTGGTCAAAGTGTGCAAGAAACTAACGCACAGGCATATTTACCCTGATAATTATTTGTCTCGTATCCCAATGGAAACATACTGCCAGAACACGGACTGAAGGTACTGAGTACAATGCATATGAACAGTACGAGAACGCAGGCACCGTACAAGACGTATCACGGATGCATGACGTTGTTGCATTCATAGCTACGGAACTGGTTCCCATGTCGAACTGATGGAGAAATGTTTCCAGAAATATGGTTAAGACATCGTCAGACGCCACAATTCCAGTACTTCGCAAGGAGCAATTGGTGAGTGGGTAGTCTAAGAAAAGCTGTCATTCTTGCAAATGTTCAGGGCACTGCAAACTATTCACAAGGAAACTTGTGCACATCACACGTATTAACATGTTCTCTAACATTGATTCGAACTGCAGTGTCATTGTTATACTCGTTGCAATGGGTCGGCCTCGCATACTAAGGGGAAAGCCTGTACTGTGTATTCTGCCTAGCAATTGCACAGATTATACTGAGGGGAGTATGTTCGTTCGATGTCAATTCGGGGCAAGGTTAGGCCAAAATATCTGCAGTTTTACATATCTGAGAGCAACACAGGTCTTTCATTGGTGACATGAGCGCTGTTTGGCCAGCAATCGCCGATATTGCAAATAGACCATTGTACAGCAGTGTGAATTAAAAATCGTTCATTTCACATGGGCGTCCTACAAATGATGCACACTGTAAATAGATTATAAACGAAAACAATCTCGTTGCCACTTACTTTCAGTTCCCAAAGTAGTACCCAATTGCAACAAATAATGTGCCCCCTATTGAACTCAACTAATCGCAGTGGGACTCATTGCACACCTACAGCAAATTCTTCAAGGAAGACACGGTGGGACGTAGGAGAAACAGACATGTCATCGAGCGACAGATCAAAAGTACTATCCGAATGCAAATGAACTATATCATAATAAGGGAACACAACTATTTGATCAGTTATATCAGAACAAGTTCGACAAGTGTACGGTCCTGTCTCCGGTCAGCCTGCTCATGAGATGTAAGATGAACCCACAAATGGGGATAGAACAGACACTTTCACGATATCGACATACCACGAAAGGGACACGTTCAGGGGATGTACTAATCGTTCGGGAATTTTGTTAACATTAGCAAATTGGACGAAATGAGTTCCTGCCCGGAGACCATTATTCAGAAAGTAGGCGCTGTAATCCCAAGCCGTAGTAGTAAACCGCAGGACTTTTTCTTGGTCAAAGTGGAAGCACGTACAATTCCGTAACACCTGGCCGCAGGTGTATGTGTATGTGTCTCATTGTTTGTTGGTCATGTTTCGGCAAGTAGACGGTTGAAGTTTTGCGGAAATTCGGAGGCCTCTTTCGAATCCCACTTCCGATTACAAGTGAAAATGTATCCGTCTCATCGAAGGTAATGAATGAGGGTTACTGTCGATACGGACAAGATGTTTTACTTAGCAACTTACACGGTGCACACGCAATGAGAATTTTGTGACCGTTCAGCGGAATTGTGAGTAATGCGTCTACGGGGTACCCGTCTAGTGCGGCTGTTGTTATTAATTCCTTACAAAATATTACACAAACTATGCCGCAATCACTTCAGGCTTGCGGCGGAGCACCAGGTACAAGACCAGAACGGGGTTGATGGGGAGAACACGCAAGTCCCGCAAAAGAAGAATATGGTGGACGAACATGATGGTATTGTTTCAGAAGGTATCGTGCAGAAGTTGGGAGAGACTGCATTTCAGGACACACAGAAGACTACTGAGCTTGATCTGGACCTTCGGTTACAGCAGTCGGATAGACTTTATCCCGGACCATTTCGGTTTGCACGTGCTTCTCATGTCATCTATTCATGCAGCTGCTTACATACACATGAAGAGAGATGGAGAGTCACAAACGCGAATCGACCCTGTCCCAGCTGCAGACCTGGTAAGTCGTGCTATATGCTGTCTAGTTATGTGGTCGGTGTGTCTCAATGAAAACCACGGTGAAATCCCTTTCGAGACGGGGAAGCCGTCGTTCTATATGAAATTGTCGAAGAAATGGAAATGTCATTCCTCTGATTGCGGTTGAATACCTACTCGCAGGTGGCTTGCCAAAATTCACTTACCATTAATCATTTCGATTGTAAGCCCACCGCAACAGTAACACATGGGGAAAGATGTTGGGTACAGTAACCCCGTCCGAGCATCTCAGCAAATTGCTGACACGTACCTTAAGGTTTTGGGTAATGCAATCAAATTATACATGAATCGTTTCTCACCAACAGGCGAAAAATTGACAATGTACATGTAATATATTGTGGAGAATTCATGGTTACATGCTGTCCGACGGGAGGCTTTGTATTCAATGCAAACTTGTAAGTAATGAGCTGCATGTCATGACACAAGGGCTTCTGAGGAGGCTGCTAAATCGTAAGTGGAAAGTAACATATGCAAACCGTTGTCGATGTAGGTGATCCACTTGCGAATAACGGTATCAGGGCAATCAACGTTGCTGGCGCAGAATGTCGGTCTTCACCATCTTCGTAGCCGTGGCGCGTGAAAGGTTATGGGTGTATAAATACTGACACACGTAACTAGTCACTTATACGTCATTGTTCACATATCCTCAATAAGGTAGTGGACATAGCACCGGTGCCATACATACACAAGACATGGACCTTTTAGTAGCTAACCTAGTAGGCAACCGTTTGCAAGGACTCGAACTTTGCAGGGAATTTGTTCGTATACGCAAGGGACACAAACATGTTCATGCAACGAGCTGAGATTACTTTCTTGCTATTGACTGCAGATACCACTACATATGACATGTACTTAGTAGTTGTTAGAGGACGCGGAAACACGGAAGATGAAGCGACGAGAAGGTTTCGATTGTTTTTGGGGTCACGAAAACGTTTATTAGGCGAAGTGACAGTGATTCCGCGAACGACTTGAATTAAGTGAATTGGAAGTGGAGGCGCAATGTCAATGTCAAAGTGGTAGTGTTCCGAACTGAAGTAACACTGTACCCTAATATTGCGTCCTCTGTCAACCACGCGTGAGTCGCCACACATGTGACGAATTATGCAAAGCCACTTGCGAACTTGAAGTCGATTACATACGATCACATTCGGAAGAGCAAGTTCTGGTTCGAAGCAAGTCAGAAACGCTTTTTTCCCCCAGAGGGGCAGAGTGCCCATGCCAATACCTATTCATCTTCATATATGATAACCGCTGCTAACAAGTCACAGTCATCATCTCATGCCATGCGAATGTGAAGCACGAAGATGACCATGAATCCTATCACACGTAAGTCACATACGACACAAGCAAATCTCATCATATACCTTCATATACAAATCTCACAACATGCTCACACTATCTATCGATTAATGGTGTGCAGTCTTTACAAACACTAAGCAGAACAACTCAAGTAGGAAGCCAATACACATGAACATGCGGAATCGCCACGTACAAGACTCACATGACGCGTGGCCACTATGAAGGGCAGGTTGTTAACCGGAAGAAAATAGAAACCGGCAGTTGATACAACACCTGCCGGCAGAGTGGCCGGACTGCGATGAAAAAGTCGTAAACAGGTTGTTACTTCCGCATAGAAATCGTATGAGGAAATACGGAGAAAACGTAAAATAACCGGCCGTCCCAGGCGGACCTGCCGAATGGGGCCAAATCGGGAATATACATGGTTCACTCTTCAACTGTTACATATAGAGAGTGCTGCATCAAGGAAACTCTGACCTACATTCTTATATTCGTGCGAAGACTGTGTACGATAACCGGCAGTCACTGCAGCACTTACCGCCCAGTGCAAAATCGGGAATAACCATGGTTCAAACCATCTCTTTTCCTTGGAGACTGCGTTCTCAAACAATCTGTTTGTTACAGTGTTATGAGCCGTTTGCGTGGAGCCAGCCGGGACTAAGTACGAGCTGTTTACGACTGACCTGAGTGTCTGGAGTACAGTCCCTACCGTCACGGTTCGCGTCAACGGTATACGCAGTCCTCCCGACGACAGCCAAGGCGAATACATGAAAGTGGCATTGCCACGTTAGCAGTCCGTCGGTCGGAGTTGACACTGCTGAACCAAATCTGGCGGTCGTGTTTCGGGTCCGTAGCGTTCTGGAGTACAGTCGCTCTCGTCCCTCTCCTACGTATTGCCTATGGCGTTGCAGGGTGGCGTCGCGGAGCAATGGGTTGCGAATTGTGAGCATTTTACGACAGACGATTGGTTTCACTGTACAGACTGTGTTGCCTTCCGCCCGTTTCGCGTGATCCTGAGAAGACTCGTCACTTTGTCACCAATGCACGATGACCGGCGTTCGTGGTAGGGGACAGTAGCGTTCTGGAGTACAGTCGCTGTCGTCCCTCTACCTCTGATTGCCTATCGGGCTGCCTGGTGACGTCGCGGAGCAATGGGAGGCTTCGTGCGAGCAGATTTTGACGTACAATTGAGTCTGCCGTGAAGCCTCTACCGCCAGCCTCCTGTTCCGCGTTATGCTGACAAGCTTCCACGATCTGTCACTTCTGCACAATGAATGTCGGTCGTGTTTCGGGCCCGTACCGTTCTGGAGGACGGTCGCTCTCGTCCCTCCAAGTCAACCTTTCCTACTGCAATGTGCCGAAGGAATGGGCGCTACAGTTTGCCAGCTCACGAAAATGTTGACGGCGTGTAAGTTTAAAGCAGATGCGGTCGCATCTCTTACAAGCCATATGTTCGTGCAGCGGTAGCTTATATATTTATTTTGTCAAGAGCCGGACACTCTCCTTTTTGGGTAAGCCCACTAGCGTATATCGTCAGACATATTTAGTGGAAACTTTGCAGAGGGATGTAGGCATGGCTGCCTTATGAATATGCGGGATGGTGGGAAGATTGATGTGTCTTCCTTGTGGTCGAGCGGGACCGGTGAAGGCCGATTTGGTTAGCGTGGCTGCCTTGTGGTCGAGCAGGACCGGTGGAAGAATGATGTGGTTGACGTGGCTGCCTTGTGGGCGAGCCTGGCCGGTGGAAGACTCATGTGGTTGGCGTGGCTGCCTTGTGGACTATCGGGACCGGTGGAAGACCGGTGTGGTTGGCGTGGCTGCCTTGTGGACTATCGGGACCGGTGGAAGACCGGTGTGGTTGGCGTGGCTGCCTTGTGGACTATCGGGACCGGTGGAAGACCGGTGTGGTTGGCGTGGCTGCCTTGTGGACTATCGGGACCGGTGGAAGACCGGTGTGGTTGGCGTGGCTGCCTTGTGGACTATCGGGACCGGTGGAAGACCGGTGTGGTTGGCGTGGCTGCCTTGTGGACTATCGGGACCGGTGGAAGACCGGTGTGGTTGGCGTGGCTGCCTTGTGGACTATCGGGACCGGTGGAAGACCGGTGTGGTTGGCGTGGCTGCCTTGTGGACTATCGGGACCGGTGGAAGACCGGTGTGGTTGGCGTGGCTGCCTTGTGGACTATCGGGACCGGTGGAAGACCGGTGTGGTTGGCGTGGCTGCCTTGTGGACGAGCGGGACCGGTGGAAGACCTATGTGGTTGGCGTGGCTGCCTTGTGGACTATCGGGACCGGTGGAAGACCTATGTGGTTGACGTGGCTGCCTTGTGGACGAGAGGGACCGGTGGAAGACTGATGTGGTTCGCGTTGCTGCCTTCTTGACGAGCGGGACAAGTGGAAGACTGATATGGTTGGTGTTGCAGCCATCTGGACTTGACGTTCGGTTGGTGAACTTGACTGAATGGTGCTTCAGCCTGTAAAGTGGACGATGACATACGCAGACTTATATTGTTTGTTGCATAGCATATGTACTTCATGCATGTTTTTTTTTACAGTTGCCGGTCGTGCAGCCTTGGAACGCGTATGGAGAGAAGCCCAGACGCAGAGGTCGGCGCTGCAGCCATGAAACAAGATGCCACATCGAACCGCAGATTATGGTGCCACACCGCAGTTTGGGCTCCGCCGGACGATTATAATCCCAGCGAGGGAATAGCCACCAGGACGGCTAATAGACTCGTATACTGCTCCATCTAATTCATACTAAGACCCGGGGGTACGCAGCGAACTAATAGTACCTTCGGGTTCTTTTTATGCGATTTTTTGGAGCAGTATACGAGTCGAAAGATACATTTTCCAACTTCATAGTGGCCATCAAGGGCAAATGCAACACGAAGAAAAAAAAGAGCAATCCAGGGGCAAACGCAACCCGCAAAAAGTCTGGACTTATATATCGCTTCGCTCAAGTTTTTTTTGGGTCGTTTTTTTCATTTCTAGACGACGACTAAGCGGAGACAATAATTCCCCAAGAAAGACCTGAAAAAAATCCTAAGTCCTAATCCACTCACTTTGAACTTAGAAATAATCCAGTGTTCTCATTTCAGGCAGTACATCACGACACCGACTGGACTCCATGGACTCCGGGAACCCTCGGAGGGATCGACGACACCGGTGATCATCGCCAAGTTCCACGAAGCCGGTGATCAACGCCAAGTTCAACGAGCCCTCGTTCAAGATTGGATTTCGACGCCTATTGATATTACATACTGTACCTATTGTTTTGTCTGTCTGTTAATGACTCAATAAATACATTTAAAAAATTACTTTTTTCTCATCACTTAAGAATACGTCAACCTGACTTCCTTACCGCCTCACTGATGTATTGAAACGGTATTAAACTCCTTATTAACACCAAGATTAGGCAAATTAAGGTAATGATACCATTACTCAGCTATTATGCGACGACTTATTAATCATTCCTTCTACTTAGCAAGGCAAATATACACGACGAAGGGCCACTTCTACAATTAACTAAGCCTCGGAATACATTTATTATACATCATCAAAGTAAAAAGGTTTAAAATGCGCAATGACAATGCTGACACGCATTACCAGTATTCCAGTCTTTCTCGTCGTTCACCTGTCACCCACACCCTTCGTAATTCTGAACGAAACACACCATAAAAGGACTTACAATAAGAAAATACCATACACCAAAACTGGTAAGCAATGGGACCTCTAAACGAATACAAAAAGGAAGACTAGTGACCCAGATGAAGTATCTACGACAACAATGGGTCGGTCCTTGATTAAAAGTAATGACACCCTTGCCGTGACTACTCCCCAAAAACAGCCATTACCGACAACAATGCGTCACTTCTTACTTAATACTAATGATACTGTTCCGTGACTGCACCCCATAAAACAACACTAACGTCAACAATTTGTCAGCCCTTAATAAATCCTTACGACATCGTTAGCGTGACTGTACCCCAAATTTGGGACAAACAATATTAACGTCAACAATGCATCAGTCCTTAATTAATCCTAATGACACCGTTGCCGTGACTGCACCCCATAAACTGCCACTAACGCCATTACCGTCAACAATGCTTCAGTCCTTCATTCATGCTAATGACACCATTCCGTGACTGCACCCTATAAACTGCCACGAACGCCATTACCGTCAACAATACTTGTCCTTCTTTAATCCTAATGACAACGTTCATTGACTGCAACCAATAAAGCGCCTCAAACGTCAACAATGTGTCAGACCTTAGTAAATCCTAACGACACCGTTGGCGTGAATGTACCCCATAAACTGGAACTAAGGCCATAAACTGGCACTAACGCCATTACCGTCAACAATGCGTCAGTCCTTAATAAATACTAATTACACCGTTGGCGTAAATGCACTCTATAAACTGCCACTAACGCAATTACCGTCAACAATGATTGTCCTTAATTAATCCCAATGACACCGTTTCGTGGCTGCAACCCATATAGCGCAACTAACGTCAACAATCTATCAGCCCTTAATAAATCCTAACAACACCGTTCCGTGATTGCACCCCATAAACTGGTACTATCGCCACTAACGTCAACAATGGGTCAGTCCTTAATTAATCGTAATGACACTGTTGGCGTGAATGCACCCGATAAACTGCCACTACCACCATTACCGTCAACAATGCTTCAATACTTCATGAATCCTAATGTCACCATTCCGTGACTGCACCTCATAAAGCGCCACTAACGTCAACAATGTGTCAGCCCTTCATAAATCATAACGACACCGTTGGCGTGACTGCACCCCATAACCTGGCACAAACGATATTAACGTCAACAATGCATCAGTCCTTCATTAATCCTAATGACACCGTTGGCGTGAATGCACCCGATAAACTGCCACTAACGCCATTACCGTCAACAATGCTTCAGTCCTTCATTGATCCTAATGACACCGTTTCTTGACTGCACCCCATAAAGCGCAACTAACGTCAACAATGTGTCAGCCCTTAATAAATGATAACAACATCGTTAGCGTGACTGTACCCCATAAACTGGCACTAACGCCATTATCGTCAACAATGCATCAGTCCTTAATTATTCCCAATGACACCGTTGCCCTGACTGCACACCATAAACTGCCACTAACGCTATTATCGTCAACAATGATTCAGTCCTTAATTAATCCAAATAACACCATTCCGCGACTGCACCCCGTGAAGAGCCATTAACATTAACAATGCGTCAGCCCCATATTAATCCTAATGACACCGTTACCGTGACTGCGACCCATTAACTGCAACTAACGCCATTACCGTCAACAACAATTCAGTTCCCAATTAATGCGAATAAAACCGTTCCCTGACTGCACCCCATGACACGACACTAACGTCAACAATTTGTCAGCCCTTAATAAATCCTTACGACATCGTTGGCGTGACTGTACCCCATAATTTGGCACTAACGCTATTAACGTCAACAATGCGTCAGTCCTTAATTAATCCTACTGACACCGTTGGCGTAAATGCACCCTATCAACTGCTACTAACTCAATTACCGTCAACAATGCTTGTCCTTAAATAATCCTAATGACACCGTTCCGTGACTGCAACCCATAGCGCCACTAACATCAACAATGTATCAGAGCTTAATAAATCCTAACAACACCGTTCCCGTGAATGTACCCCATAAACTGGCACTAACGCCATTACCGTCAACAATGCTTCAGTCCTTCATTAATCCTAATGACACCGTTCCGTGTCTGCACCCCATAAAGGGCCACTAACGTCAACAATCAGCCCCTAATAAATGCTAACAACATCGTTGGCGTGACTGTACCCCATAAACTGCCATTAACGTCAACAATGCATCAGTACTTAATTAATCCTAATGACACCGTTGGCGTAAATGCACCCTATAAACTGCCACTAACGTCATTACCGTCAACAATGCTTCAGTCAGTAGTTAATCATAATGATACCGTACCGTTACTGCACCCCATAAAGCGCCAATAACGACAACAATGTGTCAACCCTTAATTAATCCTAACGACGCCATTGCCGTGACTACACTACATTAACTACCACTAACGCCATTATCGTCAACAATGCATCAGTCCTTAATAACTCCTAATGACTCCGTTGCCCTGACAGCACACAATAAACTGCCACTAACGCCACTAACGTCAACAATGCGTCAGTCCTTAATTAATCGTAATGACACTGTTGGCGTGAATGCAACCAATAAACTGCCACTAACGCCATTACCGTCAACAATACTTCTATCTTCTTTAATCCTAATAACACCGTTCCGTGACTGCACCCCATAAAACAACACTAACGTCAACAATCAGTCAGCCCTTAATAAATGATAACAACATCGTTGCCGTGACTGTACCTCATAAACTGGCACTAACGCTATTAACTTCAACAATGCGTCAGTACTTAATTAATCCTAATGACACCGTTGGCGTAAATGCACCCTATAAACTGCCACTAACGTCATTACCGTCAACAATGCTTCAGTCAATAATTAATCATAATGATACCGTACCGTTACTGCACCCCATAAAGCGCCAATAACGACAACAATGTGTCAACCCTTAATTAATCCTAACGACGCCATTGCCGTGACTACACCCCATTACTACCACTAACGCCATTATCGTCAACAATGCATCAGTCCTTAATTATTCCTAATGACTCCGTTGCCCTGACTGCACACAATAAACTGCCACTAACGCCACTAACGTCAACAATGCGTCAGTCCTTAATTAATCGTAATGACACTGTTGGCGTGAATGCACCCGATAAACTGCCACTAACGCCATTACCGTCAACAATGCTTCAGTCCTTCATTGATCCTAATGACACCGTTTCTTGACTGCACCCCATAAAGCGCAACTAACGTCAACAATCAACATCGTTGGCGTGACTGTACCCATAAACTGGCGCTAACGCCATTATCGTCAACAATGCATCAGTCCTTTATTATTCCCAATGACACCGTTGCCCTGACTGCACACCATAAACTGCCACTAACGCTATTATCGTCAACAATGATTCAGTCCTTAATTAATCCAAATAACACCATTCCGCGACTGCACCCCGTGAACAGCCAATAACATTAACAATGCGTCAGCCCCATATTAATCCTAATGACACCGTTACCGTGACTGCGACCCATTAACTGCAACTAACGCCATTACCGTCAAAAACAATTCAGTCCCCAATTAATGCGAATAACACCGTTCCCTGACTGCACCCCATGAAACGACACTAACGTCAACAAATTGTCAGCCCTTAAAAAATCCTTACGACATCGTTGGCGTGACTGTACCCCATAATTTGGCACTAACGCTATTAACGTCAACAATGCGTCAGTCCTTAATTAATCCTACTGACACCGTTGGCATAAATGCACACTATCAACTGCTACTAACGCAATTACCGTCAACAATGCTTGTCCTTAAATAATCCTAATGACACCGTTCCGTGACTGCAACCCATAAACCGCCACTAACATCAACAATGTATCAGAGCTTAATAAATCCTAACAACACCGTTCGCGTGAATGTACCCCATAAACTGGCACTAACGCTTTTACCGTCAACAATGCTTCACTCCTTCATTAATCCTAATGACACCGTCGGCGTGAATGTACCCCATAAACTGGCACTAACGCCATTACCGTCAACAATGCTTCAGTCCTTCATTAATCCTAATGACACCATTCCGTGTCTGCACCCCATAAAGCCCCACTAACGTCAACAATGCTTCAGTCCTTCATTAATCCTAATGACACCATTCCGTGTCTGCACCCCATAAAGCGCCACTAACGTCAACAATCAGCCCCTAATAAATGCTAACAACATCGTTGGCGTGACTGTACCCCATAAACTGCCATTAACGTCAACAATGCATCAGTACTTAATTAATCCTAATGACATTGTTGGCGTAAATGCACCCTATAAACTGCCACTAACGTCATTACCGTCAACAATGCTTCAATCAGTAATTAATCATAATGATACCGTACCGTTACTGCACCCCATAAAGCGCCAATAACGACAATGTGTCAACCCTTAATTAATCCTAACGACGCCATTGCCGTGACTACACCCCATTAACTACCACTAACGCCATTATCGTTAACAATGCATCATTCCTTAATTATTCCTAATGACTCCGTTGCCCTGACTGCACACAATAAACTGCCACTAACGCCACTAACGTCAACAATGCGTCAGTCCTTAATTAATCGTAATGACACTGTTGGCGTGAATGTACCCCATAAACTGCCACTAACGCCATTACCGTCGACAATGCTTCAGTCCTTAAATAATCCTAATGACACCGCTGCCCTGACTCCACCCCATAAACTGCCACTAACGCCATTACCGTCAACAATTCTTCAGTCCTTAATTAATCAAAATGACACCATTTGCGTGACTGCACCCCATAAAGTGACAGTGACAAAAATAACGTCAACAATGCGTTACTACTGAATTAACGCTAATTACTTTAGGCATTACTGCACCGCATACACTGAAAATGATAAAATTAACGTCAACATTGCCTTCAATTAATTCTCAATCAATCCCAAGGACTCCAACGTCATTACTGCACCATATACTTTGAAACTTTTAACAATAAAGTCAACCGTGGGTGTGTTGTTAGGTAACTACACCAAATGAATTAGACGTCTTCACTGCAATTTTGAAACCAGATATTTTCAACTGTTTCAAATGCTTTCGTGTGAAAAACCTTGAGATACTATTCACCTTATCTCAATTACAAACGTTCTTGCGGAGACCACAGGAGGTTACTGCTAAACATAATTATGGAAGAATTGAACTACTACAAAAAAATTGAAAGCGAGTAAGTAATCAGGAAATTGGGAGAAATAATAATACCATTTAAATATTCAGTATTCATGCTTGCGAGCACAGGCGACAAACTTCACGGATTCAATTATTATAGGAATTTTTAAATATTTATATATATTTATTCTGTAAGTTGTAAACACGTCACTCAGACGTCCTTACCGCCTTTTTTTAGAGAAACTTTATCAATAATGGAGTAAAGTGACTTACATTCACCTTTATTAAAGTATCGTATCTATATTTAATTACATCGCAACGACGAAATTTATAAATTCCTTGTTTTTAGCAAGATTCGATGCTCTACAAAGGCAATGTCAACAATTACCTACAATTCGCAATCGCAATTAATTTATTACGTGTCATATTATACAACTTCGGACTGAGACACCACTGCGCAACCAAATTATTCTTCGGGGAGCGAAGTTCCTGCCATTCTCATCGCTTTCCTTAAAAATTTTCCCCACACACTATTCGTCATTCCCAACAATAAACACAGGATGTGTAGAACAGAAGGACGTTCAATAATTGCATTCCAAACATACATACATTCATAACGGCAAAATTGTCAAACTCAAGCTGCTAAACCACGGCGCATCTATACAAGTACAAGAATGTACATTGGAGACAAGAGTGTCGCGTCCCATTCTAGACTATAATACGACAGATTAATTTCAATAATTAAAAAAAATAGGGACAACGAGCAGAACAACAAACGAGCGATTTCAACCACACGACTACATTTCTTAGAGGTCAATTTTTAACAATTAAAAACATACGTTCTCAATTACAAAAATATAATCTATACATATTATATATAAAGAAATAATAACTTTTTCTCTCCAGAGACAGGCTAATCGTGAGAAAATCATAACTTAAACACGGCTTGGATTCCTAAATCTCATGAAATCATAATTAAACAGGGAATCAATTGATATGCATCAAGTGTCACATGAAGGGACAAGAACACGACCTCGAAACTTTATAAAATTAGGTCTGTCAAAATGATGCATAAACGTTTTAATTATAAAGTCTTCCACAAACTTCTTACAACCGGCAATGATAATACGAGCGTAACTAACACTGGTGCTATGAAATTTAATGGATAAAAATGATTAAACTTACACTGAAAATATAACCCATACTGACATTTAACTTCCTAATAATTATACAATATTACAAAATTGCAATAGTGTCATTTCTACACGTAAATTTTACTTACTCAATTATATTACTACAATTACTTCTTTACAAATTCTCGATTACTGACTGGACAAAACCTTTCAACAACATACAATTATTTACGTCACCTTATACACACGCATGTTCGTCACACTATCCACAAATAAGGCTTACTCTGTTTTCTATACATTGTATACTTAATACTTCATTACTAAAAATGGACAAGTACATTTCCTTCACCACGAATCGACAATTTTCAATTTCAATCATAAACCGAAAACATACTTCGCCAATTATTCACAATTTATTTTCACCTTTTACTTTAACTTCATTCGTTAATGAAAATCTGGAAAACCCAGAAAATTGCTCCAAAAAACGTCATCTACTTCGTTTCCACGTATAGCTCATATGAAACCATTGACCAATACTTAACAATTTTCTCAAGTACTTCAAAAAAACAAATTTCGTATGCAACACAAGATTTTGCGCGCATATAGTCATTAACCTATTCATATAGCTCTAAAAATATTCCTACTACATAAATAATTTGGTATTTATTTACATATTGTTCCCTACTTCCCTTCAGCGCATAACATTTCTCCAATTACAAACCTCCAAATTAACCACCAAGAACCTTAACCTCATTTTTTCCATAACGTATTTCCCATATGTCATGTTACCTCTCTCTTCCCTACTTGCAAGATCGTAACCTCACATTTTCCGTTAACACATTGCCACTTACGACGTCATCGTCTTTCTTCTCTACAAACCCTTCCTTCCTCCTACCTCACGTCACCACCAACTATGTAAACATAAGCATGTAAGGCGCCTCCACCCAACATCCCCTTGATAACAAAACACATTCATTTAAAAGACAACCGTACTCAACAGTCTTCCACTCCCTATTAATAACACCCTTCATCTTAACGCCAAATACAACCCCATGTCGACTGCAATTGAACTTCTTCAAACATTACAGACGAAACAATATTCCAAATTCTGATTCCATTCTTTCATATCTCTAATATATTTAAGTACATTAAATACATTTAAATCCTCATAACCATTTAACAATACACTCATAATGACACTTCAGAACTGTTGAATATTAAATTCTGTTGTCATAACTTTGTATGTTCTATGTACGTTCTATGGATGTATGATTTTGTTTTGGCTACATTGTTGTACGAGTGTAGTCCCCGTAGTACATGGATGTGTTCCCGGCGTGTGTCGCCAGATATGTGCAACGGTTGTATCTTTATTAACTTAATAAATTAAATAGGTTACGGGCCCAGACTACGCGCCCAATAGCACCTTTTAAAGTGAGCAGATTTGTTCTACCTTCCAAAAAAATTTTTTCTTAATCTGAAAGTTACGCGGCGAGCTAGGCCTAACGCGTCAACATGGCCGGTTGCGATGTTTCCGCAATAAACAAGTTCAACAGTCGAAACTATTCTGAATGCAAGTTTCAGATTAATTGTGCCCTGAAGAGGCAAAGGGTGTATTCTCAGTTGCAAACGGCAACAAAATGAAGCCGGTCAGTGATGAAGAAAATATTGAGAGATGGGAAAAAGATGACGCGGTGGCGATGTTCACGATTTCGTCAGCCATGGAACTATCGCAAGTTACGCTCATTAAAAGTTGTTCCACATCTAAAGAAATGATTGAAAAATTGGACTCCATCTTTAAATTGAAATCAGATTTTAACAAAATGTTCCTTCTCGATAAATTTCATCAGTTAAAAATGGACTGCAATGAAACAGTGGTGCAGTACATTGCAAAAGTTGAAAATCTTGCTCACCAAATTAAGGAATCAGGTGAGAGCATTAGCGATGCAACTGTGATTACAAAAATTTTAGGGACACTTCCTTCAAAGTACAGAAACTTAAGACAAGCTTGGTTATCTGTTGATGATAGCAAGCAGAATTTGTCAAATTTAACTGCGAGACTAATTGATGAAGAGGCTTCATTATCGCAATCTGAACAAAGTGAATCTGCATTTTGTGTTTCTGGTCATCCCAAATCAGAAAAGAAGAAACATTCAAATACTCCAGGATTAAACCATGTGAAAAATCTGGTATGTCAGCTCAAAAACTCTCTCTATGGACTAAAACAGGCATCCAGATGCTGGAACAAAACATTTTCTGAATCTCTAGCCAGTTTTGGTTTCAAGCAAAGTACTGCTGATTCATGTGTCAAGTGACAGTGTGATTGACTAATGTGATATTACTTAATCCAGAACTTGTCTTAATTTAATATACTATGTTTTTTTAATCAGTTTAGTTTATGTCACTGATGACTGTATTAAGTGCATAACTAAGCACGTTATTTTATATTTGTTTTGCAAATTCAAGTGACAACATAATTGGAGGGAGTGTTGAATGTTAAATTCTGTTGTCATAACTTTGTATGTTCTATGTACGTTCTATGGATGTATGTTTTTGTTTTGGCTACATTGTTGTACGAGTGTAGTCCCCGTAGTACATGGATGTGTTCCCGGCGTGTGTCGCCAGATATGTGCAACGGTTGTATCTTTATTAACTTAATAAATTAAATAAGAACCTACATCTACCAACTTTGGCAATGCCTATTACCAAAAATTCACCCTATTCACAACTTCAACACCCTACACAAAAACATCTATATTCTTACCCTCATCTACCTTACAACTCCACTTATTACACTCCTTTGAACCCTATTACCAAGCTTATTAAAATAAAACATTAACCGATATCGTTAAGCCATTCTCATCTCCTTAACAAAACTCATGACCACCAAAATATAAAACTTTATAATCCACAAATTATCCCATATTATCCATAACATCTTTCTCTGTTTCAATTCTTACCACCAACACACTTCAACAATTCACAACGTTACACTTCCCTCATAGACTCACAAATCAATTTACAAATTCCTCTCAATGTTCATCCTCACATTAACACAATAATCCTTTCTTCTCCATCACCTTCCCAATTTAATGTACCATGAACAAACTACTATTAGCTAAGCGAGGAATTTCGAGCAACAAGTCCCTTTTGCTGATTCCAAACATCCACTGTTCTCAACTGTAAAATATTTATTTAAACCTGCGAGGCGACCCACATAACCACTTCATGTAATCCACTAACCGTACTTGTCTCATTCATCTACTCTAACTTTCTACCTTCCGATTATTACTCATTTTCACTGTGCATTCAATAATAAACCCTTATTAAACTTATACTGCAGTTCAAGTCCTCAATATTGTACTTCCTATCCGACTTTCATTGGAATAACAACGGCGACTGGACTTAGCATTACATGGTGGCACACTCAGACTCAAAACTCACGCCAAACTCTAAAACTACGAGTCTTCCCACTGTTACTTGTCACCTAAATTCCGTACATCAAGGCTTCGCACCAGTGACGTTTGGCGATTTACATCACAGGTAACCAGCGACACCGCCAAAGAGGGTGAGTTTGGACTTCAACCGCTGAAGGTATCGGATACAGCACATTCTTTCTTCCTTACCCTTCGGAACTTTGCCAACTACATACCATTAAGACAGATAATAATAATGTCAGTATGCGAAATTCACATGATGACACACCATTTCAATGACTGTACTTCATATCGAAAACTTTTCACGGAAACCTCACGCACTTACGCAACTTTAAACAAACTATGGAAAGAGTCCACCTAAACAAACAAGCATTGTTATAATTTATACAATCCAAGATCACGGAAGATGCTAAGGGTACAAAACAGTCAACTATTTACATCTAAAGGACATTAAAATATCCTGCGTGTATTTCATTTACAAACAAACATCGGCCAATAGGCATAAACAATTGATAGAATACAGATTCAGATTCAGCACGAAACCAGAAACCGTGAAGATTGATATTTAAAAAGGCCTATGATACGCTCTGCAATGAACAAAATCATAAAACAACAACGACTAGTACGAATCCAATGAAACATACTACAATTCATTAAAACATTCACCCACTACCGTCTAATCCAAACTACAGTCACAGGCTGTCTCACTACAAAACCGAGAGCCCCAATGATCTGTACTCAGTGTAACAATATTTCTCTATACAAGTATCTCAGCAATTTTGTACAGTCGTCAAATATTCCTCAACTCTCAAATGATTGTGACAATATTGACTTAAATGCTACTAAAATATTTATCTTCAATTAAAATATTCATATTTTAACAACAAAAAAAGAATAACGTACAATTGTTTCTATCTCGTCAGGATAAAATTGATGTTCTTTCCTTAACGGAGCACTGCCGAAATGAAGACGAAGCTAATTCTATTCTTCTACAGGATTATGCTACGGTATCAAATTTCAGTTAAACAATAATGACAAATGGGGGGAGCGTGTATTTTCTTTAAAAAAGAGCATGTACAAAAGTGCAAAGATAGGCCACACATTCGTCATCTCAGTCCTGAATGTGCTTTCGACTGCAGTGCAGTAGAACTAACAACCGTTAATAATTGTAGAAATGTCATATTTTTATCAATTTATCGCCAGCCGAGAAGCGATTGTGCTTCTTTTATTTCGCTTCTAGCCCGTGTATTAAGGAAAAGAAGACTGTTATTGTTTCAGGCGACTTCAACGTTGACTACCTGCGCGAGTCCACTAATAAACGCGACCTTCACAACTTCCTTAAATCCTGTGGAATTTCCGTCACTAACTTAGAACCCACTACAGTTGCCTTTTCAGAAACTTCAATTGACTATATGTTGTGTAACCTTCTCATAGATTCTTACAATGTTAATGTAATAGAAACAGGTTTATTCGATCACAAGGGTATATTAATAAACATAAACAGTGAAATCATCTGAAAACATAGCCCTAAAGACTCAATACTACTTACTAGAAACCTTCACTCCGCAAAACTCAGAATTATCGCAAATAGACTAAAGACCGTAAAATGGGATTTTATATTACATGTTAATAAAACTAAAAATGCTAATGAAATGTTTGAAACTTTTCTAAATTATTTCTTTTCAGTCATCAACGAGACAGCTCCACTTCAATTAAAGAATAGACCCAATACCAAAATAAAAAATTGGATAACTAAAAGCATACTACTTTCTCGCGAAATGTATCGTATAGACGTATCTACAGGAAAGTGCTTGTAGCTGGCAAAAAAATTCATACACCGGTCTTAAGGAATGTACAGAAATATATCGACTACGCTATTCAGCGTTTGGCTGCATGTATATATAGGGGCGCGTAAGAAGCGCTCAAAGAGATTCGTATTCGTCGTATCCATCATGCTCGCTCTCTCAAACACGCACGACCCCTGGCAAGCACGCAACGGGCAGCGACTGATGGGACGATCATAGCCAGGTGCTTACTAACGCCCTCGAGAGTTGAAAAGCTGACTTGCGCAGGTTCACACTCTCCTTTCACTAACAATCCGAGTATACAGCAAACTCAAATAACAAATTCTAATCAACTTGGGAGGTGTTCAAAAATATCTCACGTAAAATCAATTATAACGCGACAGATATAACAACGGTAAAAACTGTCACCAACAGAGACGCTACGGGTATATTTAATTCATATTTTGTTCATGTGTCCGATCAATTTTCTAACAATAACCCATCAGAAGGTCGTGGTTTTTATAAACTGCTACAAAACGCCGTACCGAGTGTTCACAATTCCACTTTCCTACAAACACTTACCAATATCGAAATAATAAACATCATAGCAAACTTCTGCGGATATATATATGACATCTCAAGCAAAGTTGTCAACTACTGTGCCGACATCATAGCTACACCCCTTCAAATCGTATTCCCTTAAAGCTGATAAAGTTATTCCGATCTTCAAAAATTATTCGACCACCGACGCATCAAATTACACACCAATTTCTCTACTTCTGATGTTTAAAAAATACTAAAACAAATTTTACACAAAAAGGTTACTTCTATTCTTCACGATGTATAAAATAATTAATAACCCTCAACACGCCTTCTTCAAAAAAAAATCCACGAGCACTGCTATGTAACATTTCATTCAAAGTATGCAAAATTCCCTTCATCAAGAACTGAAAGTATCCGAAGGCATTTGATCTTGTAGATCAAAAATTATATTATGGGATCAGAGACAACGCTTTCCCACTCTTTTAATCTTATCTCAACAATCGGAAACAGAAGGTAGCCTTCAAAAACAACGCTGTCGAGGTGCACTTGTAAGGCATTACTCAATGTTACATACACTGCTTTTTCCTTTCCTATATTAACAATCTTCCAGAATATATGGACTCTATAAAATCGGTATTATACGCAAAGAAGACTAATTTCTTAATTACCGACATCCATTTCAAGAATATCAATGCGAACAATGAGACTGCTTCTACAGACCTACATACTTGGTTCGCAGCCAATAAATTAACGCTCAATGTACAGAAAACTAAGTTACTTCGTTTTACAACTGAAACCAACAACATCGTAACAGATAAGTTCTCTGATCGTGCGACTTTCATCGACTTGCAGGTCGACAGTAAGGCAGGCCGCACACTGCAAGCGACGCTACGAGTCATTTTGTCGGACGACGACTCCAGGAAGAAAATGCATGGCCTCCTTATTGAGGGGCGCTCGCCACGGTTTCAGACAGTCCGCGGCCGTCGCCTCGTGACAGCCAGACACCTCCAGTCATGTTTCGTCGTGTCGGACGCTGACATATGGAATTATGACTCGTCGTATTGCCTGGCGAGTCAAACAGCACATAACCTAACCTTGTCTTTGCCCCCAAATATTCATTTCTGTATCCGTGTTCACTCGACAAAGAAAGGAGAAAATCGATATTCATATATATATATTGAGTTGAATTCATTTGCTGCTATAGATAATATTTTGTAATTAACGAAGCAGGCGTCTTGTTATAAATTCAATTAAGCGAATATGTGAAAGAAAGAGACAGTTTATATTATTATTCTGTACCTACATTATTTATTTCAATATTTTGTTGTAATGACCAGTCATTGTTACACTGTTTTTACAATAAATATATTTTCTTCACAAACATATAATAGACTAAATGAAACTATGATGCCATAGTTGGAATTCAAGAAATCCATGTATCTGTTTCGAATACCATAGGCACGATTCGAACATCTGAAAACTGTTTGAGAAGGATCAATGTCATCTTCCTTAAGCGCAAACACTTCTCTCTCATATTCCTAAAATGTTTCTCTCTTTTTCTCTAATCATGTTGTGAAAAACGCAACAGGCAAAAATTATTACTTTCTTCCTTTTTCTGGATTTACCACCAGCGCATTTTCGAGAACCCCGAATTTCTTTGTTACCATCCCAACACCAAAGTGTCGACAATATAGTCGAGGAACAAAACATGCCTGCAGCTGTAGCTAGTAGTACATAACACACAATCATCAAGTTCTCTTCATTCAAGACCCCCCCCCCCCCGCCCCAACTAAGGAAAGAAAAAAACTGCAGCAGAAAATATTATACATTTTTTTTAAGGGCTGCTGCCGGTCATTGAAAAACTCTCAATAAGACGGCAAACAACTTTTAAAGAAAAATTTTTTTTTGAATTACTTAACAATCTTGCACACGGGGAAGAGGCACAACTCGTACTATTCCCGCAATATAATAACTTAAAATAACTATGTTTATATTTCTTTTAATATTAATTTTCGTCTTCTTCCAAAAACATATAACAATAAATAATAACACCTATTTCGTCGTCATGCTCCATCTTCACTGAGATTAAATGACTTTGGTTGTTAGATACAGCTCAAAACAGCCTCAAACCGTCTCGGACAGTTTCAAACATTTTGTCAGCGACGATTTTGCCTCGAGTCATTTTGCTTCAGACAGCTTGCGACGTTTTCACACGAGGCAAAACCTCGCCGACAGTTTCGTCGCTTCCACTGTGCGGCCTGCCTTATGGAGGAGCGCACACAAGGCGAAACTGTCGAGACGATCTGCGACGGTTTCAGACAGTCCGCGACCGTCGCCTCGTGACAGCCAGACACCACGAGTCATGTTTCGTCGTGTCGCACGCTGACAGATGGAATTTCGAATCGTCGAATTGCCTGGCGAGTCAAACAGCACATAACCTAACCTTGTCTTTGCCCCCAAATATTCATTTCTGTATTCGTGTTTACTCGACAAAGGAAGGCGAAAATGGATATTGTAACATGTTTGTTGCGAGGTACGGTTCAGCGCCCTTGGCGGGGGAGGACTGCAGTGTTTATGTTTATGCACGTGCAGGATCGCTGTTGTTTTAGGCACCAGACAATGAGAGAAGCGTAGGGGCAGTTCCAAGCTAGACTGAAGAAAGGACTGACGTGCTACAACTCAAGTCAAAGTTTTATAAACAACGCCTTCAACTTAACTTGTGCCCCATGTTCGATTAAATTAATTTACGAAAGATTAACAAAGTTCTTTTGCTGATTTTCTCCCAAAAATGAATAATCAACGAAAAAACGCAAGAAAGGTAGCGGAGCGGCAGCAATATATATATATATATACTGTAGTAATTAGAAATTAAGACATTGGACTCATTATTAGGGGATAAAGCATACGCCGCAACAAGGCGGCGACACAAAGAAATATGTATTGTTGGAGTTGAGAAAGCGGTACGCGCTCAAAATCTACGAGACGAACAGTCAGTCAGCGGCGAGACGCGAAAGGAAAAAGTCTACGTCGAGAACTGGGACATAGCAGTTCGGTCCACATAGAGAAATAGAAATAGTAAAAGTATGCGGATCCAGAATTATGAATAGGGCTATCTAGGAAGTCCAACGGGGAGCTAATAGTTTACATAAAACGCAAGTAACCAGTTTTGACGGAGAGACTTATAAAATCGCAGTTTGGAAGCAGAAGTTTTGCTTCACAAACTGAACAAATTTTCGCATAGAGAGACTTTGAGGAAACCTACGTCCGGAAACTGGCTGAGGGTGAGATGAAGTTCCACGATAGCAGAGATCCAGAGCAACTACCGTGTGTTCAAATTCTAATGAGTAGAATCAGTGATATCCCCAAATCGTGTGCACAGAAAAACCAAAAATGAGACCAGGGCGGCCGTAACTAGAAAACTTTAAAATTGATTGTAAACCACTTTTAAAAGATATGTCAGATCGTTCTTTAATTATTCACTTCGTTAATTATTTACTTCTTTAGTTATTTAGTTCTTTAATTTAAATTCCATCTTTAGTCTTATTGTCGTCCGCAACAAATTTCATCGATGTTCAGACGAATTAATTTACCTAAAAAACCTAAATGTAATTGATTGTATAAAATTCACACATTTATCAAACCCAGATAAAGACCCTGAGATCCCAAGTATTTTTGTGTATATAAATTTGATAATAAATTTTGTTTCTTATTTAAAGTAAATAGTTTTCTTTTTTAGCCACAGCCATTAGTAGGTTTTTATCTTTTTATTACAATATATACATATACACATATGTATTGAGTTGAATTCATTTGCTGCTATAGATAATATTTTGTAATGAACGAAGCACGCGTCTTCTTGATAAATTAAATTGAGCGAATATGTGAATATGTGTACCTACAATATATATTTAAATAATATTTGGTTGTAATGACCAGTCATTGTTACTCTGTTTTTACAATAAATATATTTTCTTCACAAACACCTAATAGACTAAATAAAACTACGTCACCTTTCTCAAGCGCAAACACTTCTCTCTCAAATTCCTAAAATGCTTCCCTCTTTTTCTCTAATCATGTTGTGAAGAACGCAACAGGCAAAAATTATTAGTTTTCCTTTTTCTCGATTTACCACCAGCGCTTTTTCCAGAACCCGGAATTTCTTTGTTACCATCCCAACACCAAAGTGTCGTCAATATAGTCGAGGAACAAGACGTGCCTGCAGCTGTAGCTAGTAGTACATAACACACAATCATCAAGTTCTCTTCATTCCAGACACCCCCCCCCCCCGCCCCAACTAAAGAAAGAAAAAAACTGCAGCAGAAAATATTATGCATTTTTTTAAGGGCTGCTGCCGGTCATTGAAAACCTCTCAATAACACGGCAAACAACTTTTAAAGAATAATTTTTTGAATTAGTTAACGATCTTCCACACGGGGAAGAGGCACAACTCGTACTATTACCACAATATAATAACTTCAAATAACAATGTTTATATTTCTTTTAGTATTAATTTTGGTCTTCTTCCAACAACATAAATAACAGCTATTTCGTCGTCACGCTCCATCTTCACTGACATTAAATGACTTCGGTTGCTAGATACACCTCGAAACAGCCTCAAACCGTCTCGAGTCATTTTGCTTCCGACAGCTTACGACGTTCTGACTCGAGGCAAAACGTCGCCGACACTTTAGTCGCTTCCAGTGTGCGGCCTGCCACACCAAAACTGTTTCCCTAATGTCTTTTGCGTCATATCTGTTACGGTATTGCCAACTGGGGCAATTGTTCTTCTACTGGGCAAAAACCAGCAATTACAATTATATCAGATTCCATTGTTACACATACCTCCAGACCTCTGTTCAAAATACTTCATATTATGACTAGCGCTTACATATTATCTTAAACGCAACATAAACATTTCTGCAAGTAACGGGTACAATCATGGCTACGACACAAGAAACCGTTCACTTATCACGTACTTCATTATTCTGGTATCGCACTATTTTAAAGCCTTCCTCAACATGTAAACAACATCAACAACTACAACTCAATCGTCAAGGAGTGTAAAACTTTCCTTGTAAATGGAATTTATTACTCCGTACACGAAATTTTTTTTTTTCAAAAAGCCAACATATTCGCCCAAATTTGGACCAACCAATTTTCCCCAAACTACTCCTTTTACACCAATCACTATCACACCATAGCAACAAAACTGCAGCAGCCCCTACAACTATCCCCCCTCGCTAAACTTTTCACCCCTTCCCAAATCATGTTACCAAAACCCAACAAACCAAAATCCCACCCTGAAAATTACCGACCAATAAGTCTCCAAACTATTTGAAAAATTACTTCTCCCTCATCTAATCAACCATATCTCCTTCCTAGTTCCTGACACACAATACGGTTTTCGTCCAAAACATTCAATTATACTCCCTCTCCAACCTCATAAACAACTCCTTCGAACAACGTAAATCCTGTATCACCACTTTTATTGACATAGAAAAAGCGTTCGACAAAATTCATCATCCTTCTCTACTCTCAAAAATCAAAGATTACTTAAATGACACCCATTATAGAATACTCCTCAACTACCTCTCCAACAGAACCTTCTCCATCAAAATAAATAACCCCACCCCATCGCTGCAGGAGTCCCCCAAGGAAGCGTCATTGCCCCCTTCCTATACATCTTCTCCCACGATATTCCACAACAAGCACAATCTCCTACCAAACCTCCTCTCTCACCGCCAATATCCAACCTCTTCAGTCAGCGCTCAACCACATACAACACTGGTCCAAACAATGGCGAATCAGCATAAATCCCACCAAATCAGTAACCGTCCCATTCACACTATCCAAAAATCCTCCTCCGCACATCCCCCTCTATCTAAACAACGCCGAAATACCCACAAAAACAGAAACCACCTACCTAGGACTCCTCTTCGATTAAAAACTCTCTTGGAAACCCCACATTAAACACCTCCTCTCTAAAATTAACCTTAAATTCAGAACTTTATATCCTCTCCTAAACAGAAAATCCCCACTCGCCCTCAACACAAAACGCCTAGTATATCTCTCAATAATTAAACCCACCTGGTCCTACGCCTCATCCATATGGGGAGCAACAGCCAAAACCCATTCAGCCAAAATCCAATCCAAACCAAACAAAACATAATCCTTCGCACCATCACTAACTCTCCCTCGTACCTCACAAATTCCATAACACACCACAACATTAAACTTCCCCAAGTCAACTCAATAATCACCAAATCCGTAACCTCATTAATCAAAAGCACCTTCAATCATCCAAACACCACGAACCAGCAATTCCATTGCAAAACTCCCCCACACCCACGCGCACGTCGCCTCAAGAGAAAACGCCCTATCGACTTCATCTTTCCCCCAGAACACTCTGGCACCTCCTAACCCACCCCATCCTCATACCCGCAGACCCCACCCACCAATTACATCCATCCCATCATATTAAAAAACACCAGCGATCCCTCATAACTCAACAAAGTATGCCCCTCAGACACCCAAAGCAAAATACAAGAAAAATTGGCAAAATTATGTTAATTGATGGATTAACTTAAGTGCCAAGTTCCCAGGTTAATTATGTACATAATTTTCATTGTATATACTATAAGATTTTATGTAACAACAAATAATCGTAAGATAAAAGTTTGGTCTAATAAATCAAAAAAAATCAAAAAAATAAACACAAATTTTTCAATCCGTCTCACATTCTTTAACTGCCGAATACGCTATAAATATGTTCCGCTATTCCTATTGGAATAGTCGGCCAGCTGCTTCCTAAACTGGCCAAGGCATGGCGAGTGGTAAGCTGCGTCAAACCTCTTTCCCGTCATCGGAAGGGCGTGGGACAAGTACCCGATGCAGGTTTCTTATAGGGTTTGTCCTGCATTACTTTTAGGCGAATGCCGGGTAGGATCCTTAAAATACAGCCCGGGGGCCCTAGTAACCCTTGGCTACCTTCCTACACCCTACCGCATCGCCCCTTTCAAATCCCTTTCCTATGCTATAAGAGGGGAGTTGCCACTATGTGGATTACCCTATACATAGCCTATCTACACCCAAAAAAAAAAACTGCCTCTCCTTTCTCTTTTAGTAAATATCTAAGACGACATCCCTCCGTACCTAGCGACAGGAGATTAGTGATTAGTGTCGTGTGTGTGTTTCCTAAATATATTCTGTATGATTGTACTGACTAGACAAACGTAAACAAATATGCTTTTTTTATATATGTTTCTACGTAATTTATCTACTGTACATTTCTGACGATTCCTATTTCCTCTTTAGAAGCTTAATGGTGAGTAAATCTATCTATCTGTTCGCCGATGATATAACATTACTATGCAAATATATACAATTACATCTTATCCAACTGCAATCTTCGTCCCAGAGAACGGTATTTCAATTCTCTCTACAGAAAACTAACTCCATTATATTTTCAAGGAAAACCAACATATATAACATATACGACCATAATAGACTATGACTGCATTATATACCAAACTTCAGATTAACCCAATCGGAAGCATTCTCATTGAAGCAGAAAAACCCAATCTGACCATTAAATATGCGATTACACCACAAACTTCCTTCAACGCCGTCATTAACATAACACTTACTACCAGAAAAAAATTCTAAAAATGCCAAAAACCAAGGTATCAATGGGAACATTAGTTCCTCGCAAAAATACACCTATAAACCTGTGTGGACAAGTGCTCAGAGTAACCTCCAACACCACTGAAACAACAAATGCAGAGGAATTAAAACTGACTATATCAACATTCCAAGGTAACACACCTCCACCTAATTGTCAGATATGCAAGTCCCCCAACAGTTATTCAGCATACAATAAGTGAAATCGATTAATCTTCACTATCAAACATAAACAACCTGTAATAATGCGTGTCAAATAAATAAGTGTATCAAGTAGTCGCTAATGACCTACAACTTGATGCGACTAAATAAAATGAAATAAAAGTGGAAAAACAGTCATGACGACAGTTTGGCCCACATTTTGCCTTACCTGAAGAAAATGAGATAAAGTCACAAACATATAAGCGTAAAACATTTACAACTAATAGAGGGCAAGATATTAAAACACAAATCAATGTAAAACGATATAAAGTTGTTACTGTCAGTGCATACGGCAGAAGATCTAAGCAAAGTGCGAGAAATGTAATATATTTTTCGGTTAGCAGCGGGACACTGCTACTAACATATGCAAACATATCTTTACAAAAATTGTATATTATCCTTTCATGTAAAATAAATTATGTTACTTTGGTGCGGAGAATATAAAGACTTTCAATATACAAACTTATTGAAACAAATAATATATTCCAGTTGATACAGTTCAACAAATGATAGCAGAGCGTGGTTTAAACGAAAAGGTTTATAACAACTAATGTCTTTCAGACGATATGGTAATATATTAAATATTTATTTTATGTGATAAATGGTAATGGAATTAGTTAAAATAAATCCACATTTCAAGGAAGGAGATTCGAGGGGTTGTTTACAATTTTTCATTACATTCATTCCCTTGTACGAGTTACGCCAGGAAGAGCTATTTGGTGTATTTGGTGGATACAATTATTCACGAGAGATATACAGAAGAAATACAAAGTTAATATGTAACGCGACGATTTCAGAAGCTCAAAGTCTTTCTCGGACTATATTACAGAGCATTTTTCGAAAGAATACACGCTTACTAACGTAATTATGCAGAATCTCCAACGTTGTGTGACAAATCACCTTTGGTTTACCGAAAGGCCTGTATCTCTTCACGAGATATTGAAAATTGCGGTTAAGATGGCTGACTCTTTACTTGCCGAGGAACAACGCAAACACTTTCAGAGGTTTTCTATTCGTACTTTAAAATAAACAATGACATTACTTGTTAAAAATGTAAAAGAGTAAATGTGACAAACATAAGGTCCTCAATTGAACATTAATCAAAATAGACAGTCGGGAAACTTGTAACGGTGGTAGCAACAGACCGGCATCAATATTGCTAGTAGGTCTCGTAAATGTAATGTGGGTATCACAAAGTACCTCATATTATACATACCGGTGATAGGGTGTCGGTAATGGATGATACTGTTCCAAAATTTGAAGCGCTTAAATTTAGTTCTCAAGTACTTTGAAATAAACATCAGCTGTTATACTGCTCTCGGGGAATTAATGCAAGTAAAGGTATCAGCTGTCATTTGAAAATTGATCAATATTTTCATGTACTTAATAAGTTCACGGCTCCTCTTATATTACGAATAAATTTCATTAATAACACTGAAATGGAAATATTTCCTTGGAGACTCATGAACAAAGGGAATGTGAATTTTCGTCTTGGATCAACCTTAAATCCTATATAAACGAGGAACTTATGGAAATGAAGTTGCTAATCGAGTATTCCAATTGGGTACTGTAAAACGTCGATATTGTGAAATTAAACGCACAGATGAATCACCCCCCCAAAAAAATATTACAGATAATCAGGGATTATTTACGAGATTTGTTAAATATTATGCATCTCCAGCTTTCCTGGTGCCCAAATCGAATGGCAATTATACATTACTGTTCACTTATCAATTAAATGAAAAGGCCAACGATAAAGTGCGTTCCAACATTTTTCAGGGTCTACCATATTTTCTGTGATAGATTTCAACATAGCTAAAAGTCGTCGTACGGCGTTTATCACACCATTTCGACTTCCAATAGGCATTTCGATAGGTTCTTCGTAGAGAAATTCATACATTATTTTCCCATCTCAAATGTAAACGTGTGTTCAATTTGACCGATGACATTTCAATTTCTTACAAATCGAAAGAAACAACATCAAAATCATCTAAGAATATTTCTTTCTAGACTTCACATTGCGGGACTCACAATAAATAAGGATAAAATTTTGCCACTGTATATTAAAGCAGTTCAGGAATTTCCGTCTACCCACAATATCAAACAGGTAACAAGGTTTCTGGAAATGAACGTTTTCTTCAAACTATGCCGAAATAATAAGCTTAAAGATAAAAATTGTTAATTTTTAAGGGGAGATGTTCACGAACGGACGTTTATCAACTTCAAAAAACCTCTCTGCACTGCCCAAACTCTACAGTTACCTAATTTTCAAAAGAAATTTGTAATGCAATGTGAATGCCAAGCGGCCAAATCGCGTTTTAGGTACCACGATGGATTTTGATAAAATTTCGTGATAGTGTTGAATAAACCTTCAAGTGATATACAAGATCTAAGATTGCACCTGTGCAATTCAACCCTGCGAGTGAATAGATTGTCAAGTTTCAAGTACTACTGTTGTGGAACTGTAGCAGCTAGCTTTCTCAAATATGCTAACTACAGACTACTTATGCTGTACACGATGGTTGCATTTTAAAAGTTTAAAATGTTTTACTTTTATTGCTGTTGTATCACAAAGTTGCTCAAAAAAACCGTCACGTCAATTTGAGGCAAATTTGCCGTGCTTATAACTTCGAAACAAGACGTTCTACAAACTTATGCTTTGGTAAATTAACTAAACCCATTACTGATTTTAAGCTGCACAAGTATCAGCTTTCAAGCTCACTTTGTTGTCCAGATATGTTACTTAATATGAGGTTCAAATTTTCTGCATTTTCACACACAAATAGCAAAAAAGCATTTTTCTTTTTCTTACCATTGGAAAGAGCAGACATTTTCCTTTTACAATCATCTAATTTAATTTTACAGACTCATCATTTAAGGCCACAATTTTACTTTGAAAATTGCACACATGCCGATGGCTTCAGCTTTTCATAAATTACCACTTCATCATCGGGATCAGATTCTGAACATGTCGATGTAATTGCTGATACTTCTTTATGGTTTTTCATTTCCTTTCTACATTTTGGGCATAATTTTTGTCAATGGGTTGCAAACCTTTCTTTGGTTTTTCTTTCCAAACGGGTTACAACACTTTGGCTGCAACAACTTGAAATTCGTGATGTAGGCAAATTCATCAAATTTAAATCCAGATCGACGACTTACTTCATTGTCTTCCCTACTAAGCACACTTATTAATTTCAAGCCACCTGTGTCAGAATAGAATCTTGTATAGTGACACACCGAATTTTCACTGTTCCCTATGGTGCATTTAGGTGAGGTTCTCTTCGGTTTCCATGATAAAAGGCATACACGTTCAGGTGTTCAGTCACATACTATTACAAATTATTTAAACGAAGCAAATAACTCATTGCCTTTCTTCAAGTGCATATTATAAATCAATTTGTAATTTCAAAATGTTACATTAAATATTGAGAAAATTATTGTACAATTACAAACTTGGTTTTAAATTTGGAACATTATTGTTACCTTACTTTGAATATAGGTCTTCTTTATCACAAATTTCATTAATTTGTCTAAATATGTATCACAAATTTCAATAATGTCTTTCGATTATATATCAAAAAATTTCAAGGATCGTATTATAAATAGGCAAATTGCAGTAAATAAAAGAAATTCTTCAATTAACATACAAACTGAATACTAGCAAGTAATAAACGTCTAAATAAAATAATAGTATATAATAAACTTAATTGAGCAAAGCAAGTGTTAAATTGACCCTAAAATCAAAAGTATGGTAATTCCAGTCAGACTGACAATCAACTTCTTGCAGATTGTTTCTACAATCATATATGTATGTCACGACAAGTAAATAAATAAATGCAATTTTCAAAGTAATTTTTCTGCCCTTAAATGATGAGTCTCTCAAATTAAATTACATGATTGTAAAAGGAAAACGTCTGCTCTTTCCAATTGTAACAAAAATAACTTGATTTTAGCTAATGCTTTTTTGCTATTTGTGTGTGAAAATGCACAAAATTTGAACCTCATATTAACTAACATATATCTCGACAACAAAGTCAGCTTGAAAGCTGATACTTCCGCAGCTTAAAATCAGTAATGGGTTTACTTAACTTACCAAAGCATAAGTTCGTATAACGTCTTTTTCCAAAGTTATAAACACGAAAAATCTGCCTCAAATTGACGTGACGATTTTTTGGAGCAACTTTGTAATACAACAGCAATACAACTAAAACTTTTTAAACCTTGAAACTACAACCATCGTGTAGAGCATAAATGCTACAGTTCAAAAACAGTAGTACTTCAAACTTCACAATCTATTCACTCGCAGGGTTCAATTGGACAGGTGACTTTTTTTCTACATACTATATACTACTTATGAAGGTGAAATTTTACACATAATTGTATGAGACACATGTCTGTCCCTACACAAAACTTCAGCAAGATTAGAGATGGTGACTTAAAAGAAATGAAAATTAATGCCCCAATAAATAAAATATTCAACCTACGAGAAGGAATGATTGGCAATTCTTTACGGGTGCGAAAGATTTCCTTCGTTCGTCGAACACTAACAATTCACCGTTTATATTGATAGTGAGGCCTTGTCATCGTTAAGGGATCATCCTCGAGTGCAGGGACGTGTTGGACGTTGGATTCTTAGATTATCCACATTTAAATTTAAAATTGTTCATATATCTCCTAAATCTAACTTCGTGGCAGATTGTTTCTCTCCAATGTTCGAACAACAGTCAGAAAATTGCTAATACAGGTGTGCGGATGAGGGAGATCCTAATTTCGTGATGGTTATTCTAACTAATTTTCCTGATTCGTTTCAATCTTTTGTCTCACATCAAACGGCGGATCAAGAATGCCGGAAAATATATACAAAAATTCGGATACCTGATCCGTCAGTAAAATGATATAAAATAAAGCGAGGATTGATTTCAGTTTCTCCAAAAGATGGACACAAATTACAAAGTATTTGTACCTTCGTTAGTGCGAAAAATACTGCAATGTTATTTTCATGATGGTATGATGGGTGCTCATTTGGGGGTATCAAACTGGAATGTATCAATATGTACAGTCATATGTAAATACCTGTGATATTTGCCAAAGAACGAAACCGCCTCATAAATTCTCAAACATTAATTATGGATTTCGTGGGACCCATGAGCAAAACTAGTTCATTGAGATACAGTCATATTTTCGGTGTTGAACTCCTTTTCTAAATTCGTATCATTGTTTTCTATGAGAACAGTGTCAGCTACGACCGTAATTGAAAGATTACAAGTCAATATATTTGGCCACTTCGGTAGAACAAAAGAAATTGTCACTGATAACGCGAGACGTTTCCTTTCTAAAATATTTATAAGTGGAAAGATTCCATAAAAATTTAATAACTGGGATCTCAATTTATATCTTCTTCAATATGGGTTCAATAATACTTGCCATGAGAGTATTATAACTTATTTTTATGTCGACAGTTCAATTCTACTCTCGAATTAAAATGGAAACTAAACAATTCAGATAAAATGCGTACAATTTGCGATGAAGCTGTATCTCATTTCCAGAAAGCGCGCAGTAAAGTCGCCGCCAGGTACAATACTGGTGATTTACTGTTGGTTAAACAATTTCCTCAAACTTCAAAATTGAAACAAACTACATTTCAAATGGTCCCCTCCACTTAAAATTATACGATTCTTATCTCCCGTTTACGCCATTTCAAGCCGTATTACACCTCTTAAAACTTGAAACAAAGCTCTCTCTCGGAGTAATTCGTAAAGTTCTTCGACAAATTTTCAATGTTAAACTATAAAACAAAATTTTACACTTGATACAGTATCAAACTCATGTTTTCTTCAATTAGAAGCTGATCAATGGACTTTCAAATATTCCATTGGTTTTAAGCGGGTTGTGTGGATCGGTTTCAGTTTACGTTTCTCCGACGAATGTTTTCACCTTTATTGAAGTTTGATAAATTGATGGAAAATTTATGATTTCAGTTTTTATTTAAGAGCCACATATCAAGACACTGGTAGTAAAAAATGACATCTTTTTCGGTTGCCAACGGGAGACTGAGACATATGATGACGTAGGTCGGCTGATAAATGTTTACAAAAATGGTAAAACAAATGATGTTACTTTTGTGCGGAGAACATCAAGAGGCGTTATTGGAGAAAACTATGTTGTAAACACTTTCAATATATAAAGTTATTTAATTAAATTATTAACCTTCGAATTTTGCCCTCGCTAAAATATATTAGTTCAAGTTGATACAGTTCACTTAGTACAAACGCCTCCCGAAATAAAATTATCAATGGAATATATTATTCGTTAACAATGCCTTGTACAGGACAAACTAAATTTCTTATTTAGTATATAAATTTTTGTTTCCTTAGCAGAAAAAAATTTATGCGCCACTCCAGATGACGTCCTCCAGAGAAGTTTTCGCCAACTGTGCAACGTTGACATTTAGCCTTCGTAGATATATTATTGATACGGCAGAAGGCGTTACGTGCATATTTAATAAAGAAACACGGACAAGATTGTCTTTCTTATAACTTTGTTTTTTTAATTTTCTCATATAGTGAGACTAGATTGAAATTTCCCACTATAACAAACTCAACTACGTATTTTGAGAAACATATGTAAAAATGTAATGATAACTATTTATTTCTAATTTGACTCTTAAACCTATGATTAAAAGTCCTGTACCAAAAGTCAGTCATACAGGAAAATTAAAAGGGTAAAATTGTTGCATGTAAATTAAGACTCTTCCAGTAAATGAAAGTGGAAATAAATATACTTTAACATGCAAAGATAATTCAAGTAAAATATGTTATAGCTATTCCAATTAGTAATCAGTTTAAAAAATGTCTCATAACAATTCGGTCTAATACGTTCTTCTGTTCCTAAAACGAGTGATTGCGATAAAAACATTACAATACGAAACCACACACGAGATATTATTTACAAGGAAATGTAATTATAATGATATAAAGCTTAAGATACAAAGTTGTGAATAGGTGACAAAAAATACGTTAATGTCTTTTAAGGAAAGCCAGCGACAGAAAACAACATTAAATAAAGTCAATTTTAACAATCATGATTTTGTGTTTTTACATACAGAGGCAACGAATAAGTTACAACTCGTAATCAAAAGAACATTTCACCTAAACAGGCCAATGCATGGCGAGGGGTAAGCTGCGTCCCCACAGCAAACTCCTCTCCCGTCATCGGAAGGGCGTGGGACAAGTACGAAATACCCGACCTACCAGATGCAGGTTTTTCTACGGTTTTCCCTGCATTTCTTTACGCGAATGCCGGGTAGGATCCTTAAACCATAGCCCGGGGGCCCTAGTAACCCTTGGCTACCTTCCTCTACCCTTCCGCATCCCCCCTTTCTAATCCCTTCCTATGCTATTAAAGGGGAGTTGCCCAATGTGGATCACCCTCATGTAGCCTGTTGCCCAAAAAAAAAAAAAAAAAAAAGCACTTATTCAGGAAATGGGAAAAAGAAAGCAACAAACTGTTGCTAACGGGGATGATGGTTGACAGGGTTACATTCATATCACCGCTACAGGAGCATGGTGATATCGGCTTCAAGCTGCACACCATACAATAATTTCATTCAACTACTGGGATATATTTCGATGAGGTACGATCTTTAATCCGGTTAAATGTTCATTTACATCCTACTTGGAAAGTCTGGCAAGATACCACTGTACTTAACAACAAACTGACAGAATATTGTTCCGGATTAGAATTTCAATTAAACATAATATTAAAGTCAAACTGATTCCCAAAATTAAAATTCGCAAAGGAACAGGCACAATTCGAATGGCTATAATAAAATATAATATTACTTCAGTTAACTTAACTGTGCAGAAACTTAACTGCAAAACCGGTAAAGACCAAATTTTCGAAATGAAAACGTTACAAATATTGTTAAATGGTACAGCCCCCAAATAATTATAATTATAATTAATATCAAGTCTACCAAGTGGTACACTTATTAAAAATATTACCTTTTCCTGTCTATAAAGGTCAAGATACTTATGTTTTTGGCAACACTAATAAACAGTACATATGGTAAATTGTCATACAACCTAAAAATATCCAGTATGTATTACACTTATGTTTCGAATTTCCGATTGTGAAGCCACAGACATGGCTAATGACTGTGATATCAGAGTAATAAAATTAAAACACATTCCGGATACCTCTATATTTACGTAGCACCTCAAACAGATTAACAGTTTCATGTAATGATATAAATAAGCGAAAAATTCACATCATCAGGATTGTAAAGCTTTTTTAATCCCTTCGGCATGGGAGGTGAGCACATTTAGGGATAGAGTTCGAGCAGCGTTACATAAAAATAGCGCAAAACCAACCCTAATTGGAATCAAATCGGGGGTTATGGATTAATGACATCTCGGGTAACGCCGGGCACCCACCTACTCTATATAATAAAAAACCAAGTATATTTGTATGTCACTAAATATGTATTTACGGTCATCTTAATAAAAATTTTATCGCGTGGACAGAATGCAACAACAATTGGTATACATATTCTTCCAAAATCGAGAACCGGTACTGTGGCGATACGAAATCCCTAGCATAAACGTGTACAGATTTATAGTTGATTTATTTTTAAGATTTTTCCCATAACAGTTAATGTTATAATTTAGTGTTAAATTGCTATAAAAATATAGTTACGTATTTCGTAATGAAATAAAGCACAAATATATTGATCCAATAAAATGTATAATTGTTTTCAGTAATACTGCATCAAATGATAACATTAAACAATACGAAATACTTTATTCTCCTTGCGGAAAATCAAAGTTAATTTTCGTGGCATATCAAGTGAGTACAATATCTGTTTACATTACGGATGTAGCTTCATATTTCGTAACGTCTGAATACAGATCGACAATTATATCCTGCTATACTCAAAACGTATATTTGAGTATTCTATTCGTAAAGAGATTCAAGGTATGTATCTATGAGAACCACGAAAAAATGGGCAACCAACTATAATGATAATGATATATATTTTATACCCTTTCAATTACTGTCGGTCGAAAATATGTACAGAAATAGGAATATTCACATTACATTTAAAGTGCAATTACTGTACTTTATGCAACATATTTCGCTAAATAAAAACTGTAATTATAACCAACACGTTTTAAAATACTGGACTTCTAACGGGGCATATTTAACGGGATCACGGACCAAAATTGTGCCCAATTATATCGTCCTACACGCACTTCAGGAGGCTAACAATGATGGAAAATAAATACCTAATATTTCTTATTCTTTATAATTTGATAGATTTTAAATCTGCATAAACTGACGTATTCTTAAAGTGAAATTCATTAAAAAAATTGCGTTATGTATGTATAATTATAATTTCACATATTTGATTATAAATGTTTACAGTCTAAAGGAATAATTACTGGTTAGAACTGCTA
The DNA here is from genome assembly GCA_037074705.1 of Zhengitettix transpicula. Taxonomy (NCBI): domain Eukaryota; kingdom Metazoa; phylum Arthropoda; class Insecta; order Orthoptera; family Tetrigidae; genus Zhengitettix; species Zhengitettix transpicula. The sequence goes on along the minus strand of CM073592.1, from coordinate 124,304,177 downwards.
AATATAAATTTGGTGCATTATCGTTAATATTTTCTATACAACAGTTGGCGTATTTCGTAAGATTGTGTATTCCTTTTATACAGTGTGGCCAACGTCAGACAGTAAAATCCACCAAACAGTACTTTGACTCCTTTCAGTTATCCGGAGTATATATGGTTATATTCATAACGGTTTCGGTTGTGTACCACAGATGTACCAGAGTATGTTATACACAAAACAAGTGATGATATACAATGGTCTCTAATGGGATAATACTTTTATTATTAATAATTTTAAAACAGATGTAAAGTTGTCATTTTAGAAATTATTAGAAATTAACTTGTTTCAAATGTGGCATAATCAAAATTATTAACTCATTTGGACTAACATTCACACAACAGCAGTGTAACAGGTTTCTAATAATTCAGGATTATTTTATCACTTACGGCTATTTACAAATTCATATATATATATATATATATATATATATACACTAACTTATTTGGATTCGTAACGATCCATAGACTACATGACATACCATAAATCTGTATACGGTATATATCATTTATTAATATATTTTACTTAAAAGACTTCCAAAACTTAAATAATTTTATGCTTTCAATTGTTTACTTTGCATTGCAGCTTAGAAATGTAAAAAATTACATAAAAGGATTCCCAAATTTGGAATCTCAATTAATGTTTACTATGTCCAAGAATCATCTGATTTAGATAAAAAATTATTACATCTTATATACTATCCACTTTGGATACTAAAAAAGTACAGAGATCAGATTACATGATGAATGTTGATGTGGTTCAGTTACATCAAAATATCCGAAAAATAACCGAGATCCGAGTCATATCGGGGTAAGGGATGTATGGACCACATTTATGACGACATGGTCAACGCGCGGAGGTTTTCACAAATAACCCCACGGGTGGGACGGAACGGAGGTCGAAATTCTTAAACATGTTAAACGGTCCATATTTGCGCGGAATAAATATTTTTCAGGGTTAATTACATTTACAGTATTTCTCCCCTTGCGAAGAGGGGTACCACGCTTTGGGATGGGGTGGAGAGCGGTTACAAGAAAATAATATGATACAACCGAGATTCGAGTCAAATCGAAGGTAATGGATGTCACTGAGTTCATTTCTGACAATATGGACAATGCGCGAGGGGTGGGAGGAGTTGGGCGGATGTGGTCGGGCGTTAGAAATTTAAAAACATGTTTACCGCCAGTTTTTTGTGTCGAATACATATATTTCTGGAAGAATGAGATTAATAAAATTTCTCTACATGTTCTCCGTGTTTAATTTCAACCCCTTTCGGGATTGGGAGGGGAGCTCCCCTTACGGGTTGCGGTGGAGTGGCATTACATAAAAATAACGCAAAACCAATCAATTTCTATTTAATTGCCAGGGACGGGGACGAACGGGGTGGAATTTTTAAAACGTCTTAAATCGTCAATATTAGCGTGGAATACATAAATAAATGTCAAGGCCATTGACGTCGATAGTATTTCTAACGATGTTGTTTATAAAATTTCAACCCATTTAAGCTTGAGAGAGGAGAACGCTTAGAGTGGGGGATGAAATATTCTAACATCCTACGACAACCGATATTTCATTCAGATAAATTTTTTTGGAGGTCAAATGTTTCTAGCAATTTCTATAATTTCAATCCCCTTTGGGTGGGTGTGGAAGGGCGTTACAAGGAAATAACGCAAATGCAAACGAGATTGTCGCCGAGTTTCATTATGACAACAAATTTCCTCATTTAACCGCCCCCCCCCCATATGGGTGGTTAGGGGTGGATATTTTGAAACATGTGATCACGGCGGTTATTAAAGGAGAATAAATATTTTAAACGATTAATCATATTGATTGTATTTCTACAGATGTTGTGTATGTACAATTTCAACCTTTATCGGCATAATAAGGGAGCACGCTTAAGGGTCGACTGATATTTCAGTCGGATAAATATTTTTAGGGGAAAAAGAGATTGATAATGTTACTAGAAATGTTATTCCAGTATAATTTAAACCCCTTACAACATGATAAATGGGCACTCTTAGTGGTGCGATTTAGAGATGATATGCGGGGAAATTACGCGAATAAACCAGAGATTGGAGTAAAATACAAGGTTCAACTTGGCGAAGGTGGAGGCGGTGGTAAATTTCGAACACGGCAGATATTTGCGTCGAATAACTTGTTTCCATGGTTAATTATAATAATTTTATTTCTATTGATGTTATTTGTGTATGACTTCAACCCATTTCGTGATGGGAAGCGGTGGACATTTAGGAGTGAAGGGGCGTTTTATAAAATTAACGCATAAACAACCGGTATTCGAGTCAAATCTGCATTACGTATGCCGCTGAGTTAAATTATGGGTAGAGGACTTTGAACATGCTAACCGGCCGATATTTTAGTCGAATCAATATAATTCGGTGTCAACGGAATTAATCAAATTTCACTACATGTGCTCTGCGTATAATTTCCACGTCTTCCACGTTTAACAGTGGTGCACTGTTAAGGGTGGGGAGGGGGCTCGGCGGGGGTAAAAATTTGCAAACAATTCAAACGGCCGATTTTTGCAGCGAATATTTATAATATCTCTATACATGTTCTCCGTGTATAATTGCAACCCCTTTCGTTTTTGGGAGGGGTGGCATTACTAAAAATTATTAAAAAAATCAAGATTCGAGTTGAATCCAAGGTTTTGTATGTCACTGAGTTTAATTATTCCTTTAGACATGCTGTGTAACTCCCCCAAGCGTGGGTTGTATTTTTAAAACATATTAATCAGCCGATATTAGCGTCGCAATATTATATTTTGAGGTCAATTACATTCATAATATTTCTCTAGATGCTCTCTCTGTATAGTTTCAATCCCAGTCGGCATGGAAGGGAGCAAGCTTACGGGTGGGGTTTGGTGGGGCGTTACATGAAAATAACGCTAATACGATTGGAATCTAATCAAAGAACAGTGGGGACGTGGGTGGAAATTTTGTAAAATGTTGAAACGGACTTTTTCGGGTTCAATGAGTTCAACCCCTTTCGGCATTGGTGGTGAGAACATGTACGGATAGGGGGCCAAGTGCATTACATGAAAATAACGCTAAAGCAACCGAGATTGCAGTCAAATCGCCGGGAACCCAGCTAGTATGCTTATAAAACAAACGTCTCAAAATCTGTCATGATCCACATCAACATCATTGTTACAATGATCTTTATATTACATGTGATAGTCCATGTTTACAATGCTTTTACCTCAAATAATCACTTCTATTAACGACGCAAAATACGTGAAACTACTACAAATAAATATATTTCACATTATTATCCATAGTACTTATGCTGATGTGTTCAACACCAATAAAAAATAATGTCACAAGTATTAAACATTAGTCACACATAACGATTACAAATTGTATGTACACCAATTTTCACTGAAATATTATTCCTACCTTTACTATGTACAGGATAGGTTGCTATAAATATGTGCGTCGACAAATAATTTAGGCAATGTTATATACTCATTTTAGTGGGGCCTTATGCCAATAATTACATAACGATACAAGCTGTCCGCCATTTTTATTCCACTTCTGCTAACGCCAACAAAGTTGAAAAACAGTGAAATAAATTAGCTCATGTTGTAACATCAAGAAAACAATATGCTCATCATAAAAACAATAAACAACAATATGCTGTAATAAAGCACAATTTACAATTCAGATGTATTTGTAATTGCAATTTCCCATATAAAGTATTTCATGCCATTTATTTTAACCAAATTTAAATATACGTAATGTCAGTTCCATCTTTTACGATTTTTCATTTCATATTCACAAAATATTTTCAGTTTACTTATTAAATTAGCATACTTCATACGAGATAAAATCAAATATTGTTAAAAATGGCGGACAGCCATAACAGGGTCTCTAATATATAATTGATTTTATTTGAAAACAGTCATCTTCATCTTACCTTATATGCTGACGATGCGCTCCTATTCATTTCTGGAAAAAACAAAACGAATCCAGTTAGTGACACGAATCATCCCTTACCTACATTCAGCATATAAACAAATTTCAGTTGAATTTGTCAACTTCTTATACTCAACACGATAGATACAATTACCAAATTTAAACATTCTGCACTTATACTATATCACATTTCTTACAACAAAAAGGTGATCGTAACATTTTTCATTTCATATTATTAAACGAAAATACATTTCTTTCGCAATGTGATTGGAAATATCCATAGCCTTTACAATCATAAATTCCACTTACGATTCTTAACGTTGCCAAACTAGTCCGGAAACATAAATTATTCCAATTAATGCTTATAAAATACTACACAACTTAAAAATGGACGTTCTTGCTTTTATTTACAAAACCAACGTTCATCCAATTGTAATGTGATATTAAAACTTCGCAGGCTTCCCAATGCAGCTCAATTAAAATAGCAACTCTTTAAAACTTCATGTACAATTTATTTCTTTCTATCTCGTCAGGATAAAGTTGATGTCCTATCCTTGACGGACCACTGCCAGAATTAATACGAATCGAATTGTTTGGTTCTACAAGGTTATTTTACGGTTTCAAATTTCTGTCCCACTGTATATAAGTTATATAGCAAAGCTAACGTCACAGCTCCTCCCCTTCAAATCATTTTTAATGCGTGTCTTTCTACCGGCATTTTTCCCGACTCCCTTAATGCTGCAAATGTTACACCGATTTTCAACAAGGGTTCTCCAACTGACGCATCAAATTACAAACCCATTTCTTTGCTTCCCATATTTTCCAAAATTATAGGAAACATTATAGACAAAAACGTGCTCGAATTATTAACCAAGTATAAAGTAACGGCCTTCCTCAAACAAAAAACCACAAGCACCGCTATGTACGAGTTCATTCAAAGTATACAAAATTCCCTTAATGAAAAACTCAAAGTAGTCGGAATTTTTGCCCATTTTTCCAAGGCATTTGATAAATTAACACACAGGGCACATAAAACTAAGTTATTACTATTAATATTCTTTCACTTTATATGTAACTAGCTGGGTGCCCGGCGTTGCCCGGAATGTCGTATATCGATAACCCCAAATTTGGCATGTGCTCACCTGCCATGACGACAGACGTTGAACACATTGACCCCGAAAAAGTTTCTTTCGTAAATCATATCGTCCGTTTCAACATTTTACAAAATTTCCACCCACGTCCCCACTCTACTTTGGGTTAAACAAAAAGTTGAATGTTCTAATCCCCCCAATCCATTCCAATCGTATTAACATTAATTGGGATTGAAATTACACACAGAGAGCATCTAGAGACATATTATTAATTAACATTTGCCACCCCCGTTCACACCCACCAGTAGGTTGGTTGAAATTATACTCAGAGAAGACGTAGAGAAATTTAATCAATCTCAGTGATCCTGAAAAATATTTAGTCGTCGCAAAAATCGATAGACAATTTCCATCCCCGACTACCCCCGTCCCTGGGAGGTTAATTCCCAGCTAAATGTCATAATTAAACTCAACGTTATCTATAACTTTGGGTTTGATTCGACTCATTTTCAACCGTAAAAGGTTCGAATTTCACTCACATACATTGGTATTAATCACCTTTACCCTGAAATATCAGCACGGCAACTTGAATATCATAATCAAACTCACTGACAACACTGGATTAGACTCCAATCTCGATTGTGTTTGCGTTATTTCTATATTAATCCACTCCACCCCCACCATTAAGAGTTTAATTTACTATTAAAAATACAAATCAGTGTGTATGTATGTATGTTTGTATAATTGTACGTTCCTTATACAAATCTACACTGGTTGAGCAAATATCACCAATCTTCGAACACGTGTTTTTTGGACCAGGGGTGAGATGCGACTACCCGCCCCAGGAGAGGGTCGATATTTTAGTCGCATAAATATTTTTAGGGGTCTAAGAGGTTTCTACCGATGTGATATGAGTATAATTTCAACCCCTTACAGCATGGGGTGAGGTGGACGGGTGTTACAACAAAATAACACTAATAAAAATCGAGATTCGAGTCAAATCCTGGGTAATGGATGTCGGTGAATTCCATTTTCCATTGACATGATAAATGGTCGATATTTGTGTGGAATAAATAATGTTGTTTGTAAAATTTGAAGCCCTTTTGGCATGAAAGGGGATCTCGCTTAGTGGTGTGGGTAGAAATTTTTAAACATTCGAAAACTGCCGATATTTTTTATGTATTAATATTTTCATGGGTCAAAGAGATTCTGTAGTGTTTATACATATGTTATATGCGTATAATTTCAAACCATTTCAACATTGGGTGGGGCTGGACGGGTGTTACAACAAAATATTGCGTATACAACAGAGATTTGAGACGAAGGTGGCCATTTTCAAATATATTAAACTCCAATAGTGATTATGGATAATGCAGTTTGAATGTGCCGAGGATTAAAATTTTAAATCATGTAAATCGACTAATATTTGCATGCAATATGTATTATTCTGGGTGAATTAAATTCTCTACATGATCTCTGTGTATAATTTAAAGCCCTAAAGCATTTGAAATTTCAACATATTTACAATATCATTAATATCAAATTTCATTTCCAAATTAACAATTAATGCAGTTTTAAAGCGTTTTATATTTATAAAATATTTCAAATTAAATTACGGACAAGGAATAATAAAGAACACATCACATGTAACGAAATCGAATAAAATATATGTCATAATTGTAATTCCATATAAATTAATAACGACGTTTCTTCGAAATCAAAAGATTTTAAACTCTTTTGAAAAGGTTTTATATTAGAAATTGTTGCAGCCAAACATAATTTTACATTTATTCTGTCATTCAAGTTGGATTATTGACAAGAAATAAAGCAACAAATAATCAGTTTCTGCTACCAAATAGGATAATTTAGTTATTGTACATTACTAGAACAAATGTTCTCAAAATCATATAAACCATATAAATCAATCCAATGATAATTCCGTTTCTACCACAACAAATGTGCTTAGTATAAATAAATATAATTACAATTGTTATTAATGAACAAAAGACGAAAACTTCATTACCTTATCGTACATAAAATATCAATTTTATTGAACTTTCAAGTGATTTTTCCCACAGCAGATCTGCTTCAGCCGTGGAAATAAGGCACGTCGTAAATCTCATTCTAAACATTGTTTTTTTCATACGTACAATTTTTTTTCGTTAGTAACGATTTTTTACTTATTTTAAATATGTTACGTTATAGTTTACGGATAATATCAGTTTCATTTAAATATATGAGGAACCTGGTGATTAAGAAGCGCGATGTTGACGCGCGATACCGGAAGAATAAAAACAATGATGAGAAGCCGTGACGCAATTTAGAATCGGCACCGCCCTCAACAAATTCTAAGACGATCGCGAAACAAAGTCGATTTGAAACGGTTTAGTGATTTCAGTGAGTAAGAGTCTCACACTACCTCAGAGGTGCAGACCCCGCTCACGTGTCCACCAGGATTTCCACTGTTATCCGTCTTAAAAAAAAAATCACATTAAGAATATCTATTTATGGATTTATTATCGCTATGATGCAGGTCCCTACAAGTATCCCCTCTTCAACTAATTACGTCTGTGAATCAAATAACAGACTCGAGCACCCATTAATCACATGTCTTTATGATATTTTGTTTAAACTATATATGTTTCAATAAAAAAACATATTTATATAATTATGAAAATTTTATAACCTGTTGTTTTACTTACATTTCCTATAAATTGCTATGAATATTTATATCGTATTGCCCTGTATCCCTCTATAATACTTCCTTTTCAATTCCTACAATTTTTGAAAGTGTGACCTGATTTATTTTTCGACTACATTGATATGTAGGGTATTCTTTTAAACTTAATAAGATATCAGAACGATTTTTGCTTCTTTTAAGTTACCAATATTGTGCCGCAGTTATCAACACTTAAAATTCCAGCAATTTTAAGTTACCGGCAATATTCTACATTCTCACAAATTACATAAATAAATTAATAATCTTAACGCACTCTCATCATTTTGCCTGAATTTTTTTAATCTTTTAATATACCCAAAGTATTTTCAACTATCTTCATTTACCCTCAGTATTTCCGATTTAATTAGGATACTGAATGTAATTTTGTCTGTCTTACCCAACTGCAATTGTTTTATACATTGTCAAGTATCGGAAGTACATTTCACTGTTTCAAAATACGGAAAGTACTTTTCGAATTATTACGGTACCGGAATTAAAATTAGTCAAGATCATTCTATTAGGGTTTTTTTTTCAATAGAAAATTACATAGTATGTATAATTTTTTTATGTAATACATCATTATGGCGAAGGATCTTGTTTCACATTATTTCATATGACGACTAATAAAGATTTTTCTTCTTTTTTTAACTCAATTTATCAAAATACTTGATCCCGAGTTTCTATCAATATTTCCCATAATGTCAGAGTGATAGAAAACGTTAATGGTCAAAATAAATATTCGTCCTTAGAACGCCATGATGCTTATGTTTATATAATAATATCCTGTTTCAAAATATTACACATTTCTTAAATAAGATCCTTTTTTGACAAACATTTCAATATTACTTAAACTGATAAATCGTCAATGATTTCTACGAAGGTACTGCTGCTCTTATTCAAATGTCATTTTCCGAGAAACTATGGTAGCTTATTGTAAACACATTCCTCTAATATGTCATCAAAATTCATCCCTGCACCTCACCTGGCTCGGGAAGTAACAAATAAGTTATTTTGGGTCCGTCACCTGGTCCTAGCGCAACTAACACAGGATTTAAAATTTAAACAATATAAATCAACAAAATTGAAAGTTATACAAAGCTTTTGACTTTTGTCAACTGACAAGTGCAGTTGTGTCGTACTCGGCTCTTCTTCGCACATGACGAAGGGGACAATGATCCCAGAAACGTTTTATGGTATCTATATTTTCACTCTTTTCTCTACATTTGGCTAACAATACTTGCATTGATTTGTATTCCTCGATTCGAGGGAATATAAAAACTAATAAAATGATGTACTAAATTACAAATCATAGACAGTTTGTGGGCCGGGGTGGAGAAGCGACTGCGGCCTTACAAGCCATACAAGCCTCGGAATTTCGAAAACAATTATGAGCTAATCCTCTTCTCCACACATTCATTACATTTCTTCTTTTTTCAGTTCCATTTCTCCCACATCTACACTTCCAAAGTGTACTGCATCTACACACTATACTATCAACTAATAAATTATAATTTATATTTGCATCTAAAATTGTGCAATGTCAATTCCAATATAGTCACGCCATTTTTTAGAGTCCCATCGGGATTGGGGAGGGCGGGAACTTCCTCCTACTATTTCCTAAGACAGACTTCAAAATGGCAATTACGCTGTTTCCCAGGGTAAAGAAGAAGAAAAAATCTGACATGTCGAATAAATATTGACAGCATAGGCTAATTATAATACAAAATATCACCTGGCCATTACAGATGGATTAAAGAATGAACGAATAATATTACGGAAAATTACACAGGTTGTGGTAAAATTCCAAAGTCACGAAATGGAGTGCTACATGCTTTTTTAAGCACTAGTAAGACTAAGCATATGCTGTTTCGACACAACACCTACAACTATGGCAAAGCAAAATGTGATTTCTTAAAAATGAAACAATTATTTTCGTATAAAGACTTCTCTGGCCTTCTAACCAAATAAACCATTGTATTCGTGACGTTTAGATGACAATAACTGACATCGTCTTCTAGAAAACTTCACGAATACAATTGTTTACTCGGTTAGATGCCGCAAAAGACTATTCATTCTCTACACTGAGAAATACTACTTTCTTTATGAAATATTACAATTGGCGACCTTACTCTCGGGATGTTTTTAAAAAAATAGTGTGCACGAAAAAACTGAAAGAAAAGCTCTCATTTAACCTGTATGTTCATTTTACGTATGGAATCTTTTTGAGTACGGCAGAAAAATTAAAACTGAAGGAAATTGCAAATAAAAATTGACTCAGCTACAACAGTCAACCTGTAATATTAAATACAGATTCGGAAAACGATTATGAAAAATAATTTGGTAACAGGAAACAGTCGTCCAATTTCCATACACACAATGTAGATCATACAGAGAATGTGTGCAGATTCCAAGCAAACTTCTCAAACAAGTGTTGAACGTCTACTTTACGGATTCATCTTAGATGATAATAGGCACTCATTTTTGCTGTCTGCCATTTTATTTACTACTCAACCGATAATACTTTGTATTTTTTACAAAAAAAATTATTTAAATTTCAATTGTATTTTAATCAACGACATTAGCCTGATGATGATGATATAAATTATTTTCTTAACATTCAAAACTATAAGAAATAATCATACAAATTACAATCTAATTTTATTATGCTACCCGACTACATTCGAAACCGTTGAAATCGTTATTCCTTTATCATATTCCGCCTAAAAAAAAAAAATTGTTCGTATGTCAATTTCAAATAAGATTTCTATACATCTACACTTCACTTTGGAGTAATATTAACGAAAATTTACTGAATAAAAATACTACATGTATTGGTTCAGTACTGTAAAGTACAAACTTAATTTCATACAAAAGCTCCAAAGGCCTAATGTACTACTGGATGCGTTATAATGTATATATAATAATAAATATTTCTTTCGTGCACACAATTATAATTAATTAAGAACCGTAGTGCACAATGTCATATAACATATATATATATATTACAAATATGTAATTAATAAATTTATTTTTCACTCTGAGGCCATGGCATTGTGAGTAACTGTATTGTTGGCAAGAATAATGATCGCAACATTGATTGTCAGAAAGGCTTTAGCGGAGCTCAGTAGTTGCTGCTACTCAATTTCCAGTTTACAGAACAGACTGTGTTTGTCACAGCAGGTTGTTGTAAATAAAAAATTAAATTAATTAAAAAGCAAATCACGTGTGTACAAGATTCAGAATAGACCACACAGAATGGTATGTAATTCAAATAAATTTTAATCTGTTAACCTCATATCTCATATTTCCATAACTTTATTAGAATTATATAAATTTGACTTTACTTGTTTTTACTGTAAATAAAAATTCTTTAAAATTGAGTTTTCACAACGCCGAGGAATAATATTAAAATGTACATTCAAAAAATACTACATTTTGTTATATTCCTTCATTTTTCCCTTTCATCTTTTGTCTCCAATGTCGTGGCTTATTTAATTTCGATAAAAGTGTTTACTACATAATTTGGCATAGTATCTTTGAACAATATTAACTATTTTTAATAAACAAAATTTTACGATTTTCATTATCGGTGGCGTGAATATGAGGCCATTTCATTGTAGCTTAAGGAGTGTCAATAATATGGAGCTTATAATGCTTTTGCTTGGACCAGGAAGGCGAACAAATTTTTATTTTATTTTTTCGAGTCCCCGATCCAAAGTACAATATTTCAGCAACTGTAATTAGCTACCAGAGACATATTAAAGTCCCGGGTTTTGGAATTACAAGTCGACAGTCTCAACTATTTCGTCTATTGGCATATTCATGCAAGTTTTCAAAAACAACGTTATCAACCGTTAACAGCAGAAAGTGCTTTGTATTTGAAAACCACAACATCCATTAAATTCTGTGAAATATGGCCTTCCTGTGATGTGTTTAACAAAAATCGAGTGATATCGAGCCCAGACGAAAATCTTAAGGGTAAAGTAAAAATAAAATGGAATTTTATTCATTGTAAACCTAATATGTACATAGAATTAACGTCGTATTTCGTATGTCAATAATTCTTTAAGTCAGGCATTTTTCGCATTACAAGTTTTTAATTAATTAATTAAATTAATTAAACCGTGGCATATTACCAACTTGTAAAATTTCACTTGAGATCATAATTAGTTTCGTATTATATTTGGAAATCTTGTTTTTCATTTAAAATCCTTTCATTTTAACTTTCAATTTGTTTATAATGCAAGGTTTATCTTCACTTTAGAATTTCGTTTAAATACTTGTGTTTATTACATTTTGTGCTCCAACGTGAGGTTTCTTTTAATTACAATACATATATTCAGATCATATCATTTCACCTCTTAGAAATCAATTTGCTTTTACAGAAAATGTGAGAAAATTACACAAATCTTCATTTTTAGCCATGGCTCAACATTTACAGATACTTTATGGATACTACAGGACATTGAATTCATTGATAAAGTGATGAACAAATTGTTTTAACATTTTTTTCAGTGACTTCAATAAATATTTATTTGTGGATTTACAGCTAAACCATAACACATGCTCTGTATTCTTGGACAAACTTCTAGTAGTATACACAAATATTTATTTCAAGAATTTCCAACAACAAATAAATTGTAAATCATACAATTCAAATGGACATTATTCATATTTATCATTATGTTAACATATATTATAAAGATACAATATATTTTCTTTTAAAACTCAGCAAATAACTGATTCTATACTTTCTGATCACTTATTAAACAGTCTATATGGGTCATTTTTCATTTGTCCTCATACCTGCTTATTCTCTGCAAACTGTATTTTGATTTCTTTTCACCAACATTATTACTTTGTATATATACAGAACATATGCAGTCAGTCAGTATGGAATTTGATAAGTATACATTTCAATGGTATAGGGAATGTGGGGAAATACCAAGCTATGGTATATGTTTAATACATATGACATTTTTTAAATAAATAGTCTGTATGTTCATCCCAAGTTACTTTACACCATATATCAATGTCCCTATCCATATCAATAATATTACATTACTTTTTCTCACCCATCTCATAGCATACGGTTAAAAGTGTATAGGCTTTGCTTAAAATCCAGAAATGCCATATTAAATGTATACATTCATGAATTGCATCAGTGCTTTTCACAGAAAATATTATTTCTTCAAACACCTTACTCGGCACAGCCAGTAAAGAACTCTTGTTTACTTTCCTTCTGACCAAAGCTCTTTTCAGAAAATCTGGAAATATTCCTTCTTCCATGATTTCATTTATCATGTCTGTCAGAGGGAAGACAATTGTTTCATTACATTTCTTTCCATGATATTTACATGATTTTCATTTTGTACATTTACTGTCCTCATGTTTGTGGACTCCTTTCTTCTGCTTTGGATTCTGCTGGTGTGTGTATATTAAAAAAATTCAAAGTTATAGATGTGTGAATTTTGTAAACTTAAATTGGTACTCATAGTTATAAGTAGACATTGTGGGATACTATATCCATTGTATGTGTGTTGGGAGTTTCGTCATGTGTTATGACAGGTTACAAACACAGACACATAACTAAATGTTACACATTTATTCCAAACTTGTACAAAGGTCGCTTTCAATCGCTGCACCAGGAAGGACTGGGCTCCATTCGATTTACACGTCAGGGAAAGACTGGGGATGGAGTTGACCTGAGGCAAGTTCAGCTAGCAGAACAAAGGAAAAGGTTCTATTGTCTGGAATGATGTACAGGGGACACTTTGAGACTGGTGAATACTATCCACAATATAATAGATTTCACATGTAGTGGTGATGCTAAACATTTTTTAAACATACTCAGTACATATAATCTTTATTCCCACTGTATATGATTCCTGCCTTGAATACTTTCTCACTGATAATGACACCAGAAGATTTCTGCTTCTCATCAGATCTCCTTACTTATGATTGTAAAGAACCAAACCCCAGCAGTTTATGGCCAGTGACAATATTTTAGTTCAAAATACTGCACTGCTATTACTCATTAGTAATATCAGTTTCATCAGAATAGAACTTTACAAAATCTTTGTGGAGGAATTGATCCAGGATAACATTGGTAAATTATTGTGGAGTAGAGCATTCATCAAATTACAGCCAATATCAATGAAAACCAAGTGTCTGAACGAGGTAAAAATTGATTGTCCTGATACCAGACAGTGAGAGCAGTAAGTCAAATTAAATATATTGATGCACCAACATGGGGCACTGTTTCATTTTTAATTGTTTAAATATTTGTAAATACCATATATATTATAAATAAATATACAATAATCAATATAAAGTCAGACAATAATTCACTTAATTTGGAACCTCATCAAGTTCAAAATCTTATTATTTATTTTAATTGTAACCTGATGAGGTTATAAATTAAGTCATGAAACATTGTCAATTGAATAAATTCCCCTTCTTCTTGACTTACAATAGGATATTGACTGTTTCATTCTTTGTTTTTTCATTAGTCACATTACATACATGTATATATATAATTATTTCTGATTTCTTCTTTCCTTTAATACAAAACAAATTCATGATATATAAAATGTCACAAGTTGGCAAAATATATTACAATCTTCTAAACAATTGATATAAAAATTGACTTCATCAAAAAAAAAAACATGATAACTCCATAGCTGCATTTAAATGTAATTGTATGAATATTGCACCTACTCTGTAGATTTTATAATAAACAAAATTATGGGTGACCATTTGAAAGCTTCAGAAAAATATCTATGGGTGAGGAAATTATCAAATTCTAAAAGTGTGGACATATTCAGTTTCAAAAACTTCTTCATAAATCACATCCCAAGGCCAATCTTTGGTCCCCTGACTTCTCTTATTAATGAATGAACATTTCCAATGTACCTCAAAACTTCAAGATGTATAAGAGAGGTGATAAACATCTACCAAAATCATTCAACAAATATGGTTTCTGTCAGTAAAAGTAAACCAATTCAATATGTTCTACAAACACATCTCATTAACATTAATGATTAAATTAAAGCTTTACATTGTGTGCTCATGATTACTCCTGTCCAAATTACTAAATTATATGTTACACTTAATACAGTCATACTTGAAAATAAATTGAGTCAATTACAAATAAAAATTCTCATGTGTGTTCTGTAAAATATTCTGTGTATCAGGGTTCATATAATATCCCTCTAGAAACTATCATATGCACATGACACTATATTCATATATTCAAGTGCCAACATTGATGCATACCTTGGAAATTGCTGAATTCAACCACCCAAAAATTGGATAAAACAATGTACAATTCTAAGCTGTCATGGAAAATACACATTGACAGAATATCATAAAATTATCTGAGGTAATACATATATAAACAATGTGTTTTGTATCTTACTTCAACATAAGTCAGCTCATGTGCTAAATATATTTATATCCCAAACAACATAATAAGAATAATTCTTGGACTATATTATTTCAATCTTTATATGTATTCTGTTCTCCTGTATGTACAGAAAATCTAAAACAAGGAATGATATGCTTCCACAACATGTAAGAAAACTACCTCTAGAGACATTTAAAACTGTTAAATTTCTTTCTGCATTTATTTACATTAATAAGCATCAAATTATACATCCTGTTTTTCAAGCCTGGGGCAAATAATGTGTTATTATTCATACCTTTCTTTCTACTTGGTAATAACCTAAAACTCCTATTATATGTTTTATATGTGTTGTCAATTGTTTGTCCACATTTCCATTGTACAATTTGTCAATGAAAATACTCATATTCCTAGTTGAATTTTGTCTACTAAAGGCTATATTCAGTGAAATTGAGATGGTCATACAATAGTCTACAACATTTCAATTATTTATGTTTTCAGATGCATATATCTTGCAATGCAGTTGCTGTCATCATGCCACTTTATATAATCACAATGAATTTACTTACTTATAAATTTCATAATCATCCTTTTATATTCCCATTAACAGATCTATACATGCCCAGTAACAGGAAATCTGCTGTTTATTACTTCAAAGTCAAACTTGTTTCAGTACTAATTAACACATGTATACAAACCATCCTACAGTAGCTGCTAATTAAGGGATAATTTTAAAATACCATGCTCAGTTCATATAACAGAAACATCATACATTGAATCATTGGTTATATACTCCACTTTATTTCTCAAGTACTCCATGCTTTTTCTCATCTGCTTCATTGAGACCAATGTCATTTGTTCAAAGTTCTTTTGTACAGATCCTACACCTTCAACTACTGCAAATTAATCATTTTCTTAACAAAACATCCCAATAAAAATTATCCTCTGCTATGAGATGGAAACCTTCCTTACATAGGCAATTGTGGCCTATCACCCTCTTTACATCAGTATAAGTAGCACCTAATTTGTTGCATTTCTCTCTCTCTCTCATGCTCTCATTTATCATACATTTTATCACTCCACTTTATTATTACACTATTAACTGTGAGCCCATTTTTTGTAAATTTTCTCTTTAAAACTCTTTTTACATTTCTGCAATAATGACATGAATCACTACAACATTCCAATTCCTGTCTGCAAAATCTTTACAATTCTTACCTACTTCATCACTTCTTATTCAAGTCTTGCATTTTTAAAAAGTTTAAATTTGTAAAATAATTGTTCAATTTCAATCTTTTATCATTTCCAAGTTTTCAATACTGCATAATTTGTCCCCAACGTGGTGGCTTCTGTTGATTAATAACCTGACAAATCGGCTGTAGCCGAGCATGCTCTTCTTATGACAGGACACAAGATGTGTTTTTCGGACACTGACAAATTAAAACACGCTGAAAAGTGGCTCGACAGTATGATTCGGAAGCCATAGAAATTACAATTACAAATCAGTAACGCGTGCAATCAAATTATCGTCAGGCGATCCTCAACGGTCAATCAGATCGCAGCATACTCTGAAAGCGTATACGTCTACATCGAGAAATCTGAACCTGGTGCTTAACCGGGAAAAATTTATTAATAATTTACACCGTCTCACAGTCTTTGTCCATATTGACAATTCGAAAATCTGACTCAATAATAAGAAATGTCCTAAATACCATACGTTTAGCCAACGGTAAAATGAGTACTGCAGACAAAAAAAGGTTTGTCTACGATCAAATGTCACGTTTTTGTCTTTCATGCCAACATTGCTTAACCAACAAATAAATAGACACAGGTCGTCTTGAGGCACATTTCAAAACGAAACATACTGCTCATGTAAAATCACATTTCAATTACTTTCAAACTACAAAGAACAATTTTGAAAAAAAAAACAACCAAGAGCAACCCTCATCTTTATAGTCGAAAGTATTCTCTCCGCCCAATCATTTTCCATGAAAACACGACCACTAACTCCCTAATACCTCAAAATTACCGTTGCCACTAAAAAATTGTATCATTACAATGTTTCCAGCCATTAATTTCGGATTCATCAATTTCTACCATTTCCCCAATCCCCCCCCCCCTCCCTTCTTCCGGCTGCCGTTCTTCTATGAAATACGACCAGTCGCCAGCCGTACAACAACCAGTTTCAAGATTCAACACAATGCAACTGTACTAAACGCACATTACAACTCTAAATTAACTACAAATTCTCTACGAAACTTGCCTCTTTCAGGTCATTCACTTTTTATTTCTTAATATTTTCATTTCGACAAACTCACATATAGCCATCGTCATATTCCTCGTTGTTCACATATTTCTACTCACCCCCCCTCCCCTTTTTTTTAAAAAAAAACACAACAAATCACTGTCCACCTATGCAATATTACTGTTTTATAAAGCCTACGCGGAGGATAAATATTGATAATTGTTACAATTATGTAACAACTACTAGCACAAACTATTCGTTAAAATAATCACAAACAAGTAGATTTCTAATTCGTTCCTTTTTAACAAATCCTTTGCTTCATTACATTTCATCAATTTCATTTCTTTGAATGTATTACTATTTATTCAATTTATGTTTTTAACAAGTTCTTGATTTATTTACATAAACATTTCTTCTATTATGTATAAAATATTTATACTTTCAGAAAATGACAAATCTATATTGATGCATTTATATACAAAATGTAGCATTTTTAAATTAATTCAATTCTAATGTTATATGTTTTCAATAAATTGTCACTTTCAATCATATTCTCTCTCATGTTACGTGTGAAACACAGTGTCTTCTATTTCTATTATTATCAATGTTAAATAGTATTATTTATCTGACATCAAATGCTAAACATATGTATGAAGGGAATTTCTAATAATTCTCCTTTCTTTGCTTCTAGTGACTTGCGACAATGTCACAGGAGGGTGACTACAACGATGTATATATCGCAAAGTCGTTGGGTGAGAAACACCGACAAAGAATCTGTGGTGAGTAAACTTGTTCACAGTTTCAGTCTTTAACGTACATTTCCAACGTTTCTAAACTTGTAAGACTGTTTCATTTCCTTGTTTTCAACGATTAGTCTTTTCGCTTCATATTTCAAATTCACATTCGTACAGAAACTTCGCATTACACGCTATATTATGATGTCAAGTCGTCGAAAACATAAAATGGAGTGACAAAGAATAAATATTGATGACATTAACTGTTAAGTAGGCCGGTGTTTTCCCACGCCTCTCAGGGACGCAACTCGAAAACGAATTATGGTTGGTATCTCAGTTAGAAATAAGCCTTCATAACTTATGAGCTTTCCATATAGCACACTTGAAAGTAATATAGCATTGTTTACTGCGCGATTGAAGGAGTATAGAATCCACAAAGTGCTTGTGTTCAATGAAATAATAACTTAATTTACTAAAACAGCTCAAAAGGATTTTGCGTTCTCTCATTAAAATAAATTATTGCCTTCTTTAGAAAATAATTCAATATTTTATTATAAAAAAATTATTTATATATCACATAGGGAAAGAAGTCTCCAGTTTTTCAGTTTTCTTAACACCTGAGGACAGAAAATAGCCATCCACTAACGTTGTGTGGTATTTACATAATCACTTAGTTTATCTGTATTTGGCTACATTTCTTTTTATTATTAATTTTCAAACAGACGTAAATTTTTATTTCCGTTTCGATTATTATTCTACGGTCATTTCCGTCTGATGTCATCATCCATTACATTTTATGATGCATTCGGCACGTATATTTCAGTGACGTCACAATCTTGCGGATAAAACGTCAACTAATTCTAGTGAGTGACGTAATCAGTTTACATTTTGAAGGGAACTTTGAATGACGTCTCTGCCGACTTTTCAAACTCTTAACAGACTATGTTCTCCAACATAAAGATTTCATTAAGGTTTGTACAAATTAAATTTCTTTACTCATAATTATTATAAGAAATATACACAACAGATTTCTTATAAACTCTTTACAAATTTAATTAACGGAAAGTTGCGTTTTACCGATCTGTAATTGAAACTATTAAATTTCACCTAAAGTTCATAAAATTCAGTTACCCGGAAGGCGAAAGATCGTGTGATTGTTATTAAAAGATAGGTTTTTCACAACCAAACGAGAAACAGTAAGGTACAATTTTTTTAAAACTAATATTATTAATTTTTTTTTCTTTCAACTATTATTTACGTACATGTACTTTTATAAATCATTCGGGTTAAACATTTTTTTGACAATGTACTTGGAAGTAATAGACAAATCCAGGTATTAACATTTACCCCGTACTGACAACATTAAAATGTGAAAGGTGTACTAATTGGTAAAGCATTAGATTATTTAAAAAACCTTTAGACCCTGAAAGCTGTGACGTCATGTAACTACAAAATATTGAATAAAGATATTTTTAAAGGGGACGAATTTATTGTTGAAGAGCAATATGAAAATGGTCTTCTTACAAAACAATATTATCACGTGCAATATATATAAATCAATCACGAAAAGAAAATTGAAAGCTACGATATAATCCCAGTTTTTTATTTTCAAATAAATATTTGCATATTTCTTTATTTCGTACTTTTCTTGTAGTGTCTATAATTGTAAAAACCTTTCAATTATTTCTCTTTAATGTTTTTTCCCATTATGGTTTTCAAAAATACTGATAACTTTGAACACGGAAACAACTTATTATACAATTAGTATCATGTATATATAGCGGTCGAAGGCACATCTGTCGTGACCTTCCTCACGAGGGGAGGGGGAAGGAGAGAGATGTTGCCAAGGCAGTCTGCCTTACGGCCGAAAACAAGTACGTCGCTTTGAGAAACGATGTCAAACATCTCATTGCTAGGAATAATGTTTTTGGCAAAATTACTTGACGCCCAAAGATACCGGGAATCAACGTGAAACCACGATTATTCCCATAATGTGCAGCTGAGTCGGGGAATAAACGGAAAGTTATTTAAATATGGTGGAAAAGCGATTCTCTTTATCACTCCGGCAATAGGAAACGTATCAACTGTGTGCCAGGTAATTTTATTAAATATATCACCAAAAATAATTATTGTTTCATTTTACCACAACACGAGACTTTATTTACTCTCGGTCGTTTGACATTCAATCATATCAATTACAATTTAAAATCTCATCTTTCCCCTTCCTTCAAATATTTCTTTTATGGCTATTCTTTAGTTGTGATAATGATAACAATTATCGCGTATTAAATTACTTTGAATTATTTTAATTCAATTTATTTACCTATAAAATTTCAAACAGTATTTACGAGAGGAAGACGTTTTCTTTCAAGTCGTCTTTGTTGAGGCTCTGGAGGAATTGTAATTTCTGGTATGGTTAGACTGTTTTTAATGTGAGAAACAAACAATTTTTTATAATGTCCTCGACTGTACATACGCTCAGGTCATTATGTAGTCTGTTATTTAGGATTTATTTAGTGCTATTACGTAAATGGAGAATATTGCATGTTGCTTCATTAAGCAGGTATAAAGTAACTATTTTGTTCCAAGGGATGTTGTGGATTTTCAGTTGCGATAATGTATTAATGAGATTAGACTTCGAATTGGTAATGTGTTGTGCCCACGATAATTTGGAGTCTAACGCTAGTCCAAGATAGTTTAATGAAGTAAATTTTAATTACTTTTTGTATTGTATCAAGATTGTATATCTTATTATTATTAATTATGACGAAAAGGGCAAGGATCCCAGAAACGGTATTAATATTATCACTTCATTTGTCTTATTGTTTTCAATCAGACTAATTTTTTCTTATTATTACTATTATCATCATCTGTAAAATAAAAGATAATTATATTACGTTGTGCAATCTGTGACAGAGTATGTTTGTCGTTGATATATCTAAATTAACTGCAACTGCATTTACTTTAATTATCTTCATCTGCGGAATAATTACTACAATATATGTGAGAGGATTTCTTTGGTATATGCCAATTGTCTACTTACAGATTGTTTGCCAACTGCATTTATTTTTATCGATAAAATTGAAATTTATTAAACAGTTATTCGTCATTTCTTAGCCCATGCATTCATTAATGATTTTTCAAGATTAAAACTAGCTGTTTCAAAGTCTTCAAAAAGAGCTGTTAAACTATTTCATCTCCAAAGATAAAATCCTATTTCAAAACAAAATATCCTTAATTTATTTTACCCTAATCCTGTTCATTTCCTGCCGAAAGAAATTTTTCACGATCCCTGCACAGGAAACGCGACCATAAGTATAACTCGTGGAACGGCCACAGTGGCCACGCTTGGACTCTACATACGTCACGACGTCACTCGGCACACGTACAGCCACCCTTTTTAAAAAAAACGATAAAAAAAACATGGCTTTATCAAATGATTATAAGGGCATTTTATGTTTATCTTGAGGAGTTGAGAAAATTTAAACAGTTTCTTATTTATTTTAGTATGAGTATTGAAAATTTCGACCAACTTCTTACACGGATAGTAACATCCATTCGACACCACATCATTCAGAGAATATACCATACCCCGTATTCACATGTTGTAAATCACAATCGCAAGAAAAATAAGTGATATTTATCTTATATTTATTTATAATAATTTTATATAACCAAAACGGTTGTTGTAAAAAAAAAACTATGCAATACAAATTCATTTTCCAACATTTCCTGATGGATTCTAAAATTTTAATAAAAACAAATATGAAAATCCGACCGTTTAGCGAACACGCATTCGTAATTCCAAACAGGTTGTTTAATTATCGCGTCTCAAGAGCTCTAATTTTTGTAAAATGTATAATAAATGGCGATAAATAACACAACTATAAACTTATATCCTTCAATGATATTGGAAAGGTTTGTGGAAGTTTTACATTTCTGTTAATTCAGGAAACTTTACAATCTAATGTTATACTGTTGTGATATTTGTACATTTTATTTCGCCCCCTCTACTTTTATTGGATATTATGTAATGATCATTATTAAATTCGTAAAGTAAATTTGTATTTCTTCGGCGAGGATGAGTTTTAAGACAATAGCGGATGAAGCATAGACGTCTGTCTGTCGTACCTCATCTAAAATAGCAAATCTGGCGTGAGAATGCAAGGCGACAGGAAATCCTGACTCTTTAACATTTGGCTGCCGTTGCTTAATTATTATTGGATCCCCACTTTGAGTTAGACATATTGACTTCATTAAATCTTATCTTTCTACTTTCAGTTTTGTATTCTACATGCATTTACAGTATATGAGCCCCAGTGCTAAGACATTCACGAACTTTGTTTCTTTCCTATTTCTTATCATAAATTCTCCGTTTCGCTTTTCCGTTCTCCGATAATATTCCCATAAAATAGAGGAGAAATATGATAAATAAGTGCGACATTTGTTTTTTAGTTGTGCTGAAAGTAGTTTCTGAAGACGTTTACAACTATTGTTAGGAGACTGATTGGTCTGTAATTGCTGGGGTTGGATTTTTGTTTATTTGTTTTTGGTAATTAGTATTGCAATTTTCCAGTATTTGGGAATTTTTGTAGGTTTTTAGTATTACGTTGTATTAGGATTAGGGCTTCCTTGGGTAGAGCTTTTAAGTGATTGGTGTTTATTTGGTCAATGCCTGGAAACTAATTTTTTCATTTGGATATAGTTGTCGCAATGTTTTTGCTTGTATTATTGTTCCTTGGGGAAAGAGCTAATTCAATGTGAGAGTCGAGAGCAGGGTTGGTGGGTGCCATTTTGAGTTACGCAAAACTGCAGATCTTCAAGTATTGTTCTCCACATGGAATTATCAGTGGTGTTGAGGAGGGAGAGTTTTGTATGGTACACCTGTTTGTTGATTTCCCAAATTTTGAGATGCACTTTGTATCCATTGTTTCCGAACTTGTTAATTGTATTTAGTTGATTTATTTATTCCTGCAGGCCGCTATGATTTCCATGGTAATATGATGGTTGCTTCTTTGATTACTGTACTGATTATAGAACTTAGGATTGATGTTGCTCCATTAATTTCGCTTTCGTTGGTAAGGGGGACTTGTATAGGTTCCAGTCTATAGTTGTTGATATGGAAATTGTGATGGATAGTGATGATAGCACAGAGGGATAAGTGGTCTCAAGATAATTATTTTTTTACATGAATTTTTTAGTAGTGGCATTTTTACACAAGTTTTACATAATTCTGTTCTTGGAAAGGACGGTTACAAATTGACGGATATGTTGTCTATAACTGCGTTCACAAGTATAACGTACGAGGAGGAATTTAAGCAAAGAACGTAAGAAAAGCGATGATTAATTTACTTTTTGACTCATTCTGGCTCAGGAAAATGGCACTTGTCTTACATTTAATATATATGGGAAAAGGGGCGAAAAGTGTGCTTATTACATTTTTTTTTGTAACTAGCAGAATTTTCAAGATGTTAAAATGAGTTTTAACAAAATCAATATATTTTACTATACTCTCCATATTCCGTTCTTTCTTTATCATCCGTATCTTCATTTCCATTTCTTAATTCTCCGCAAACTTCTTCCCAAGCTTCTCTATTCTGTAATCCTCAATTTTTGACCCACAAAATCAATAATTTAATTTATAATAGTATCCTCCGTGATGATAATGGAAAAAATACAAGTTATGCCAAATTACACTGATATGAAAATTGAAAAACCATTATATACGCCATACGTCCATTCATTAAGGGAGGTAACTTAACAAATAAAAATAGTCTGTATAGCCTAAAGGTATGTACTTACGATAAGTTAAAGGCTAAGTTAAAGGACTTCCTTGTCACAGGCATTCAAGAAATTATGTATCATCATTTCATTGACTCATTGATGGTATTGGTAATGAAAATTATTACATAACGGTTACAAGTCCCTGTCATACGAAAAATTATCGAAAAGAAAAAGTTTGATTCTAAAGTGGGCAACTACTAGTGTTTACCATAAACTTGGAATCTCAATCCTTTCGTGTCGACAATTAGCATTATTAAAATATTTTATAGAGTGAAAATAATAATCAGAATAATTTTATATTGTATATTAAATATATATTTTATATACAATCTCATCTCTCTCTACATAAAAGTAGACCATTCATCCGATTGCGATGAAACTTTGGAGCGTTGTTGAGGTTTCTGTCGGTCTTTCGAAGCGTTAGGCAATTCCCAAGGGGTGAACGGGGGTGATACGGCCCATATTAGAGGATCGACTAAAAAAGTTTTGATTTTCATCTTCGTTTCATAATCTACAAGTATATTACCACAACTTGTCAAGAAATGAAAAATATAATACGTCCCTTTCAATTGTAATGATTATATGAAATGGCCAAATACATGACAACGTTTCTGGATACTTTGATCCTTTCGTCAAGTGATTGAAAAATACAAGTCAGGAGGGACACAACCGCACGATACAGCTGACAAACTCAAAGTTTTTATTCAGATTTTTCGGGTATTAGGGTATTTCGGAAAAAGTGAAAAAGGCAAAGAAATAAAATGATGTAGATATTTTCTCCAACGTTTCCAACAGTACGAAAAAACTCGTTCGTCATCAAGGACAAAACAACACTAGAGTCCGAACGCTCATTAGGGAGCACACCTACTAAATTCAGCCTGGTCCTACAGAGTCAGACTCAAAAGTCTTTCTTTCAATCACCTGACGAAAGAAACTTTCCAGGATTTTTTGAGTTGTATTTATATAATAATTTTTGTCTGCCCTTTGGCTATTTCATCTAATCATTAGTTATTCAGAAAGCTCATAGCGTCGCAATTTCTTCCCACAGTTGATCTATAATATTATCATTTGAATTCTTCAACTTATGGTTATTTTCTTCAACACAAACTATCAGTCTATCTATATCAAATTCCATTATTGCCTTGCTTTATCAACTAAATACCAATACAGAACTGAATAAAGACAAGGGTATAAACATAGAGCAGTCAATGTGACGAGTCATAATTGCATGCCAGCGTCCGACACAACGAAATATGTCTCTCTTGTATTTTCTTCCTCAAGGTCGTCGTCGCTTCGAGTGTGCGGCCAGCCTAAGGCTAATTTCACACTTAACCCAACAGTATGAACTATTAATTAACCGGCCTTTGCTCCAAGCTTGATCTCTGTTCTACGAATATAGTGCGTAATAAGTTAATCCCTTCAATAGTCTGATATAGATGTTTTTTAAAACGAAAAAAATTAATGATGCAATGGATTTGTCCAATGATTATGAAAAGAGACATGTTGGGGGCATTCTATGTTCACTTTGATAATTTCGACGATCTTCTTACACGGATAGAAAAATCCATTCCAAGCCACAACACATCATTCAGGGAATGTATTCGCCTATACAAATGTTGCAAATCACAATCGCAGAAAAAAAAGGTATATTTATCTGATATTTATTTATTTATTATAATAACATATATTTGCAAAACGACAAACGTAAAAAAAAACATAAAATAATAATTCAACCACCACTATTCATTTCATCCCTACTTTCGAACTTTTTAGGTGGATTCTAAAATTTTAAGAAAAATAAATAAAAATTAAACTGTTTAGTGGACGCTCAGTGTCAATCCAAATTTAATATATGGGAAAACAAAACTGGACTACCACAATTTGCACGCTGTTAAAATTAGTTTTATCAAAATCAATACAGGTATTGTATTGTACTGTCCATATTCCATTCATTCTTTATCATCCATAATTTCATTTCCATTGCAAACTTCTTCCCAAGAATTTCGATTCTGTAATCTGTATTTATGTGCTTCTCTACTTTTTGAATTAAATTTACAAGTAGTTGTACATCCTCCGTGACTATAATGGGAAAAATTAAAGTCCAAAAATATTTTACTTAAATAACACATATGATGAAGCAGGAAAAATGTGACTAGACGAATTGGGCCGGGTACATCTGAAACGCTCCTTAGGGAGAGGGTGGAGGGCCGTTACATTAAAAAAAAAACGGGAAACAACCGAGATTGGTTTAATTTCCAGGGTTACAAAAGTCATACAGTTTAAGATGTAGTTCAGCCAATTTCTGCCAAACTTTATATACACGATCCACGAACAAACATCTATGGGTGGAGGTGAAATTCTTCCATTATTAGCGTCTAATAATACGTTTTCATTCTAGAGTAAAGTGTCTTCATTTCAACTGCAAAAGGCACGGGAGGGAAGCACCCTTTCCGTACGAGTGGAGGTGGAAGGGGTTTACGTAAAAAGTAATGCAAAAAAGGCCGGGCTTATAGTTCAATTTCCCATTAACCATGCATTGGAAAAGCTTAATAAATTTTCAGAGGTTAGTGTCGAATACAGTCCTACTCCAGGCTCATTTAAATAAATACCCGGGCATAAAATAAATTTTATTTTCTTGTAGACCTCAACATATTAAGTACCGAATCTTACCTTCTTTACACGAATTGTCACTTGATTTTCCAGAAAATTTAGCTTTA
Source organism: Zhengitettix transpicula (assembly GCA_037074705.1). NCBI lineage: Eukaryota > Metazoa > Arthropoda > Insecta > Orthoptera > Tetrigidae > Zhengitettix > Zhengitettix transpicula. The sequence goes on along the minus strand of CM073592.1, from coordinate 124,277,514 downwards.
TAATTTTTCAACACTATTTACAGTATTTTCGAATTTATAGAAATAATTACAGAAATAAAAGTACTTTTCCACTTAGAAAAACAGCAAACTGAAATATTCTTTTAATTGTAGTTTTAACATTGCTTGTTTATTGTTACCGATTACATTATTATAGGGCACAGTTATGGAAATAATTTTCCATCAAATTGTCAATATAAAAACGACTAGTAAAATACACATAAATGATTATATTATTATTGAAAGTGAGTCTTTCCAAATAAATAATGACTTTCCGCTGAATTCAGTTGCACCTGCTTCGGAATATTGTTTTATTTTTTCTTTTCAAAAAGCATTGTTTTCATTTCCGATATTATGCCATTATAGCAATCCAAAAACTTTGAATCGTTCGCAAAACCTTACATTACATTACATTTTATTAATTACATTAGTCCTCTGCTGAGGAAATAAGACAAATCAAATTCATATTACATAAATACTCTACATGTTTAACACTATACATAAATAATGATATGAAGAATTTAAAGTGTACATATTTGAAATTACATGAAATATGTTCAGGGAGAATATAGGGAACACTCCACACGTAAATAAGGGAGAATAAGTTAAGATTACAGAACATTTCACAGTTAAGAAATATTAAATATAAAGTAATAGCACTAAAAAGTTTTACAAAAATAACACTACTGCACAAATACCACTCCCATTTGAATATCATCTTCTTGTACTGATGAGCCTTCAAAGTGTTGAAGTATCAGTTGGACATACAGACAATAAAGATAAGTATCTTGTAGGGAACTAATGTGAGTTTGGCTCAGGCCGATTTACAAATTAGATCATGTATAATAATGTATAACTCATTGTTTGAGCAGATAGCTCCAAACCCATCTCTCAACAAATTCATTTATTTCATTGGAGCAGTCTTTGTTTTCATCTTTGAAATTTGTCAATTTTCGTGCAATTAGTTTCGTAAATATTCCCATTTTCGATAGTGATAAAAGTTTTTGCTGTTGACACCTCTTTAGTCACTTATTTGAAAACTTAAAAATTATATGGAATATCACAGTGTCATTTAAAATTAATATCGCAAGACACGTCATAATTCTTTTAAAAAATTCGTTGTAATATACAGTGAGTTGAATTCCATCTAGCTTTAACCTTATCTTCAATTTTCCTCCAGTTTACTTAAGGCAAAAGGACTTTTATTGACGTTTTCCGTATGGATGACTGTATGGCCTGTTGAACAACCAGGTTAACGCAGTGTGCAAAGTACCGGAGATGGCTGCTAATTTCATGTTTCAAGCGTTCTTGTTATGCATTATTGTTTTATGATGAATGTAAACTTTTTCGGAACAGTGTTAACTCAAATTGGAATATTTTCCGCAGTACGCCTTTCCTCAAACTGTGAGAATTCGAACAAATATGGCTTAAAATTAGAGCATAAAAACTGCTTGTCTACCCATCTCAGGTAAGGAAAACTGCTTTGAAAAATAGGATTTTTTTTAAGGTAAACCCTACTGTGCAGTCTGCCCAATAAAGAATAAACTTTTTCACCTAGGTAAATGGTAATTTGGACACAGTATATTTGCCAACTATTAAAATGGGTGATATATTATTATATACATTATTTCTTAACAAAATTACTTATTCGTTGTTGTAAACGAGAAGCGGTTAGAGCTGAAAAACTAGCAAAATATAAGCCAGATCCGGAAAGACTTGATTCGGATGACAGGTGGAACAGATTTGATAATGGACAGCTTCAGGTAAAGTCAAAGTACAAGACGATAAGTTATGCATTCCGTTTGAATTTCTCGAGACTTCAGTTGATGATCATCTTGACCGAATCCTCTACCGTTCAACAGGCACTGTTCGCTGCTTCAATTTCAAATGCTCTTTTCAGGTTTCATGACGACCCAGAAGGAAAGGAAATTATTTTCTGAAATTACCGGCATTTTCCTTTTTTTTTAACTATGATAAAATAATACCAAAAATCGCTGGAGGCTCTTCCGCTTCTCCGCTAAATACGTTAAAAGTCTAATTATTTCTTTCTTCTTATTATTATTTAGCAATACATTGTCTAATTTTTTTCGCTTAAATTGATTATTCAAATTTAAACATTTACAACATCATCTCAATTGTTTTTTACATCCATCTCTAGAGGCCCCTAATCAAAGGTAAAAAAAACACTTTTAATCTATATAAATAAGTTTTCTCACTGTGGACCATTTGCTGCAAATTATATCTTCTAATAAATGACATTGCCTGTATGTGTGCATCTATAAAGTTGTGTGTGTGTGTATGATCCACATACATATCTACACAGGTGCAGCAAATGTCACCATTTATCATGTATTAAATTACTTTCAATTCAGTTTAATTAGCTATAAAATTTAAAGCAGTAATTAGTAGAGGCTCTGGAGGAATTGAGGTGGTCATTTCTGTTATGGTTGCATTGGTTTGTACTGTTGAGTTTATAATCAGGGAATCAAAAGTAGTTTTTTATATCGTTTCTGACTGTAGGTATGCTGCAGTCTCTTGTTTTCTAAGTACCAAGGACATAGTGAAATCACTGTAAGGGGGATTTCTTTACGATTACTTGCATTTTGGTAATGTTTATTTTGGCTGCTACTCCCCAAATGGAGGAAGCATATTGCGAGATAGATTTCATTACGGAAGTTAACTTTCGGTTTGATTAGTGATAATCTATTGTTGTTGTTATTCAGATTGTTAATTCGTTAGTCCAAGATAAGTGTGAGCATCGGCGGGTTGTCAAGGTAGTGATTGTTTGCCAACTAAATTTATTTTAATTAAGAATGGGATGATGGTGGATTTGTGGCTACTGTGAGCCACACAGCGCAGCAGAATTTAGAAATACCGTTCATTTCCATAGATTTGCTGGAATTTAAGGTTATTCGCCATTTCTTAGTCCATGCATAAAGTTTAATGAATTTTGAAGATTAAGTGTACTCACTGAAAGTTGGGAGCTTCGTTCAAGATTATTACGTTGTCTGCAAAAAGAACTTTTAAACTATTGGAGAGTTTTTTTGCTTTTGTTAAATAGATGTTACATTTTACTGAAAATGAGCTGTTAAAAATTAGTCGGAAATAAGTATCTGTTACCTGGGGTTTCTGCTTCTAAAAGACAGTTGCTTTGTCTTTGGAAGGGAGTGCTTTGACTTCGTTATTTGTTATAGAGTTCGACGTGTTCCTTGCCACCAGAAAACAAACACTGTGGGGAAGTATAAAATTTTAAAAATGTTAAACGGCCGATATTTGCGTGGAATATATATTTTTCGGGGTCCAAGAGATTGAGAGTCAGATATCGACAACGGGGATCCATGACGTAGGAAGTAGGAAGATTTTAGTAAAGATGAATACGATGTCGGTAACGCGGGTGTCCGCCGCACCTGAGCGACGGTCGAGGATATGCTATCGGACGGTTTCATAATAGAGGAACGCTGACAAAGTTTATTGACATTAAAGCAGACAACAACAAACTACAAGATAGGAAAGAATGAACCAAGAACTAGAACATAGGGTTGTTCTAGGAGGGAAGATGTCTATATAGCAGGAACTGCTATATCCAAACTAAACTAAGTAGCGGTGGACGAAGGGTTGAACACCTTCGCCAACTACTATAGAAGGTCCGTCCAGGTCTCAAGTAATACGAGATCCCACCACAGCACCTTCTCAGGAAGACTCAATAAATATATATCGATGTTATGGTGTCTAATTTCAACCCCTTTCGGCATAGGACGGCAGCACACACAGGGGTGCGGGTGGAGGGGCGTTACAACAAAATATCACGAAAACAACCGAGATTGGAGTTAAATCAGGTGTTATAATGTTCTATTAAGACACTAAACTTACCGTTTAACCTCCGGGTCGAATAATTATTTTTCGGGGTCAAAGTATTTCTAGCGATGTTCTTTGTGTATAATTCCAACCCTTTTCCACATAGGAGGGAAAGCACCCTTAGGGGTGGAGCGGAGGGATGTTACTTAAAAATAACGCAAAAACAACCGACAGTCGAGTCAAATCCTGGGTAATAGATCATTTTCATTATGACAATCCGGGCAAAGCCGGCCACCCAGCTATAAGACACGTACAGTTTCAAATTTTTATTATGATAATTAACATGGCAGTATAAATTAAAGTAACAAATGGACAAAGTGAGAATACTGATTCTCTTTATTATAAGAAAATTTCAGGTGAAAACATTTCTAACGTCCTGTTATATTGGCACAGTTGCGAGTATTATTGAAATTAACGAAAAAAAGAGATGAAAACAAATTTCATATACACCACATAGATCACAATAAGAAAAATCCATAAATTTTATTTGAATTGTTTGTCATTTTTAACATTTATGGCAGAAATATTAGATTTAAAACGTTACATTTCACTCACCATGGTGGGATATTATTTGCTTTCTTCATCTAAAATCTTTATCGAAATTTTTTTTCTTAACATATATATATATATGTTTGGACAATAATTTTCAACGTTAAACTTTAAATTACTTTAATGTTTATTGATTGTAGTTTTCAGACCTAGTTTCGTTTGTCCGACATAACAAGAATTCCAATCTAAACAATTAATTTGGTAAATAACATGTTTATCCAAACTGTTAATTTTGTCCCTTTTTTCAACTTAAATTGTTATTATCGTACTTGATCTAATTTTGATGTACTTACAATTAAATTTTAACGGGTAAGAATTTATAAGTTCATAAGTTTTGACACGGTTTTCTTTATGATACCTATGGTGAGATAATTTTTCAGCTTTATCTACATTGTTTTTTTTATTATGTGCGAAGAAGGATGATTTGTATAACATTCATGATTTTAATTCCATAGTGAATAAGCCTTAAAATGGATTATGTATATACTAATTAATTTTTCTGCATGTCTTTTTTAAAGTCTTTTTTCGTTCCACTCCTAACTATGATAAACGGAAATAAATTACAGCCGGAAAAACAAAAGAAATAACTACTTAACATCTCCGACCGAGAAGTGAGAGTAAAATCTGTCAGCGAGGTCGTTCCGTCACGCGACAGTCGACGCTCGTTTCACACTAGGTCGTAGACGCCAGTTTTGTCCCATTTATTTGTTGACCGTCAATAATTACGTTCCTGTATGGCTACCATTGATAGCACAGATTACCAGTAGGGACAGTGATTACTGATTACTAAGTGATTATTCATCGTACTGACATTTAAATGGCGGTTGTATCTCGCAGTAGGTAAGCTTTGCATGACAACCTGTAAGTTGGTCAAGAACCTGATGCCTGACACTAAAAAAAAAGTAATGTAAACTGCTCCTCACCTTTAAAATTTCGCCATTTAAAAATTTCTATTGCATGTATCTCACTGAATTTTTATTTACTCTCAATATGATCTTTTTCACGCGTTCTTGCTTTCATGAATAATATGAACAATTCCTGAAATAAAGGACGTGATCCGAATTCCACGCCGATGTTATAAGAAAGTGAAGTGAAATATTAATGTTAATAAAAACAGAGTATGTTTTCCTCGAGATGTTAAAGTGGAAAATATACAAGATGTCTATAACGTATACGAGCAATAGAAAATTATATTAACTTTCTGTTTCAATTTTGCCAAAATTATCTCCTCACGATAATTTCCCCATAATGAAAGAGTCAATGTTTTTTAAATTGTTTAAAGGCAAAATTTACATTATTCAATTCTTTGTAATTAAATATATGATATATTATTTAACGATAAATACTTTGCTTGACTTTCACGCTCTTCGCCGAGTGAATTACTTGCGATGAGAACTACCGCTCTTTTCTGCCGAGTGAAAGTTCGCTCACACCGTGGAGGGAGCTTGCTCTTTGAATCACTTCTTGTCCGGACCTCCCATCTCTAATTGTCGGAAGTGATCGTCCACTTTTAAAGGTTTCTATAAATTAAGAGTGTTTACTTCTATTTTAGGATCGATTTATGTACGTGTCGTCTCAATGGCGAGATTATTTGACTTTCTTTAAAAAATTCCATTCAGACCGTCTCTGTTTCCTTACAATAAGTGCGAGTTTTATAAAATGTTCTTAATCACACAAATAGTTGTTACGATTTTCACGCCGAGACATGAGTGACGTCATCAATATTCATAATAGGGTGTATGCTCGAGGGGGCAGCCTATGGACGCGTCTAACGATAAAAAAAAGCGTCTGCTATGGGCAGTATGCATAACAAGCCAAATATTTTACTTGGATAATTAACGTTTTTCGAAATGAAACAATTATCAATGTTTGACAAGTATTAGTAACGAATAGGCAGCAGGGCTACTAACCTAGTGGCACATTCAAGTAATAGAAACAAATTACACATGGCTATATTGCTATTTAAATAAAGTATTTAAATAAAAAATTATTACAATCATTTCTTAAACACATCTGACATGTTGCAAATAATAAATTATTTCTCGCTTTAATGTTGATCGATCTGTTAGAACGTGCATTCAGTTCGACATAATTGTCCGGCATGTCAAGTCTTTTTGTTATACGCTTCAACAACCAGTAAGCTCATTAACGGGTGAAAATTTATTAAGAAATTTGTGACGTATTTAATTAATAATATTTTGCTGTTTTATATGGTCCTTTTGACAAAGACATTCAAATGTGGCGAGGACATTAATTTTCTATAAATAAATGTTCCGAAGAGGGCTGTAAATAAGTTTTCTTAAAATAAATGTATTCGTTACTGATCCTGATTTACTCGATCTTATGTAACTTTTTCCGAAATACTAGTCACTCCGTTCGACAGATTTCTGGTGACGTCTTTGCGATTGTAATGTTTTCCGGCCGAAAAACTTTTCCAGATATGTAAGTCTCCTAAACAGTAAATCAGGGGGCAGACAAATAAAGAATATTGTTGCATGTTGGCAACACTGCTTCCGTGTAAATAAGGCGACGTATATGTATTGCACATGTTTTACTCTTCGTTCTGCGACGGTTAAAACGAGTGACAGCTGAAATGTGTCATCTCTCAGACTTTTAGCGGGAGCCCCTGTAACAAAAACAGCTCAACTGTTTAAGTTTCGTGAACGACAGTATCCACTGTAATGACAGCATACACAAAACATACGCAGAGTAATAGTGGGCGAAACACAAAGTTATTCGACAGGGGACCCACGAATGTCTGCACACTTGATGGAAAAACTATAAAAAAAAATCACATATTCAACATTCGACATTCCTCCACGTTCCCATACACACACAAACCTACTGGACCCACAGTCTACTTCAATCCATACACATTAAAACACATTCCTATCCATCAATTATTGCTAAGCATTTCCGAAAATTATTAAATGGTTTAATGCAATTTTCTTCTCAGCCACAAAATGAAGAAAGCGTGATTTAATGCAAATTACTTTGTATACTAAATACATCCCTTCGTTTTTCAATTTCAATATTCAAAAATTTGTAATTTAGCAAATGATTTTCCTTCACATCACCTCACAAATAAGACAGTAATTTAATGCCAATTACTTTTTAGTTTGAACATCTGCCTTCATTTTTCACATTTAAATATTCGAATAATAGTAATTTGACAAAGGAGTTTTCTTCATTACAGCCTCAAAATAAAGTCAGGGCAATTTAACGCAAATTACTTTCTATATTGAATGTTTCCGGTATAGTGCCCCGTTGTAAGCTGCTTGGTTATGGCGGGGGCGGGGCGAGAGGGGGTGACGTCACTGGCACCTGACTTCCCGAAGTTGACCATTCCATGAAACAATTGCATACTATCAAACAAAAACTTTGCAAAATATATTGTACAGATTACCAGTGTAATGAAATGTTTTATTTAAATTGTTTCTTTCATTTTTGGCGGCATATCATTGAGGCTGAGCATTGTAAATAGCATCGTTTGGTGCGAGGATGCAGAGACTATAATGGTTGCTACGAATTGTTGTCAAAAGAACGTATACAAAACGTTCAGAATTTTATCAGAGACGACAGTCACAGAGCAGTATGTTGTGAGAAACAGTCACTCAATTAGTAGTCATGGCGAGAGTCTGCTATGGTGAATCGGAAAATGGTGGCCGAATTCAGCAATATCAGCTTCTGTATTAAAGGGATTTTCCACACCAAAACCGAGTGTGATGATACGACAGTAAAGTAGAAACGCGCCGAAAGTGTTGTAAAGTGAGACGATAATAAAAGCAGTGCTATGCCCTGTCAATAAAAATATTGTTCCATTAAAAATTAAAATAATCACGAATGCACAAACGGGTACCAAACAAAAGGGCACGTAAAAACTTTCTTATCTTACCCTTGATACAAATATAAATTTAAAGTCACATGTCATATGTTGTTAGATTCTTTGTATGAAATTGTGTTATTGTAAAATTAAATTTATATTTTGTTTTTGTAACTTGGTGAAAATTGCAAATCACTGTCTTCATTAGAGGCCCTGAAATTTGGATTCTCATGAAATCTGAGGCATTCAATTAAAAACTTAAAATTAAAATGTAAAATCAACGTAAATCAAAATTGTCAATTAAATAACCTTTGTCATCTCTTTAAAAATTTGGGTTTAATTTCAACGTAAAACTTATTTCCTTTTATAATTTTTATACCACTTCATTCGGCTACAACGTGCTGGCATATTCGAATTAATTGTGTATACCATAATATATATGACATACACATGATTTCTAAATAAATAACACTTTTAATAATTATTTATATTGTTACAAAAGGAATTGGTATAAACCATACTTGTGTTGTATGACAATGCTATGAAAAACAACAATGAGACGAAAACTGGAGAATGCCTGATAAGGTCAGTTGTTCCCCTAAAAATAGGGTACTTACTGCATACAATAATTTAAAAGTATTACTTTCACAATACCAACTACACTAATTTTCTCTCGAAAATTGTCACTTATTTTTTTCACATATAGCATATCGTTTTAACGATTTCGGTTTACACGGTTCATAAAATAACGAATTTCTAAAAACTGGTTAAAATGTATATATATATTCCATTCCATTGGTAACACTAGTGACAATACTGACAGGGCTTCCCCTATATTTACAACACGGGGAGTCCCTGTAGTATTTCGCAATAGTAAAGCTATCTGGTTCATGTCAATTAGTGCAGTATCATTTTAGCATACATCACCACTTGTACTATCAGCGACGACCGCAAAGAAAAAATATGTGAAACATTTTTCGCAATTGAAAGCAATCGTAAGTGCTGAGATGCATTACGGCATTTACGTGACTAAAGTAAGAAATATTCTGAGTGAATTTGAAAAAACGTTTCTCAGAATTGAATACATTGACGAGTATTGTATGAGTTATCCCTTCTCTTGTGTAGATATTAAAAGATCTTCTTGTCACTTCAGTCGAAAATGAGATATTGCATATCATTTCGGATATACATCTCAAAGCCACAGCTAGTGATGCAAAATTGTGGTATTTTGTATCTGAAGAGAAATATCCGTGTTTAAAACAAATTGTTCATCAAATAACCGAATTATCTATGTGAGTCTGCATTTTCTAGAATTACAATCACGGATATAAATAAGCCTCCTTTATTTTGTGTTATTGTAATATATGTTTCTTGCAATACATGATAATAAAAATCCTTCATGGTAGCAGAGCGTGGTTAGCTGAATTAAAGACAATTTGCAAGAAACAAAGATCAGTGAAAAGAAACAAAACTGTAAGGGGAAACTGCTTGCATACAATTTTAAAGGTTATAACCAGAAAATGTCAAATTCAAACCAGATTCTGTTTCATACTGGATGTGAGAATTATGCAAGTTGGAAGTTTGCAGTACAAGATTATTTAGAACTTGAAGAATTGTGGGATTGCATGGTTGGGACAACACAAACACAAACAAGGAAACCAAAGCTAAATCAAACTATGTACATGTTCAAAGTGCCAATACATCTAAAGAAGTTTGGGAAAACTTGGAACAAGCTTTTCATGACAATGGACTTTATAGAAGAGTAGCCTTGTTGAGGGACCTCACCACTACCAGACTGGAATCTTCTGTGAGTGTGGAAGGTTATGTGAATAAAATTATGTCTACTGCCCATAAGCTGAGGAACATAAAGTTTCTGATTGATGATGAATGGCTCGGAACCCTTATGTTGGCTGGTTTACCTGAATGCTATAAACCAATGATTATGGGTATTGAAAACTCGGGGATGAAGATAAGTGCAGACATGATAAAAAACAAAGCTCCTGCAGGAAGTTCAAAACTCAGACAGTTCAGTGTTCTTTACAGCAAGGAAGAGTAGTTCAGTAAGGGACCCAGATGTTTTACTTGCAACAAGTACAGCCATTTTGCTAAAAACTGCCGTCCTTCTAAAAGGAAGACTGCTGATAAAATTGAGGATTCAAAACGTTTTATTACCGGAATTTCAGCTTCTTCAAAGTTATTGAATCTGGACAAGCGATATGTGGACTCTGGTGCCTCAATGCACATGACTAATAAAGATAATTAGATGTATGACGTAACAAGCCCACTGATACCTACAGTTACAGTTGTCAGTAAAACACTGCTAACTGTGAGTAGTATGGGAAAAGTCAAGTTATTCATAAATGATAGAGAAGACAGTAAAATCCAGGTTAAAAAAATTATTGCAATATAATTTTCAGACAAGATAGTAGTGATATATGTAAAGATGGTAAACTGTTATGTTCAGCAACACTTGTAAACAACCTGTATGTATTGGATGTACTGTCTAATTTGCATGTACAAATGACTCGAATAATGCTATTGTATGGCATTGATGAATGAGGCATTTAAATTTTTCAGATATTAATAAGCTTCTGAGCTGTGTTGAGGGAGTAAATATGCATCCTGCTAAAAATTATCTGCCAGTCACATGCACCACCTGTGTTGAAGGAAAGCAGACAAGGATACCTATTAATGCTTCGAGTCTGTTGCAACTTATCCTTGCTGATTGTGGGCTTTATTACTTTCATTTTAAAGACAAAATGAGTGTACTAGAAGTTTTCAGAGACTTCAAAGAGAATGATCAGACAATGGGAAGAAATACTGTAATAAAGATTTTGAAAACTTCCTCAGAAATCATGGTATAAAGCATCAAACAAGCACTTCGTACTCACCCCAGCAGAATGGTTTTGCCGAAAGGATGAACAGGACCTTGGTTGAAAGAGCAAAGTGTATGTTGCTTGATGCTAATTTATCAAAACGGCTCTGGGCAGAATCTATAGCAACAGTAGAATATATCATCAACAGATCTACTAAAGCAATTGAAACTAAAACTCCCATACAGATGTGGTCAGGCAAAAGGCCTGATTTGTCACATTTGAAGATATTTGGTTCAAAGGTCATGGTACAAATACCTAAGGAACAACATAAAAAATGGGACATAAAATCCAGAAAATTTATATTTGTGGGGTATTGTGATTCTACAAAAGGATTCAGTTTCCTAGATCCTAAAACAAATAAAATAACTAAAAGTGTGGATGTTGTGTTTTTAGAAAATTTACAAAATAACAAGATTTACATACCATGTGTTTCACATAGTGAAAATGATGTTCAAGCACTTAAACAACTGTACAAAGATGAATTAATTCTTCAAGTGATGAATATCAGTCAAGTGACAAATATCCATCATATGTACCAAATATAGAAAATGATCTAGATACTTTGACTATTCGTCTAAGTAATAGAGATGTACAGTATAAAGAGAAAGTTGGAAACATCAACTTCTTCTGTCAGATGTCTAATTTGAATGATCCTCAAACTGTGGATGACGCTTTGTCATCTAGCTATGCAGACCAGTGGAAGTCAGCCATGGATGAAGAATACAACTCATTAATTGAAAATGAGACATGGTCATTAGTAGAAGTACCACAAAATAAAAGTGTCTTACCATGCAAGTGGATATTTAAAACTAAAAACTCATGAGAAAGGAGAGAAAGTATGTTTTAAAGCAAGATTAGTTATCAAGGGTTGTGCACAAAGAAAAGGAAATTATTATGATAAAGTATATGCTCCAGCACTAGCTGTGAAGTACATCATGGGTATAGATCAGATAGATGCTGTGAGTGCATTTCTTCAGGAAGATATTGACAAAGAAATTTACATGTTACAACCTGAAAATTATTCAGAAGGTGTAAAAGTATGTCTATTACATAAATCCATATATGGAATCTCAAGCTCAATAAAATTTTTCTTCAAATTGGATTGAATAGATCAAAGATTGATCCTTGTATTTATTATTTGGTGAATGATTCTGAAATGCTTTACATAGCTGTGTGGGTGGATGATATCTTAATTTTCACTAATAAAAATAACAAAAATAGTTAGAAATAAAGAATTTTTTGCATGAAAGATTTGGGACAAGTCAAGCAATGTATTGGTATAAATATAGAGATAAATCAAGGGACAGGAGTGATCATGCTAGACCAAGAAAAATACATCAAGCAAGTATTGGATCATTTTAATATGTCTGACTGCAGACCAGTTAGGACACCAATTAAAGTTATTACAAAATTTGATGACAATCCTGATGATAAAGTAAATGATGTCCCTCTATCTGACCTTCTCCACTGCTGAGGCAGAGTATATGGCAATGACAGCTGCTAGTCAGGAGGCTCTGTGGCTACAACTACAAGATGAACTTGGACAAGGTGTAGATGGTCCAGTTCTCATCTATTGTGATGTTAGTAATTAGTAATGCAACCATTTATTAAATGTATTATTGTTGAGTTGTATCTTCACATAAATGAATAAGCCTCATTTATTTTGTGTTCTTGTAATATATGATAATAAAAATCCTTCAAAACTCATTTATGATCGATACATATTCAAATACGTCATGACATGTAGGACCTAAGCTGAAATGTTAATATCCGAATGTATAAAAATAACAAATGAATATGGCTAATTAAAGGCCGAAAGATCCTACTGTATATGACTGACGATTTAAATTCCCAATTTTTTCACGGTTCCTTACAAATTCATTCACATCAACAATTGTTTAACTTTCTTAAATTAGTACATGATGAAATTAAGCTATTTTCGAGAACTTTTAAACCACGTCCAAACCAGCGAGTACGAGCCGAGCAAGGAACCGATACGGGCTCGGCGGTCTTACACGAACTCCAAGAAACCAACATCTTAAAGACATTCTTCAAATACAGCATTGTCAACCAAATACTTAGAACTAGAATATGATATTGAAGAATTACGCGACTCGTTGCTATTAGAATTTGAAACGGATATATTGTGCTGATAAATACAGGAACAGGAGTCAGTAACACCTCAATTACTAAAATCCATGTCAGTAATTGAATATTTTTAAGCTTTCAGCCTCTTGTAGACCATTCTGAACACTCCAACAACACATATGTGATACATTTTTTTTAATAAAAACGCGTTTCTTACAATATCAATTAAATTTATGATCAATACAAAATTGAGATTACAGTTAATAATTAAACTAACATTTGTAATATTTCTTGTTACTAGAATGAAAGTGATCAGAAAAATTGCCTCCTGCAATGAAATATTTTCAAAATATGTGTATGCTTTAATGATATTACCCTGCATTCGCCTTAAAGTGATTCAGGACGAACCCTAGAAAAAGGTAACTCGGGCGCTTGGTACGTGTTCCCACGCCCTTACGATGGCGGGAGAGGGGTTTTCTGTGGGGGCGCAGCATTCCCTTTTCCGTGCATCGACCCGTTTAGGAGGCAGCTCGCCGACTTTTTCAATGGGAACAGCGTAAAACACCGTATGCCCAAGGTCTACGGCCGCGGAACATACACCTCTCAAAACAATCTGAGGTGCCTCGGCTTCTGGGATTCTTAGTTCAAAAGCAGTGATAGAAAAAGGCGTCCCCAAAGGTAGTCCTCTCTTTCTCTCCACTTGCTAAAATGCTCGTGCTCACTAGTTTCGACGGTGCTTTATAAGTTACTTACGCTGGCCCAGGCTTTGAAACAACCACCCTCCACGCCCGTGTACATCAATAATCAATTAAATCGTGCAAAAATTGAAATAAATAATTATAACCAAACACCAAAATTTTTTGTTTGTGAACGACTTATTTGTAAAATATATGTATTTAAAAATCCTAAAATTCTGAAACGACAGAGCATGTATAACGTCATAACTGGTGCGTTACCCGTACGAGGCGCTGAAAAAGTAATTGGAAAACTAGAGATAACTACAAAGTAACTTACCTTATGATCCATCGGCTGACAGGACGCGATAAAGTCACATTAACACAAAGAACGCGCACTGTTTCTGAGGACGAATAAAAAGATTGTACCGTGTGATTCACCACACGCAAATACTTTCGAGACTAAATTTAATAAATCACCTTTTATTGTTCATTTACAGAATTGCAAAATACATTTATCCCATACCTTGACATTCGTGTACAATTGAACAACGATATATTATTTCATACTGCACATGTTTCCCTTCAACATATTTCCATTTCTAACTAAGGACACAATGCACTGAAAGCGTCTTCATATTCAAATTACGTGACATTAATTTAATTAATGACACTAATTTAACACATTCATATTCATCATATCAAAACATTCCAATAAACACGCTACATTACTTTTATACTTATGTCCTAACATTATTCACTTAATCACATGTGCCGAAAACTTTTCATTACACAAATTACATTCCGAAACAGACTCAAAATACTAATTTTTCCTCTCAAATTTTCAATAACATGACCTAACCTATACACAATACTTTATTATTCGATCGTATCGACGCATCTAACACCAACATTAAATCGATTGGATCTGTTCACATATCGTATACAGTTCGTATTTATCGCATTGCGGTAAAAAACTATCCCACCAAATTTTTACATTATGTATATAGTCTGTTAATAATGGGTGCTTGAGATGAAATATATGATATATGGACGGTGCTTCTCCTCTAATATATATCTTTAAAGGATGTTATTTTACAACATAAACTAGTCAGGGCGGCGCAATATTTCAAGCAAATTGAGCGTACGAGGTCATATGGAGACTTTCTTACTATTCAAATTCCACCAGTTATAATGCACACAACATCAAGAACTGTTAACCAAATCTAAAGATTCATCAAAGTCTTTTTCGATATAGTATGTGCTTGGTCCACTAGTGTACACTTTCTTCTCACCTTAGTCCCTTTTTACACAAGTGTGTAATTAAACTCTGCTCCTATTTGCTTCAATAGACTTTTAAAATATTCATTATTCCAATTCTCAATCGCTGGCTTAATTGACTTCTGACATTGAAGAAATATTACTAATTTAACATTTCTGATTTGTGCTCTAGAATATATACTCTTGCATTTCAAATAATCTCACAAACGTCCGTGTGAATAAACTGATCTGATCCCTAGCACATTGGTCACTGGTTTGGACCAGCAACCGGTACTCGTTCCTTTGAAATAATATTTATCCTAATTTACTCCAATGGCTCGAGAGCCATTCTTATGTTTGTGACTTCGTAGTTCATTTGAAAGAGGATTAGTTTCATTTAGTTCTCCATTAAAGTATTAAGGTTTCCATGTGCAAGGATATTAACTAACATCGCAGTAATTACATACGATTTCATTGTTGAATATTTCGAACACCAATTTCAGTATGTATTTTATGTTCAATTACTTATATAGCACCATTTTGAATTACTCGTTATCATTCAGTCCTAGGACTATGTTGAAAGCTTCTTTATTCAAACCTGTATCACATTAACAGACATTATTTTATAAAATTTAGTCTGAGTTCTTGACACTAGATGCATTTCAATTGCTTCCCTTTAACCAGGATTTCATGAGATTTGGAAATACAAGCCTACTGAATCTTAATTTTTCTTACAATCGGTCTCGCGAGCAGATAATCATTATTTTTAGCAGTATCTTCCTTTAGTTTTCCCAACGACCTCTGTAATTGAGATACGATCTGTGTTTCTTCACATATCTTACACCAAATTCATTTCTACAGGTTCAAAATGGTTAAAGGGTAAAAAAATTCATTCATGAGGTTGAAGTCATTTGGTTTACTTACCAAGTAACCCATCCTTACTATTATTTCCAGTTTTGGCTTATACGTTACAATTGTGTCTGCAGGATCTCTCAAGCATGTGGAAAACTACTAGTGACAGGCTTATTGTGCTTCTTTCTTGTTCTGATCGACACAGTTCACGTTGTTTCAATTATTGAAATTAATTTTATATTATACATATTGTAAGTCTACAATTCGACGTAATACTCTGTTGTCTCTGAGGCACTTCAGTGTGTCACTATTGTACATTCTTGTACTAGTATAGAGGCCCCATAGTTAACGAGCTTACGTTCGACAATTTTTCAATTATAAATGTATGCGAAGTATGTTAATATTAAACGTCCTTCTGTCATACGCTTCCGTAGTGTAAATTTTTCACAATGACGATTAGTGTTTTCTTGAAAACTGTAAGGGAAACTACGGCAATGGCTGAAACTTTGCTTTCAGTAGAATTGTTAGGTTTCGCGGTGACGTCACAGTTAATGCACATCTGAAGTTTCCTACTATAATGACATGTAATAAATTAATTGCGAATTGTTGGTAATTGTTGACATTTGCGTGTGAACATTGCCCATTGTAGTCTTGCTTTAAAGGAGTTATAATATAAGTCGTTGCATTGCAGTTGAATATAGATCCGATAATTATCTCTACGATCATTTAATAAATGAGATTTTGCGTCACTTTACCCTCGAATTAATGTAGTTACTATGATGTAAGGCGGTATTAAATTCTGAGAATTTGTTTGCGCAGTGGTGTCGCAGTCCGAAGTTGTATAATATGACACGTAATAAATTAATTGCGATTGCGAATCGTCGGTTATTGTTGACATTAACGTGTGGACATTGCCCTTTGTAGAGTATCGAATCTTGCTAAAACCAAGGAATGATAAATTGAGTCGTTTCAATGTAGTTGAATATAGATACGGTAATTGTCTAATTACGATAATTTAATTAAGGTGAATGTAAGTCGCTTTACTTATAGATGAAGTTTCTCTTAATGCGGTAAGGACGTCTGAATGAAGTGTTTACAAGTTACAGACAATAAATATATGTAGAAATTTATAAGTAAGCAGATAAAAATTGCTGTAAAATTAAATCCGTGATGTGTGTCGCCTTTGCTCGCAAGCATGAATACTGAATATTTTAATGGTGTACGTCTCGTGTTCCGTAACTTTGTAAATTCTTTATCACTAAATTGTTCACGTTGACATTAATATGGTCTTAAGCGCACTCTTCTCTTCCGGATTTATATGTATCAGACGTATTATAACTTTATGAAATCATTCTTCTTTCCCCCAAATTTCTGATTTTTCGTACTCACTTTCATTTTTTGTTGTAGTAGTTCAATTTTTCCATAATTGTTTTTCTGAGTTACCTCCTGTGCTATTCGGAAGAATTTTTGTAATTCGGATAAGGTGAGTAGCATCTCAAGGTATTTCACACGAAACCATTTGTAATAGTTGAAAATGAATGGTTTAGACGAAGCAGTAAAGACGTCGAATTCATTTCGTAGTTACCAAGTAACACACCCATTGTTGACTTTATTGTTAAGAGTTTCAAAGTATGAGTTGCAGTAATGACGTCAGATTCATTGGGCAATGTTGACGTTAATTTTATCATTTTCAGTCAAGGGGTCCAGTATTAACGTCGAAGTAATTATTTTAATTCAGTAGTAAGACATTGTTGACGTTATTGTCGTCAGTGTTACTTTAAAGGGTGCCGTCATAGCAACGGTGTCATAAGATTAATTATGAACTTGCGCATTGTTGACGGTAATGTCGTTTGTGTCAGTTTATTGGGTGCAGCCATAGCAAAACTGTCATTAGGCTTTATTAAGGGCTTACGCATTGTTGACGTTAATGCTTAATAAAATAAAATGGCAAACATAATATCTGGACGTGCAGATACAGCCATGTATGTTTAACTCCCAACTGGTTGTCTGCAATGAATTTTCTCAGAATCTATTATTGCAGTATCATCTACCATTTGATGTTTTTCATTAGGTGTAGATACAGCATAAACTTCCTTCGTGTTAAACTTTTTGACTACTTTTTCTACATAGTAGTTCTGACACATTTTTAATTTCTCAATTCCAAATTTCTAAAACAAAAAACATTCTGTTCCTTTACACGATCCTTTACGCTTCCTTTGTAGCTCATCCAGAAAATTATTATTGACCATGTTGTCAATGTGACCATTCTAAACCTTTAATAAAAAGTATAATTTTTGATTTCCAAACATCAACATATAATGCTAAGAACAACTTCTATTTTTCCCATTCATACTTTTCAACACACTCTTTGAATCTCTTGTTCCAGCAGGTTAGAGATTGCTCAAAACCATAAAGACATTTGTCTAGCCTACAAACTTGCCTTGGCCCATTATTGTAGTCTTCTATATGTTTCATGTAGGTTTATTCATTCAACGTTCCATACAAAAATGCAGTCTTCACATCAAACTGTATTAGATGTAGCTCACCATTAACTGCAACACTTATCATAGTATAAATAGTTTAAAACCGTGAAGCTGGATTAAAAGTTTCATAATAAAGCACATCTTCCTGTCTGGCCTGCACCTGGTGGCTTGAGTGACCATGTGCTAACAGAAAATGCCAGCCCCTCTCTAGGCATGCAGAAAGGTTTTTAGTTTAGTTACTTATGGGAGTGAATAAAAAGTAACAACTTTTTGAGTTAAACAAATTAATATATTTAACTATATTTTTAACTTAGAAATTTAAAGTATATCATTGATTTAAACTTTCTTATAGGTTGTGAGATATAGGAAGTCGTATTCCTATATCCAGTGACCTATACATCCTTCCTTTAAAGGAATGGGTTCATGCTAATTAATTACTGCCTACTATTTTGATAAAACCAAGCACATTTCAGATTGTGTAAATTTACTTACTTTGGGAATGACAGCACTTTCTTATTTTAAGGATTGAAATAAACTTGGATATACCTATAAAAATTGAACATTTTCTTGCATCTATATTTGCAAAATCTGATTTTTTTTTTCTAGTATACAAAATATCTAATATTTCCGATTCGATCAAAATAATAGATAAATCACTGACTTTGTTGACCTTAAATAATTCTTTATAATTCCTTAATTAGAAAAAGTTCTTTTTACAGATGCAACTCCAACTGGTTGAGTAAGAAATATTCTTAATGTTGTGAAAAAGTTGACATTAAATTATTTGTAAAAATATATTGTAAAAGTTTGTGTGGATCACTAGACTGATTTTCTAGAAAATGCAGTTTCAAAGTGTTAATTTCATTGTACAAATCAATATCATTATGGTTGTTTGTAGGTTTAATTGAATACACATTTATTTACTATCAGCCAATTATTTCATGTTCTATCTTGAGTATACAGTTGCATGTGGCACACACTCATTACACATATCTAATACTTGCAAGAATTCCTCACAATGCTGACTAGAAAATGTTTAGGTCAGCAGATCAAACATGACTGCTGCCAACCTAACTTCTTTTGATTATCTACATCTTTGAATATCGTACAAACTTACATTCACACATCCATCCATGCATATATACATACACACATACATCTACACTGTCAATCTCAGCTTCATTCCTAGAATGTGATATACATTGAATAAATTTATTTATCTATTTATTTACATACATTCACCAGTTGATAATATAGTGTTAATAATTGCAGTAACTATTTGATCCATGATGTCATGTGTTGTCGTGCTCACAATCATGAATATATAATTTTGTAGTTGAAAATGTATTGTTTTAGTAATTATATGTGGCAGTCATAATCCTTTAACAAACCAGGACTTTCACTAAATTCTTCACGATTTTCTGTTAATAATAAAGAGTCAACTCACTTTTCCCCTACAGTTTGTATATTTCAGTTCTTGTATAACTTTATCAAATCTTTCTTCTATCTCCACAATTTATGATTTTGTAATCACTTTCATGTTTCTTTCCTAGTAGTTCTATCCATGTTAGTTTTTCATTCTCCACTTCAGCTTGTATCTTATTATCATGGAAATTGAGGATTACTTTGTGCCTGACAACAGTCTTATCATAATATTATGGTAAGAAACGAGGACTTACAAAACTCGGTTCCAACATTTCCTGTCCTTGTAATGACGTTTCTATCAAAATCTGTTTGCTAATTATTTCAATATTTTCATTGCCTGTCTACCTTATGGCAAATCAGACAAGTACCAGGTTTCAATCTCTGTTAAGGAATTGCAGCCAGACAGTTACTGCCATTCTCTGAATTTATTGCAACATAATAATAATATTTAGGTTCTAATTTTTCTGCATATCATCATTCAATTATACATTGTTTATATGTTGTATACTTCTTAGCTCTTGTGGAGCAGACTGTGAATCCTCAGTCTAGTCAAGATCAAATTTATTTTCAGTTTTGTTTGAAACATTTATAACATGTGGTTCAATTGTGGTTATTGCTCCAACTCTGATAATGGATTGTGGTGATTTCTAGTTATGATAAATGATGGCCATGTTTATGCTGATTGTTTTGTTACTGCCAAATGGCCACTTTGATGTTCCCATTGATGATGGGGCAACCCACCACCAACGACATCCCCACTACATCAAATTATGGGTTTTAATGTGTGCAAGTTGGTTTTCTATAAAAACTGCAGCTTCAGCAGGTGGCCAGATTTAGAAAATTCCTAGAAACCAATCTGGAGATTGGAGTGACCAATAATGAATGTTGAGATTTGTTACTTTGTTTCTTCCAGTTATTGTGAATTTGAATAGTTTTCATCTTGTGACCAATAAAATATCATTGGCTAATTTTACTACTGAAATTTAATTTGGCTTGTATACTTCTCCATATTTGTGACACCCCAAATTATCCCTTTCAAATTTGCTGTGTCTTATTTATCCAAGAGCCTTGCAACAAGGAAGTTCCATTACTATATATTATATATGGTATGTATGAAATGAAAGATTCCTTATAGATGTTTCCAGACACTATCAGAACCATTCAGTGCCATGACCTTCCAGGGAGAGAGAAAGTTAGTTGCCCAATGTAACATAATGGCTAACAGTTGTCAGCAGCTGATGTGCTGTTCACATCTACTATCATATGCTCAAGCTAGTAGGAATAAAGATTACAATTATTGTGACATAGATTTTGAAAGCAAATATTTTTGGTTGGTTTACTATGTTATATTTGTACTGGTTTTCTTAATTTATTTCCCTGCAGCATTAAATTGATGGTTACAGTAATTTCTTACAACAGAGTAGTTTTCCTGGCACTTCAGTTCTGTTATGTAACGTACATACTGAAATTTCAATTTTTTTGAATGTATACAAAAGCCAATAACACAAGGAACTAACAATTCAATACGACAATCTTACACAGGAACAATTCCGGTGTATTTAACTGCCTAAGCATAACGTAGTGACAGCTCTTTACAATATTAGTGTGACCCTGCTCCATCAGTTTAAATAATTCACTTCATTTTGCCCAAACTTATCTATGTTTATGAGTTTTGCCTAGAAGATAAACCACAAACTAATCTTCACAGGTCAAATTTACCTATGTAGTTTTCATATTTTTGTATGGGTGCAGAGAAACACTTCCAATTATGTTATTGTTGGATACAATGGACTCTATCGAGCTACCATATGGCTCAAAAATCCAATATTAACTATTTGAGTTGAAGACTGAGAAAATATTGTTCAAGGTAGCACAACATGTAGTCACAAAAACATATACTGTGGAATTATGGCAGGTGAAGGTGTTCTGTTGTAGGCTACAAGAATGGGCCTAGCTTGAGGATAAGTCAAATGATTTGTTGAGTGCTTTGATACTCACAGCAGAATGTGGTGCAATTCTGGGAACATTTGGAGGTATTACCACAGACAAGGCTTGTTTATTAAGGGCAACACAAGTGTAATTCAAAGACATCCTGATACAAAATTTTTCGCTGTTATGGCGTAGTTATTTTTGGTGCCACCTCTAGCGGCAAGGTCAGGAGCAGGAGCAGTTATGACACTGTTTGTGGCCTCCTTGTCCGTGCCCTATGCCTTTGACATATTTGCACTGCTCTTTGAACTCAGATAGGCACTAGTCACCGTGACAGTGGAAGTACTCGAGTACTCCCAAGACACCGGGACAAATAAATTCTGCAACTGCGTCAGATGCTGGTTTGTTGTGTTGTCAGGCTTGTAAACAGGCATTCCTGTCTAGTCAGAAGCTGTTTGCTTATAGGGCATTGTCCCAGGAAAGGCCTGTTGTAAATGACTTTCTATAGATTCCTTTGAATTTATATTGACAATTAGTTATTTACTCATTTATGTATGTACAGTAAAACTAATGGAATTCTTACTTCACCAATGTACATAACATAAATATTAGCTTTGCTTATGCAAAAAGTATTTTGATTCTTAATATACTGCAATTTACTAAGGTATTAATTTGTAATGACTGGCAATATCAATGGATTTAACAAACAGAATTTGAAAAAACTTCTATTTTGTAGAGTGACTTTTAAGATAAGATTCATAGCAGTGCAATGAATTAGTGATGTCCCATAATAATTTTTCAGGGAGTATTAAGGACATGGTATTTTCAAAGTTACTAGGTTTTATAACAATAAAGTAATATCAACATGATAAAATATATTCCTGGATTTTCTTATTATGAGATTATAATTCAATTATTTTAGTTGATTATGAGATACTTTCACATATTCATAAAATGTTTCACAATAAATTAATTGCTTTTGTATAATAATCTTAACTTAATATTTTAAAATATATGTACTAATAATAGTATGTAAGGTCACAGTATTATTTCTGAGTTAGAAGTTTCTGTTAAAAAAAAAACTATTAAACTGAATTGCTTCAGAGATCTGAAAGTTACTATGATATTTTACAGGTAACAAATTTTGATCATGAATATGGCAGTAACATTTAGGAAGAAAATTATATATTATTAACATTTTGTTTATTTCAATATATAAATATAAATAAAAAAAATGTATTACAAAACTTCACAATCCAGAGATCTAGTTATATCATTTGGATCGGGAAAATAAATTGATCTGAACAACTTGTTTGATTTAATGCAAAATTTGCCATAATTCAGTACAAAACCCTTTAGCTCTCACATTTGATGACAGAAATAATGTAATCTAAACACAAACTATATTCTCTTCTTTTCTTAAATAACAAAACTTAAAGCAGAGTAAACCGAGTTCCAAATTAAGCATATTTAAATATATACATGTATTCTCACAACCTACTATATACAATAATAATAAAGTATGACTTTACAAATCAAAGAGATAAACACTTACAGAACAGAAAGCAGGGTAACGTAGAACGAGTCTTTTGGCAAATGAATTTAAAGTTCTCTATATTAACACATTCCCTTGAACTGATTAACATATCAAGAGCTGACCTTAGTTCCTGAAACTGTCGTTTGGGTAATGCTTTGGCAAATATGTCAGCATATTACTTACTACCTGAAATATGCCCAATGTTCAGCTCTCCACTCAAACACTTTTCACTTACAAAATGGTATCTGATATCAATGGGCACTGATCATTAATGAAAGTCTTGTTTCTTTGCTAAATGAAATGCACTTCCAGTATCAACTTGAAGTGTGAAACTCTTTCCAGTGATGCTATATCATCAAATAGCCACTTAAAGAAAATTATTTCTTTAGTAGCCTCACTAGCAGCAACTGACTCTGTAGTGCTTAGTGACACAGATTGTTGTCGACAACTTACCCATCCTATTACTCCTCCACTGTATTTGAACAATATTCCAGAAACAGACTTTTAAGTCGTTATATGAGTAGCATAGACTGCATCTCTATAAGCATCTGAAATATTCGGTAGCAAACAACATTTGTACAAAATATCAAAATTAGGTGGTTCATTGACATACAATGCTTTTGATCAGCTTTTTCTCGCAACTTGGAACAAATTCCCCAAAATAATAAGTAGACATATTGACTCCATCAATTTTTTTTTTATAATTTTAGGCAACATGCTACATTACATACCACTTTAAGCATCTTCCTTAGTTATCAGGCCTACATCAAAAATATTTATATTACTTACATTTAATTTAGCAACATAAAGATTCTTTTTATTTATTCCGTATAACACCTTCTATATTCTAACTTATATTGTTTATAGTAACCATAACCTGACGAGAACGGAAGTTATATAAAACAATGTTTCTAATATTTAAAATTGTTGACGAAGTAATTATGGATGAATTGTAATAGTAGGTGAATTAAACAGATAAATCTGGTGATATACAGGTTGTGATGTTTCAATGGATTTATTAATTAAGTTCTGTAACAAACACGAACAATTTTCAGATCAGCGAAAGCTCCTTGTTGTTGAAGATTGTTAAATTCATATTAAGAATATTGAAACCATATAAAAGTAGTCATAACGAATATAGATATATATTACTGTAAATGTGAGATTTAATTTGACTTATGTCCCATTCTGTAGAATGGGGTGTCGGAAGTTTCCAGCGTGCGGCGTAAAATTCGAAAACGTACACCTGATTGGCCCACACGGTAGGCTGTTTTGTATAAAAACCCTGAGTTAGAAAGGCACGATCGTCATAATTGGTCTGAACTCGCAACTGTTCACACCCTGGGGATATCGGTAGCGATCCCAGGTTTGCCGGTGGACAGTTGTTCTGATTCCCGGCGGATTACATCCGTCGCGTAACCAGGAGCCTCTCGAGGCTTGAGTTCGGGCGAATTTCCAACCTGTCTTTTCGAAGACTCCACCTGCCTGCGAACGCACGATCATCATAATTGGTCTGGACTCGCAACTGTTCACACCCTGGGGATATCGGTAGCGATCCCAGGTTTGCCGGTGGACAGTTGTTCTGATTCCCGGCGGATTTCATCCGTCGCGTAACCAGGAGCCTCTCGAGGCTTGAGTTCGGGCGAATTTCCAACCTGTCTTTTCGAAGACTAAACCTGCCTGCGAACGCACGATCATCATAATTGGTCTGGACTCGCAACTGTTCACACCCTGGGGATATCGGTAGCGATCCCAGGTTTGCCGGTGGACAGTTGTTCTGATTCCCGGCGGATTTCATCCGTCGCGTAACCAGGAGCCTCTCGAGGCTTGAGTTCGGGCGAATTTCCAACCTGTCTTTTCGAAGACTACACCTGCCTGCGAACGCACGATCATCATAATTGGTCTGGACTCGCAACTGTTCACACCCTGGGGATATCGGTAGCGATCCCAGGTTTGCCGGTGGACAGTTGTTCTGATTCCCGGCGGATTTCATCCGTCGCGTAACCAGGAGCCTCTCGAGGCTTGAGTTCGGGCGAATTTCCAACCTGTGCTTTCGGAGGCTGCCCACTGTCTGCGGACCACGTCCACTGGGTGGCGAACGCTTCGGCCAATCAGCGGCCTCCTGCCTTCAGGAAGCAGCGGTCGGCAGTCTTAGAGTCTACGATGGGCGCGAGTGAAAGAAGTTTGTAAACGTGTAAATTGGAATCTAATCGATATGGTTCGGACGTAAAATTGCTGATTATTAAAGTTAGTGTACATCCGTTTTACGTTAACCCACAGACGGGTGGCGAAACCTAAGGGGTGGTGAGACAATGGCTGGGTTTCAGCTAATTTTGAGACTGACTTAATTTTTTTCATTTTGGGTCTTGTGGGAATTGATAGCTTTGCTTATCGGTTGCTGGAATTCGCTTCAGCTCTGAGCCTTGTTTCGTTTCAGTAAACTGACATTTCGCTATCCTCGTGCTAAACTATTTTTCATTGACATTATCGCAAATTTAGTGTTGGAGGGGCGGTTGTGTTTAGTGGTCTGGTAATTATTAATTTGAATTTGGACTGTTTAGGGTTTGGTTTCGAAACTGGTGAGTTGATTTAATAATGCAGTTTCGGATTAATTTAATGCTTGTTAATTTAAGTGAGTTCCCAGGCTCCTTAATATTCGCCTTCCTGTTTATTTTGCTTTTTTGGTGTAGGACTGGGTTTGTTAATTGAACTGCAGGTCGAGCTGGTGTATGCGGGTGGTGTTAATCACGTTTCTTTTTTTTCTTTTTTTTCTCATTCTTTTATCGGATTGTATATTGCCAGTAGTCTTCGGGTGATTGAAAGAAGTCGGGAATGTTTTTCGGAAGTGTTCCGACGTTCTGCCAGCAACTTGTAGATTGAGGATAGTGGCCAAATTCCTCCTAGGGCTGAGCGCTCCAGTCTCAGCCCGACGGCCTTACCATGAAAGTTTTTGGGTTTGCCGAGGCTTGCTCAAGAAAAACTGTTTGAAGGACAAAATAAATGATTGACCTTCCTTTCCTACCTTTCTGTTTTCAGGTTTTTCGTTTCAGATAAGCGACTTATTCGCACAGTAGGAGCTTATCTCCTTAGGTGGAAGCAAGCCCAGTAGTTGTGCTCCTTGTAGCAGGAGCCTGCCGCAGCTTGTGGAAGCGTTCCCCGCCCTGATTGGAGCTTTTCTCCACTCTAGTTGGTAGTGTTAGGGTATTTCAGTGTCAGGGTCCCGTTCACGTCGGATCAACCCGCGCACTGTAGGCAAAGGTCAGAGCTTTCTCCCAATCTTTAGAACTACTGAACCAGGGTTATCCGGTCTCTTATATAAACGACATTAACAGTCATAGCGCCGCAATATCTCAAGCAAATTGAGCGTAAGAGGTCATATGGGGACGTTCTTGCTGTTCCACCATTTGTGTTGCAGGCGACATCGAAGACTATTTGTCACATGTAAAGGTTCATCAAAGTCTTTTTGGACATAGTATGTGCTTGGTCCGGTGGTGTACTCTTTGTTCTCACATTGGTCCCTTTTTACAGAAGTGTGTAGTTGACCTTTACTCCTGTTTGCTTCGACAGACTATTGTTATTTTTCCAATTCTCAATCGCTGGCTTAATTGCCTTCTGACGTTAGAGAAATGCTAGTTTTAACATTTCTGACTTGTGTTTTCTTGAGGGTTTACTATTGCATTTCAAATCTCACAAACATCCGTGTGGATAATCTGATCTGGTCCCTGGCACATTGGTCGCTGGTTTATACCAGCAGCCAGTACTAGTTTCTTGTTGTTAATATGTCCTGATTTACTCCACTGACTCGAGAACCATTCTTCTGTTTGTGCCTTCGTGGTTCATTTGAAAGGGAAGTAGTTACATTTAGTCCTCCATTCAGATATTCGGATTTCCGTATGCGGCGATATTAACCCAAATCGCAGTAATGCCGTTCTTTTTCATTGTTGAGTTATTTAGAACACCAATTTCAGTGTGCGTTTTGTGTTCAATTACTTGTATGGCACCATTTTGAATTACTCGTATCATTCAGTCATAAGACTATGTTTGAAGCTTCTTTATTCAAGCCTGTATCACATTCACAGGCTTTGTTTTATAATATTTGGTCTGGGTTCTTGAAACTAGATGCGTTTCAATTGCTTCCCTGTTTGACCAGGATTTCATTAGCTTTAGAAATACGACCCTAGTGAATCTAAGGTTTTCTTACAATTGGCATCGGTCTCGCGAGCAGGTGATCATTATTTTTAGCAGTATCTACCTTTCGTTTTCCTAACGACCTCTATGATTGAGATACGGTCCGTTTCTTCCCATGTCTTGCGCCAAATTCATTTCTACAGTGTTTGAAATGGTTAAAGGTCAATAAATTCACTCAAGAGTTTGAAGTCATTTGGTTTCGTTACCAACTAACCCATCCTTGCCACTATTTCCAGTTTCGGCTTATACGTTACAGTGGTGTCTGCAGGATCTCTCTGGCATGAGGAAAACCACTAGTGACAGGCTTATTGTGCTCGTTTCTTGTTCTGATCGACACAGTTCACGTTGTTTCAATTATTGAAATTAATTTTATATTGTTATACATATTGTGAGTCTAGAATTCGACGTATTACTCTGTTGTCTCTGAGGCACTTCGGTGTCTCACTATTGTGCCTTCTTGTACTAGTGTAGAGGCCCTACAGTTAAACAGCTTACGTTCGGCAATTTTTCAATTATAAATGTGTGCGAAGTGTGTTAATATTAAACGTCCTGTCATACGCTTGCATAGTGTAAGTTCTTCACAATGACGATCAGTGTTTTCTTGAAAACTAGGGGAAACTACGGCAATTGCTGAAACTCCGCTTTCAGTAGAATTGTTAGGTTTCACGGTGACGTCACAGTTGATGCGCATCTGAAGTTGCCAACTAATGACATGTAATAAATTTCGAGTTGTTGGTAATTGTTGACATTTGCGTGTGGACATTGCCCATTGTAGTCTTGCTTTAAAAGAGTTATAATATAAGTCGTTGCATTGCAGTTGAATATAGATAAGATAATTATCTCTACGGTCGTTTAATAAACTGAATTTTGCGTTACTTTCCCCGCGAATTAATGTAGATACTATGATGTAACGCGGTATGAAATTCTGAGAAATTTAAAAGTTACAGATGTTAGTTCTTTACACACGTGTATGTCTGAAGAAGAAATAGTTAATAATTGCTGTAATAATTTGATCCGTGTTGTGTCGTCCTTGATCATATTTTAATTAAAC
Source organism: Zhengitettix transpicula (assembly GCA_037074705.1). Classification (NCBI taxonomy): domain Eukaryota; kingdom Metazoa; phylum Arthropoda; class Insecta; order Orthoptera; family Tetrigidae; genus Zhengitettix; species Zhengitettix transpicula. The sequence goes on along the minus strand of CM073592.1, from coordinate 124,248,927 downwards.
TGCTTTCGTAATCTGTTTCACTAAATTCATGATTTTTCATGAGTAGTTTGACGATTGAATTCTTTCCCCGGTTTGTTTCAATTCCAGTAAAGCTTTGTCAAGTCTTTTTTTCCCCACAATTTAAGATTTCCTAATCAATTTCAGGTTCATTTTCTAGTAGTTCAGTTTTTCATTATTTCTCATATGTACTTCTTCGCAAGGACCATGTATGTTGTTATGGAAATTTAGTATTAAATTGTGCTGATAAGTCCAATATTAATAATATGGGATTAAAAAAGATTTTAAATACAATAAAGCACCAATATTTCTTGTCCTTGTAATGACGCTTTCGTCAAAGTCGGTTATTTTATTTTGTGATTTTCATTGCTTGTCTACGTTACCGCGAATCAGTAGATTACCAGGTTTCAATCTTTGTTAACGATTTTAGTTCATAAGTTGCATCAGCCAGTAATTGGCATTCTCTGAATTTAAGTCTGCGTGATAATGTTCAGAATCTAAAATCTCTGCATCAATTCAAGGTATAGATAATTTAATATTTTTTCTACTAGTTTGCTGTTGTGGAACGAATTGTGAAATGTCTCTTACAGATCAAATTAATTTCCAGATGTTTTCGATGAAGACGGTTATTTTGAAAGGGGTATTTCAAATTGTAATTAATGGTCAAACTCTTTTATAGCTTGTCTTGATCTGTAGATTTTTGATATATCTGAATATCTGAATATCTGAGACGAGCTCTGAAACTATTAACATCATAAATATCCAGCAGAAATGTTCTTGGCCTTTAGGGTCCCACTGCATTTCCTTTTGTTTAGGGTTTTACTAAACATTTGGAACCCATTATTTTAAGGGGATCAAGTCTAGTTGAATTTGAACAGTAGGCCTATAAGTAAATTCGCCATGTGAACTACTTTGTGGATAAACCCAAACACCACAGCGTGGACTGTGCCAGAATTGATTCTGGTAAATCTTTAGATATAATGTTATCTTTAGTCGTAAAGTGTTCAGTTTGTTCCCTCAGTAGTCCCTTTTAACCTTGGTGTGGTATGAGTGCAGTACTGTACCTCTGCTCCAATTTTGTTGAATAGCTCTTTAATATAATTATGATTGTATTCCGGTCCTCAATCGCTGCCTTGTTTGACTTAACTGAGTCATTAAGAAATCACAACGTTCTTCACAATTTCCGTAAAGCGTTTTCGGGCTTCTAACAGAGTACTGCCATCGTGTTCCAGAAATTGCTAGAAGGCCGAGACGACTTTATTCGTTCTCTACACCGAGAAAGACTATATTTTTTCTTCAAAATTGTTAACAACTTCAGATTTGTGCTTAGGAAAATATACTAATGTATATTTGAATAATCATCTCTAAAGCACCCAAAGGATTGAGATCCGCCTAAGGATTCTTTCTGCAAAGAACACAAACATCCGTGTGTATGAATTCCTTCCAAGTTGTTGACTGCTTGCGACCAGTGACCGGTACACAAGCTTAACAAATGTTTTATCCTCATTTACTCCAGATGCCTTAAGAGCATAATAACCTCTTTATGTGCTTAAGTGACTTCGTAGTTCATATTAGTGAACAGACTAAGGTTGATTTACTCCAGGGTTGGTCACCTAACACTTAAGTAGGAGGTTCATTTCAGAGCAGACTACTTGACACAGTATTGTAAATATATAGCAGCACATTTAGGTTTTAAGAACATTTCTAATTTTGAGTCATGGTTTAAAATTCTACTTAAAACAAATAGATTGCAAGGTGCGTCTGGAACATGAATATTTTTCCATTAATATATTTCTCCCATTACCGTGCGCAAGCATTTTAATCCAAATCACACATCTTATGTTCAGTTTAAGTTAAATTATATTTATCAATTAATTTCGTCTCGTAGCATGAATATTAATTACGCTCATTATCACTGCCAGTTGTAAGATGTTAGTGGAATACTTAATTTTTAAAACGTATATGTATCACATTGACAGACCTAATTTTATAAAATTTCGAGTTATTGTTCTTGCCCCTTCATGCGACACTTGATGCATATCGATTGCTTCCCTGTTTAATTATGATTTCATGAGATTTCGGAATCCAAGCCGTGTTTAAGTTATGATTTTCTCACAATTAGCCTGTCTCTCGAGAGAAAAATTATAATTATTTTCAAGTATCTTTGTAATTAAGATAAGGTCTGTTGTATGTCAGGTTTGGTACAGCAAACTATTTGTAATGGTTCAAAATGACTTGTTTAAAAAATGTAGTTGTTTGGTTTATTTACCGAGTAACCCATATTTGACACTATTTCCAGTTTCTCTGTACGCATTACAATAGTGTGTGAAGGATCTCGCAAGCATGAGGAAGACTGCTAGTAACTCAAGTATTGTGCTCGTTTGTTGTTATGCTCGTTACAGTAAATCATATTTCTCTCCTTTTTTCTTAATTATTGAAATTAATCCCTCGTATTATAGTCTAGAATGGGACGCGACACTCTTGTCTCCAATGTACATTCTTGTACTTGTGTAGATGCACCGTGTTTGAGCATTTTAAGTTCGACAATTTTGCCGATATAAATGAATGTATGGAATGCAATTATTGAACGTCCTTCTGTCCTACACATCCTGTGTTTATTGTTGGGAATGACGAATAGTGTGTGGGGAAAAATTTTAAGGAAAGCGATGAGAATGGCAGGAACTTCGCTCCCCGAAGAATAATATGTTTGCGCAGTGGTGTCGCAGTCCGAAGTTTTATAATATGACACGTAATAAATTAATTGCGATTACTAATTGTAGGTAATGGTGGACATTGCCTTTGTAGAGCATCGAATCTTGCTAAAAACAAGGAATTTATGATTTTAGTCGTTGCGATGTAATTAAATATAGATACGATACTTTAATAAAGGTGAATGTAAATCACTTTACTCCATTATTGATAAAGTTTCTCTAAAGAAAGGCGGTAAGGACGTCTGAGTGACGTGTTTACAACTTACAGAATAAATATTAATAAATAAATAAAAATTCCTTTAATAATTAAATCCGTGATGTTTGTCGCCTGTGCTCGCAAGCATGAATACTGAATATTTTAATGGTATTCTTCATTCTCCCAAATTCCTGATTTCTTACTCTTTCAATTTTTTTTTGTAGTAGTTCAATTCTTCCATAATTATGTTTAGCAGTAACCTCCTGTGGTCTCCGCAAGAACGTTTGTAATTGAGATAAGGTGAATAGTATCTCAAGGTTTTTCACACGAAAGCATTTGAAACAGTTGAAAATATCTGGTTTCAAAATTGCAGTAAAGACGTCTAATAATTCATTAGGAGTACTTACCTAACAACACACCCACGGTTGACTTTATTGTTAAAAGTTTCAAAGTATATGGTGCAGTAAAGACGTCGGAGTCCTTGGGATTATTTGAGAATGAAGGCAATTTAATTTTATCATTTTCAGTGTATGGAGTGCAGTAATGCTTAAGTTATTAGCGTTAATTCAGTAGTAACGCATTGTTGACGTTATTTTTGTCACTGTCACTTTATGGGGTGCAGTCACGCAACTGGTCTCATTTTGATTAATTAAGGACTGAAGCATTGTTGACGGTAATGGCGTTAGTGGCAGTTTATGAGGTGCATTCACGCCAACGGTGTCATTAGTATTAAGTAAGGAGTGACGCATTGTTGTCGGTAATGGCTGTTTTTGGGGAGTAGTCACGGCAAGGGTGTCATTACTATTAATCAAGGACCGGCCCATTGTTGTCGTAGATACTTCATTTGGGTCACTACTCTTCCTTTTTGTATTCGTTTAGAGGTCCCATTGCTTACCAGTATTGGTGTATGGTATTTTCTTATTGTAAGTCCTTTTATGGTGTGTTTCGTTCAGAATTACGAAGGGTGTGGTTGACAGGTGAACGACGAGAAAGACTGGAATACTGGTAATGCGTGTCAGCATTGTTATTGCGCATTTTAAATCTTTTTACTTTGATGATGTATAATAAATGTATTCCGTGGCTTAGTTAATTGTAGAAGTGGCCCTTTGTCGTGTATATTTGCCTTGCTAAGTAGAAGGAATGATTAATAAGTCGTCGCATAGTAGCTGAGTAATGGTATCATTACCTTAATTTGCCTAATCTTGGTGTTAATAAGGAGTTTAATACCGTTTCAATACATCGGTAAGGCGGTAAGCAAGTCAGGTTGACGTATTCTTAAGCGATGAGAAAAAAGTAATTTTATAAATGTATTTATTGAGTTATTAATAGACAGACAAATCAATAGGTACACTATGTAATATCAATTGGGGTCGAAACTCAATCTTGAACACGGGCGTCGTTGAACTTGGCGTTGATCACTCCGAGTCTGCCTGGAATGGATGGCCTCCTAATGGTGTCGTGATGTGCTGCCTGGAATGAGAAAAGACATTCGGATTACTTTGTAATTTTTATATGTTCAAGGTAAGATTAAGGCTTAGGATTTTTGTTCATACGACGAAGTCATTATGTTTAGTTACAAAGTTACCCATTGTCGACAACAAACTTTCACCATTTTTTTACGAAGGAGAAATAAGTGGGAATCTAATGTACACCGGGGAGGGACAGTTGTGTGGGACTTGCACCCTCTGAACCAACTAAACCCTGTATCTGTGGCATTATTCCATCCTGGAAGCGCGGTAACAAAAGTTAAGGACTGTTTCTTATTCGCTAGCTAGCTCTTCTTCAAATAGTCTACGTCTCATCGGTGTACATGTTGGCTTTCTCCTTCCTCCTCAGAATTTGCTCAACGTATATTGACACTTTCGTCCAGTTGTGACTTGGCTTTCTAGCTTTTTTGGGTCGATGTTATCTGGTGTTAATTGTCCGAGCTTGTCTTCGAGCTTGCGTTTGTCCGGAGCCTATCGGTCGCAGATAAAAAGGCGTCGTCGATTCCTTTGGCGTAGATGCAGGATGGGCTCTACACTTTTGGAATTTCGTTCAGGTATTGTTCAAAATATCCGTGTCGTCGTTGAACCATTCTTCTATTTGGGGAATCAGTTTTTTGGTCCTCAATCCAACTTCTTCCTCTGTCTACCGTTCTTGCCAGGCATCACTTCGTTGCTTCCGAGCCGCTTGTTTTGCTGTTTTCTTGCCCTTTAGTTTCGCCTTATGAAGTGCAGGACTGACTGAGGTAATTTACTAACCCTATGCTGACGTTAAATTTATTAGTGTTCCTTTATGGGGTGTAGTCACGCCAACGGTGTCATTAGGGTTAATTAAGGACTGTCGCATTGTTGACGTTAATAGCGTTAGTGGCAGTTTATGGGGTGCAGTGACGGCAACGGTGTCGTTAGGATTAATTAAAGGCTGACACATTGTTGACGTTAGTGGCGCTTTATGGGGTGCAGTCACGGAACGGTGTCATTAGGATTAATTAAGGACTGAAGCATTGTTGATTGTAATGGCGTTAGTGGCAGTTTATGGGGTGCATTCACGCCAACGGTGTCATTAGGATTAATTAAGGACTGACGCATTGTTGACGTTAATAGCGTTCGTGCCAGTTTATGGGGTGCAGTCACGGCAACGGTGTCGTTAGGATTTATTAAGGACTGAAGCATTGTTGACGTAAGTGGCGCTTTATTGATTGCAGTCGCGGAGCGGTGTCATTAGGATAATTAAAAACTGAAGCATTGTTGATTGTAATGGCGTTAGTGGCAGTTTATGGGGTGCATTCACGCCAACGGTGTCATTAGGATTAATTAAGGAACTGACGCATTGTTGACGTTAATGGCGTTAGTGCCAGTTTATGGGGTACAGTCACGCCAACGGTGTCGTTAGGATTTATTAAGGACTGAAGCATTGTGGACGTTAGTGGCGCTTTATGGGGTGCAGTCACGGAACGGTGTCATTAGGTTTCATTAAGGACTGAAGCATTATTGACGGTAATGGTGTTAGGGCAGTTTATCGGGTGCATTCACGCCAACGGTGCCATTAGGATTAATTAAGGACTGATGCATTGTTGACGTTAATATCGTTAGTGCCAGATTATGGGGTACAGTCACGATAACGGTGTCGTTAGGATTTATTAAGGGCTGACACATTGTTGACGTAAGTGGCGCTTTATTGATTGCAGTCGCGGAACGGTGTCATTAGGATTAATTAAGGACTGAAGCATTGTTGATTGTAATGGCGTTATTGGCAGTTTATGGAGTGCATTCACGCCAACGTTGTCATTAGGATTAATTAAGGACTGAAGCATTGTTGACGTTAATGGCGTTAGTGCCAGATTATGGGGTACAGTCACGCCAACGGTGTCGTTAGGATTTATTACGGACAGGAGCATTGTTGACGTTAGTGGCGCTTTATTCATTGCAGTCGCGGAACGGTGTCATTAGGATTAATTAAGGACTGAAGCATTGTTGATTGTAATGGCGTTAGTGGCAGTTTATGGGGTGCATTCACGCCAACGGTGTCATTATGATTAATTAAGGACTGACGCATTGTTGACGTTAATATCGTTAGTGCCAGATTATGGGGTACAGTCACGATAACGGTGTCGTTAGGATTTATTAAGGGCTGACACATTGTTGACGTAAGTGGCGCTTTATTGATTGCAGTCGCGGAACGGTGTCATTAGGATTAATTAAGGACTGAAGCATTGTTGATTGTAATGGCGTTATTGGCAGTTTATGGAGTGCATTCACGCCAACGTTGTCATTAGGATTAATTAAGGACTGAAGCATTGTTGACGTTAATGGCGTTAGTGCCAGTTTATGGGGTACAGTCACGCCAACGGTGTCGTTAGGATTTATTAAGGACTGAAGCATTATTGACGGTAATGGTGTTAGGGCAGTTTATCAGGTGCATTCACGCCAACGGTGTCATTAGGATTAATTAAGGACTGATGCATTGTTGACGTTAATATCGTTAGTGCCAGATTATGGGGTACAGTCACGATAACGGTGTCGTTAGGATTTATTAAGGGCTGACACATTGTTGACGTTAGTGGCGCTTTATTCATTGCAGTCGCGGAACGGTGTCATTAGGATTAATTAAGGACTGAAGCATTGTTGATTGTAATGGCGTTAGTGGCAGTTTATGGGGTGCATTCACGCCAACGGTGTCATTAGGATTAATTAAGGACTGACGCATTGTTGACGTTAATATCGTTAGTGCCAGATTATGGGGTACAGTCACGATAACGGTGTCGTTAGGATTTATTAAGGGCTGACACATTGTTGACGTAAGTGGCGCTTTATTGATTGCAGTCGCGGAACGGTGTCATTAGGATTAATTAAGGACTGAAGCATTGTTGATTGTAATGGCGTTATTGGCAGTTTATGGAGTGCATTCACGCCAACGGTGTCATTAGGATTAATTAAGGACTGACGCATTGTTGACGTTAATATCGTTAGTGCCAGATTATGGGGTACAGTCACGATAACGGTGTCGTTAGGATTTATTAAGGGCTGACGCATTGTTGACGTAAGTGGCGCTTTATTGATTGCAGTCGCGGAACGGTGTCATTAGGATTAATTAAGGACTGAAGCATTGTTGATTGTAATGGCGTTATTGGCAGTTTATGGAGTGCATTCACGCCAACGTTGTCATTAGGATTAATTAAGGACTGAAGCATTGTTGACGTTAATGGCGTTAGTGCCAGATTATGGGGTACAGTCACGCCAACGGTGACGTTAGGATTTATTACAGACAGGAGCATTGTTGACGTTAGTGGCGCTTTATTCATTGCAGTCGCGGAACGGTGTCATTAGGATTAATTAAGGACTGAAGCATTGTTGATTGTAATGGCGTTAGTGGCAGTTTATGGGGTGCATTCACGCCAACGGTGTCAGGATTAATTAAGGACTGACGCATTGTTGACGTTAATATCGTTAGTGCCAGATTATGGGGTACAGTCACGATAACGGTGTCGTTAGGATTTATTAAGGGCTGACACATTGTTGACGTAAGTGGCGCTTTATTGATTGCAGTCGCGGAACGGTGTCATTAGGATTAATTAAGGACTGAAGCATTGTTGATTGTAATGGCGTTATTGGCAGTTTATGGAGTGCATTCACGCCAACGGTGTCATTAGGATTAATTAAGGACTGACGCATTGTTGACGTTAATATCGTTAGTGCTAGATTATGGGGTACAGTCACGATAACGGTGTCGTTAGGATTTATTAAGGGCTGACGCATTGTTGACGTAAGTGGCGCTTTATTGATTGCAGTCGCGGAACGGTGTCATTAGGATTAATTAAGGACTGAAGCATTGTTGATTGTAATGGCGTTATTGGCAGTTTATGGGGTGCGTTCACGCCAACGGTGTCATTAGGATTAATTAAGGACTGACGCATTGTTGACGACAATGGCGGTTGTGCCAGTTTATGGGGTACAGTCACGCCAACGGTGTCGTTAGGATTAAATAAGGACTGAAGCATTGTTGACGTTAGTGGCGCTTTATTAGGTGCAGTCACGGAACGGTGTCATTAGGAATAATTAAGGACTGAAGCATTGTTGACGTTAATGGCGTTAGTGGCAGTTTATGGGGTAGAGTCACGCCAACGGTGTCGTTAGGATTTATTAAGGACTGAAGCATTGTTGATTGTAATAGCGTTAGTGGCAGTTTATGGGGTGCATTCACGCCAACGGTGTCATTAGGATTAATTAAGGAACTGACGCATTGTTGACGTTAATGGCGTTAGTGCCAGTTTATGGGGTACAGTCACGCCAACGGTGTCGTTAGGATTTATTAAGGACTGAAGCATTGTGGACGTTAGTGGCGCTTTATGGGGTGCAGTCACGGATCGGTGTCATTAGGTTTCATTAAGGACTGAAGCATTATTGACGGTAATGGTGTTAGGGCAGTTTATCGGGTGCATACACGCCAACGGTGTCATTAAAATTAATTAAGGACTGATGCATTGTTGACGTTAATATCGTTAGTGCCAGATTATGGGGTACAGTCACGATAACGGTGTCGTTAGGATTTATTAAGGGCTGACACATTGTTGACGTAAGTGGCGCTTTATTGATTGCAGTCGCGGAACGGTGTCATTAGGATAAATTAAGGACTGAAGCATTGTTGATTGTAATGGCGTTATTGGCAGTTTATGGAGTGCATTCACGCCAACGTTGTCATTAGGATTAATTAAGGACTGAAGCATTGTTGACGTTAATGGCGTTAGTGCCAGATTATGGGGTACAGTCACGCCAACGGTGTCGTTAGGATTTATTACGGACAGGAGCATTGTTGACGTTAGTGGCGCTTTATTCATTGCAGTCGCGGAACGGTGTCATTAGGATTAATTAAGGACTGAAGCATTGTTGACGTTAATGGCGTTAGTGGCAGTTTATGGGGTAGAGTCACGCCAACGGTGTCGTTAGGATTTATTAAGGACTGAAGCATTGTTGACGTTAGTGGCGCTTTATGGGGTGCTGTCACGGAACGGTGTCATTAGGTTTCATTAAGGACTGAAGCATTATTGACGGTAATGGTGTTAGGGCAGTTTATCGGGTGCATACACGCCAACGGTGTCATTAGGATTAATTAAGGACTGATGCATTGTTGACGTTAATATCGTTTGTGCCAGATTATGGGGTACAGTCACGATAACGGTGTCGTTAGGATTTATTAAGGGCTGACACATTGTTGACGTAAGTGGCGCTTTATTGATTGCAGTCGCGGAACGGTGTCATTAGGATAAATTAAGGACTGAAGCATTGTTGATTGTAATGGCGTTATTGGCAGTTTATGGAGTGCATTCACGCCAACGTTGTCATTAGGATTAATTAAGGACTGAAGCATTGTTGACGTTAATGGCGTTAGTGCCAGATTATGGGGTACAGTCACGCCAACGGTGTCGTTAGGATTTATTACGGACAGGAGCATTGTTGACGTTAGTGGCGCTTTATTCATTGCAGTCGCGGAACGGTGTCATTAGGATTAATTAAGGACTGAAGCATTGTTGACGTTAATGGCGTTAGTGGCAGTTTATGGGGTAGAGTCACGCCAACGGTGTCGTTAGGATTTATTAAGGACTGAAGCATTGTTGACGTTAGTGGCGCTTTATGGGGTGCTGTCACGGAACGGTGTCATTAGGTTTCATTAAGGACTGAAGCATTATTGACGGTAATGGTGTTAGGGCAGTTTATCGGGTGCATACACGCCAACGGTGTCATTAGGATTAATTAAGGACTGATGCATTGTTGACGTTAATATCGTTAGTGCCAGATTATGGGGTACAGTCACGATAACGGTGTCGTTAGGATTTATTAAGGGCTGACACATTGTTGACGTAAGTGGCGCTTTATTGATTGCAGTCGCGGAACGGTGTCATTAGGATTAATTAAGGACTGAAGCATTGTTGATTGTAATGGCGTTAGTTGCAGTTTATGGGGTGCATTCACGCCAACGGTGTCATTAGGATTAATTAAGGACTGAAGCATTGTTGACGTTAATATCGTTAGTGCCAGATTATGGGGTACAGTCACGATAACGGTGTCGTTAGGATTTATTAAGGGCTGACACATTGTTGACGTAAGTGGCGCTTTATTGATTGCAGTCGCGGAACGGTGTCATTAGGATTAATTAAGGACTGAAGCATTGTTGATTGTAATGGCGTTAGTGGCAGTTTATGGGATGCATTCACGCCAACGGTGTCATTAGGATTAATTAAGGACTGACACATTTTTGTCGTAGATATTTTTGCTGTGTCACTATTCTGCCTTATTGTAGTTGTATAGAGGTCCCTTTGCTTACCAGTATTGGTGTATGGTATTTTCTTATTATAAGTCCTTTTATGGTGTGTTTTGTTCAGAATTACGAAGGGTGTGGGTGACAGGTGAACGACGAGAAAGACTGGAATACTGGTAATGCGTGTCAGCATTGTTATTGCGCATTTTAAACCTTTTTACTTTGATGATGTATAATAAATGTATTCCGAGGCTTAGTTAATTGTAGAAGTGGCCCTTGGTCGTGTATATTTGCCTTGCTAAGTAGAATGAATGATTAATAAGTCGTCGTATAGTAGCTGAGTAATGGTATCATTACCTTAATTTGCCTAATCTTGGTGTTAATAAGGAGTTTAATTCCGTTTCAATACATCAGTAAGGCGGTAAGGAAGTCAGGTTGACGTATTCTTAAGCGATGAGAAAAAAGTAATTTTATAAATGTATTTATTGAGTCATTAATAGACAGACAAATCAATGGATACAGTATGTAATATCAATTGGGGTCGAAACTCAATCTTGAACGCGGGCGTCGTTGATCACTCCGAGTCTGCCTGGAATGGATGGCGTCGTAACGGTGTCGTGATGTGCTACCTGGAATGAGAAGACATACGGATTACTTCGTAATTTTTATATATTCAAGGTAAGATTAAGGCTTTGGATTTTTGTTCATACGACGAAGTCATTATGTTTAGTTACGAAGTTACCTATTGTGTACAACAAACTTTCACCATTTTTTTACGAAGGAGAAATAAGTGGGAATCTAATGTACACCGGGGAGGGACAGATCTCGACCCAGTTGTGTGGGACTTGCACCCTCTGAACCAACTAAACCCTGTATCTGTGGCATTATTCCATCCCGGAAGCGTGGTAACAAAAGTTAAGGAATGTTTCTTATTCGCTAGTTAGCTCTCCTTCCAATAGTCTACGTCTCATCGGTGTACATGTCCGCTTTCTTCTTCCTCCTCAGAATTTGCTCAACGTATATTGACACTTTCGTCCAGTTGTGACTTGGCTTTCTAGCTTTTTTGGGTCGATGTTATCTGGTGTTAATTGTCCGAGCTTGTCTTCGAGCTTGCGTTTGTCCGGAGCCTATCGGTCGCAGATAAAAAGGCGTCGTCGATTCCTTTGGCTTAGATGCAGGATGGGCTCTACACTTTTGGAATTTCGTTCAGGTATTGTTCAAAATATCCGTGTCGTCGTTGAACCATTCTTCTATTTGGGGAATCAGTTTTTTGGTCCTCAATCCAACTTCTTCCTCTGTCTACCGTTCTTGCCAGGCATCACTTCGTTGCTTCCGAGCCGCTTGTTTTGCTGTTTTCTTGCCCTTTAGTTTCGCCTTATGAAGTGCAGGACTGACTGAGGTAATTTACTAACCCTATGCTGACGTTAAATTTATTAGTGTTCCTTTATGGGGTGTAGTCACGCCAACGGTGTCATTAGGGTTAATTAAGGACTGTCGCATTGTTGACGTTAATAGCGTTAGTGGCAGTTTATGGGGTGCAGTGACGGCAACGGTGTCGTTAGGATTAATTAAAGGCTGACACATTGTTGACGTTAGTGGCGCTTTATGGGGTGCAGTCACGGAACGGTGTCATTAGGATTAATTAAGGACTGAAGCATTGTTGATTGTAATGGCGTTAGTGGCAGTTTATGGGGTGCATTCACGCCAACGGTGTCATTAGGATTAATTAAGGACTGACGCATTGTTGACGTTAATAGCGTTCGTGCCAGTTTATGGGGTGCAGTCACGGCAACGGTGTCGTTAGGATTTATTAAGGACTGAAGCATTGTTGACGTAAGTGGCGCTTTATTGATTGCAGTCGCGGAGCGGTGTCATTAGAATTAATTAAAAACTGAAGCATTGTTGATTGTAATGGCGTTAGTGGCAGTTTATGGGGTGCATTCACGCCAACGGTGTCATTAGGATTAATTAAGGAACTGACGCATTGTTGACGTTAATGGCGTTAGTGCCAGTTTATGGGGTACAGTCACGCCAACGGTGTCGTTAGGATTTATTAAGGACTGAAGCATTGTGGACGTTAGTGGCGCTTTATGGGGTGCAGTCACGGAACGGTGTCATTAGGTTTCATTAAGGACTGAAGCATTATTGACGGTAATGGTGTTAGGGCAGTTTATCGGGTGCATACACGCCAACGGTGTCATTAGGATTAATTAAGGACTGATGCATTGTTGACGTTAATATCGTTAGTGCCAGATTATGGGGTACAGTCACGATAACGGTGTCGTTAGGATTTATTAAGGGCTGACACATTGTTGACGTAAGTGGCGCTTTATTGATTGCAGTCGCGGAACGGTGTCATTAGGATTAATTAAGGACTGAAGCATTGTTAATTGTAATGGCGTTATTGGCAGTTTATGGAGTGCATTCACGCCAACGTTGTCATTAGGATTAATTAAGGACTGAAGCATTGTTGACGTTAATGGCGTTAGTGCCAGATTATGGGGTACAGTCACGCCAACGGTGTCGTTAGGATTTATTACGGACAGGAGCATTGTTGACGTTAGTGGCGCTTTATTCATTGCAGTCGCGGAACGGTGTCATTAGGATTAATTAAGGACTGAAGCATTGTTGATTGTAATGGCGTTAGTGGCAGTTTATGGGGTGCATTCACGCCAACGGTGTCATTAGGATTAATTAAGGACTGACACATTTTTGTCGTAGATATTTTTGCTGTGTCACTATTCTGCCTTATTGTAGTTGTATAGAGGTCCCTTTGCTTACCAGTATTGGTGTATGTTATTTTCTTATTATAAGTCCTTTTATGGTGTGTTTTGTTCAGAATTACGAAGGGTGTGGGTGACAGGTGAACGACGAGAAAGACTGGAATACTGGTAATGCGTGTCAGCATTGTTATTGCGCATTTTAAACCTTTTTACTTTGATGATGTATAATAAATGTATTCCGAGGCTTAGTTAATTGTAGAAGTGGCCCTTGGTCGTGTATATTTGCCTTGCTAAGTAGAATGAATGATTAATAAGTCGTCGTATAGTAGCTGAGTAATGGTATCATTACCTTAATTTGCCTAATCTTGGTGTTAATAAGGAGTTTAATTCCGTTTCAATACATCAGTAAGGCGGTAAGGAAGTCAGGTTGACGTATTCTTAAGCGATGAGAAAAAAGTAATTTTATAAATGTATTTATTGAGTCATTAATAGACAGACAAATCAATGGATACAGTATGTAATATCAATTGGGGTCGAAACTCAATCTTGAACGCGGGCGTCGTTGATCACTCCGAGTCTGCCTGGAATGGATGGCGTCGTAACGGTGTCGTGATGTGCTACCTGGAATGAGAAGACATTCGGATTACTTCGTAATTTTTATATGTTCAAGGTAAGATTAAGGCTTTGGATTTTTGTTCATACGACGAAGTCATTATGTTTAGTTACGAAGTTACCTATTGTGTACAACAAACTTTCACCATTTTTTTACGAAGGAGAAATAAGTGGGAATCTAATGTACACCGGGGAGGGACAGATCTCGACCCAGTTGTGTGGGACTTGCACCCTCTGAACCAACTAAACCCTGTATCTGTGGCATTATTCCATCCCGGAAGCGTGGTAACAAAAGTTAAGAAATGTTTCTTATTCGCTAGTTAGCTCTCCTTCCAATAGTCTACGTCTCATCGGTGTACATGTCCGCTTTCTTCTTCCTCCTCAGAATTTGCTCAACGTATATTGACACTTTCGTCCAGTTGTGACTTGGCTTTCTAGCTTTTTTGGGTCGATGTTATCTGGTGTTAATTGTCCGAGCTTGTCTTCGAGCTTGCGTTTGTCCGGAGCCTATCGGTCGCAGATAAAAAGGCGTCGTCGATTCCTTTGGCGTAGATGCAGGATGGGCTCTACACTTTTGGAATTTCGTTCAGGTATTGTTCAAAATATCCGTGTCGTCGTTGAACCATTCTTCTATTTGGGGAATCAGTTTTTTGGTCCTCAATCCAACTTCTTCCTCTGTCTACCGTTCTTGCCAGGCATCACTTCGTTGCTTCCGAGCCGCTTGTTTTGCTGTTTTCTTGCCCTTTAGTTTCGCCTTATGAAGTGCAGGACTGACTGAGGTAATTTACTAACCCTATGCTGACGTTAAATTTATTAGTGTTCCATTATGGGGTGTAGTCACGCCAAGGGTGTCATTAGGGTTAATTAAGGACTGTCGCATTGTTGACGTTAATAGCGTTAGTGGCAGTTTATGGGGTGCAGTGACGGCAACGGTGTCGTTAGGATTAATTAAAGGCTGACACATTGTTGACGTTAGTGGCGCTTTATGGGGTGCAGTCACGGAACGGTGTCATTAGGATTAATTAAGGACTGAAGCATTGTTGATTGTAATGGCGTTAGTGGCAGTTTATGGGGTGCATTCACGCCAACGGTGTCATTAGGATTAATTAAGGACTGACGCATTGTTGACGTTAATAGCGTTCGTGCCAGTTTATGGGGTGCAGTCACGGCAACGGTGTCGTTAGGATTTATTAAGGACTGAAGCATTGTTGACGTAAGTGGCGCTTTATTGATTGCAGTCGCGGAGCGGTGTCATTAGAATTAATTAAAAACTGAAGCATTGTTGATTGTAATGGCGTTAGTGGCAGTTTATGGGGTGCATTCACGCCAACGGTGTCATTAGGATTAATTAAGGAACTGACGCATTGTTGACGTTAATGGCGTTAGTGCCAGTTTATGGGGTACAGTCACGCCAACGGTGTCGTTAGGATTTATTAAGGACTGAAGCATTGTGGACGTTAGTGGCGCTTTATGGGGTGCAGTCACGGATCGGTGTCATTCGGTTTCATTAAGGACTGAAGCATTATTGACGGTAATGGTGTTAGGGCAGTTTATCGGGTGCATACACGCCAACGGTGTCATTAGGATTAATTAAGGACTGATGCATTGTTGTCGTTAATATCGTTAGTGCCAGATTATGGGGTACAGTCACGATAACGGTGTCGTTAGGATTTATTAAGGGCTGACACATTGTTGACGTAAGTGGCGCTTTATTGATTGCAGTCGCGGAACGGTGTCATTAGGATTAATTAAGGACTGAAGCATTGTTGATTGTAATGGCGTTATTGGCAGTTTATGGAGTGCATTCACGCCAACGTTGTCATTAGGATTAATTAATTAAGGACTGAAGCATTGTTGACGTTAATGGCGTTAGTGCCAGATTATGGGGTACAGTCACGCCAACGGTGTCGTTAGGATTTATTACGGACAGGAGCATTGTTGACGTTAGTGGCGCTTTATTCATTGCAGTCGCGGAACGGTGTCATTAGGATTAATTAAGGACTGAAGCATTGTTGATTGTAATGGCGTTAGTGGCAGTTTATGGGATGCATTCACGCCAACGGTGTCATTAGGATTAATTAAGGACTGACACATTTTTGTCGTAGATATTTTTGCTGTGTCACTATTCTGCCTTATTGTAGTTGTATAGAGGTCCCTTTGCTTACCAGTATTGGTGTATGGTATTTTCTTATTATAAGTCCTTTTATGGTGTGTTTTGTTCAGAATTACGAAGGGTGTGGGTGACAGGTGAACGACGAGAAAGACTGGAATACTGGTAATGCGTGTCAGCATTGTTATTGCGCATTTTAAACCTTTTTACTTTGATGATGTATAATAAATGTATTCCGAGGCTTAGTTAATTGTAGAAGTGGCCCTTGGTCGTGTATATTTGCCTTGCTAAGTAGAATGAATGATTAATAAGTCGTCGTATAGTAGCTGAGTAATGGTATCATTACCTTAATTTGCCTAATCTTGGTGTTAATAAGGAGTTTAATTCCGTTTCAATACATCAGTAAGGCGGTAAGGAAGTCAGGTTGACGTATTCTTAAGCGATGAGAAAAAAGTAATTTTATAAATGTATTTATTGAGTCATTAATAGACAGACAAATCAATGGATACAGTATGTAATATCAATTGGGGTCGAAACTCAATCTTGAACGCGGGCGTCGTTGATCACTCCGAGTCTGCCTGGAATGGATGGCGTCGTAACGGTGTCGTGATGTGCTACCTGGAATGAGAAGACATTCGGATTACTTCGTAATTTTTATATGTTCAAGGTAAGATTAAGGCTTTCGATTTTTGTTCATACGACGAAGTCATTATGTTTAGTTACGAAGTTACCTATTGTGTACAACAAACTTTCACCATTTTTTTACGAAGGAGAAATAAGTGGGAATCTAATGTACACCGGGGAGGGACAGATCTCGACCCAGTTGTGTGGGACTTGCACCCTCTGAACCAACTAAACCCTGTATCTGTGGCATTATTCCATCCCGGAAGCGTGGTAACAAAAGTTAAGGAATGTTTCTTATTCGCTAGTTAGCTCTCCTTCCAATAGTCTACGTCTCATCGGTGTACATGTCCGCTTTCTTCTTCCTCCTCAGAATTTGCTCAACGTATATTGACACTTTCGTCCAGTTGTGACTTGGCTTTCTAGCTTTTTTGGGACCATGTTATCTGGTGTTAATAGTCCGAGCTAGTCTTCGAGCTTGCATTTGTCCGGAGCCTATCGGTCGCAGATAAAAAGGCATCGTCGATTTCTTTGGCGTAGATGCAGGATGGGCTCTACACTTTTGTAATTTCGTTCAGGTATGGTTGAAAATATTCGTGACCGGACAGGGGTTGTATTATAGTACGAGACCTCTCCGTGTCGTCGTTGAACCATTCTTCTATTTGGGGAATCAGTTTTTTTCCTCAATCCAACTTTGGCCTCTGTCCACCGTTCTTGCCAGGCATCACTTCGTTGCTTTCGAGCCGCTTGTTTTGCTGTTTCCTTGCCCTTTAGTTTCGCCTTATGGAGTGCAGGAATGACTAAGAGGTAATTTAATAACCCTATGCTGACGTTAAATTTATTAGTGTTACTTTATGGGGTGTAGTCAAGGCAACGGTGTCATTAGGATTAATTAAGGACTTACGAATTGTTGACGTTTGTGATTAGAGTCGGGTCATGGGGTGCAGTCATGGAAACGGTGTCATGAATAATTAAGGTTTTACGAATTGTTGACGGTAATGTCATTAGTATCGCTTTGTGTTGCAGTGATGACGTCGAAGTCATTAGTGTTAATTAAGTAGTGAGAAATTGTTTACATTTTTTTTATTCGGGAAATAGTTGAAGTAGTTTCGTGAATATATTTTTCTTTCTTTTATTATTAATTTAATTAACATTTTATAGTGTCTAGATTTTGACGTATATGCGACGCGAGACATTTTGTGACCAAGAAAATATTTTTTGGGTCAATCAATACCTACATACATTATCAATATATAATAATTATCATGTTTTAATTTTAATAAACAGGGTTCTTAGGAGTTTAAAAATAATAATAAAAAGTGCGAGAATGGAACTGAAGATATAAACAAAATGCTGCTACCTCTCTTTTTCGTGTTTTTTGTTAGTCACAGGCAACATGAGGGTAATCCACATAGTGGCATCTCTGGTTTAGTAGCATAGGAAGGGATTGGAAAGAGGGGATGCCGAAAGGTAAGGACAGAACTTAGCCAAGGGCATCCCGGCTTAAAATCACTCGAAGACCTTATTGCAAACGGACTGAGCGGACTCTCGATAGTTGGCACTGCGAATTGCTCTTGGATAGTGAACACTGCCGATTTACACTCAACTATGTAAAGTGTTCTGAGAGTAAATCTCGAGTTGCTCTCACGTGTAAACGTATCTTTAGGCAGCAGTTGTATATATTCAGCAGCGAATGTGGAATTTTTGACGATATTCTTCTTGGTTGCTCTGTATGAGGTGCAGTTAATTCGTTTGAGTCATTAGGAATAATAACTAATAACGCATGGTTGACGTTAGTGTTTATTTTCTGTGTATGGGGTGCAGTCAGGACGACCGAGTTATTAGGGTTAAATTAGAAGTAACTCATTGCTGACGTTATTGTAATCAGTTTCTGGTTATGGTGTGCAGCTCTGACGTCGGTGTCATTCGGATTAAATGTGAATTAAAGTATTGTTGACTTAATTGTTATAATATTCCTTGTATGGGATGCAGTTATAACGTTGGAAACATTTGTAATAACTACGAAGTAACGCAGTCTTGACGTTATTGTTCTCAATTTCTCTGAATGGGGCGCAGTCATGATGTCGGTCATAAGTATTAGTTTAGAAGTAATGCTTTAGTGAAGTTCTTATCATATTTAGTAAATAGCGTGCAGTAATGACGTGGGATTCATTACTTTAATAAAGAAACGCATTATGGACGCTTATTTATCATTTTCATTGTACGGCATGCATTAATAACACACGAGTGATAAGAATCAATTAAGAAAAGTGCACTGTTGACCTTATTATTGTTAATTTCTCAATACAGGGTGCAGTAATGACGTCGGTGTCATTCGGAATATATAAGCAGTAACGCATTGCTGACGTTATTGTCATTAGTGTCACTGTATGGACTGCAGTAATGGCAACGGTGTCATAAAGATTAATTAAGGATTTACGCATTGTTGACGTTAATGTCGTTAGTGATGCTTTATTCGCTGCAGTAATGCCGACGAAGTAATTATTATTAATTAAATAGTAACGCAAATCCTTACGTTATTTTTATTAGTGTCACTTTATGTGGTTCAGTCATGGCTACGGTCATTAGGAATTATTAAGGGCTTACGCATTGATGACGGTAATGTCGTTAGAGTTGATCATTGGGTAAGTCATGGCAACGGTGTCATTGGAATTAAACACGGACTTACGTAATTTTTCTTGCGTTGTTGAATTTGAGGGACTTCGCTCTGTCACTATTCTGCCTTCTTGTAGTTGTAAAGAGGTCCCATTGCTGACCAGCTGGCTGTCAGAAATGGTGTATGGTATGTTCTTATTGTACGTCCTTGTATAGTGTCTATTCTTCAAAATGACGAATGGTGTGGGAAAAGTATTAGGTGAATGACGAGAAAGTCCGGAACACCACTTATGCGTTGTTATTGCGCATTCTGATCTTTCATACTATGATGACGTTTAATAAATGTATTCAGAGTCGTAGCTAATTGTTGACGTTGCCCTTGATCGAGTATTTACCTTGCCATGCAGAATGAATGATTAATAAGTCGTCGCATTTTAGCTGAGTAATGGTATCATTACCTTAATTTGCCTAATCTTGGTGTTAATAGGGAGTGTAATGTATCAACATATCAGTACGGCGGTAAGGAAGTCAGGTTGACGTGTTCTTAAGTGATAAGAAAGAAGTAAATTTACATTTATTGCGTCATTTATTAGACAGACATAATTCAATAGGTACATTATGTAATATCAATTGGGGTTGTAAAGTCAATCAAGTTGATCGTTCGGAGTCTCCCTATCATCGATGGCGTCCAAACGATGTGATGTGCTGCCTGAAATGAGAAAAGACATTCGGATTACTTCGCATTTTTTATATGTTCAAGGTAAAATTAAGGCTTAAGATTTTTGTTGATACGACGAAGTCATTCTGTTTTACGATGGAGAAATAAGTGGGATTCTAATTTACACCTGGGAGGGACCGCACTCGATCCGGTAGTGTGGGACTTGCTCCCTCTAAACGTACTGAACCCTGTATCTGTGGCATTATTCCAGCCCGGAAGCGCGGTAGCATTACTTCAGGACGGTCTTTCTTATTCGCTAGGTAGCCTTCTTTCCAATAGTCTATATCTCATCGGTGTCCTTGTCCGCTTTCTTCTTCCTCACAATTTGTTCAACGAATATTGACACTTTCTTCCAGTTGACTTGGCTTTCTAGCATTTTTGCGACGATGTTATCTGGCGTTAATTGTCCGAGCTCGTCTTAGAGCTTGCGTTTGTCCGGAGTTGTAATGTAGTTCGAGACTTGTCCGTGTTGTCGTTGTTCCCATTCATCTATTTGGAGAATCAGTTTTTTGATCTGTAATCCAACTGGGCCGAGTATCGAACTTTGGGCTGCTCCAGGTGTTAGGAGTTTAGTTTTTTGTTCCTATGCGGTGTCATACTGCAGTGACTTGTGACGGTGATATTCCTCCATTATTTTCATCTGGTATCCTGATAGCTTAATTGTGTGCCTCCGTGAATGTTCATCTCAGTGTGTTAATGGTATTTTTTACATTGAGAGAAATCAGTAAGGTGATTATTCTGGAGATGTAGTTCCTTTTTGTGCCTCTTTAGCTGTTCTCGTCACATCATATAGTGCCTTGATCGTAGAATGGCCTCTCCGGACGTCATTTTGGTTCTGCGACAGGTCGCAACAATTATCAGCTGCAACAGTTTTTTTAAAAACCTTTCCTGATATATCAAGAATGCATAGTGGGCGGAATGCAGATGATTTGTTCATGCTGCTTTTTTTTTTGGATTGAAATAAGTTATGTTGTTGTTTCAAACGTCGGATCTTAGGCAGCAGTTGTACATATTCAAATGCAACTGTGGATTTTTTGTATGTTATGTTAAAGGCATTGGCTGGGATGCCATATGGCCCCAGTGCTTTACTGTTTTGGGAAAAGTTTTTGTATGATTTGCTCTACAGTTGAAGCATCCCTGAGACTAGGGTGCAGTCATGACCTCGAAGTCATTTAGATTTATTACCAAGTAATCCATTGTAGACTTTATTGTTAATGGTTTCACCACATGTGGTGCAGTAATGACATCTGAGGCATTTGGTTCAATTACCATGTAACCCATTGTTGACACTCGTATCAGTTTCTCTTTGTGGGATCAAGTCAGATGCTCAAACTAATAAAAATTAATTAAACAGTAATGCAATGTTGACGTTATTGTGATCAGTTTTATTGTATCGCCTGCAGTCATGATATACGAGTCATTGGGATGAATTGAGAAGTAACGCATTGTTGACGTTATTGTAATTAATTTGTGTATGGAATGCAGTAATAACGATGGATTAATTATCATTAATTAAGAAGTAACTTATTGGTGACGATATTGTTGACGGCATAATGTAGAACAGGAGTAATTGATAAGGAAGATATATCGGGTATTTTATTATTTAGGTACGACTGATACCTTTTAAAAATCAGCTGGTTAAAAACTCATTTCAAAGTTACTTGTCAACAAATTCGCTATGCGAACTTCGCTTGTCAAAGCATAAAGTATGAGCGTCACTGCTTTTCCAGATACCAAATGCGATTGATCTAAAACTGCTACTCTCCCTGTAGCTGGGCGCTATGGTTCGTGGTGGGGGTTAGGGCAAAACTCCTTTCTGGTCCATATCTAATAGAGAGCTGTACAATCAGAGCATTTGGTAGCAGCCCCATTTCTGCCAATGTGTAAATTTTATTTTTTTCATCTTCATTGCAAATAAATTTCTTCAATATTCTTCTTTTTCTTAGGCGTAGGCCGAAAATTCCTACTGAGCGAATTCATCCTCACTAGAAATTTTCCATATAGAACTTCCTTACCATCACGCAACCACTATTATTAAAACTTTGTTACCAGTCACATTTTCCAACTTTCCCCTAGTGGGTCAAACAGATACCCTTCTATTGATTTAACGATTCTAAACAACAATATTCTTTGTTTTGGAGGATCCAACTTCCGCATTGTTGAAGTTAGTGTTTAGTTTCTGATTATTTGGTGCAGTCCTGACGTCGGTGTCAGATGGTTTAATAAAGAATACGCGCATGGCTGACGATAATGTAATCAGTTTCCTAGTATAGGATGCAGTTATAATTTTGAATATAGTAGTTTTAATTTAGTAGTTATTGATGTACGTGTCACTTTATGGGGTGCAGTAATGGCAGCTTTGTCATTAGGATTAATAAGCGACTTAAGTATTGTTGACGTTAATGTCCTCCTTTCGCATTATGAGGTAATTATATTAATTAAGTAGCAAGCATTGTTGACGTTATTGTCCTCAGTGTCACTTTATAAGGGGCAATAATAGCAACGGTGTTATTTGCATTAGTAAAGAATTTTCGTATTGTTGACGTTAATGTCGTTAGTTTGGCCTTTGGGTGCAGTTATGACGTCGAAGTAATTATTATTAATTAGTCAGTAACGCATTATTGACGTCAGTCTCTTTATTAGTGGAAGTAATGGAAATTAGGATTAATTATGACTTACGTATTGTTGACGTTAATGTCCTTAGTGTGGCGTTAAGGGGTGCAGTCAATACGTCGAAGTAATTAGTGTTAATTAAGTTGTAACGTATTGTTGACGTTACTGTTAGTCACTTGTTGGGATGTTGTCACAGCAAAGGTGTCATTACGATTAATTAAGGACTTTCGTAAATTAGACGTTAATATCGTTAGTTTATGGGGTGTAGTAATTACGTCGAAGTAATTAATAATAATTAAGTTGGAACGAATTTATGACGATATTGTTATTATTGAAAATTTATGTAGTGCAGTATTGGCAACAGTGTCATTAGGATTAGTTAAGGGCTTAAGCACCGTTGCCGTTAATTTTGCGTGTCTTTTTATGGGGTGATGTCAGGACGTCGAAGTTATTAATATTAAGTATTGTTGACGTGATTGTCTTCAGTGTCACTTTATTGTCCGCAGTAATGGAGACGGTGTCATAATATGTCAACCTATTGTTGACGTTAGTGTCGTTAGTTCCGCTATATGGGGTGCAGTAATGCCGTCGTGGTCATTAGTGTTTATTAAGTAATAACGCATTGTTGATGTTATTGTTATCTTTGTAGCTTATCGAGTAGAGTTTTGTCTTCATTATTGGTAACATTTTTTAAGTAATATTACTTAATTTCTTACGTATCGTTGATGTTAATGTCGTTAGTGTTCTGTAATATAATAGCATTCACGTGTCATTTTTCGTAACGTATCCGCCAGATTGTCTTCCTTTCTTTTATTTCTGCATATTAAATCTCTTTATTCTGGACAAACTCTTATTTGACTGAAGCGCAGCGAAACACCAAACACTACGCCTAGGTTCAATTAGTTGAACCCGAACTCTCACGTTACCAACTTTCCTATTTCCTGATCTTAATTCTACCTTTATCCTCCAGATCGGTAGCCAGGTGAGCTAACGGAGGTATAGCTTAGTTGGTGAACGATCTAGCTGGACTTTCCATTCCCAACTGGTCGAATGTTACATGGTGGCAGCACGTTGAGATTTTAGGCTAGTGGGTGTTACGCAACATTGGTCAGTCGAAGCGAATGGAATGTCTTTAACACTGTGAGAATGGCCAATTCACAGTCGGGACGGACGTTCGATTGCGCGTGGACTTGAGCGACGCACAGGGGCATTCAGACTACAACGATTAGCTATTGAGTTGGAGCAAGAAATGCAGTCGGGATTGCTGTTCTAGGTCCAAGAAATGGTAACGCGGAGCCTTAAACAGCTGGGCATCTCGTCGCACCGACGTACAGACGACACCACCGGTCAGCAGATTCCAGATGTACGTGACAGACAGCGAATTCTACTTGTACGTCACAGCGGCGGGCAAGGCCACAATGCGGAAATGCGACACCACTTCCGAGAGCAGAGAGCGGCAATTCTTCCTCGGCTTACCCTACATCTTCAAAACTCCGAACGGTGAGTCAGTTCCTAATTAATAGAGGTTTTGTCTGATATGTCGCAAGGAACAGAGGTCAAGTAAAAGCTTTGAAGAGCAAAATTGAACAAGGTATTCAGACAGACGGTAGCATGTCACGAGAGACTCCTATTATAGACGATTCCCAATCTGACGTACTTGATGACGATTTATATTTGTCAGTTGCAGACGCTGCTATGTTAATCACGGTAACTTTCGACGGGACACGTAGCTTGTTACGAAATTTTATAGAATACGTAGAGCTTGCTCTGGGTCCTTTCGAGGCAGCAAAAAAGGATTAATTTTAAAATTTGTCGAATAGAAAGTAATTGGGAAGACGAGGGAAAAAATATTGGCGCGACCCCACGGAAATAAAGGTTTTTTAGAGGGTAGTTATTTGACCAAAAAGGCTCTTGCACATTACATGTCGATTTGTGTCTACTGTCAGTCACAGAGCAACGGAATTAGCGGGATTACATCGCAGATGACGTCATCATAGCGTTGCGTAGTAACAGATATAAAATAAACTTCTGAACAGAGAGTCTTACTCTTTATGCTCGTCCGACCGAATCAAAACTTATACTTGTGTGCTATAAAGTTATTTTAATAAATATTTAATAGTTGGTGTACAACTTATTATTCATTTTATGTTGTTGACCTGCACAGGTTCTCTGCAAATTGAAGCAAAATTTGGGAGAAACTGTAAAAGACTTTATGAAGATTTTATGGAAGACTTTATGGAAGATATAGGCATTGCGATGAGTACAGAAGTAAGGGCGAAATTGAGGGCGTCAGAACGACGGGATGGATTTGGTGAAGATATATACGTGCGGGGCGGAATTGAGTTGGTAGATAAACTATTAAAAGCGACCTTTATATCTGGTCTTAGGGACCAAATGGTGAAGTATTTGGTAAAATCAAAAAATGATGACGTCAGTTTAGCACAGCTTTGTAAAATTGCAGGGTCGGAGGAAGTAGAAATTGCAATTATGAAAATTGGAGGGGCATCTCAACCAAGGACCTATGGGAAATCCGTCCACTAGTCATAGAGATCGGGCTGGGATAAAAATAGAAGCAGACCGAGAAAGAGGTTCTACGACACGCGATGGGTGTGGAATGATAGGACATATAGTTAGAAATTGTAGATCAGTGATCAGATGCACCAAGTATAATAAATATGGCCATTTGGCTAATACATGTGGAATTGCAAAAAAACTTGAGTCAGGTGCCTTCAGCGTTAGCAGAATTGATAAATTATTAAGCTCGTGCCCCAACTCCCAAAATGATAAAAATCCGCGGTGTGTTAGGGTGTGTCCTACGGAAGGT
This sequence comes from Zhengitettix transpicula, assembly GCA_037074705.1. Lineage (NCBI taxonomy): Eukaryota > Metazoa > Arthropoda > Insecta > Orthoptera > Tetrigidae > Zhengitettix > Zhengitettix transpicula. The sequence goes on along the minus strand of CM073592.1, from coordinate 124,223,449 downwards.
CGACTTTCCGTACAGTGCGCACAATTTGATGCGATATAGCGACCACGTAAGGTGACACACGCCTTTGAGAAGGACATGACAGGAGTTCATGTGAAGCATAAATTTTTAAGTCCGCTAGGAACGTAGCTGATCAAGATCCCGAGGATTCAGAGAATGGGCCTTGAAGCGTATGTCAACTGATGTCGCGACTTCTAGCGAATCAGATGGGCAAAAACGTCTTGGCGCCAGAATGATAGGGGATGGAAGCGGTTCTGACGTGACGCGGCAGGGGGCGTTTCCGTAGGTGCACGATTCGCACAGAGAGGACGAGGCACGAAACGCCAAATTATTAAGAGAGAAGGGGGGGTGTTTTTGGGGGCGATTATTGCGTAGTAGTGAGCTCAAGGCAGTTAAAAAATGGGCAAGGGTTGGCATTCGTGGACACAGGGTCCATTCCCAACCTAGTGAGTATAAATTCCCTTTCAGGTCTAGATAGATTACAAGAAAGTAAGGTGAAAATTGAAGGTATAACAGGAAGCAGTGTGGTAGTTCATGACTCTATTAAGATGAAAATAGATAATGGGAATACAAATATGGATCATGTGTTTTAAGTAGTGCAGGAGATACCAGGAAAATTGAATTTAACCTAACGGAGGTCAGGAATTTTTGACAGCATGTAATTTTGTGTTAACCTGTGACAATGTAGCACCACCGTATAGCGAGACGATTATTGAACGGAAAACTGAGGAAAGAGGTGTGATATTAATCGAAAATCAGTTGTTACAGCCAGGCCTCCGGTGTGCTTGTTGTTTGGTAGTGTCGAGATAACTTTTTAAATGTCTCGTAGTAAAAACAACACCTTACCCCATACTAGTCAATACTAACCCAGATTTAGTAAAACCTCCCACTAATTTGAAGCAACTTTCAATTGAAAATTCCTAATTGTTTACGAAGAAAAGGCGACATTTATTATTGTCGAAAAGGCGTGTTAACGGCGAAGGAAAAGCCTCGGAGGAAATGGTGAAATTATGTCCCTCCCTGGGGACAAATTAAGTACTACAACCGCTGCCGTTCATCATATTACCACTCCAAATGTTGTTAGACCTATTAACTTTAAAAACTACCAAATTCCAGAATCTTTCAAACAGGAAGTTAAAAATCAAGTAGACCATGGAAGATAACGTAATTGTTGAAAGTAACTCCGAATGGAATTTTCCTGTGTTGTTAGTGCATAAGAAAACTACAGATCCCTCTCAAAAAAAGGAAGTGGCAAATGTGTATTGATTTCCAAAAACTTGACGAAATTACTCCAGGGGATTCGTTTCCAATGCCTAACATGGGAAGGAAATTCTCAATGACATGGGCAAAGCTAAGTACTTTTCAGCTCTCGATTGCGCATTCGGTTATTTGAAAATTCCTATAATTGAGAAATATCAATGCAAAACAATATTCTCCACCCCTGACAACCATTACCATTTTAGGACAATGCCGTTTGGACTTAAATCAGCGCCCGCCACATTCCAGAAAGCAATGAATAACATCTAGCGGTCCGCTTTGGGTCTATCTAGATGATTGTATCATTGCAGCGGAGTCACTAGAAATCCATAACCGAAAGATAAGGGAAGTGCTTAGACAATTTCGACAGTTTAACTTGAAATTGCAGCCAGAGAAATGTATGTTCTTATCCAATCAATTAGACCTTCTGGGGCACGTGGTAAGCGAAGGGGGGCTGTCACCCTGTGCGGCAAAGGTCGAAGCTGTCAAACGTTACCCAACACCCACATGTATACGTGTTATAAAGGCATTTTTGGGGTTAACCGGGTACTATAGGCGTTTCGTATCGAATTTCTGTTCGATTTCTATGCCTCTAACTTTGTTGTTGAAACAGAAAACTATATGGAATTGGGGTATCCTACAGGAAGATAGTTTTAATCGTTTAAAATAAGCGTTAACTAACGCGCCATTGCTTCAACGTCCTGATTTTACCAAACCGTTTCTTTTAGCATCTGATGCGTCAGAATTTGGCATTGGTGCTATTTTAAGTCAAGGTTAATTAGGCGAAGATTTACCCATTGGTTACGCGAGTCGAACTCTAAATCCTCATGAAATCAAGTATCGTGTTACCGACAAAGAACTATTGGCAGTTTTATGGGGAATCACACATTTTAGAACTTATTTGTATAGACATAAATTTACGGTTGTCACAGATCATCGGGCGTTAGTGTGGCTTTATAATTGCAAGGATCCAACCACTCGATTATGGAGATGGCGAATCAAATTAATGAAATAGGATTTCGAAGTGGTACACGGACCGGGAAATAAACTCGTCAATGCAGATGCGTTGAGTTGACATCCTGTCATCTGTTATGCTGACAAATGTGACATAACAGAAAGAGAAAAGTCTGAGATACTAAAACAGGCGCATCTAAATCCGATTGGGGGGCATCAGGGAATAAATCGGACACTCGCCAGGGTTAAATTGTATAAATGGCCAAATACGGCTAAGGATATTTCAGATTACATTTCAAGTTGTAGAGAATGTCAGCTCTTTATAAGCTCCAATCAACAAACTAAGGAACAACTTCAGGTTACTGATACTCCAGATCATCTTTGGGACAAAGTCGAACTCGACATATTTGGTTCCTTCAACACTACTGAATCCGGTTACGAATATTTACTCTCAAAATATGTAATCGCAATACCTCTTATTGACCAACCCGCGGAGTCTGTCGCAGAAGCATTTGTAAACCGAGTTATTTTAGTGTATGGCATTCGTGGCGTGGGACAACAATAATGACTGCGAGGGCTATTCTCTCGCAGGAAATACCTGCGAGGGATGTTGTTCTCTCGCAGGCAGAATCTTGTAGGAGAGATACGAAGGGGCTACCTTTGGGGATGCATTTTCCTCTCCGTTTTTGAACTAAGGTTCCCACAAGCAGAGGCACCTCGGCCTGTTCTGGGAGGTGTATGTTCCGGCGACCTTGGGCATACGGTAAGAGTTGTCTGCTGTTCCCATTGGAACAGTCGTCCAGCTGTCTCCTAAAGTGGTCGAGGTACGGAGAAGGGAAAGCTGCGACCCCACAGCAAACTCTTCTCCCGCTATCGGAAGGGCGTGGGACAAGTACCCAATGCCCAACCTACCTGATGCAGCTTTTTCTAGGGTTTTCCATGCATTACTTTTAGGCGAATGTCGTGTAGGATCCTTAAACTACAGCCCGGGGGCCCTAGTTTTCCCTTGGCTACCTTCCTCTACCCTTCCGCATCCCTCCCTTTCAGATCCCTTCCTATGCTATTAAAGGGGAGTTGCCACCATGTGGATTACCCTCATTTAGCCTGTTACCCTAAAAAAAAAATCGATAGTTTTAACAGATGAAGGTACTAGTTTTATGATAATTATTCTAATATGTTCTATTAAGGTTAGGTGGAGTTTTTCTATATTACTATTTGATTTAGGGTTATCTATACTTGTTATATGTATTATGATTCCGTGTGTTTCTAATGTATCTTTTATTAATTGGTTATTGAATTCGGTCCCCGAATCTGTTATGATTTTCTTTGGGACTTTGTATGACGAAATGTATTGGGTTAGAATTTTTGCTCTTGATATGGCGTTACAATTTGGTATGTCGTGTACACTTATGCAAATTTGGAAAATTGATCTATTACTGTTAAAATTTTTCTTTGTACAAGTTAAGTGTGTCTATATTCAAGATTTCAAAGGTTTTTTTATCTGGTGTTGGGGTTAAGTTGTTGAAAGCTTTAAAATGTTTCGTCTCATATTTAGCTTGTTGGCAAACTTCGCAATTGTTGATAAATTTTTGTATGTTCAATTAAAGGTTTGGCCAATAGAATCTTTGTTTCTTAACTCCGAACAATTTCTTTATATCAAACTTTGTCTGCATTTTGTGTGTTTCGAATATTATTTGATTTTGCACCGCAGTTCACATTTGTATCCACGTATGTGGTACCGTTTATTTCATTTTCATTTGAACTGTGTATTGTTTCTGTTAACGTAATAGTTAACTTGAAAACTGCCGGAAATATTGGTAGGGAAAAATAATAGAATTGTAGATTGAGTTTTAATATTGTGCGTATTTATTCAGCAGAAGCTTACACCACACTGCCGAGCTGACCACTACTCGCTTCCTCAAATCTTACGGTACTTTTTCTACCTGACTCCAAAACAATAGGGTCCGGCCATCTGGCCTCCCCTCCACTACAGTACAGTACCAATCCTAAACATACCGCCAGCCTTGCGAGACTGAGGTATCGCAATATTACAAAATCAAGTAAATTATCAAACACAAACAAAATGCATAATTACAAAGCATTATATACAATAAACAAAATATTGAAAGCTGTAGGTACAAGAAAAAAAGAAATATTTACATTACAAAGAGTAATACAAATTGCAGAAAATTAACAATATTCAAGTAAAGGATTTTCTAATTACATTCAATATTTACATACAATATTATCATTGGCTTATTAATTTACAGAATGGTATGCAGGGTGAACTTTATTTTATTAAACAAATAATCATATAGGTTTGATACATTACATACAGTTTATGTGAAATTATTTATCATTTTAACAATTTTATATTAAGGTTTGTTCCTTAGCTAATTATTTAATTTTATTAATTATATACATATATATCGATATACTTTATTGAGACAATTACAATACTAACTTTATTTCTGGAAGGTAATAGGAACAGGCAATTTGCAAATTTGTGTTATAGGGCGTACGTACTGAGAATTCGCTGTCTTTATTGTTACCACACGAACTAAATTATCTCGTCCGGGTGAACATAAAATAATGCGTCCTAATTCCCATTTAGTAGGAGGAAGATTAGTATTTTTAATTAGTACTATTTTGCCACACTTGACGTTAGGCTTTGTTGATATGTAATGTCGAGGAAGAATGGCGGGAAATAACCGACACTTTTGTAACGTTGAATTCCGAAGTCGACCGCCGACTCTAAGAATATTTGATGAATCTAGAAAGGGATTCAATGATCTTAATTTCGAATATTTGGGAAGTTCTCGTTTTTTATCGATAAGAGAAATTTCTGTGGCAAATTCTTCACTTTGAATGCACCTGATCCAAACCTCAGCAGCGTGCGTAATTTCATTGCCAGAAAGAAATATGGTTCTCTCAGATTTTCGTTTTAGCCCATTAATAAATTTAATCATGTATGCGGTAACACGCAATAGTCTTGACCAAGATGAGAAACGAAGATAAATAGCATCAGTTTTTTCTTAATGATGTGAAGTAAATTGATTGCGTTTCTCGAGTTCAGTCGATTCTAATTTTATTACTGATGTAGGCCATTTGTCTGAAGGGTAAGAAAGCCATTTTGGCCCATTCCACCATAAAGAATAATTTAGCAATTCAGCAGGTGACAAACCGCGTGAAGCAGTCTGCAGGATTATCCTTTGTTGGAACATGTCTCCAAATAGCATCGGGAATAATTGTCTGAATATTTGAAATTCGATTTTCAAATAACACTGACCATGTAGCGGCAGGTTTCTGCAGCCAACTTAAAACAATAGTTGAATCTGACCAACAATGTAATGATATTTTTGAAATATCTAATGCCTTTTGTACAGTAACAATCAGTTTTGCAAGAATAGAAGCGGCACAGAGCTCCAATCGAGGTATACTTAAAGTTTTAAGAGGAGCGGCTTTTGTTTTAGCATTCAATAAAGAAACAAATATAGAACCTGATCTGGTTACAATACGTATATATATAACAGCAGAATAAGCCGAGATTGAAGCGTCTGAAAAACCATGAAGTTCGACAACATCAATATATTTATCATAATGGATCCAGCGAGGAATAGTTACAGAAGATAGAGCTGATAAATTGTCTCTAACTTCAATCCACTTTTTAACAATTTGTTTTGGCAGTTCTTCATCCCAGGAAACTTTCAACAGCCACAATGATTGAAGAAGTATTTTAGCATTAATAAAAATCTGGTGAGACCCAGCCGAGAGGATCAAACAATTTAGCTATAGAAGATAGAATGTTTCGCTTATTAATAGTGGTATTTATTGATGGGGAAACATTGAATTTATAAGCATCTTCTTTAGGATTTCAAAAAATACCCAATAATTTCAAACTCGTAATTTCTTCAAAGGGAAATTCAACTGCCAATCCATGATCAGACGAATCAATACTAGAAAGGAGTGCATGTGAATTACTACACCACTTACGAAGTTGAAACCCAGCAGAATTAGTTAAGGCGGAAATTTGAATTTGCATTTCCTGAACAGTCTCTTAAGTGTCACCACCAAAGAATATATCGTCAACATAAGTATCCAATTGAATAATCTTTGCAGCTAAAGGATATTTAGCTCGTTCGTCATTCGCTAGCTGTAATAAAACTCTATTTGCAATAAAGGGTGCACATACAGTTCCATATGTGACAGTATTTAATTCAAAGGCTTTCATTGGTTCATTTGCAGAACTACGCCAGAGGATACATTGAAAATGCCTATCCTCGGGAGCAACGAGAATTTGTCGAAACATTTTAACAATATCTGATGACATAACATATTTATGTAATCGCCATCGAAGTATGATAGCTGTCAAGTCCGGTTGTAATTTTGGTCCAACGTGAAGTATATCATTTAAAGATATGCCATTAGAGGTGGGGCAAGATGCGTTAAAAACTACGCGCAGTTTAGTGGTAGAAGTGTGTTCTCGAAGTACAGGATGATGTGGGAGAAATACTCGATTGACTTTATCAATCTCATCGTCCTCAATAGGATGCATATGACCCAATGTCAAATATTCAGTAATGAAATCAGAGTACAATTGTTGTAAATTTAGGTCACTTTGTAATTTCTTTTCCAACCTAAGAAACGAATTGAGAGCTATTTTATATGACAGACCTAATTCCATGGTTAGTTTACGAAACGGCAGATGAATGCCATAACGCCCTTCGTGAGTACGATAATGTGTTTTAACAAAGTGAGATTCACATTCCTTTTCATCCTGAGAAGGCGAAACATAATCAGAGATATCTTCTATTTCCCAAAATCTTTGAAGAAACTTATTTAATGATGTATCAAAGGCATGATGGATATGGACCGAGTGAGAATTAATTGGGTGGAGTGGTAGAGGTCCTGAAATTATCCACCCAAACATAGTTAATTGCGCTACCGGTGTACTAGGATGACCTGTACGTAATCCATCGCGAAGTACAGAACTGTATAAGTCAGCACCAATAAGGAAATCAATTTTATCATTGGAAGAAGGATAAGGATCTGCAAGTTTAAGATCTTGCAAATGGCTCAGTTCGCTCGAGATGGTAAATTGTCTAGGTACTTATTAAGTTATTTTTGGAACAACGAGAGTAGTGGTAGATAATGAAATTTCCGGGTTATCAATAGGTTTAATGATAACATTCACGGAACTAGAAATATTTGCTACGGTGTTACTACCAACGGACGAAATAGAAGTTGATATTCGGGAACGACGTAAACATAATATTTGAACAATAGATTCGCTTATAAAGGAAGCTTCTGAACCCTGACCTAACAAGGCGCGAACTTGAATTTGTCTACCGTTAGCAGCTTGTAACACAACACGAGCTGTAGCAAGTAACACTGGTTGCAACTTGCTTTTTTCAATAGAATTAAAATGACTACTAACGGATGGGTTTGATGGACTTACATGAGACGAATTTTCTGAATTTAAGTTATCTGACGAAACTAGATTAGAAGAACTCAAATTAATATTTGCTTCTTGATGTAACAGATAATGGTGTCTCTTATGGCAATGTTTGCACGAAAACTTACTAGAGCAGGCCTGGAGATTATGGCCTTTCGCTAAACTATTAATACACCGTTGATTCTTTCGAATATAAGAATGCCGATTGAAGACTGACAAATTCTTGAATGCATCACAAGCATATATCTTATGATCGCCATTACAAAAACAACATTTTTTAATCACAGATGTTTGATGAGAATTTAATGAGTTATTCTTAGAAAATTGTAGAGCATAACGTGTTTTGACATCTCTAAAGTTATACACATGAATAGCTTCGAATGCACGAATACGAGATGAAATAAAGGATTCCAAATCACAATATTTTACAAATTCAGTTGTATCGGTTACATGCATTTCCCATTCCTTGCGGGATTGTATATCTAATTTTGAAACAATCAAATAGACTAAAAAATGGTCTTCTGACTTAATTTTTAAACTATTAAAGGCAGTCCTAACTGAATTAGAGATATCTCTTAATTTTTTCAGATTTGGCAGGAAATCAGAGGTAATTGCTGGAAATTCACAAAATTGCTTGAGGTATGCGTTAATTAAGGAACGATTATTATCTAAACGGCTTTTTAACAAATTCCACGCTTCTACAAAATTACAATCTGACAAGGAAATGCCACACAACAGGTTACTGATTTCACCGACAAGACATGACTTTAAATAATGCAATCTGTCAATATCTGATAAAGAATTATTATTAATAACTAAGGATGTAAATAGTTCACGAAAATTTATCCAGTCTGTAACTTTTCCATTAAAAGAAGGAAGAACAATACGCGGTAACTTAACTTGTGACGATGGTGCGCAGGCCGCAGCGTTGTTCAGTGTTGAGTTCTGGATAGACGTTTTTTCAGAAATTTTCTCCAAGATGAAATAGAATATTTCTTGAAAAGCCTCCCTGGTAGTGTTGAAATGGTCGTCCTGGAAGTAGATCTTCTGTTCATCCTCGGAAGTCTTCAGGGATTGAATTTCAGCATGCTGCGTACGATATTTGCCCCAGTCCACTTCAAGTTTTAAAGATCTCGCAGAAATTTGATTTTTGACGTCGAGAATCTCCTGCTTCAATAAATATTGCTCCTGTACTAATCTCTCCATTTGTTTCTTGTCTGCTTTCAACATTTTGCTAGTCTTAGCAGATAATGTGAGGGTCGTGAAGTACTTTACGAACAACCTCGAAAATCGTTTTAACACTTACAAGTTATAACTTTGTAAGCGCCGAAGCACAATATAGAACTGCTACCACTATTTTGAATCCGACCCCGGAGGACCATAAATTGTTAACGTAATAGTTAACTTGAAAACTGCCGGAAATATTGGTAGGGAAAAATAATAGAATTGTAGATTGAGTTTTAATATTGTGCGTATTTATTCAGCAGAAGCTTACACCACACTGCCGAGCTGACCACTACAGTACAGTACCAATCCTAAACAGTTTCCACATCAGATTCTCTGTTTACTTCTATTCTTTCGGACTGTATGTTTGTTTATTTCGTTTATACTTCGGTCGTATATATTTAAAATTATTCTATTATCTTTAAAAATTGTGGTAATTAAATATTGTACGTGTAACCAATCGAGTTTATCTGTGTCTGATATTAATTTAGGCATGTTTAATTCATAGATTTCATTTTTTATGCAGTACGCTTTTACTTCATACAAACATTTTTTCATATTTTCTAGGCATTGTTCATCATCGTGTTTTTCTTTTGTTATTAAATGAAATATGATTTTATCTCTACTTATTGTGTTTAATGCAGGTTCCTATGAGTATGTTCTTTTTTTTTGTTGATTCAGAAATTTTTACTATTATACTCTTTGTCTATTTGTTCTTCTATACCTTTATTGAATTTTAAGACTTTCGATATGCAATGTAATATATGCCTTTGGCATTTAATCAAATCCTCATTGATAAAATTAATTTTAAATTCTGGTCTAACTCTGAAAAGTGCATCAGCATTATCATTCGTCTTTCCAGGTATAAACTTTATCTCATAATTAAATTCTTCTAATTTTTCTCGCCAGCGGCTAAGTTTAGAATTCGGATCTTTTAGGTTGAATAGCCAAACTTAAGGTTTGTGAATGTTTTTATTTCGAATTTTTCTCCATATAAATAGGGTCTAAAATAGGATGTTGCCCAAACAACACTTAATAATTCTTTTTCTATCGTCCTGTAGTTAATCTCGTGTGGGTTCAGGGTCCTTGAGGCGTATCCAATTGGATCTTCCTCACCTGCTTACACCTGACTCCGCACTGCACCTAGCGCATAGTTGCTTGCATCTATGGTTAGTATGAATTTTTGAGAAAAGTCGGGGTATATAACTATAGGGTCATTTATTAATAGTTCTTTACAGGTTTCGAAGTATTTTATGTTTGGTTTTGATAATCTATTTTTTCGTTTTTTATTTAGGCAGTTTGTAATAGGTTTCGTTATTTTTGCAAATTGGTTGACAAATTGGCGATAATAACTCATTAGTCCTAAAAATCCTTTCAGTTCTTTTGGTGTTTTCGGAATGGGCTAAGTTTTTACAGCTTCAATTTTGTCTGGGTTGGGTTTTATGCCCTTTTCGGTTATTATGTGTCCCAAGTAGACAACTTCTTTTCGAAATAATTCAAATTACTCTAATTGAACTTTTAAGTTATGTTCTCTTAGTATTTTAGTTATATTTTCTGAATGTTCTTGGGGACTCGTTCGTAGAATTATATCATCTAAATATACTTGGCAAATTTCAGTAATGTAATGTTTCAAGATTGTATTCATGAAACTCTGAAATGTAGTTGGGGCGTTTTTTAATCCAATAATCCAATGATGAATTCGAAATGGCGTTTTCCGGATGCATCTAATTTTTTTGGTTCAATCCATATAGGTGATGACCATGGGGAGTAGCTTTTTTGAATTCTTTTATTCTCAACGAGATTTTTTTGTGTGTTTATCGGCTTCGATTTTGTAGGAATTCGGTAAACTATAACTTTTAGTATAAATTGGACTGTCGTCTGTTAATTTCATTCTATGTTTAATGGTCGATGTGTGTGAAAGGAGTTCTGTTTCGTCTGGGAATACATCTTCATAAATTTTGACTATTGTTGTTAATTATCTTTTTCCTAATTCGTTCATATGATCCGTTCTCATTGTATACAAAAATTTTCTCGTATTGTCGTATGTTTCATTCGTTTGAAAGTTTATTGTTTTGTTATTAAAGTTGATAATTTTTGTTTGCACAGCTCGCAGTTCCGTTTCCTAAATCGATTTTAATCTTTAATTCTTTTAACGCCGGTGTACCCAATAGGATGTTGAAATTTTTATGAAATGGATATAGGTAGCATTTTATTAGTTTCCCATTTATTTTTAGATTTATGTACTCTTTCCTGCTTGTTTTTCCTGTTTTTGTCGTAAAAGTAAATTTTTCTTTGTCTCTCTTTGGAATTTTTAAGTTTGTATTTGCAAAGTTGGTGTCTATTAAATTTATAGAATTATGAATTTTTTTATCTGAATATACGGTAATTTGAAAGTACAATTTATGTTCAGGATTTATCTATGAAATTCGGATCTATTTCTAAAAAATGAGGGTCCTCTGCCTCGTTTGTTTCACTTTTTGATTCCCTATTTTTTCGTAGTCGTTCTCTAAGTTATCCTGTTCGTATTCCTGATCTTCATTCTCGTTATCTAGATTCTGTAACTCTTCAGATATCGAACGTGTTTGGTGTTGGTTTGGAGTAAAATAAGTTCTTGGTCTAATCGTTTGTTTCGTTGATATTGGTGTTGGTCTGTTCATGTGGGTTTTGTGTTTGTTTTGAGGTGCGAAAGTCTTCATTGGTGGTTTATCTGATTTGAATCTGATTGGTTGTGAGGGGAATCGTTTACTTTGCTAATGTTTTGTTACAAGTGTAGTCTTTGGACGTTATTTTGTTGTGCAGTGTAGTTACTTTTTAAATATGGAAATAATTTCTAATAAATTTATCGATTTCCGAGAGAATTTTTGGGGAGTCCTCGTTGCTAAGTTGTTTCTTAAGGGGTCTCTCATTGATGTGATTCTGTGAAGTACTACAAGCTTTTCGTTTTCGTCATAAATAATTTCAGTTTCCTACTTCTAATGATAATTTTTGTTTATAGTTAGTGAACATCTCGGAAATTTCTTGTATGAATTATATTCATGATATCTAACATCATACTCCTGAAATTTTGGTTAATTGAGAATTTTTCTATAAGAAATTCTTTCAGCTGTGACCAATTGTCAAAATATCTTTCTTGTATTATTTATCCAATTAGTTTTCCTTGTAAAAGCTATATCTTTTATACTATTTGGAACGGGGGAAGTATAGCATTTATCATTGAATTTATCTTTTCTACTCTTTTTATAAGGAATGCGAGTTGTTTCGGACTCCCATCGAAGGCGGGGATATCTGTAAAAGATCTGATTTCTAAAAATTAACGTCATCTTTCTGACCGATAATTTTTCAAATGAATCAATTAAATTTGGAGTTCAAGGTCGCCCTGGTTGATGGACGCTGATACTTTTGAGTAGACCTGCCGGGTTTCCAAGTATTTTTTCTGGCTTGCTCTGCAGATCTGGGCACGCGCTGCAAGTTGCGCTTTGTATACCCTATGAGTAAGATGATTTATGTAACTAACACAACAAGGGGCGCCGAAAGTAGGCCAGAGTTTAATTGAAGGGGAAAATGAACAGTATGAGATTAGAAGGATTCTAAATTATTTGTATAAAAAATCTATTGTAATAAAAATATTTGGTTGTGTATGAAGAATGTCGAAACGTAATTTATTAGATTGTTGTTTATTCTGCTCAGAGAAAGTATATATTGTAATAATTTAAATAAAAAGGCGTTTTTCAAAATAAAAAAGATTGTTAAGTGAAACAATTAACACAACATTTATTATCGAAGTTAAATACAATTATAATATTTGGGATCTCAGGGTCTTTATCTGGGTTTGATAAATGGGTGAATTTTATACACTCAATTACATTTAGCTTTTTAGGTAAATTAATTCGTCTGAACATCGACGAAATTAATTGCGGACGAAAATAAGACTAAACATTGAATTTAAATTAAAGAACTAAACAATTAAAGAAGTAAATAACTAACGAAGTGAATAATTAAAGAAACGAAATAATTAAAGAACGATCTGACATATCTTTTAAAAGAGGTTTACAATCAATTTTAAAGTTTACTACTTACGGCCGCCCAGGTCTTAATTTTGGTTTTTCTGTGCACACGATTTGGGGATATCACTGATTCTACTCATTAGAATTTGAACACACGTTAGTTGCTCTGGATCTCTGCTATCCTAGAACCTCGATCATCTCACCCTGAGCCAGTTTCCGGACGTAGGTCTCCTCAAAGTCTCTATGCGAAAATTTGTTCAGTTTGTGAAGCAAAACTTCTGCTTCCAAACTGCGATTTTATAAGTCTCTCCGTCAAAACTGGTTACTTGCGTTTTATGTAAACTATTAGCTCGCCGTTGGACTTCCTAGATAACCCTATTCATAATTCTGGATCCGCAAACTTTTACTGTTTCTATTTCTCTATGTGGACCGAACTGCTATGTCCCAGTTCTCGATAGTGATGGGGTCGAAATCACTTCACTGCTAAAAATAACGTGTTACTGGAAAGTAACTGCTACCGCGGTAACGTGTTATTGAAGCTAATACGTGATTGAATCACTCTTAAAATTCCTCGACTCGCGGTCGTTGTGGAGGGGGCAAAAGCAGGCTGGGAGGTTATGGAGCACTGCCCGCCTCTGGCGGCCAGTGATGGAGTAAATCACGCTTTTAAACTGCTATTCGGTAACGTTTTACTAAACGTGATTGAATCACTCTTAACATTCCGCGACTCGTCATCGCCCCTGGCGGCCAGTGATGGAGTAAATCACGCTGCTACTCCGGGTAACGTCGCTGAGAACGTGATTTGGCCGGTGATGAAGTGATTTTAAGATAGCGTTTAACCGGGTTCGGAATCCAGGGAAAAAAGAGATGAGAATAAGAAGCATTTCTTACACAATTAAGACTATTTCAGAAAGTCTGATATCGCGGCACTTAGCAACTGACTGAGGAAATGTGAGATTTTTCGCCAAATTTGCAAGCACGGGGTGAAAGTGACAGGCGCTCTTATCTCTTTCTGCAAGAGACCTTTTATCCTTTTCTATATTGAATAAACGAGAAACATTACAGATATCTACTAAGCATTATTTTAAATATTTTTGTAAATACAGCAAGTACACCATAAAAACAATAGACATGGTGAGAACAAGTAAATTAATTTCCATCAGCCATAACGCACTTGACAGTAAAATAATGGACCCTAATAACGAATAAAAACAATTGGAATGAAACTGGATTAATATTATTGTAGATTCAACTACTTGTAACACAACGAGCTTTATTTTGATTCATTGTTCAAATATAGTACGTTTAGAACAATCTATCAAAGGCATGTGAATGAATGATCGTACATTCTAATTATTTGAATTTATGAAGCGAATGAATAGATTTTGGAGAGTAGGGCTGAATAAATGTAACAAAATATGGTTTACGTTAAATCGCCCAGGAAATGTTTTTATGGAGGTATCATTTATATTATACTTAATGTAACACAGCCATAAGTCAGAAATGTGCTAAAACACAGAACGTATCATTCCTTTCATCATAGACATCTTCACTTGTATCTATATATAAATACAATGAAAAAGACAAAGGTTGACTTCGACATTAAAATATTAGTATAAGATGGTTACTTTCATCATAATTAACCAAAAATGAATTGAATTGATATAATCCATTAAACAGAAACTTCTACCAACTTCCAGTGCGAAATGAGAAAAACCAATTACATTCAAACACATAACAAAACTTACAACGTTGTAACTGATTTCTTTGTTACATTAATTACATTTATAGCAGTCAGATTAATTTTCATTTTTTATTTATTATTTTATTTCATATAAAATTAATATTTTCGCGTTCGGAGTGGGCAGGTAGCAAACAGCGTCTTGACCGGCTATCCTTTTTGAGGATTAACGCGACCTGCAGGTATAAACACAAATCCCTGTTCCCAATATTTTAGCACGAACTCAAATTATTCACAGAAATATTGGCATCTTGAAGGTGAACTTGAAATTACCTACGTAACCGAGTGGGGGTAGTTGCTATCGAAAATATTGAATTTGGGGGGGGGGGGGGTGCGCTGATTTGATTCTCATTGGCTCGTATCATCCCTATTTTAAGATTTTGTGGTTGGAACATTTGCTTACCGAGGTGTCGTGATAATCTGCAGAGCAGGCAAAAAGTCAGTCAAGACTTCTCTAGTAGTGAATTCAGTCACAAGATTAGTGGAAACAAGTCTGGCAGTATAGTGCAAGGAACAGAGAAGTTACACGTAAGTTAAATATATTGAATCTAACGTTCATCAAATCAAACAGTCACTATATATATATATATATATATATATATATATATATATATATATTGATTACTTTTTTTGTAGTATATATATATTTATATGGTACCGTCGCGGTCGTTGTCCAATGGCTCGTCTTAAAGATTAGCCTTCTCCAATAAGTGAGTTCCACGACTTCTATTTTGCTGTATAGTAAAAAACATGAAAGATGTAGTATTAACCTTCATAATTTGCTATTCATAAGAACAGATTATATCGTATGCAGGTTTCATTTGGTTTTAATGAAATAACATCAGACATTTAGTCAAGTTTATTAAGATTACTATTTTAGGAACTCTTCATACACTTACGTAGAACAAATTTATATAACATTAATTAGCAATTAATAACGTGCGGGTTGGTTTTCAAAGGTGCGATTTGCACAAATGTTACGGCCAAATTTTTTTTTATATAGACAGTAGTGATTGGCATAATGAATTGAGTATGATCGAACATTCGAGTATTAAAAATCATTCTAAATGAGTATATTTGGAATGACGAGACTTGTAAAGACTTCCGCAAGCGAATCATTAGATTATTCCACCCGTAAGCCTTAAAGTTAATGGCTACACATTGAATTTCATTCAGTTTTTAACAATATTTTTCTTTATATTTGCTCGTAATAAACCAAAAATGGTGGGACAACTGTCGAGACACAAAGGTCAACGCCACTATTGTTGACGTGTTACAGACATCAGCCACGTGGCCACAACAGTACAAACAGAGATTGTTGCGAGTGTTGGACCATAGGTGCTTTGGTTGTCAAAACAAATTTACTTTATACATTCGTATAAAGTACACAATACAAGAATATTCGACAAACAAGTCTCGATTATTATATTAGTGTATCATACTATACTGTCTTTACGAATCATGACGTATTTATCGAACCTTCTCCACATATTTGTTTCTCCCCGGAGAAAATCGATCAAATTCTTCTGCATTTGTTCATTTCACCACGTAAATATGTTCGACAAAATTTCGTCCAGTTATAGTTTGATAATCGTATCCATGACCTTGAGTTTTAGTTTCTTAACTTAGAATTATACTATTAGGGGTCAGCGTTGTGGTTGGAATATAGTATCCGTACATATTTATTTATTCCTTAGAATAATATACCTTTAAAACTTTCGAAGCATTCATTGACGAATTACTGTTAGCAGCTCTAATATTTCTGTCTTAAGTAAGCCGTAAAATAGTTTTCTGTGGCTGTCTACACAGAAATACACGTCTCCAGCTTTGTCTGTATTTTCTTGTAAATTTCCCAACTGATCTTCCGGGTCACCGCAAGGGGGTCAGTAATCCCTTCGGATACCTGAGAACTTATAAATACAACGAAGGAGGCATAAAATTTCCGCTATCGAAAAGTCGTGGAATTACTACATTCTCACCCGGTTGTAATTAATTGTTAAGTAATAATGCTATATAATTTTTGTTTTCATTAAGTTTTAGATTTCGAATTATTTTTTATTTAAATTATATGCCTAAAGGGGTCCCCAAATTTGGGGACGAAACGTTATGTTTTATAAAAAATTAATATTAAGAAAGACAGCCAAATACAGACAAAATTAATTTGAAAATATTAACACCACACAACATTTTTGGGATCCTTGTTCCTTTCTTCAGGGGCTAAGAAGAGCCTAGAGCGACACAACTGCACTCGTCAGTTGACAAAACTCAAAAGTTGTGTTTTGTTTTAAATTGCTCGTAATAAATTTCTGACCAACTCGCTGATGTTATTTCATTGATTAAAAAGTCAGATAAATATAATTTCTTATTTCATTTGAATTGAAATGAATCACATTTTAACTACATTTGAATACATTCTAATTATAGTTTTAAATGTGATAAATAAAACTGATTATACGCGTTATTATTGTGTGCCCGCTATAAAAATGATCAGACGTTTTAGCAATTAACTACCAGAATTTTTTGTTGACGCACACGCATAGACAAATTTCTTTCCGCTACAAGTAGGAGTCGAGGAACTTTCGATTACTGGACAACGGCAAGGACTGACCGTAATGAGAATTCACTGTCCGTGATAGCAGGCAGACAACTTATAAATAAACAATTTAGGTGTCCACATCGCATTTCCACTGGACGTGAAGCTTAGAAGTGATTCGCTGCGACTGCGAACTCTGTTTATATTCATCGTTCTCAGTTTGGTATAGGTACGAATATTAATTAAATTTTTCATTTCTTTATTGTGTAGATTTGTACCGTCATTACTCCATTTATTGTTTTAATATAGATACCTGCTACCTATCATGTCCAAAAGAATGAAGTCAAGCTACTTGTGGTCTTACTTCACCGTTTCGGATCATCAAAACAAAATGGCTAGGTGCGATCTGTGTGGGCAAACGTGCAGCTTCAAGACAACATCTACAAATTTAAAGAAACACCTGTCCTCAAAACACCCGACAGTAACCTTGCAGTTACAAAATGTTACTACACCGACCGCTTTATCTGCTACCACTGTTTCTAGTTGTGCTAGTACGACGACTGCTAATCTTATAGCGTCGACATCGTCGACCACTTGCACTTTGGCTACAACTGTTCTTCGACAAACTCAAACGTCAATGCTTTCGTTTGCTGCCCCCAAAAAACTCCCAGAGCAAAAGAAAAGGGAGCTAGATAACCTCCTTCTGAGGCTTTTTTATAATGATTTTCAACCGTTTTCGGTAGTTGAAGATCATGGGTTCAGAAAATTTATTAATGAGCTGAACCCATCGTACCAGTTACCAAACAGAAAAACAATTGCAAATAGCCTAATACCAGCAGAGTATGAAAAAACATTAACTGCTGCCCGATCAATTCTAAAAAAAAACCTGCTAAAAAAAACGCAACAGAATTCCGGAATAAAACCGAAAAAATTGATTCAAGCTGTAGAGACGAGATGGAATTCAGCTTACTACATGCTGCAACGCTTTTCTGAGCTTGAAGATTCAATAAAAATGACATTGACATTGTTACCATCAAAACAAATTCAACAACTTTCCACTGTCGAATGGAAACAATGTAAGGACTTGTGCTTACTTTTGCAACCATTCGAGGAAATTAGTAAGCAAATGAGTGGTGAACAGTACAGTACAGGAAGTGAAATAATAGTTATTGTAAATGGTATCAACCGTGTCCTAGAAAAATTTAAAAAACAATTTTCTAATGAGGACATTAAAACGGTTGTCATAGGACTTCAAAAGTCTCTAAATGACCGATTAAAAAACATTGCATTTAGTAAAACTATAGGTATTGCAACTCTTCTCGATCCTAGGTTTAAGTTACTTCCTTTTTCAGACTCGCCAATTGCAGCCGATGAGGTGAAAAAATATGCCTTAACATGCGTTGAGAAAGTAATATCAGATTCTCTAAGGAATGACGTACAATGTCAACAGTCGGTGGACCAAGCCACCTTGGAAACTGAAAAAAGCGATGAGGTCGCTTTATTCTCTGTTTGGGACGAATTTGACAAACTAGTTAACAAAACCTCGCCGAAAGGAACAATTAAGTCTAAGAATTAGACCGATATCTCGAAGCGCCATTCCTTAATCGCCGAGAAAATCCATTAACGTGGTGGAAACAACATAAACACGTGTATCCCAACATTACAGAAGTGAATCGAAATATGATTTCATATTGTGATGATTAAACAAAGTTCAAACTATGATCCTTGAAACAATAAAAAATGAAGAGCAAGCGCGACTATAAAAGAACTGCCGCAGTTAAGAACGTTACAACAGCAGTTACTGAAATCACCGGTTAAAGAAATCACCGGTTACTGAAATCACCGGTTACTGGAACACGTTATTCCCCAATCACTGCTACCGAGTAACACGTTACCCGGAAATCACTGTTAAGCCCATCCCTAGTTCCAACGTAAAGGGGAGATTCTCCTCTTTAGTAAGGACAAAGTCTCCGGAGCGTAAGTTAGGAGGGCGATCCATCCATTTGTGACGCTGTTGTAAAGTGTTTAGATACTCAAGCGACCACTGCTTCCAAAACGAACGATTAAATTTTCGCAACAAGTCCCATCGCTGTTTAAATTATTTAATACCACTCACATCCGGTTCAATAAGGGCGGATGGAGGCTTTAGCATCAAGGAATGGCCTGGGGTTAGGACTTGAAACTCGTTTGGATCAGAATTAAAGGGCTCAGCGGTCGAGAATTTAATGTCGCTTCTACTTGCACCAGCAAAGTGTAAACTTGTTCGTACGTTAATAGCTGAGATCCCATAACCGGAGCTATTAGTTTCTTCACGGATTTTATTCCTGCTTCCCAAAGTCCACCCATGTGAGGACTAGCAGGAGGATTCAAATGCCACTGTATTCCCGTATCGGCCAGT
This sequence comes from Zhengitettix transpicula, assembly GCA_037074705.1. Lineage (NCBI taxonomy): Eukaryota > Metazoa > Arthropoda > Insecta > Orthoptera > Tetrigidae > Zhengitettix > Zhengitettix transpicula. The sequence continues at coordinate 124,203,886 of CM073592.1, read as the reverse complement.
TCATCCCCTTTTTTGTCGTTGAACTCCTTAGCTGTCACGACACGTCTCCATTCTTCCAATTGTCCTTTTGCTCCAACGAAATTGGTGCCGCAATCACTATATATCCTTAACCCTAAGGGTGCCCTTTCCCCAGGGTGTAGAGGATGAACATTATATTCAGATAACATCGGTAGAAACCCTATCAATATCTCTGACCCCTAAAAATATTTATCCGACTAAAATATCGACTGTATTAGCATGTTTAATTATTTCCACCCCCGCTTCTGGGGGTGGTAGGCGCGTCTCACCCCGACAATGTTTGTTTCCTGGTCGCAAAGAACACGTGTATGAAATTTGGTGAAATTTTCTCCACCGGTGTAGATTTGTATAGGGAACATACAAATATACAAACAAACACTCTGCTTTATTTATTAGAAGAAGATTCATTGCTTGTCTACGTTATGGCGAATCAGTAGATTACCAGGTTTAAATCTTTGTTAACGATTTTAGTTCATAAATTGCATGCAGCCAGTAATTGGCATTCTCTGAATTTATCGCTGCGTGATAATATTCAGAATCTAACATCTCTGCATCAATTAAAGGTATAGATAATTTAATTTGTTTCTACTCGTTTGCTGTTGTGGAACAGATTGTGAAATGTCTCTTGAAGATCAAATTAATTTCCAGATGTTTTTGATGAGCAAGGTTAAATTGAAAAAGAGTTATTTCAAATTGTAATTAATGGTGCAACTCTTTTATAGCTTGTCTTGATCTGTAGATTTTTCATCTATCTGAATATCTTTGAGACGAGCTCTAAAACTATTAACATCAAAAACATCCAGCAGAAATGTTCTTGACCTTTAGGGTCCCACTTCATTTCCTTTTGTTTAGGGTTTTACTAAACATTTGGAACCCATTAACTTAAGGGGATCAAGTGTAGTGAAATTTGAACAGTAGGCCTATAAGTAAATTCGCCATATGAACTATTTTGTAGATAAACCCAGTTATAATGTACACCACAGAATGTACTGTGCAGGAAATGATTCTGGTAAATCTTTAGATATAATGTTATCTTTAGTCGTAAAGTGTTCAGTTCGTTTCCTCAGTAGTCAACCTTGGTGTCTAATGAGTGCAGTACTGTACCTCTGCTCCAATTTTGTTGAATATACCTTTAATATAATTATAATTGTATTCAGATCCTAAATCGCTGCCTTGATTGACTTAACTGAGTCATTAAGAAATCACAACGTTCTTCACAATTTGCATAAAGCTTTTTCGGGCTTCTAACAGAGTACTGCCATCGTGTTCCAGAAATTGCTAGAAGGCCGAGACGACTTTATTCGTTCTCTACACCGAGAAAGACTACATTCTTTATTCTTCAAAATTGTTAACAACTTCAGATTTGTGCTTAGGAAAATATACTAATGTATATTTGAATAATCATATCTAAAGCACTCAAAGGATTGAGATCCGCCTAAGGATTCTTTCTGCAAAGAACACAAACATCCGTGTGTATGAATTCCTTCCAAGTTGTTGACTGCTTGCGACCAGTGACCTGTACACAAGCTTAACAAATATTTTATCCTCATTTACTCCAAATGCCTTAAGAGCATAATAACATCTTTACATGTTTAATTGACTACGTAGGTGATATTAAAGAACAGAATAAGGTTAATTTACTCCAGGGTTGGTCACTATAAAACTTAAGTACAAGGCTCATTTCAGATCACCCAACTTGCCACGTTATTGTAAATAAATAGCAGCACATTTAGGTTTTAAGAACATTTGTAATTTTGAGTCATGGTTTAATATTCTACTTAAAACAAATAGATTGCAAGGTGCGTCTGGAACATGGATATTTTCCATTAATATATTTCTCCCATTACCATGCGCAAGCATTTTAATCCAAATCGCACATCTTATGTTCAGTTTAAGTTAAATTATATTTATCAATTAATTACGTCTCGTAGCATGAGTATTAATTACGCTCATATTATCATTGCCAGTTGTAACCTAAATTTATAAAATTTCGAGTTATTGTTCTTGTCCCTTCATGCGACACTTGATGCATATCAATTGCTTCCCTGTTTAATTATTATTTCATGAGATTTAGAAATCCAAGCCGTGTTTAAGTTATGATTTTCTCACGATTAGCCTGTCTCTCGAAAGAAAAATTATAATTATTTTCAAGTATAAAGTGACCACATTTTCATTGAGACAAAGCGGGACAAATGGGATGAAATGAGAATTACCATTTAGTTATACATATTTTATTGTATACATTCATATACTTGTACAAAAATGTATTTATTATTAATTATTGGTAACTATACAAATATTTGTAAAAAGTAATAATTTGAACATCATGATTTTTAATCAAATTAAATTTTTTATTGTTTAAAAAAATATGATTTTTTTTCACGGTCATATTTGTGATCCGAGTGAATACTTTGCAATAGATTGGGATCATTTATTAAAATGTCGTGAAATATTTCACATGAATTGGTGAAATTATATTTTACACTTAATATAGATTTTAAAGTTTTAATGTTCAACTGCGTTTTTTCAGTTGTCCATATTTGATTGATACTAGAAAAAACATGTTTGTTGTTGCATTTGTTCCTGGAAGGGAGAGCGTGAATTCTACAATTTTCAAAATATTTTGATAAGGAATATTATTCTGTTTAAAATGAAGGAATAACTCCGTCCATTTTTTGTCTGTTTCCACATTTGCTGACAATCAACATTTAATTTTTCTATCTGTAACATATCTTTTTATCAATGAAACCTCATCAAAAAGATCATTTTCGCAAATATTATTTTTCGGAAAATGGTTTCTAATATATTCAAAAGATTTTTCCACATATTCCCATAAAATCTCTTTTTTTAATGTCACCCAACGAAAAATTTTAATATCTTAGAATTGAACTGTCCATTCTTCAAGATATTCCAAGCAGTTATTATAAAAAAAATTTTACGTTTCAGAAAATCAGGTCGTTTAATGGCACCTTGTTCTTCCAACCTAGTGATGTCTTTTCGAATAATTAAAGGAATGTAATCGCTATCAATTCTTTCTCGTAATTTTGTTTTTAAATTATTGATTTCATTTGACACTTCCGTAATTGAAATTTTGTCCCCTTCAATAATTTTCACAGCATTTTGAAATAACGTAGCTTGGTTGTGGATGAACTGAAGCCAAATTTGTGATGTGTCATTTTCAAAAAAGAGCTGCAATATTCTTGGACATTTATCTTGTGATAAAAAGTTTGATTTTAATAGTTCGTATATTTTTAAAATATTTTCTACAGCTGGTAAAAGAGTTAGCCATCGTGTTTTGCTGTAACAAAGAATTATTTTATATTCGATTTCTGCGCTTTCACAAAAATCCTTCAAACTTTCAACACGCACAGTACGAATAAATTTTTGCAATAATATTTTCAACATCAACTGGAAGTAAGTCAGATGCTGTTTGAATAGAATATGCGCTGCACAACCTACTCCAATAATTTTTTGGTTCAATGTTCGTTAAGTTTCGTAAAAACGTTATTGATGCCTCTTCTAGCTTTGCGTTATTGTTATCCGCACAATAGGCAATAATTTTATTGTTCAAATTATTCTTTTTTAAAATAGTACTTATTGAATCAAAAATTATTTGTGAAGTTTCGCCCGGCAATGAAACAAATATTCTAATTTTAATTCCTGTTTCTGGATCAAAAAATCTAACAATTGTGGGAAATAATTTTAAATCTTTGTGGTTGGAAGCATCAGAATATATGGATATAAATGCGCATTTTTCTAATTCGTTCTGCAATTGAGAAAACGAATATGGTGAAAAAACATTACAAATAATTGCTTCGGTTTTTGTCCTTGCACATGCAACTTTTTTGTCGTATAATGTTTTGATCATTTGCGACGTACAATCCATTGATCTGAAACTTTGACTGTGGTTCATGGTGTGGAAAGCAAATAGCCCTTCCGCTAATGCTATCTGCTTTTCCGTGTTGCCAAAGTTAGCACTGCGAATAAACTGTTCCAATTTAGACGAGGAAGCGGCATTATTTAAAAATCTTTTGTGCCTCTTTGTCGCTAGATGTTTAATATAGTTTTTTCCACCACGTGAGACCAAAAATTTAGCATTGCATTTATCACACCGTACCGTATTGTCCATTTTGTTTTTTTAATAAATGGAAATTCTCTGCTTAGCTCTTCATTAAATTTGCATTCTCTTTTTTTACTTATCTTTTATTCTGTGGGTAAATACTAGAAATAAATAAATTTACAACAAAGGCTAAAAAAGAATATTAAATTTTACCTTATTGACCGTTCCGTTGTGGCGACTATTGCTCTAACTTCGTGAATCAAATAATGAGTCAAACCGAACGTCAAATTGAAAACAACAAACCGGACTGTCTGCACTTATCTGAATTAGCCGATACGTAATGACAATGGTCGAACACCACCGAGTAAATCTAACTCGGTACATTCCCTAATTTAGTTTACTCTGCACGCATTTTATGTTTTTTTATGTATTTTTTATTTCTTTATATTCACGTAATAAATAATAGGTAATATATTTTTACAGTACATTTAAAATAAGAAATGCAGATATTTTCTAAAAAGCGGGACATTTTTAAAAATCGGTGGGACGCGGGACAGTCCATCAAAAAGCGGGACTGTCCCGCCAAAATCGGGACGTGTGGTCACTTTATTCAAGTATCTTTGTAATTAAGATAAGGTCGGTTGTATGTCAGGTTTCGTACAGCAAACTATTTGTAATGGTTCAAAATTACGTGTTTAAAAAATGTAGTTGTTTGGTTTATTTACCGAGTAACCCATATTTGACACTATTTCCAGTTTCTCTGTACTCATTACAATAGTGTGTGAAGGATCTCGCAAGCATGAGGAAAACTGCTAGCAACAGAAGTATTGTGCTCGTTTGTTGTTATGCTTGTTACAGTAAAACATATTTCTCTCTTTTTTTTTTAATTATTGAAATTAATCCCTCGTATTATAGTCTAGAATGCGACGCCAAACTCTTGTCTTCAGGGTACATTCCTGTACTTGTATAGATGCGCCATGGTTGAACAGCTTAAGTTCGACAATTTTACCAATATAAATGTATGTATGTATGGAATGCAGTTATTGAACGTCCTTCTGTCCTACACATCCTGTGTTTATTGTTGGGAATGACGAATAGTGTGTGGGGAAAATTTTAAGGAAAGCGATGAGAATGGCAGGAACTTCGCTCCCCGAAGAATAATTTATTTGCGCAGTGTTGTCGCAGTCTGAAGTTGTATAATATAACACGTAATAAATTAATTGCGATTGCGAATTGTAGGTAATTGTTGAAATTGCCTTTGTAGAGTATCGAATGTTGCTGAAAACAAGGAATGATAAATTAAGTCGTTGCAATGTAATTAAATATAGATATGGTAATTGTCTAATTACGATAATTTAATAAAGGTGAATGTAAATCACTTTACTTCATTATAGATAAAGTTTCTGTAAAGAAAGGCGGTAAGGACGTCTGAGTGAAGTGTTTACAAGTTACAGACAATAAATATATATAAATATTTAAAAATTCCTTTAATAATTGAATCCGTGAAGTTTGTCGGCTGTGCTCCCAAGCATGAATACTGAATATTTAAATGGTATTATTATTTCTCCCAATTTCCTGATTTCTTACTCGCTTTCAATTTTTTTGTAGTAGTTCAATTCTTCCATAATTATGTTTAGCAGTAACCTCCTGTGGTCTTCGCAAGAATTTTTGTAATTGAGATAAGGTGAGTAGTATCTCAACGTTTTTCACACGAAATCATTTGTAATAGTTGAAAATATCTGGTTTCAAAAATGCAGTAAAGACGTCTAATTCATTTGGTGTAGTTACCTAACAACACACCCATTGTTGACTTTATTGTTAAAAGTTTCAAAGTATATGGTGCAGTAATGACGTCGAAGTAATTATTTTAATTCAGTAGTAAGACATTGTTGACGTTATTGTCGTCAGAGTTACTTAAAAGGGTGCCGTCATAGCAACGGTGTCATAAGATTAATTATGGACTTGCGTATTGTTGACGGTAATGTCAGTGTCGGTTTATTGGATGCAGTCATGGCAAAAGTGTCATTAGTATTTATTAAGGACTTACGCATTGCTTACGTTATTTTTCTTTCGTTGTTGAATTTGAGGGACTACGCTCTGTCGCTATTCTGCCTTCTTGTATTTGTATAGAGGTCCCATGTTGACCAGCTGGCCGTAAGAAATGTTGCATGGTATGTTCTTATTGTACGTCCTTGTATAGTGTTTATTTTTCAGAATGACGAATGGTGTGGGAAAACTATTAGCTGAACGACGAGAAAGGCCCGGAAATCGGCCTATGCATGTCAGCTTTGTTATTGCTCATTCATACTAAGATGACGTGTAATAAATATATTCCTAGTCGTAGGTAATTGTTGACGTTGCCCTTTGTAGAGTATTTCGTTTTCTACGTAGAAGGAATGATTAATAAGTCGTCGCATTGTAGTTGAATAGTGATATCATTACCTTAATTTGCCTAATCTTGGTGTTAATGAGGAGTGTAATGTCTTATAAATATATGAGTAAGGCGGTAAGGAAGTCAGGTTGATGTGTTCTTAAGTGATAAGAAACAAAGTAAATTTGTTCCTGATAGCGTCAACAACTCTCAGCTTTTTTAAAACCTTTTCCTATTGTATCAAGGATGCATAGAGAGCGGAATGCAGATGGTTGGTTCATGCTGCCTTTTCCTTTGTGGATTGAAACAACGGTTCATCACTACAACTTTTAAAATAAAATGAAAGGCCTGACCGATGGAAGAGAAAGCAGTCTAGATGCTGAAAATTGTTATGCCGACAAAGAAGTGTAGCTGCCCAGAGGTTTCCTGTGATTTGCCAGTTAGCCAAAAGGTCCACCTGGGATACCTGACTCCAAAAGATAAACAGGTGTTTCTGTCTGTGACGTTAACAATCGAGATTTCTGACACATGTATATGCCCTCGCATATGATCCCTTTTCTTTTTTGTTTATGTTAAGAGTCTCATAAAATCGCCCTAAGGTTTCTCCATTAACGTATCAGAAATTTATTAGAATATTTACTGTAGTTAAAGAAAATTATCTAAAATTTAAACTTAAGAGTGAGTAAATTTTAATTACTTTGATGGAATTGAAAAGGACTGTATTGAATTTGTGTAAATCCTTAATTATAAATAGATTAAATTTAAAGACAATCAAATTTTTATTTTTTCGTATGAAAAAAATCCCTCTCCCAGGTTTGTGTTACATAAGCCCCATTTCTTAAAATAAGAAAACATAAAGATGGGTAGCATTACAAACTGAGCACATTTTTTTAAACGTGTATTAAATCCACTTATTGTTAACTTAATCATCACATCCCCTTGAACTGTGAATTCTTTTCTGCATGATCTGGCCCTATGTTCTTGACACAGTTTGTTGGGAAATGCTTTGGTAAATGTCTGCAACTTGCTTACTACCATCAATATGTGCAATGTTCATCTCACTACTCAAACATTTTTCATGTTAAAAATGCTATCTGATATTAATGTGCTTTGTTTGTTGATGAAACTCTGGGTTCTTGACTAAACGAACTGCACTTGCATTATGAACTTGAAGTGTGGGAAATCTTCTTAGCGGTGCTACATCATTAAAAAGCCACTTGAAGCAAATTATTTCTTTATTAGCATCAATAGCAGTAACACTCTCTGCCTCTGTAGTGGTTAGTAACACAGATAACTGTAGACAATTTTTTCATCGCATCAGTCGTCAACGATATTTCAAAAACAGACTTTCTAGTTGTTTTATCAGATCTGCTACACTATAAGCATCTAAAATATTTGGATGAAAACCATATATATACAAAATTAGTTGTTCCTTTGATAGACTTAAGAACATTCTGAACCAATGCTTTTTGATCATCTTTATCTAGAAACTGAGAACAAAATAACATGGCAAACATAATATCTGGACGTGTAGCTACAGCCCTGTATCTTTAACTCCCAACTGGTTGTCTGAAATGAATTTTCTCAGAATCTATTATTGCAGTATCATCTACCATCTGATGTTTTTCATTAGGTGTAGATACAGCATAAACTTCCTTCGTGTTAAACTTTTTGACTAATTTTTCTACATAGTAGTTCTGACACGTTTTTAATTTCTCAATTCCAAATTTCTAAAAAAAAAATATTCTGCTCCTTCACACGATCCTTTACGCTTCCTTTGTAGCTCCTTCAGAAAATTATTATTGACCATGTTGTCAATGTGACCATTCTAAACCTTTAATAAAAAGTATAATTTTTGATTTCCAATCATAAACATATAATGCTAAGAACAACTTCTATTTTTCCCATTCATACTTTTCAACACACTGTTTGAATCTCTTGTTCCAGCAGGTTAAAGATTGCTCAAAACCATAAAGACATTTGTCTAGCCTACAAACTTGCATTGGCCAATTATTGTAGTCTTCTAAATGTTTCATGTAAGTGTATTCATTCAACGTTCCATACAAAAATGCAGTCTTCACATCAAACTGTATTAGATATAGCTCACCATTAACTGCAACACTTATCAGAGTATAAATAGATTAAAACCGTGCAGCTGGATTACAAGTTTCATAATAAAGCACATCTTCCTGTCTGGCCTGCACCTGGTGGCTTGAGTGACCATGTGCAAGACAGAAAATGCCAGCCCCTCTCTAGGCATGCAGAAAGGTTTTTAGTTTAGTTACTTATGGGAGTGTATAAAAAGTAACAACTTTTTGAATTAAACAAATTAATATATATAACTATGTTTATAACTTAGAAATTTAAAGTATATCATTGATTTAAACTTTCTTATAGGTTGTGAGATATAGGAAGTCATATTGGATGCGCAGTACAGCTACAATTACACGACAGTGGTTTTATGTGCTTCTAATCTGGACACTACTTCCTATATCCAGTGACTTATACATCCTTCCTTTAAAGGAATGGGTTCATACTTAATAATTATTGCCTACTATTTTGATAAAACCAAGAACATTTTAGATTGTGTAATTTACTTACTGTTGGACTGACAGCAATTTCTTATTTTAAGGATTGAAATAAAAGTTGAACAATTTCTTGCATCTATATTTGCAAAATCTGATTTTTTTTCTAGTATACAAAGTATCTAATATTTCAGATTTGATCAAAATAATAGATAAATCACTGTCTTTGTTGACCTTAAAAAATTCTGTATAATTTCTTACTTAGAAAAAGTTCATTGTCCAGATGCAACTGCAACTGGTAGAGTAAGAAATATTCTTAATGTTGTGGAAAAGTTGACATTAAATTATTTGTAAAAATATATTGTAAAAGTTTGTGTGGATCACTAGACTGATTTTCTAGAAAATGCAGTTTCAAAGTGTTAATTTCATTGTACAAATCAATATCATTATGGTGGTTTGTAGTTTTAATTGAATACATATTTATTTACTTTCAGCCAATTATTTCATGTTCTATCTTAAGTATACAGTTGCATGTGGTACACACTCATTACACATATCTGATACTTGCAACAATTCCTCACAATGCTGACTAGAAAATGTTTAGCTCAGCAGATCAAACATGACTGGTGCCAACCTAACTTCTTTTGATCATCTACATCTTTGAATATCGTACATACTTACATTCACACATCCATCCATGCATATATACATACACACGTACATCTACACTGTCAATCTCAGCTTCATTTCTTGAATGTGATATATTATTGAATAAATTTATTTATCTATTTATTTACATACATTTGCCAGTTGATAATATAGTGTTAATAATTGCAGTAATTATTTGATCCATGATGTCACGTGTTGTCGTGCTCACAATCATGAATATATAATATTGTAGTTGAAAATGTATTGTTTTAGTAATTATATGTGGCAGTCATAATCCTTTAACAAACCAGGACTTTCACTAAATTCTTCACGATTTTCTGTTAATAATAAAGAGTCAACTCACTTTTCCCCTACAGTTTGTATATTTCAGTTCTTGTATAACTTTATCAAATCTTTCTTCTATCTCCACAATTTATGATTTTGTAATCACTTTCGTGTTTCTTTCCTAGTAGTTCTATCCATGTTAGTTTTTCATTCTCCACTTCAGCTTGTATCTTATTATCATGGAAATTGAGGATTACTTTGTGCCTGACAACAGTCTTATAATATTATGGTAAGAAACGAGGACTTTATTACAAAACTCAGTTCCAACATTTCCTGTCCTTGTAATGACGTTTCTATCAAAATCTGTTTGCTAATTATTTCAATATTTTCATTGCCTGTCTACCTTATGGCAAATCAGACAAGTACCAGGTTTCAATCTCTGTTAAGGAATTGCAGCCAGACAGTTACTGCCATTCTCTGAATTTATTGCAACATAATAATAATATTTAGGTTCTAATTTTTCTGCATATCATCATTCAATTATACATTGTTTATATGTTGTATACTTCTTAGCTCTTGTGGAGCAGACTGTGAATCCTCAGTCTAGTCAAGATCAAATTTATTTTCAGTTTTGTTTGAAACATTTATAACATGTGGTTCAATTGTGGTTATTGCTCCAACTCTGATAATGGATTGTGGTGATTTCTAGTTATGATAAATGATGTCCAATCTGGAGCTTGGAGTGACCAATAATGAACGTTGAGATTTGTTACTTTGTTTCTTCTAGTTATTGTGAATTTGAATAGTTTTCACCTTGTGACCAATAAAATATCATTGGCTAATTTTACTACTGAAATTTAATTTGGCTTGTATACTTCTCCATATTTGTGACACCCCAAATTATCCCTTTCAAATTTGCTGTGTCTTATTTATCCAAGAGCCTTGCAACAAGGAAGTTCCATTACTATATATTATATATGGTATGTATGAAATGAAAGATTCCTTATAGATGTTTCCAGACACTATCAGAACCATTCAGTGCCATGACCTTCCAGTGAGAGAGAAAGTTAGTTGCCCAATGTAACATAATGGCTAACAGTTGTCAGCAGCTGATGTGCTGTTCACATCTATTATCATATGCTCAAGCTAGTAGGAATAAAGATTACAATTATTGTGACATAGATTTTAAAAGCCAATATTTTTGGTTGGTTTACTATGTTATATTTGTACTGGTTTTCTTAATTTATTTCCCTGCAGCATTAAATTGATGGTTACAGTAATTTCTTACAACAGAGTAGTTTTCCTGGCACTTCAGTTCCGTTATGTAACACACATACTGAAATTTCAATTTTTTTTGAATGTATACAAAAGCCAATAACACAAGGAACTAACAATTCAATACGACAATCTTACACAGGTACAATTCCGGTGCATTTAACTGCCTAAGCATAACGTAGTGACAGCTCTTTACAATATTAGTGTGACCCTGCTCCATCAGTTTAAATAATTCACTTTATTTTGCCCAAACTTATCTATGTTTATGAGTTTTGCCTAGAAGATAAACCACAAACTAATCTTCACAGGTCAAATTTACCTATGTAGTTTTCACATTTTTGTATGGGTGCAGAGAAACACTTCGAATTATGTTATTGTTGGATACAATGGACTCTATCGAGCTACCATATGGCTCAAAAATCCAATATTAACTATTTGAGTTGAAGACTGAGAAAATATTGTTCAAGGTAGCACAACATGTAGTCACAAAAACATATACTGTGGAATTATGGCAGGTGAAGGTGTTCTGTTGTAGGCTACAAGAATGGGCCTAGCTTGAGGATAAGTCAAATGATTTGTTGAGTGCTTTGACACTCACAGCAGAGTGTGATGCAAATCTGGGAACATTTGGAGGTATTACCACAGACAAGGCTTGTTTATTAAGGGCAACACAAGTGTAATTCAAAGACATCCTGATACAAAATTTTTCGCTTTTATGGCGTAGTTATTTTTGGTGCCACCTCTAGCGGCAAGGTCAGGAGCAGGAGCAGTTATGACACTGTTTGTGGCCTCTTTGTCCGTGCCCTATGCCTTTGACATATTTGCACTGCTCTTTGAACTCAGATAGGCACTAGTCACCGTGACAGTGGAAGTACTCGAGTACTCCCAAGACACCGGGACAAATAAATTCTGCAACTGCGTCAGATGCTGGTTTGTTGTGTTGTCAGGCTTGTAAACAGGCATTCCTGTCTAGTCAGAAGCTGTTTGCTTATAGGGCATTGTCCCAGGAAAGGCCTGTTGTAAATGACTTTCTATAGATTCCTTTGAATTTATATTGACAATTAGTTATTTACTCATTTATGTATGTACAGTAAAACTAATGGAATTCTTACTTCACCAATGTACATAACATAAATATTAGCTTTGCTTATGCAAAAAGTATTTTGATTCTTAATATACTGCAATTTACTAAGGTATTAATTAGTAATGACTGGCAATATCAATGGATTTAACAAACAGAATTTGAAAAAACTTCTATTTTGTAAAGTGACTTTTAAGATAAGATTCATAGCAGTGCAATGAATTAGTGATGTCCCATAATAATTTTTCAGGGAGTATTAAAGACATGGTAGTTTCAAAGTTACTAGGTTTTATAACAATAAAGTAATATGAACATGATAAAATATATTTCTGGATTTTCTTATTATGAGATTATACTTCACTTATTTTAGTTGATTATGAGATACTTTCACATATTCATAAAATGTTTCACAATAAATTAATTGTTTTTGTATAATAATCTTAACTTAATATTTTAAAATATATGTACTAATAATAGTATGTAAGGTCACAGTATTATTTCTGAGTTAGAAGTTTCTGTTAAAAAAAACAATTACTATTAAACTGAATTGCTTCAGAGATCTGAAAGTTACTATGATATTTTACTGGTAACAAATTTTGATCATGAATATTGCAGTAACATTTAGGAAGAAAATGATATATTATTAACATTTTGTTTATTTCAATATATAAATATAAATAAAAAAAAATGTGTTACAAAACTTCACAATCCAGAGATCTAGTTATATCATTTGGATGGGGAAAATAAATTGATCTAAACAACTTGTTTGATTTAATACAAAATTTGCCATAATTCAGTACAAAACCCTATTTGATGACACAAATAATGTAATCTAAACACAAACTATATTCTCTTCTTTTCTTAAATAACAAAACTTAAAGCAGAGTAAACCGAGTTCCAAATTAAGCATATTTAAATATATACATGTATTCTCACAACCTACTATATACAATAATAATAAAGTATGACTTTACAAATCAAAGAGAGAAACATTTACAGAACAGAAAGCAGGGTAACGTAGAACGAGTCTTTTGGCAAATGAATTTAAAGTTCTCTATATTAACACATTCCCTTGAACTGATTAACATATCAAGAGCTGACCTTAGTTCCTGAAACTGTCTTTTGGGTAATGCTTTGGCAAATATGTCAGCATATTACTCACTACCTGAAATATGCCCAACGTTCAGCTCTCCACTCAAACACTTTTCACATACAAAATGGTATCTGATATCAATGGGCACGGATCATTAATGAAAGTCTTGTTTCTTTGCTAAATGAAATGCACTTCCAGTATCAACTTGAAGTGTGAAACTCTTTCCAGTGATGCTATATCATCAAATAGCCACTTAAAGAAAATTATTTCTTTAGTAGCCTCACTAGCAGCAACTGACTCTGTAGTGCTTAGTGACACAGATTGTTGCCGACAACTTACCCATCCTATTACTCCTCCACTGTATTTGAACAATATTCCAGAAACAGACTTTTAAGTCGTTATATGAGTAGCATAGACTGCATGTCTATAAGCATCTGAAATATTCGGTAGCACACAACATTTGTACAAAATATCAAAATTAGGTGGTTCATTGACATACAAGGCTTTTGATCAGCTTTTTCTTGCAACTTGGAACAAAATAAACTTGCCCAAAATAATAAGTAGACATATTGACTCCATCAATTTTTTTTTATAATTTTAGGCAACATGCTACATTACATACCACTTTAAGCATCTTCCTTAGTTATCAGGCCTACATCAAAAATATTTATATTACTTATATTTAATTTAGCAACATAAAGATTCTTTTTATTTATTCCGTATAACACCTTCTATATTCTAACTTATATTGTTTATAGTAACCATAACCTGACGAGAACGGAAGTTATATAAAACAATGTTTCTAATATTTAAAATTGTTGACGAAGTAATTATGGATGAATTGTAATAGTAGGTGAATTAAACAGATAAATCTGGTGATATACAGGTTGTGATGTTTCAATGGATTTATTAATTAAGTTCTGTAACAAACACGAACAATTTTCAGATCAGCGAAAGCTCCTTGTTGTTGAAGATTGTTAAATTCATATTAAGAATATTGAAACCATATAAAAGTAGTCATAACGAATATAGATATATATTACTGTAAACGAGAGATTTAATTTGACTTATGTCCCATTCTGTAGAATGGGGTGTCGGAAGTTTCCAGCGTGCGGCGTAACAAATTCGAAAACGTACACCTGATTGGCCCACACGGTAGGCTGTTTTGTATAAAAACCCTGAGTTAGAAAGGCACGATCGTCATAATTGGTCTGAACTCGCAACTGTTCACACCCTGGGGATATCGGTAGCGATCCCAGGTTTGCCGGTGGACAGTTGTTCTGATTCCCGGCGGATTTCATCCGTCGCGTAACCAGGAGCCTCTCGAGGCTTGAGTTCGGGCGAATTTCCAACCTGTCTTTTCGAAGACTACACCTGCCTGCGAACGCAAGATCATCATAATTGGTCTGGACTCGCAACTGTTCACACCCTGGGGATATCGGTAGCGATCCCAGGTTTGCCGGTGGACAGTTGTTCTGATTCCCGGCGGATTTCATCCGTCGCGTGACCAGGAGCCTCTCGAGGCTTGAGTTCGGGCGAATTTCCAACCTGTGCTTTCGGAGACTGCCCACTGTCTGCGGACCACGTCCACTGGGTGGCGAACGCTTCGGCCAATCAGCGGCCTCCTGCCTTCAGGAAGCAGCGGTCGGCAGTCTTCGAGAGTCTGCGATGGGCGCGAGTGAAAGAAGTTTGTAAACGTGTAAATTGGAGACTGATCGATATGGTTCGGACGTAAAATTGCTGATTATTAAAATTAGTGTACATCCGTTTTACGTTAACCCACAGACGGGTGGCGAAACTTAAGGGGTGGTGAGACAATGGCTGGGTTTCAGCTAATTTTGAGACGGACTTAATTTTGTTATTTAGGGTCTTGTGGAAATTGATAACTTTACTTATCGGTTGCTGGAATTCGCTTTAGCTCCGAGCCTTGTTTCGTTTCAGTAAACTGACATTTCGCTATCCTCGTGCTAAACTGTTTTTCATTGACATTATCGCAGTTTTAGTGTTGGAGGGGCGGTTATGTTTGGTGATCTGGTAATTTTTAATTTGGATTTGGACTGTTTACGGTTTGGTTTCGAAACTGGTCAGTTGATTTAATGATGCAGTTTTGAATTATTTTAATGCTTGTTATTTTAAGCGAGTTCCCAGACTCCTTAATATTCGCCTTCCTGTTTGTTTTCCTTTTTTAGTGTGGGACTGGGTTTGTTAGTTGGACTGCAGGTCGGGCTGGTGTATATAGGTGGTTTTAATCTCGTTTCTTTTTTTTTTTTTCTCGTTCGTTTAACGGATAATATTTTACAAGTGGTCTTCGGGTGGTTAAAAGACGTCGGGAATGTTTTTCGGGAGTGTTCCGTCGTGCTGCCGGTAATTTCTTCCTAGATCTGAGCACTCCAGTCGCAGCCCGACGGCCTTGCCGTGAAGGTTTTTTGGGTTTGCCGAGGCTTGCTCAAGAAATGCTGTCTGAAAGGGAAAATAAATGATTGACCTTCCTTTCCTACCTTTCTGTTTTCAGGTTTTTCATTTCAGGTAAGCGACTTAGTCGCACAGTGGGAGCTTATCTCCTTAGGTGGAAGCAAGCCCAGTAGTTGTGCTCCTTGTAGCAGGAGCCTGCCGCAGCTTGTGGAAGCGTTCCCCGCCCTGATTGGAGCTTCTCTCCACTCTAGTTGCTAGTGTTAGGGTATTTCAGTGTCAGGGTCCCGTTCACGTCGGATCAACCCGCGCACTGTAGGCAAAGGTCAGAACTTTCTCCCAATCTTTAGAATTACTGAACCAGGGTAAACCGGTCTCTTATATTAACGACATTAGCTGGTCATGGCGCCGCAATATTTCAAGCAAATTGAGCGTACGAGGTCATAGGGGGACGTTCTTGCTGTTCCACCAATTGTGTTGCTCGCAACATCGAAGGCTATTTGTCACATATAGAGATTCATCAAAGTCTTTTTGGACATAGTATGTGCTTGGTCCGGTGGTGTACTCTTTGTTCTCAAATTAGTTCCTTTTTTACGGAAGTGTACAGTTGGCGTTTACTCCTGTTTGCTTCGACAGACTTATATTTATTCTAATTCTCAATCGCTGGCTTAATTGACTTCTGACGTTAGAGGGATGCTACTATTTTAACATTTCTGACTTGTGTTCTAGAGGATATACTATTGCATTTCAAATCTCACAAACATCCGTGTGAATGCTGTGGTCCCTGGCACATTGGTCACTGGTTTGTACCAGCAGCCAGTACTCGTTCCTTAGTGTTGATATTTGTCCTAATTTATTCCAATGACTCAAGAACCATTCTTCCGTTTGTGACTTCGTAGTTCATTTAGAAGTGAAATAGTTTCATTTAGTCCTCCATTAAGATACACGGATTTCCGTGTGCACGGACATTGACCAAAATCGCAGTGATGCCGTACGTTTTCATTGTTGAATTATTTCGAACACCAATTTCAGTGTGTTTTGTGTTCCATTGCTTGTATGGCGCCATTTTGAATTAATCGTTATCATTCAGTCCTAAGACTATGTTTGAAGCTTCTTTATTCGAGCCTGTATCACGTTCACAGGCTTTATTTTCTGATATTTGGTCTGGGTTCTTGAAACTAGATGCGTTTCAATTGCTTCCCTGTTTGGCCAGGATTTCATTAGCATTATAAATACAAGCCTAGTGAATCTTAATTTTTCTTACAATTAGCATCGGTCTCTCGAGCAGGTAATCATTATTTTTAGCAGTATCTACCTTTCGTTTTCCTACCGACCTCTGTAATTGAGATACGGTCCGTTTCTTCCCGTATCTTGCATTAAATTAATTTCTACAGGTTTAAAATGGTTAAAGGTTAAATTCACTCATGAGGTTGAAGTCATTTGGTTTCGTTACAAAGTAACCCATCCTTGCCACTATTTCCAGTTTCGTCTTATACGTTACAATGGTGTCTGCAGGATCTCTCTGGCATGAGGAAAACCACTAGTGACAGGCTTATTGTGCTTGTTTCTTGTTCTGATCGACACAGTTCACGTTGTTTCAATTATTTAAATTAATTTTATATTGTTATACATATTGTGAGTCTAGAATTCGACGTAATACTTTGTTGTCTCTGAGGCACTTCAGTGTGTCACTATTGTACCTTCTTGTGCTGGTGTAGAGGCCCCATAGTTGAAGAGCTTGCGTTCGGCAATTTTTCAATTATAAATGTGTGCGAAGTGTGTTAATATTAAACGTCCTGTCATACGCTTACATAGTGTAATTTCTTCACAATGACTATTGGTGTTTTCTTGAAAACTAAGGGAAACTACGGCAATGGCTGAAACTCCGCTTTCAGTAGAATTGTTAGGTTTCGCGGTGACGTCACGGTTAATGCGCATCTGAAGTTGCCAACTAATGACTTGTAATAAATTTCGAGTTGTTGGTAATTGTTGCCAATTGTTGCCATTTGCGTGTGGACATTGCCCATTGTAGTCTTGCTTTAAAAGAGTTATGATATAAGTCGTTGCATTGCAGTTAAGTATAGATAATTATCTCTACGGTCATTTAATAAACGAAATTTTGCGTTACTTTACCCGCGAATTAATGTAGATACTATGATGTAAGGCGGTGTGAAATTCTGAGAAGTTTAAAAGTTACAGATATTAGTTCTTTACACACGTGTATGTCCGAGGAAGAAATCGTTAATAATTGCTGTAATAATTTGATCCGTGTTGTGTCGTCCTTGATCATATTTCAATTAAACTGCTTTCGTGGTCTGTTTCACTAAATTCATGATTTTCATGAGTAGTTTGACGATTGAATTCTTTCCCCGGTTTGTTTCAATTCCAGTAAAGCTTTGTCAAGTCTTTTTTTCCCCCACAATTTAAGATTTCCTAATCAATTTCAGGTTCATTTTCTAGTAGTTCAGTTTTTCATTATTTCTCATATGTAGTTCTTCGCAAGGACCATGTATGTTGTTATGGACATTTGGTATTAAATTGTGCTGATAAGTCCAAGATTAATAATATGGGATTAAAAAAGATTTTAAATACAAAAAAGCCAATATTTCCTGTCCTTGGAAAGACGCTTTCATCAAAATCGGTTATTTTATTTTATAATTTTCATTGCTTGTCTACGTTGCCGCGGATCAGTAGATTACCAGGTTTCAATCTTCGTTATCGGTTTTAGTTCATAATTTGCATCAGCCGGTAATTGGCATTCTCTGAATTTATCTCTGCGTGATAATATTCAGAATCTAGCATCTCTGCATCAGTTCAAGGTATAGATAATTTAATTTGTTTTCTACTAGTTTGCTGTTGTGGAAAAGATTGTGAAATGTCTCTTACAGATAAAATTAATTTCCAGATGTTTTCGATGAAGACGGTTAAATTGAAAGAGGTATTTCAAATTGTAATTAATGGTCAAACTCTTTTATAGCTTGTCTTGATCTGTAGATTTTTGATATATCTGAATATCTGAGACGAGCTCTGAATCTATTAACATCATAAATATCCAGCAGAAATGTTCTTGGCCTTTAGGGTCCCACTGCATTTCCTTTTGTTTAGGGTTTTACTAAACATATGGAACCCATTATGTTAAGGGGATCAAGTCTAGTTGAATTTGAACAGTAGGCCTATAAGTAAATTCGCCATATGAACTATTTTGTGGATAAACCCAAACACATATCATGTACACCACAGCATGGACTGTGCCAGAATTGATTCTGGTAAATCTTTAGATATAATGTTATCTTTAGTCGTAAAGTGTTCAGTTTGTTCCCTCAGTAGTCCCTTTTAACCTTGGTGTGTAATGAGTGCAGTACTGTACCTCTGCTCCAATTTTGTTGAATAGCCCTTTAATATAATTATGATTGTATTCCGGTCCTCAATCGCTGCCTTGATTGACTTAACTGAGTCATTAAGAAATCACAACGTTCTTCACAATTTGCATAAAGCTTTTTCGGGCTTTTAATAGAGTACTGCCATCGTGTTCCAGAAATTGCTACTAGGCTAGAAGGCAGAGACGACTTTATTCGTTCTCTACACCGAGAAAAACTATATTCTTTTTTCTTCAAAATTGTTAACAACTTCAGATTTGTGCTTAGGAAAATATACTAATGTATATTTGAATAATCATCTCTAAAGCACTCAAAGGATTGGGATCCGCTTAAGGATTCTTTCTGCAAAGAACACAAACATCCGTGTGTATGAATTCCTTCCAAGTTGTTGACTGCTTGCGACCAGTGACCGGTACACAAGCTTAACAAATGTTTTATCCTCATTTACTCCAGATGCCTTAAGAGCATAATAACCTCTTTATGTGCTTAAGTGACTTCGTAGTTCATATTAGTGAACAGACTAAGGTTGATTTACTCCAGGGTTGGTCACCTAACACTTAAGTAGGAGGTTCATTTCAGAGCAGACTACTTGACACAGTATTGTAAATATATAGCAGCACATTTAGGTTTTAAGAACATTTCTAATTTTGAGTCATGGTTTAAAATTCTACTTAAAACAAATAGATTGCAAGGTGCGTCTGGAACATGAATATTTTTCCATTAATATATTTCTCCCATTACCGT
Organism: Zhengitettix transpicula; assembly: GCA_037074705.1. Lineage (NCBI taxonomy): Eukaryota > Metazoa > Arthropoda > Insecta > Orthoptera > Tetrigidae > Zhengitettix > Zhengitettix transpicula. The sequence continues at coordinate 124,184,000 of CM073592.1, read as the reverse complement.
GCGCAAGCATTTTAATCCAAATTACACATCTTATGTTCAGTTTAAGTTAAATTATATATATCAATTAATTTCGTCTCGTAGCATGAATATTAATTACGCTCATATTATCACTGCCAGTTGTAAGATGTTAGTGGAATACTTAATTTTTAAAACGTGTATGTATCACATTGACAGACCTAATTTTATAAAATTTCGAGTTATTGTTCTTGCCCCTTCATGCGACACTTGATGCATATCAATTGCTTCCCTGTTTAATTATGATTTCATGAGATTTAGAAATCCAGGCCGTGTTTAAGTTATGATTTTCTCACGATTAGCCTGTCTCTAGAGAGAAAAATTATAATTATTTTCAAGTATCTTTGTAATTAAGATAAGGTCTGTTGTATGTCAGGTTTCGTACAGCAAGCTATTTTTAATGGTTCAAAATGACTTGTTTAAAAAATGTAGTTGTTTGGTTTATTTACCGAGTAACCCATATTTGACACTATTTCCAGTTTCTCTGTACGCATTACAATAGTGTGTGAAGGATCTCGTAAGCATGAGGAAAACTGCTAGTAATTGAAGTATTGTGCTCGTTTGTTGTTATGCTCGTTACAGTAAAACATATTTCTCTCCTTTTTTCTTAATTATTGAAATTAATCCCTCGTATTATAGTCTAGAATGCGACGCCAAACTCTTGTCTTCAGTGTACATTCCTGTACTTGTATAGATGCGCCATGGTTGAGCAGCTTAAGTTCGACAATTTTGCCGATATAAATCAATGGAATGCAATTATTGAACGTCCTTCTGTCCTACACATCCTGTGTTTATTGTTGGGAATGACGAATAGTGTGTGGGGAAGATTTTTAAGGAAAGCGATGAGAATGGCAGGAACTTCGCTCCCCGAAGAATAATATGTTTGCGCAGTGGTGTCGCAGTCCGAAGTTTTATAATGACACGTAATAAATTAATTGCGATTGCGAATTGTAGGTAATGGTTGACATTGCCATTGTAGAGCATCGAATGTTGCTGAAAACAAGGAATGATAAATTTAGTCGTTGGGTTGTAATTAAATATAGATACGATACTTTAATAAAGGTGAATGTAAGTCACTTTACTCCATTATTGATAAAGTTTCTCTAAAGAAAGGCGGTAAGGACGTCTGAGTGACGTGTTTACAACTTACAGAATAAATATATATAAATATTTAAAAATTTCCTGATTTCTTACTCTTTCAATTTTTTTTTGTAGTAGTTCAATTCTTCCATAATTATGTTTAGCAGTAACCTCCTGTGGTCTCCGCAAGAACGTTTGTAATTGAGATAAGGTGAATAGTATCTCAAGGTTTTTCACACGAAAGCATTTGAAACAGTTGAAAATATCTGGTTTCAAAATTGCAGTAAAGACGTCTAATAATTCATTTGGAGTACTTACCTAACAACACACCCACGGTTGACTTTATTGTTAAAAGTATCAAAGTATATGGTGCAGTAAAGACGTCGGAGTCCTTGGGATTATTTGAGAATGAAGGCAATGTTGACGTTAATTTTATCATTTTCAGTGTATGGGGTGCAGTAATTAGCGTTAATTCAGTAATAACGGATTGTTGACGTTAATATCGTTAGTGCCAGATTATGGGGTGCAGTCACGGAACGGTGTCATTAGGATTAATTAGGACTGAGGCATTATTGACGGTAATGGCGTTAGTGGCAGTTTATGAGGTGCATTCACGCCAACGGTGTCATTAGGATTAATTAAGGACTGACGCATTGTTGACGTTAATAGCGTTAGTGCCAGTTTATGGGGTACAGTCACGCCAACGGTGTCGTTAGGATTAATTAAAGGCTGACACATTGTTGACGTTAGTGGCGCTTTATGGGGTGCAGTCACGGAACGGTGTCATTAGGATTAATTAAGGACAAGCATTGTTGACGGTAATGGCGTTAGTGGCAGTTTATAGGGTGCATTCACGCCAACGGTGTCATTAGTATTAAGTAAGGAGTGACGCATTGTTGTCGGTAATGGCTGTTTTTGGGGAGTAGTCACGGCAAGGGTGTCATTACTATTAATCAAGGACCGACCCATTGTTGTCGTAGATACTTCATCTGGGTCACTACTCTTCCTTTTTGTATTCGTTTAGAGGTCCCATTGCTTACCAGTATTGGTGTATGGTATTTTCTTATTGTAAGTCCTTTTATGGTGTGTTTCGTTCAGAATTACGAAGGGTGTGGGTGACAGGTGAACGACGAGAAAGACTGGAATACTGGTAATGCGTGTCAGCATTGTTCTTGCGCATTTTAAACCTTTTTACTTTGATGATGTATAATAAATGTATTCCGAGGCTTAGTTAATTGTAGAAGTGGTTCTTGGTCGTGTATATTTGCCTTGCTAAGTAGAAGGAATGATTAATAAGTCGTCGCGTAGTAGCTGAGTAATGGTATCATTACCATAATTTGCCTCATCTTGGTGTTAATAAGGAGTTTAATACCGTTTCAATACATCAGTGAGGCGGTAAGCAAGTCAGGTTGACGTATTCTTAAACGATGAGAAAAAAGTAATTTTATAAATGTATTTATTGAGTTATTAATAGACAGACAAATCAATAGGTACACTATGTAATATCAATTGGGGTCGAAACTCAATCTTGAACACGGGCGTCGTATAACTTGGCGTTGATCAGTCCGAGTCTGCCTGGAATGGATGGCGTCCTAATGGTGTCGTGATGTGCTGCCTGAAATGAGAAAGGACATTCGGATTACTTTGTAATTTTTATATGTTCAAGGTAAGATTAAGGCTTAGGATTCTGGTTCATACGACGAAGTCATTATGTTTAGTTACAAAGTTACCCATTGTGGACAACAAACTTTCACCATTTTTTTTACGAAGGAGATATAAGTGGGAATCTATTGTACACCGGGGAGGGACCGAACTCGACCCAGTTGTGTGGGACTTGCACCCTCTAAACCAACTAAACCCTGTATCTGTGGCATTATTCCATCCTGGAAGCGCGGTAACAAAAGTTAAGGACTGTTTCTTATTCGCTAGCTAGCTCTTCTTCAAATAGTCTACGTCTCATCGGTGTACATGTTGGCTTTCTCCTTCCTCGTCAGAATTTGCTCAACGTATATTGACACTTTCGTCCAGTTGTGACTCTGCTTTCTAGCTTTTTTGGGTCGATGTTATCTGGTGTTAATTGTCCGAGCTTGTCTTCGAGCTTGCGTTTGTCCGGAGCCTATCGGTCGCAGATAAAAGGACGTCGTCGATTCCTTTGGCGTAGATGCAGGATGGGCTCTACACTTTTGGAATTTCGTTCAGGTATGGTTGAAAATATCCGTGTCGTCGTTGAACCATTCTTCTATTTGGGGAATCAGTTTTTTGGTCCTCAATCCAACTTTTTCCTCTGTCCACCGTTCTTGCCAGGCATCACTTCGTTGCTTCCGAGCCGCTTGTTTTGCTGTTTTCTTGCCCTTTAGTTTCGCCTTATGAAGTGCAGGAATGACTGAGGTAATTTACTAACCCTATGCTGACGTTAAATTTATTAGTATTCCTTTATGGGGTGTAGTCACGCCAACGGTGTCATTAGGGTTAATTAAGGACTGACGCATTGTTGACGTTAATAGCGTTAGTGGCAGTTTATGGGGTGCAGTGACGGCAACGGTGTCGTTAGGATTAATTAAAGGCTGACACATTGTTGACGTTAGTGGCGCTTTATGGGGTGCAGTCACGCAACGGTGTCATTAGGTGTAATTAAGGACTGAAGCATTGTTGACAGTAATGGTGTTAGAGGCAGTTTATCGGGTGCATTCACGCCAACGGTGTCATTAGGATTAATTAAGGACTGATGCATTGTTGACGTTAATATAGTTAGTGCCAGATTATGGGGTACAGTCACGCCAACGGTGTCGTTAGGATTTATTAAGGGCTAACACATTGTTGACGTAAGTGGCGCTTTATTGATTGCAGTCGCGGAACGGTGTCATTAGGATTAATTAAGGACTGAAGCATTGTTGATTGTAATGGCGTTAGTGGCAGTTTATGGAGTGCATTCACGCCAACGTTGTCATTAGGAATTATTAAGGACAGACGCATTGTTGACGTAAATGGCGTTAGTGCCAGTTTATGGGGTACAGTCACGCCAACGGTGTCGTAAGGATTTATTAATGACTGAAGCATTGTTGACGTTAGTGGCGCTTTATGGGGTGCAGTCACGGAACGGTGTCATTAGGTTTCATTAAGGACTGAAGCATTGTTGACGGTAATGGTGTTAGGGCAGTTTATCGGGTGCATTCACGCCAACGGTGTCATTAGGATTAATTAAGGACTGATGCATTGTTGACGTTAATATCGTTAGTGCCAGATTATGTGGTACAGTCACGATAACGGTGTCGTTAGGATTTATTAAGGGCTGACACATTGTTGACGTAAGTGGCGCTTTATTGATTGCAGTCGCGGAACGGTGTGATTAGGATTAATTAAGGACTGAAGCATTGTTGATTGTAATGGCGTTAGTGGCAGTTTTTGGAGTGCATTCACGCCAACGTTGTCATTAGGATTAATTAAGGACTGACACATTGTTGACGTTAATGGCGTTAGTGCCAGTTTATGGGGTACAGTCACGCCAACGGTGTCGTTAGGATTTATTACGGACAGGAGCATTGTTGACGTTAGTGGCGCTTTATGGGGTGCAGTCACGGAACGGTGTCATTAGGATTAATTAAGGACTGAAGCATTGTTGATTGTAATGGCGTTAGTGGTAGTTTATGGGGTGCATTCACGCCAACGGTGTCATTAGGATTAATTAAGGACTGACGCATTGTTGACGTTAATAGCGTTAGTGCCAGTTTATGGGGTGCAGTCACGGCAACGGTGTCGTTAGGATTTATAATGGGCTGACACATTGTTGACGTTAGTTGCGCTTTATGGGGTGCAGTCACGGAACGGTTTCATTAGGATTAATTAAGTAATGAAGCATTGTTGATTGTAATGGCGTTAGCGGCAGTTTTAGGGGTGCAGTCACGGCATCGGTGTCGTTAGGATTAATTAAGGGCTGACGCATTGTTGTAGATATTTTTACTGTGTCACTATTCATCCTTATTGTAGTTGTATAGAGGTCCCATTGCTGACCAGAATTGGTGTATGGTATTTTCTAATTGTAAGTCCTTTTATAGTGTTTTTCCTTCAGAATGACGAATGGTGTGGGTGACAGGTGAACGACGAGAAAGTCCTGAATACTGCTAATGCGTGTCAGCATTGTTATTGCGCATTATGAACTTTTTTACTTTGATGAAGTATAATAAATGTATTCCGATAGGCTTAGGTAATTGTAGTAGTGGTTCTTGGTCGTGTATATTTGCCTTGCTAAGTAGAAGGAATGATTAATAAGTCGTCGCATAGTAGCTGAGTAATGGTATCATTACCTTAATTTGCCTAATCTTGGTGTTAATAAGGAGTTTAATACCGTTTCAATACATCAGTAAGGCGGTAAGGAAGTCAGGTTGACGTATTCTTAAGCGATGAGAAAAAAGTAATTTTATAAATGTATTTATTGAGTCATTAATAGACAGACAAATCAATAGGTACAGTATGTAATATCAATTGGGGTCGAAACTCAATCTTGAACGCGGGCGTCTTTGAACTTGGCGTTGATCACTCCGAGTCTGCCTGGAATGGATGGCGTCCTAACGGTGTCGTGATGTGCTGCCTGGAATGAGAATACATTCGGATTTCTTCGTAATTTTTATATGTTCAAGGTAAGATTAAGGCTTAGGATTTTTGTTCATACGACGAAGTCATTATGTTTAGTTACGAAGTTACCCATTGTGGACAACAAACTTTCACCATTTTTTTTACGAAGGAGATATAAGTGGGAATCTAATGTCCACCGGGGAGGGACAGATCTCGACCCAGTTGTGTGGGACTTGCACACTATAAACCAACTAAACCCTTTACCTGTGGCATTATTCCATCCTGGAAGCGCGGTAACAAATGTTCAGGACTGTTTCTTATTCGCTAGCTTCCAATAGTCTACGTCTCATCGGTGTACATGTCCGATTACTTCTTCCTCCTCAGAATTTGCTCAACGTATATTGACACTTTCGTCCAGTTGTGACTTGGCTTTCTAGCTTTTTTGGGACCATGTTATCTGGTGTTAATTATCCGAGCTCGTCTTCGAGCTTGCGTTTGTCCGGAGCCTATCGGTCGCAGATAAAAAGGAGTCGTCAATTCCTTTGGCGTAGATGCAATATGGGCTCTACACTTTTGTAATTTCGTCAGGTATGGTTGAAATTATCCGTGACTGGACAGGAGTGTTATTATAGTACGAGACCTCTCCGTGTCGTCGTTGAACCATTCTTATATTTGGGGAATCAGTTTTTTGGTCTTTAATCCAACTTTGGCCTCTGTCCAACGTTCTTGCCAGGCATCACTTCGTTGCTTCCGAGCCGCTTGTTTTGCAGTTTCCTTGCCCTTTAGTTTCGCCTTATGGAGTGCAGGAATGACTAAGAGGTAATTTAATAACCCTATGCTGACGTTAAATTTATTAGTGTTACTTTATGGGGTGTAGTCACGCCAACGGTGTCATTTGGGTTAATTAAAGACTGACGCATTGTTGACGTTAATAGCGTTATTGGCAGTTTATGGGGTGCAGTAACGGCAACGGTGTCATTAGGATTAATTAAGGACAAGCATTGTTGACGGTAATGGCGTTAGTGGCAGTTTATAGGGTGCATTCACGCCAACGGTGTCTTTAGAATTAATTAAGGACTGACGCATTGTTGACGTTAATAGCGTTAGTGCCAGTTTATGGGGTACAGTCACGCCAACGGTGTCGTTAGGATTTATTAAGGGCTGACACATTGTTGACGTTAGTGGCGCTTTATGGGGTGCAGTCACGGCAACGGTGTCGTTAGGATTAATTAAGGGCTGACGCATTGTTGTAGATATTTTTGCTGTTTTACTTTTCTGCGTTATTGTAGTTGTATAGAGGTCCCATTGCTGACAAGAATTGGTGTATGGTATTTTCTTATTGTTAGTACTTTTATAGTGTTTTTTCTTCAGAATGACGAATGGTGTGGGTGACAGGTGAACGACGAGAAAGACCGGAATACTGCTAATGCGTGTCAGCATTGCTATTGCGCATTTTGAACTTTTTACTTTGATGAAGTATAATAAATGTATTCCGATAGGCTTATGTAATTGTAGAAGTGGCCCCTTGGTCGTGTATATTTGCCTTGCTAAGTAGAAGGAATGATTAATAAGTCGTCGCATAGTAGCTGAGTAATGGTATCATTACCTTAATTTGCCTAATCTTGGTGTTAATAAGGAATTTAATACCGTTTCAATACATCAGTGAGGCGGTAATGATGTCAGGTTGACGTATTATTAAGCGATGATGAAAAAAGTAATTTTATAAATGTATTTATTGAGTCATCAATAGACAGACAAATCAATAGGTACAGTATGTAATATCAATTGGGGTCGAAACTCAATCCTGAACGCGGGCGTCGTTGAACTTGGCGTTGATCACTCCGAGTCTGCCTGGAATGGATGGCGTCCTAATGGTGTCGTGATGTGCTGCCTGGAATGAGAAAAGACATTCGGATTACTTTGTAATTTTTATATGTTCAAGGTAAGATTAAGGCTTAGGATTTTTGTTCATACGACGAAGTCATTATGTTTAGTTACAAAGTTACCCATTGTGGACAACAAACTTTCACCATTTTTTTTCGAAGGAGAAATAAGTGGGAATATAATGTACACCGGGGAGGGACTGTTCTCGACCCAGTTATGTGGGATTTGCACCCTCTAAACCAACTAAATCTTGTATCTGTGGCATTATTCCATCCCGGAAGCGCGGTAACAAAAGTTTTTTTTTTGGACATAGTATGGACATAGTATGTGCTTGGTTCTGTGGTGTGCACTTTGTTCTCACATTTGTCCCTTTTTACAGAAATGTGTAGTTAAATGTAAGATTTCTGATTTGTGATCTAGAGAATCTAATCTTCCATTTCAAATAATTTTGCAAACGTCCATGTTAGTAATCTGATCTGATCTGATCCCTGGTACATTGGTCACTGGTTTGGACCAGAAACCGGTACTCGTTCCTTGGAAATTTTTATCCTAATTTACTCGAATAGCTCGAGTCATTCTTATGTTTGTGACTTCGTAGTTCATTTGAAAGAGGATTAATTTCATTTAGTTCTCTATTAAAATATTATAATTTCCGTATGCAAGTATATTAACGAAAATCGCAGTAATGCCATACGATTTTCAATGTTGAATTATTTCGATCACCAATTTCATTAGCTATTTTATGTTCAATTACTTTCCGTAGCACCATTTATATATATATATATATATATATATTAAATCTTTGTAATTGAGAACGTCTGTTTGTAATGGTTCAAAATGACCTCTAAGGAATGTAGTCGTTTGGTTTAAAACGCTCGTTTGTTGTTCTGCTCGTTACAGTAAAACATTTCTCTTTTTTTTCTAATTATTGAAATTAAAACAAAAAAAATTCTTTTGATTGGATCAGGAATTTTTCATAAATATTGGTTCTAATGGATTCTATATATTCCGTAAACCATAAGTCGTAATTATTTTCCATCTTCACCATTGTTTTCCTACACCCTGTTACCATAAGAAATGTCTTATTTAAACATATTTTAAGTAAGGAAAATTTTGAGAAATGAAATTTCAATATTGGATCAAAAACTTTTAATAAATATAGGTTCCAATATATTTTAATTTTTCGAAAACCGTTAGTCGTATTAATTTTCCACCTTAACCATCGTTTTCCTTCGCACACATTCCATACGAAAACGCCTTATTTAAAAAATTTTTAAAGAAAAAAATATTTTTGATTAAAAATATTCTGTCGTTTGTATCAGGATTTCTTTATAGATTTTGTTTCGTATAGATTCTTAATCTTCACCATATTTACTTTAACATCTGTTACGAAACATAATTTACTCAAAGAATTTTTATCGATTGGATCAAGAATTTTTCGTAAGTATTAGTTCTAATAGATAACTTTATATTTCGTAGACCGTTAGTCGTATTCATTTTTTACCTTCATCATCGTTTTTCTACCCACTTTCCATTCTAAAACGGCTTGTTAAAACATTAAAGTTAAAGTTTATTAAAAATAAATTTCAATCGATTGGATCATGATTTGCCGTAATTTTTGTTCAAATAATTGTTATTTCGTTAACCGTTAGTCGTATTCATTGTCATCCTTAACAATTGTGTTCCTACACCCTTTTTCTACACGAAAACGCCTTATTCAAACATCTTTTAAGAAATAAAAATTCGAGAAAACAAATTTCTATATTGGATCAATAATTTTTTTAATACATTGATTCCCATATATCTTAATTTTTCGAAAACCGTTAGTCGTATTGAATTTCCATCTTCACCATAGTGTTCCTACACAGACTTTCCACCCGAAAACGCCTTATTTAAACATCTTGTAAGAATTTTTTTTTAAAAAAAATTTCCTATCGATTGCATCAACAATTTTTTATAAACATTTGTATTAATAGATTCTTTATATTTCGTAAACCGTTGGTCGTATTGTATTTCCAACTTCACCATCTTTTTTACCCTCCTTTAATTCGCGAACTTCTTTAAACATTTTTTACGTAAAAATTTCTAATGATGGGTTCAGGAAACTTTATAAATAGTTTCCAATAGTTTCTTAATTTTTCGTAAACCGTTAGTCGTATTTATTTTCCACCTTCACCATCGTGTGCCTACAACCACTGACTATACGAAAACGGCTTATATAAACATCTTGAAAGAAACAAAATGTTGACAAAAAAATTTCTTTCGGTTGCATCAGCAATTTTTCATAAATATTGGTTTTAATAGATTCTTTATATTTCGTAAACCGTTAGTCGTATATAATTTTCAGCTTCACCAACGTTTTTCTACCCACCTTATATTCGAAAACGTCTTATTTAAACATTTATAAAATAAAAATTTTTTTAAAAAAATTATATCGATTGGTTCAGGCTTTTTTCATAAATATTGGCTCCAATTGATTCTTAATATTTCGTAAACTGTTAGTCGTATTGAATTTCCACCTTCACCATCGTGTTCATACACACACACATCCCATACGCAAACGCCTTATTTTAACTCCTTATTTTTAAAGTAAAGCTTTTTAATAAAAATTTCTATCGATTGGTTCAGAAATTTTTCATAATATTGGTTACAATAGATTCTTAAAATTTCGTAAACCGTTAGTCGTATTGAATTTCCAAATTCACCATCGTTTTCCTACACCCACTTTCCATTCGAAAACGCTTTATTTAAACAACACTTTAGAAAAAAAATTTACATAAAAATAATTTCTATCTATTGGATCAGGTAATTTTAATAAATATTGATTCCAATATATTCTTAATATTTCGTAAACCGTTAGTCGTATTGAATTTCCACCTTCACCTTCACCATCGTGTTCCTACACCCACTTTGCTATAAACCTGGGTAGAAATATTCTTAAAAAACTGGAAAAACTGTGGGGTTAAGTTTTGGCGACGGTAGCAGGGTTGTAAATTAATAAAAACAAGTTAAAACCGTCTATATTTGCGTCGAGTAATTATTTGTCGGTGTCATTGAATTTTTTAGTGATTTTCTGGAGGCTGTTTGTGTATAACTTCACCTCCTTCGGCATGAGAAAGGAACTCCCTTACGGGTGGGGGTGGAAAAGTTTAAACTTTCTAAAACATTCGATATTTTAGACGGATAAAAATTTTTTGGGGTCTAAGAGATTCATATTGTTTCTACAGATGTTATACGAGTATAATTTCAACCCTTTTTACCATAGGAAAGCAGCACTCTTAGGACTGTTAGTAGAAAATAACGCGTATGCAACCGAGATAGGTGTCAAATCCAGGGTAATGGATGTTGGTAAGTTTAATTTTGACATTCAATTGACCATTTAACGCGAGGGGTGGAAAGGGACGGGGATGAAATTTAAGAAACATGAAATCACAGCCGAAGTTAGCGTTGAATAAATATATTTAGGGTTTTTTTTTTCACAGAAAATAACTCTAAAACAACCGAGATTCAAATCAAATCGAAGGTAATGCATGTCGTTGAGTTCATTTATGACAATTTCGGCAATGCTCGAGGGTTGACTGGGGTGAGAGAAGTTGGGCGGGGGTAGAAATTGTAAATAATGTTTTTAGGCCGTTTATTGCGTCGAATAAATATATTTCGGGATTAATGAGATTAATAAAGTTTCTCTATACGGTCTCCGTGTATAATTTAAACCCCTTTCAGGATTGAGAGGGGATCTGCCCTTAGGGTTGGTGGTGGAGTGGCATTACATATAAATAACCCAAAACAATCGAAATTGGAGTCGAATCCAGGGTTATGGTTGCCGCTGAGTTTAATTATGACATTCAATTCGCCATTTAACGCCCAGGGACGGAGTGGTCAGGGTGGAAATTTTGAAACATGTAATCGAGTACCGTACTTGCTTTTAATAATTGTTTTTAGCACTAATTAGATTGATAGTATTTCTACAACTTCATTTTTGTATAATTTTAACAACTTTCGGTTTGTAAGGGGAGCACGGGAAGGTGTGGAGGGATGTTACAAGAAAATAACGCGAAAACAACAGAGATTCGAGAAAAATCGGGGCTATGGATGTTGCGGAGTTCATTTATGACAACCTGGGTAATTACAACCCCTATCGACTTGATAGGAAAGAACCATGAAGGGTAGGTTTCATTACACAAAAATAATACAAAGAACTGTTATAGGAATCGAATATGAGGTTATGGATGCCGCTGCGATTAATTATGACATTACACTTGCAGTTTAACCCCCACGGTTGGGGCTGAACAGAGGTAGAAATTTTCAAACATGTTAATCGACCCACATTTGCGTCCAATAAATATTTTTCGGTATAATTTAAATTCATTATATTAAGGTCGATATTCTGTGTGAATAATTTCAATCTCTATCGCCATGGAAGGGGAGCACGTGTTTCGTTACATGAAAATAACGCGAATAGACCAAAATTTTGTGGTTATGGATGTCGATGAGTTTCATTTTGACAAACTGAATAACGCGCGGTGTGGGAGGGAGGGGGCCTGAACGGGGGTAGTAATTTTCAAACGATGTAACCGGCGAATTTTTGCGTGAAATTTTTTTTGTTTAACCCACTGTAGCTGGGCTGGAAATATTCAAACGTGTTCAAACGACGATATATTCGTTGAATGAAACTATTTCAGGGTCAATGAGTTCAACTTCTTTCGGAATGGGAGCTGAAAACATTTGGGAATAGGGGTCGAGTTGTGTTACATAAAATAACAAAAGGCAAATTGGAGTCAAATCGGGGGTTATGTATAAACGAAATCTCAGGCAACGCCGGGCACCCGGCAAGTTTATTTAATAAATTTAAGCCGCGTGTTGGACTCGTTACAGTGACGCGTTTTAAATGAATGTTGCCACGAAAACAAACCTACAAATTGGAGATTCCATATTTTTGCCAGAATCTAATTTTTATATTTAGAGATTCAATGGAATAAATCTAAATTTCGTAGTATTACACGTGTGTCTAATAAAACCTAAGATATTTTTAAGAATTAAGAGAGGTTAAAAATTGATATAAATATTCTTGTATTATTCTAGCATTTAAGGTTATATATTTTTTAAGGTTTTTAATTGTATTTAAAACCTATTTGTTTGTTTTTTTAGCCTGAGTCCTCTGGATGATACTTGATACCTTTGTTCAATTTTACACGCTGTTTACATGGCTTCTTCTCTTCAAATTTCTTTTCTTTCCTCTTTCATTATGAAGCAATTTTTACTCATTAGATTTTCACACTTTCTAATTTCATGTAGCAGTACGGTTTATTTTTCACATTTTTCACTATCTATTTTATTTCTATCATTTCAGGTAGTCCTGCTGTTATAAGCATCACTAGAGTTTTTGTACCGATATCATTGATCCATATCTAGCAATAGTTTCCGTTTCCTCATAGCATATTCCATCAGTGAACCTTCTTTATACTTATAGGATATAGCATACATTCCTGTACTCCATCCTTTGTCTGCAAATGACTCCAAACATTTCTCTTTCCATTCAGACCAACCAGCTTCCATTGTAAATGTTGTGTTGCTGAGTGCCAGTCGAAACATGACTTTTCCAGGAATAATCTCCATATCTCAATATTTGTATTATCTTCACTGATTTCAAATCTACATTCTCTCTCAAATATCTCCAACCATTGTTTTGCGTTTGAGTGATTACATACAAATCTTTCAATCGTAAAAACTCTCTGCTATGTGTTTCAGATTTAGATGATTTTCTTTCTTCTGTGTGACTTCTGCTATTCTTGCTTCCACTATCTGTTCTAGATACAAATCGTTAAACATTATATTACCATCGTGATCTAAATAAACCTTTTCCATTTCCTCTGTGCATGTAATCACAGCCTCTTTGATTGATTGAAGCTTTATTTCACTCTTTTATAGTTTTATTTTATTTCATTATGACTTACCGATTTTTTAGCTTCCTGCAGCACATACTTCTCATTTTCCTCTGTCGTAATAGATGTTATGGTAATTACATTTGTCTTTTTGTTGATTGGTGATGTCACATATTTAAATGCGAATTGCAGTTTTTTTGCCATTATAAACAAATTGTTATTTTATAAGACAATTGTTGTGAAGGGTGATACAATAAAAAGAAATATATTTCTCTGTAAAAAAAAAACTTTTATTCACTGTTTACAACAATTAATTTATTACATTATTTACAAACCTACCTGTAAAGAAACGACGATTAGAGTTTACTATTATCAGTTCTTTGTCCACCTTACGAATCTTGTTTACAATCTATCTTTTTTATAATTATCCTTCGCACGTTGTTCTTAATTTATTCTGCCAATCGTTACTCCGTCTGACGGCTATTAAAACCAACAACGTGCGGAGCATGAGGAGCGAGGCATCTTTAAAACCTAAGATTATATATATATATATATATATATATATATATATATATGTATATATGTATATGTATATATAATACTATTTCAAACAATTCCTAAATTTGTAGATATATAATTTTTCCATCTGAAAATAAACTATTTGGTGAATTTAGTAATCTGCATTGTATAAAATAAATGCAGAACATTACGAAATACGCGAACTCGTCAATAGAAAAATGCCAATTTTGTACAATGTCCTAAATTCTCAACAGTTTAACCCTTGAATGTATTCTCTTACACTTTACACACTTACAATCAAATATGGTAAATTATAATGTTATAGACACATAACCAAAGTTTCAAAAATCTCACTCGAAGTAATTCGTACGTTTTAGCACATTTAACTGTGGTTTTTATCATAATTCTATGACTCCTCCAATGCGTAATGCTAGATATAATTGAGCAAAATATTATTACATGATCCCGTTGAATATGCCACTGTAAAAGTTAAGTTAATTAAAAGAAAATTACTTCAATGGATTGTATAACCTTCCATAATTTTTTTCATTTATCACTCGATGTGGTATTGGTGGATATAATTATACTTTATATGCAATCAAAATTACTGTTTTACTTCATTTCTCAGAAACTGTACACTTATAACGTTCACAAGCACGGAATACTAATTTGATGATTTCTCTCGCAAACAATATAATGAAACAAATACTGCTATCCTCACCTGAAAATTCATAAAACAGATTACACGCGCTAATTTGTTTACATTTATACAAATTTATAAAAATACGTTGCATAAAGTACAATTAACTGTACTTTTAATTCAATCTAAATTATCCTATTTCTGTACATACCTTTGACTGACAGTGCATTAATTGCGTTTGCGTTTGAACAAATCGGCCGGTTACATAGTTTAAAATTTGTACTCCCGTTCAGCGCGTTATCCAGTTTGTCACAATGAAACTCATCGACATCCATAACCCCAGAATTGATTAGAATTTCGGCCTAATCGCGTTATTTTCATGTAACGCAACACCAAACTATGGCGATAAGGATTGAAATTATTGACATAGAATATCTATCAAAATATTATGAATTTAAATGACACCGAAAAATATTTATTGGACACAAATGTGGGCCTTTCCTTGGGAGAGTTAAACGGTTAATTGAATGTTATAATTAAACTCATTGACATCCATGACATTTATTAATGTAATTGTTCACGAAATATATTTAATCGACGCAAAAAACGGTCATGTTTTAAAATTTGATTCCCCCGTCCACCTCCGCCTAACTCCTCCAAACCCAGCCCATTCCCGAGCGTTGCCTAGATGGTCATAAATAAATTCCGTGACATCCATTTCCTTCGATTTGACTCGAATCTCGGTATTTCCTTGTAAGTCCTCACAACCCCTACCTATATCATGCTGCAAGGGTTTGAATTTTTACACACAACATGGGTGGAAATACAATAAATAAAATTAACCATGCAAAATATTTATTTAACTCTAATATCGGCCGTGATTTCATGTTTCAAAATTTCCAACCCCGTCCACCTCTACCCCTCGGGAGTTAAATGACCAATTGAATGTATTTGTCCCTTATCTCGGTTTTATTAGCGTTATCTACTTTGAACGCCAGTTCAACCTATCCTCTAAGGTGAGCTCCCTCCCAATCAAATAAAACTCGGAGAACGTGAAATGAAATTTTAATAATCTCATTGTTCCCGTAATATATTTATTCGACGCATAATTCGGAGCTTTACTTATTTTAAAATTTCGACTCCCTCCCCACCCACTTCCGCCCAACACCTTCCACCTCAGCCCACCCACTCGGGTTGATCATATTGTCATAAATAAACTCAGAGACATCCATTACCTTCGACTTGAATAGAATCTAGGATGTATTAGCCTTTTCCTGTATCTTACGTCCAAACTCACATCTAAGCGTGCTCCCACTCATGTCGCAGAGGGGTTGAAATTTTAAAACATAAAAACTATAAATCTAATTAACCATTAAAAATATTTATTCCACGCAAATATCGACCGTTTAACATGTTTGAAAATTTCGTTGCCCGGTCCACTGCAATCTCGACTGTAATCTCAGTTTTATTCGCGTTATTTATTTGTAACGCCAGTCCCCCCTCACCCCTAAGAGTGCTCCTTTCCCATGTTGTAAAGGGTTGAAACTATACTCAGATAACATCGGTTAAAACACTATGTATCTCTTCGATCCCTAAAAATATTTATGTGCCTAAATATCGGTTGTTTTAGCAAGTATGAATATTTCCACCCTTAAGCACCCCTGCTTGAGGGACTTCAACGGCAACTTGAATATAATAATTAAACTCACTGACAACCCTAACCCTGGATTTGAGTCCAATCTCGATTGTGGTTGCGTTATTTTTATACAAATCCACTCCACCCCAACCGTTAAGGGTGCTCGACTCCAAATCAAGAGGTTAATATTTAATATATGGAACATGAAGAGACATAAAAGAAATCTCATTGAATCATAAAAATATTTATTCGACGCAAATATCGACACATGTCCACCCCCGCTTGGGAAGTTAAACAGTAAGTTGACTGTCATAATTAAACATAGTGACAAATATAACCCCGGATTCGACTCCAAACTCGAAGGTATTAGCGTAATTTCATACCACTCCATCCCCAACCCTGAAGGGTGCACTTCTCCCGTGCTTAAAAGAGGTTTAAATTATACACATAACATGTAGTGAAATTTTATGAATACCATTGATCCAGAATCATATTGATTCGACGCAAAAATCGGCCAGTTAGCATGTCTCAAAATTTATTTCCCCTCATCACCGCCAATTCCCACCCACCATGGTGCGTTTCTCAATTTGTTACAAATAGTCTCAGCGACATACATAACCCCGAATTGACATGAATCTGGGTAGTTTTTGTGTTAATATAATGAAACTCTTTCCACCCCCACCTAATTGTGCTGCCCTCCCATGCCAAAAATGGTTGAAATTATACACAAACAACATCAGTATAAATACAATCGATATAATTAACCCTGGAAAATATTTATTCAACGCAAATAAACGTCCTGTTTGCATGTTCCAAAATTTCCACCCCGCTACCCCTGCCTCTGGGGATTAAATGCCAAGTTTAATGTCACAATTAAACTGAGTTACATCCATAACTTTGGAATTTACTCCAATATCGGTTGTATTTGCGTTATTTTCCTGCAAAGCATCTCCACCCCAACCGTAAGTGTTTTCTTTTCCCGCCGACATACATTTAAATGTATCCAAAGGCGCCATGTTTACTTTATTAAAGATGGCGACGATAATAATTTATTCCTATTAATTTTGCGCAAGGATGGTAAAGTATTTTGTACTGTTTTTTATTATCATTCGATGTAGTAATTTCGAATAAAATTATACTTTTTATTCAATCAAAATATTCCTGTTTACTTCATTACGATAAACGGAACTATTTCTCGTGTTGTGCAGTATCGGTGAGTATTAACGACTGTCTTTCTCGCTCGCGCGTCACGATGGCTGCGCGCGCAGTAATATTGAACTCAACCGTAGGTTTTCCCGGTGTAAATGTTGGATGAAATTCTCTCGGGATTCCAGCCGGGTAAGATTGTCGAATGCTTCCGACGTTTCGATAACATTCACCGTTATCATCTTCTAGCGAAGTGCCGATTTAGTTTTTTTGGGGGGCCAACGGCCTTAAAGGCCGTGCCCCCTTGAAAGCACGCACAGCCAAGCATGGGGGTCTACCACTTTCTACACCCCCTCTGCATGTGCTGTTAGTAAACTAACTTGGAACACAAGGATTGGGAACTGAGGTCGGTACCTGAGGGCCTTTAATACGGTCATTCACGAAGATACCTTGTGAGAGAGACAGAATGAAGAGCGTAGTGCTGAGGGAAAAAAGTGCCGATAATTCAACCTGAAGGGTCTCCTTACCGGAAAAAAAACGTATAGGGCGCGGGCTATGGATGTGTTGAGGGTGCTTGTTGTGTTAAGCAATGGGTAGAGCTGTTTTAGTCTAATTGTTGCTTTTCGAATGGTGTTTGTGGTATAGAGTCTCCATGTCAGGGCCGGGTCAAATGAAACTCTTAGATATTTAACCGTGTCTCGGAATTGAATCGGGCGCTTGTGGAGTGTGTGTGGGCGGCAGTCTTTATGAAGGCGTGCGTGTCCTGCCTTTCGTGTAAGTAGGAGTGCATCGCATTTACCAACATTAATCTTAATTCGCCATCGTGTTAACCATAGTTCGAGTGCGTTGAGTGCGCGTTTTAATTTATTATTAAGTGCCAATCGTCGCCCCGACTGAGCAAAGATGGCTGTGTCGTCTGCTAATATGGCGACCTGGGTTTCTGGTGTTGTGAGGACATCGTTAATGTCGATGTTATGTAGGACTGGCCCTATGATACTTCATTGAGGCACTCCTGCATGTATTTCCCTTACAGTTGTTTGTGTTGCGTTGACATCCACGAAGAATGTCCTGCGTGGTAGGTACGAGTGGAGCAGCAGTATGAGTGCTAGCGGGAACCTACAGTTACTGAGCCGTAGACCTTCCCAGGTTATACCCTCTTGTTACGTGTTCAACTACTCGAAGTAGCTGGAGTGTTGTAGAGTGTTGATTCCTAAAGCCAAATTGCTCCGGCCTTAGGAGATCGTTTTCTGTGCAGTGTTCTGTGATCCTGCGCAAAATTACCTTCTCGACCACTTTACCTAGCGAGCAAATATGGGCCTGTAGTTGGTCGGAAGTGAGTGGTCTTTCCCAGGTTTACGGAAGGTCAGTACCTTCCCCTGTTTCCAGTTTTCCGGGAAGTGTTGTGTGCGGAAGATGGCATTCGTGATGTTAGTGATCTGCTCGAGTGCTCGGGGGGGGGGGGGAGCTGTTTGACCACTCGATTCTGAATGCCATCCAGGCCAGGCGTCTTATTGGGATGTGTTTGCCGTATAGCCCACCGTATTTCACCTATGTTTGTGTGCCGTAGTGGCTCGGCGGCTTCTTTGGCTAATAGCTGTGAAACAACCTGGTCTGTTTCAAGTGTGAATATCGGATTTGAGGGATCGTCATTCGGTTGAAATGCAGCCTCTAGCGTGTCGGCCAGCAGTTCAACCTTCTCCGAGTCGGAGAATGCGTGCCCAGCTGGTCCGTGAAGCGTTGGTATTTGGTATGCCTCCTATGTAAAGTGTCTCGCCAACTGCCATGTGAAGCGTGTGGAGGTGTCGAAGCTGACTAGGAGATTGTCACATTCCCTGCTTCGGTGTGTTTTGATGTGTTCTCTAATGATGTCTCTAAGTCTGTTCATATGAGTTTTGTATATTTGCAATCTAGTTCGCTGCCATTACCTTCTAAGTCTATTTCTTAGTGTAATTAACTCCTTTATACTATCAGGGTGCACCGTCCTGTGTTGGTGTGGGGTTACAGATGGTATGACTTCGGAGATCGCGTCCTGTATGGCAGCGGTAAAGGACTGAACAGACTTGTCTATTTTCGCCGCGGTGTTGATGTTGTCTGTGTGGTTCATATTTCTATCGAGGGTTTCCCGGAATATATTCCATTTGGCCCTCCTATAGTTGAACATGACGCGGTTGTCTCTGTACTGTATAGTGTGTGTGTTGCTAATGAGTACAGGATAGTGGACTGAAGTCAGGTCCTGTATAACCGTATAACAAGTGTGTCTGTGATGTCCTTGATGAGGGCTATGTCCAGGACATCTGGCTGTGCGTTTCGTCTTTCGAGCACGTAAGTTGCCTCACGTGGTCCTAGGACGATGTAGTTATGTGTTTGTGTACAGTGCCCTACCGCTGGGGTTGGTGCGCCTACTATTCCGTCAGGGGTGTTTACTGTTTAGATCCCCAGCTACGATTACCCTTCCTGAGATGTTAAGTAGCCGGTCTATGTCTAACATCTATTTGGGGCCTGCCTGGTTTATTGTAGACGGCTACGAGTGTAGCGTATGCTCCGTTTAACTGGATTCTAATAGCTGTGGCTTCAAGCTTCTTTGATCGTGTAAGTGGGACAAGCGAATGGGCGATGTCTTGTTTTACTATGATTGCAGTTCCTCCGGCTCTGCGACCGTCTTGTCTGTCGGAGCGGTAAACTGCGTGTTGTGTAAAGTGAATCTTATCCGCGGGGACAAGGTGTTTCGTTCACTAGCGCGATGCCTACGGTATGTTGCGTCATGAATACGGCCATTTCGACCCTTTTGTTTGCAGGTCACGAGCGTTCCAGAAAAGGATACGCGTCTCGATCCATGTGGTGTCTAGCCATGGTGGTTGGAAAGTGACAGTATGAAGTTGATTAGCTGTCTCTGGACAGCGGAGGGAATGGCGGAGGTGATTTGTGGGAGCATGATTTCCTGGATTTTGGAAATAAGGGACTTGACTAGAGCAGCCATAGGGTCTTCAGTGGTCTGCCTGTTTCTTTTGTCCGATGGGACAGCGGCCTGTGTAGGGGCATGCAAAGCAGGAGCGGAAGGCTTCTGCTTTGTGTGAGTGGGGATCTTGAATGGCAGGCCATCCTTAGCGGGTTTCGTGTTTGCATAAGGCGCGGTAGATTTTTTGTTTTTGGGCTTGCCGGCCGTCTTGTGTTTGCGGCTCTTAAACAGCTGTGTAGGTGGAACAGCTTGTGTTTTGGTTGTGGTGGCTGGCTGTTCCAGTTGTGTTGCGGAGGGGGCATGTTCTGGGACCTGTGTTTGCGGCTCTTAAACAGCTGTGTAGGTGGAACAGCTTGTGTTTTGGTTGTGGTGGCTGGCTGTTCCAGTTGTGTTGCGGAGGGGGCATGTTCTGGGACCTAAACAGGTGTACTGGGCTACGCATAAGGCACAGGGGCCTGCACGGACTCAAGCAGTGTAGGGGTTTTTGCCACGGCTGCGGCTGCGGCGAAGGACCGTCCACTAGAGGCAATTGTCTGAGGGGAGTCGGACAGCGGAGGCTGAGGGGGCGAGTTTTGCAACCTTGTAAGCTCGCGTGGCCTTTCAGAGAGTGCCGTCAGACACGCTAAGACTCATCAGCCGTGCTTCCCAGAGCTCATCTTTGTGCTGCTGGGTCGCAGCTCGGATGTCTCGGACCAGACGATTCATCAGGGCTTTGGCTGACTTATCCCGCGTTTTCTGCCAGCACTTTCTGGTTCGGTTCTTATCCCGGATCAGGTCCGGAATTCTCGCGGGGAGGTCGGTCGTCCTCTGCCCGACGGGTCGTTGGGGCGCGGAAGTCTCGTTGGCGCTGTGGACGGTCGTCTCCGTGATGAACTACACTCTCGGTGTCCTGGATCCGGGGTTTTAGCGATGGAGTCGGCGAGTCCCTTCTTGAATATCGCCCAGTCGACGTTCTTGTAGTTTCTCGGCGCTTCAATGAGGTCGAGATCTGCTTTCATTCTGAAAAAGCCAGGATTGTGGTCAGACGACAGGGCTTGTAACGGTTAGCAATCCCAGATACCTGTAACTCCCTTTGTTACGGCAATGTCTAGGACGTCTCGGGTTCGTCCGCCGGGCGGGTAGTGAGTTGGTTCCTCTGGGAACCAACCGTGCACTCCTATCCCGGCAAGACGCCGTAACGCGATACCACTTCTGTTACACACTAGGGAGTTCTATTGCGTATGTTTAGCGTTAAATTCGCCCATCAGGATGACCTTCCTTCGCAGGGCGAGCAGCTTCTTGACGTCGTCCGCGGCGATCCAATGCGACGGCGGATGATATGCGCTGACTACGAGGATCTCTCCGTCGTGCAGCTGCAGTACGGCTCCCGTCGCTTCGATGCTCGGTGTCGGTGGCAGCGGAAGGAAGTAGTGCGGGATGCACCCTTGACGTAGATGGTCGTTCCTCCTCCAGCGGTGGGCCTATCCGTGCTGTAGCAGTGGTAGTTTGCGACTCCCACTGCTACTGTCGGCTTGAAGTGCGTTTCTGAAACAGGACAAACGTCGATATTGTGGTTAGTTAAGAACTGTCTGAATTCGTTAATTTGTTTCAATATGCCATTGGCATTCCACACACAGAAGCACAACTTACGGATACTAAAACCCATAATTTCTCCTCCGTTGGCCGTGGGTTTCCCCATCATTGCTTGAAATATTTGGCTAAAAATTTGCGTAACCATCATAGTAACTTGAGTGATCATGGCCTGCATTTCCTTGCGAAAATCGGCCATGATTTCGTGAACGCCGGCTAGCGGCTCCTGATCCCGGAAAACTGCTGGTGACGGCGGAAGTGGACGGGCCTCCCTAGGCTCCGCAGGCTTCTGCTTTCCTCCTCGGAGGACGTCAGCAAAGGAGATGCTCTCGCTGACTTTCTTGGTCGGCGCTGTCGGCAGGTTTCTTCTTTTCCTGAAACATTTTCAAATACGACTTGTAGTATTCCTTCCAGTTGGCGGTATGCGCAGACTGGCCGCAGTTCCCACACTTCATCTCCGCACGGTCCTCGGTCTTTATAACAGTGCAGTGTCTCGTCTGGTGGTCTCCGGCGCAACGGACTCAGACGGCCGACGAGTGCAGTGCCCAGACACGTGCCCAAATCGCTGACAGTTGCTGCATTGTGGAGGTCCCCAGCTAGCTCGGAGCTTCTCCTCCGTAATTCGCAGATTACAGCGCGTCCAGTTGATACAGAGCCACGTTCTGTGGCTTACTCTGGACCACCAGAAGAAGTAGGGGCATCGGCTCCTTAGTCCTCGGGTGGGACAGCCAATGCACCGACTCCACGTCGAAAGCCAGCTCGTGGAATTCCTCCTTGATGTCGTCTGTCGGGGTCTCCAGCGGGAGTTTTCGGACGACCATCTTCAGCTTCTACAAGGAGGAGTGTGTATGGTACTCCATCTTGCGGGCAGACACTTCGTTGAACACGGCGACGTAGTCCTCCGATGACCGCGTCTTTATCCTAACGCCACCTGAAACAAGCTTTATTTCAGGCTTGTGTCTGCACAATTTTCCGATGTCTCGGGTAAAAGTATGGAATTGCCCATTGACTTTAACGACAATGGGCTGGATACTGAAACCATTGGTAGTTGTTGTCCTCTTCTCCGGTGTTCTTCGGGCAACGCAGCCGTCTCCAGGATAGAGAAGTTGTTGCTGGTAGCAGCTTCCTCCCGGTCTACTAGTTTCGGCTTCTTGGCCACCTTCTTCATTGAAATGAAGGTCTCGCAGCTCGTGGACGTAGTCGCCGGCTGGGGAGTTCGGCGGCTTCGGGGTCAGCGGCTTCGGGGTCGGCTGCTGCGGGGTCCTCTCCTGGGCCACCTGCGGGCGGCGGGGCCTGTCAGCGACACGCCTGGTCGCTCCGCTGCTGTTGGCTTTGCCGGCAATACCCGTGCGGGTAGCCGGCGCCATGTCGCTGCCTGTAAGAACTACAGAAGAAACCTAGGACAATTAATACAAAATCTAATAAATAAAGCAGAGAGTTTGTATATTTGTATGTTCTTAATACAAATTTTATTGCGTGGACAGAATTCAACAAAAATTGGTATATATATTCTGCCAAAACCGAGAATCAGCACTGTGGGGGTGAGAAACCCCTAGAATAAACGTGGAAATAATTATAGTTGAAATAAGTTACGAATTAGTGTTAAATTACTGCGCGCCAAGAGACGGTGACGTCATTGGAAAAACATTGACGCATCATAAAAAATATAGTTCTGTATTTCGTAATGAAATAAAGCAGAAATATTTTGATTGAATAAAAAGTATTACCTTTTTCCAGTAATACTCCATCGAATAGATAAAAAACAATACGAAATACTTTACCATCTTTGCTCAAAGTTAATTTGGAAAAGTTAATTACGCCGCCGTACTTAAAAAAGCCAATATGGCGCCTTATAATACATTCAAATATGTGTCGGCCGAGATTTTAAAGTTTCATAATATAACGTACTACTGTATCCTGTATAATATTTCAGAAGATAATAAGATTTGTCTAAGGTACGTCTGCTGAATTATGTGTTTGTAACTATAAAGGTATTCAAAATGACGTACGGAACTCCGAAAGTTTTTATGGTCGTTATTCAATTCATGCACTCTCAATCAAAGGTATTCAGAAATAGGAACATTTTAATTGAATTAAAAGTACAATTAATTATACTTTACGCAACGTATTTCTATAAATTTGTATAAATGTAAACAAATTATTGCGTGCAATTTGTGTCGCGACACAAAAATTTTAGGTTAGGATAGCAGTATTTGTTTTCCATTTTTGAGATCGACGTTCTAGATGTTCAATTTCTGAGAAATGAAGCTGAGCAAAAATATTTTGATTGAATAATAAGTATAATTAAATCTACCAATACCACATCGAGTGATAAATAAAATTCATTATCAAAGGTTATACAATCCATGGCATTAAATTTCTTTTAAATAACTTGACTTTTGACGTGGAATATATAACGGGATCAGGGACCAATATGTTGCCAAATTATATCTTGCAATACGCACTGGAAGATACATAGAATTATGATAAAACCGATACATAAATGTTCAAAATTGATATTTTTCTATTGAAGACAGCGTATTTCGTAACGTTTTGTATTAATTTTAAACAATGCTACCAACTGCAGACAGCTAAAACAACCAAATAGTTTATTTTCATTATATCTTGCAATACGCACGGGAAGATACATATAATTATGGTAAGAACAATACTTAAATGTTAAAAACTAATATTTTTCTATTAAAGAAAGCGTATTTCGTAATGTTTTGCACTAATTTTAAACAATGCTGCCAACTGCAGATTGCTAAAACCACCAAATAGTTTATTTTCAGATGGAAAAATTATATATCTACAAATTTAGTAATTGTTTTAAATAGTGTATATATATATACACTATTTAAAACTAGCTTCTATTATATAAAATTGGCTTATGCGGGTATTTATGTGTGTATACATGTGGGCATGTTCCGCTTACAAATCTACACCCTCGAAGCATTTTCACCAAATTTCGTACACGTGTTCTTTGCGTCAGGGAAACAAATATTGTGCGGGTGTAACACGCCTACCACCCCTAGGAGAATGATTGGACGGTGGTGGAAATCTTCAAACATGCTAAAATGTCCGATATTTGCGTTGCATAAATATTTTTCAGGGTTAATTAGATTTATAGTATTTCTACTCATGTGATTTTTATTAATTTTAATCCATTGTGGCACGAGGGTTGAGCACATTAAGGAGTGGCGGTGGAGGGGGTTTCCAAGTAAATAACCCTAAAAATACCGAGATTCGAGTCAACTCAAAGGTAATGGATGTCGCTGAGTTAATTTATGACAATCTGGGCAACGCGCAGTTGTAGGATTGGGTAAGAAGGGTTGGGCGGAGGGTAGAACTTTTAAAATAGCCGAATTTTGTATCAAATAAATATATTTCTGGACCAATGATATTCATAAAATTTCCCTACATGTTCTCCGAGTTTAATTTCAACCCATTTCGGGCTTGGGAGGGATGCGCCCTTAAGGGTAAGGGTGGACGGGCGTTACAAGAAAATAACGCGAATACAACCGAGATTAGAATCAAATCAATGATTATGGATGGCACTGAGTTTAATTAAGACAATCTATTGGTGTTTTAACCGCCAGGAGCAATGGTGGACGGGGGTTGAAATTTTAAAACATAATAAGCAGTCGATATTTGCGTCGAATAAATATTTTTCTGGTTCAGTGATATTTATAAAATGTCTCTAAATGTTCCATATATTTAATATTAACCTTTTTCGTGGTTTTGGAGGAGCACCCTTAAGGGTGGGGTGGAGTAGATTTATATAAAAATAATGCAAACACAATCGAGATTGGACTCAAATCCAGGGTTATTGTTGTCAGTGAGTTTAATTATGATATTCAAGTTGTTGTTTAGTGTCTCAATTAGGAGTAGATGGGATGGATATATTTAAACATGCTAACACGGCTGATATTTGAGTAGGATAAATATTTTCGGGGAAAAAGTGATTAATAATGTTTGTACCAATGTATGTCAGTAAAATTTCAACCTCTTACGGAATGGGAAAGGAGCACCTTAGGGTTAGGGGTGGAGGGGTATTACAAGAAAATAACGCGAATACAACCGAGATTGGAGTCAAACCAAAGGTAATGGATGTCGCCGTGTTCGATTATGACATTCAATTGGCCTTTTAACCCCGAAGTGTTGGGGTGGACGGGGGTGTAATTTTTCTAACATGTTAAACGGTCGATATTTGCATTAAATAATTAATTGTCGAGGTCAATGACATTTATAATATATCTACCGATGTTGTTTGTAAAATTTAACCTTTTTCGGCATTAGAGGGAAGCACACTTAGGAGAGGAGCTGGAATCATTAAAATATGCTAAAACAGCAGATGTTTAGGCAGATAAAAATTTTTGAGATCAAAGAGATAGATAGTAATTTAATCGATGTTATTTGAGTATGGTTTCAACCCCTTACATCATGGAAAAGGAGCACTCTTAGGGGTGAGGGTGGACGGGCATTATAAATAAATAACGTGAGTAAAACCAATATTACAGTCAAACCCAGGTTTCTGGGTGTCACAAAATGTAATTATGATATTCAATTGCTCACTTAATCCCCAGGGGCGGGAGAGGATGGGGTTGAAAATTTTCAAACATGTTAAAAGGTCTATATTAACGGAAAATATTTTTTTTCAAGGTTAATTAATTTATAGTATTTATACCCATTTTATGTATTACAATTTCAACCTCTTGCGACATGAGGGTGAAGAACGCTTAGGGGAGGGGGGGAGACGTGTGTTACGAGAAAATAACTCGAAAACAACCAACATTCGAATGAATCGAACGTAATTAATGTCGCTGAGTTAATTTATGACAATTTGAGCAACGCGCAGGGTTGGGCTGGACTAGGGTGGGAGGGTTTGGGTGGAGGTGAGTGGAGAATACAAATTTTAAAGGAACTTAAGCGGCTGAATTTTGCAACGATTACATATATTTCTGGAACAATGAGATTATTAAAATATCACTACACGTTCTCTGAGTTTAATTTGAATCCCTTTCGGGATTGAGAGGGAGCTCACATTAGGGGTGGGGGTCAACGGGTGTTAAAAATAAATAACGAGATTAGAGTCAAATACAGGGTTATGAATGTCACTGAGTTTAATTATGACATTTAATTTGTCATTTAACTCCCGAGGAGTGGTGTTTGACGGGAGTGGAAATATTGAAACATGAAATCACGACCGATATTAGAAGTGAATAATATTTTCAGGGTTAATTAGATTTAAAGTGTGTGTGTAAAAATTGAACCCCTCTTTCGACATGAGGGCGATGCATGGGGGTAGAGGGCACCGACAAGAAAAAAACGAGTCAAATCGAAGGATGTCGCTGAATTTATTTATGACACTCTGGACAACGCGTGAGGGGTGGGCTGAGGTGGGAGGAGTTGGGTGAATTTATTTATGACAATCTGGACAACGCGTGAGGGGTGGGCTGAGGTGGGAGGAGTTGGGTGAATTTTTAAAAAAAATGTTGACACTCAACTAATCATTTAACTCTCCCCAAGGAAGGGTTGGCGGGGGTGTTAATTTTAAAACATGTTTAACGGTCCATTTTTGAAAGGAATGAATATCTATCGAGGTCAATGTACTGATAATATTTCTACCGATTCTGTTTTTAATTTAAACCTCTTAAGGACGTGAAAGATCACACTTAGGTTAGGGGTGGGGGTATGAGGGGCGTTACAAGAAAATAAATCCCAGATTGGAGTAAAATTCAAGTTATGGATGTCACTGAGTTTATTTATGACAACCATTGGGAAAGTGACTGGGGGAGGTAAGTTCTGGGCGGGGGTATAAATTTTCAGAAATGTATAATGGCCGATATTTGCGTGAAATAAATATTTTACGCAGGCAATGTCATTGATAGTATTTCTACCGATTTTGATTGAGTATAATTTCAACACCTTACGGCATGGTAGGGAAGTACGCGTAGAGATGGAGGTGTGTTTCATAAAACTAACCTCAAAAAACGAGATTCGAGTCACTTGGTAACATGGTCAATGCGCGAGATTTGGTGGGGGTGTGAGGGGCCTCGCGGAGTTGGGCGCGGGAGGAAATTTTCAAACATTTTAAACGGTCTATATTTGCGTTAAATAATTATTTCCCGGGGTTCATGACTTTGATAGTATTTTTACCTATGTTGTTTGTGTACAATTTCAACCCCTGTGAGGGGAGCAAGGTTAGCGGTTGGGGTGGAATTACGTTAAATAAAAATAACGCTAAAACAACCCAGATTCGAATCAATTCAGAAACTATGAATGTCGCCGAGTCTAATTTGGACGGGTTTGGGAGGTGGTGGGCGGGGGTAGAAATTTCCAAACAATGTAATCGGTCGATTTTTGCGTGGAATAAATACTGTTTGATTATCGCACATTTGTGGGGGTGGTCATCTTCTAACATGTATAAACGGCCGATATATTATGTCAATGAGTTCAACCTCCTTCGGCATCGGAGGGTGCACATTTAGGGACAGGGTTCGTGGAGCGTTACATAAAAATAGCGCAAAAGCAACCGAAATTGGAGACATATTGGGGATTATAGATAAATGACATCTCGGGCAACGCCGGGCACCCAGCTAGTATTAAAATAAAAATAAGAAAACGCTTTGGGTAGCACACAAACATAGCCTTAGAAAAGGCTGTTAGCAGGAGACTTCTCGGACAGAGCCCGAGAAAGAATCCAACTGCGGGACGCCGGCTACTTTCTGGAGGAAGACTAGGTCCAATTAAGGAAGTTCTACACCAGGAAGCTCCGATATTGCTCCGACCAGGGCCAGGTAGCAACTTTCCGAAGGGGTACAGCAGCAACGGTGACATCTAACTGGAGGTCCAGCCTCCTCTTCAAGTTGTCGGAGTTCCTTCCTCGTGGAATCTGCTCCGCGATGACGAGATATTATTCCTATAACATACTAATATTCTGTCATTACTAAAATGTCACCATTTGGGTTAAAACATTCGTACATAACAATTGTAAATGCCTTTACGGCTACCTAATTGTTGGATTCACACTCTCATTCATACACTTATTCATTCACACTTATACCGCTGCTGCTGTCGTTGTTCCTTCGCCTTCCGCTTCATCTTCCGGCCGACGCTCTCCGTTCTTTCTAATTTTCCAGAGTGGGGGGGGGGGTTATATAAAAAATAAATAAAATAAAAATAAGTATGTATTAAAATAAGTATTTCTATATATATATATATATATATATATATATATATAATGCTCGTGAGAATCCGAGTATGAATAGTATGTCACATTTACATACAAGCTGTAAAGGGGCTCGTATATTATAATAATAATAAGGCGACACCTACAGGAAGATCGACAAAGGTCGGTTCCTGTTTACCTTTCTTTCGGGGTCGTAGCAGCCTAGCGATGAGACCAGCTCATTGCTAGACTCATGGGCCCTCTCGTAAAACCATACGGAATTTTCAAGGATCCGTGCACATAGGTTGCTCATCCCTGCCAGGTCCCGGACTACGGCGTTGGAGGTCCGTGGCGGGAGGTGCAGCGCTCGCCGGAGGCACTTCCTCTCCAGAGCGAAGATCTTCTCCATGTTGGACTCCGCAGCGCAGGCCCATACTGGTGAGGCGTACTCCATGATCTGTCGGATGAGAGATATTCCGAAAAAGTAGCAGCGGTGACATCTAACCGGAGGTCCAGCCTCCTCTTCTAGTGGTCGGAGTTCCTTCCTCGTGGAATCTGCTCCGCGATGACGAGATATATTATGCCTATCACATTCTAATATTCTGTCATTACTAAAATGCCGTTATTTGGTTAAAACATTCGTACATAACAATAGTAAATGCCTTTACGGCTACCTAACTGTTGGGTTCACACTCTCTTTCATACACTCATTCATTCACACTAATACCACTGCTGCTGTTGTAGTTCCTTCGCCTTCCGCTTCATCTTCCGGCCGACGCTCTCCGTAAAGTGGCGCACATCAATATTCGCTCACTCAGACAAAACCGCGCTGAAATTACTAACTACTAACGCAATACAACTGCATGGACATATGAAGCCTTAACGAAACTCGACTGACGCCAGCCACGAGGTTCAGCCTGCAGGGATACGCCTTTATGCGCAACGACCGGGGCTCAGGTGTAGCATTGCTTCACCGCAAGGAGCTCTCGGTCGTTCGCATACCGGACGTCTTCCTGGAGGACAACAATGGAATCTTCGCCAAGATCAGGGTGCAGCGTATTAGGCTGCGGATAGTTACCCTATACGTACCATCGCCAAACGCTCATAATGTAGGGCAACTGTTCGAGTACATCTGTACTCGATATAGCAATGTCCTCATTATGAGCGATGTTAACGCGAGCCACCTTGCTCTCGGAGACAGGACCACAACCAAACCGAGCAGACATCTCTTCCAGGCAATAACAACTGGCAGGCTGCAACACATACCGACACCGGAGGCAACACGTCAGATTGTAGTTAATGGATCCCTCAAAAGCACCTGTCCAGACAAATTCTTTATATCGAAACACCTCGCCTACCTCATCACAGACGTTGCAGCGGTGCCGCCACTAAATTCCGACCACATCCCCCAATTAATTAAAATATCGGCGTGCCCGATTCGCCATGAAGGAGGAGCCTCGCGGTATGTGATGCACCAAGCCGACTGGAAGAAATTCAGACAAGAACTAGACAAGAGACTATCTACAACCATGGAATTACGAACAACGATAGACCTGGATCATGCGATGGAAACATTAACTGCCGCTGTCACGGGTGCAATTCATGAATCCATACCAATACCATACGTACAACCTAAGACAAGACAGACTGCCAGCAACAATAATCAGACTGATAAAAAAGCGGCATGCCCATAGAACCTTTTTACGCACAAGATGTCCGTATGACAAAAGATACCTCAATTACCTGCAATTGGAGGTGAAAGAGGCAGTCTCCAACTTCCGACAATGTAAATGCGAGACGTACTGCAATGCTCTCGACGAGGACCGGTGCGTAAATGCCGCGCTGTTCTGGAAACAGATCCAGCTTCTGTCAGGGACTAAGGCCATGCCGCGGTACCCTCTCTCCTCCAATTCCCGCATATTTTCGTTATTAAATTAATGTCTTGTCAAAGGTATGTACAGAAATAGGAACATTTAGATTGAATTAAAAGTTAAATGAATTGTTTTTTATGCAATGTATTTCTATAAATTTGTATTAATGTATACAAATTCGTGCGTGTAATCTGTGTCGTCAAACAAATTTTTCAGGTTAGGATAACAGAATTTGTTTCATTATATTGTTTGTTAGTAATCCAATTTATATCCCATGTTTTGGGAAGGACGTTATTGGTGTAAAATTTCTGGTAAATGAAGTAAAGCTGTAATATTTTGATTGAATAAAAAGTTTAAATATATCCAGCAATACCACATCCAGTGATAAATAAAAATCGTAATGAAAGGTTATACAATACATGGAACTAATTTTCTTTCAAATAACTTGACTTTTAACTGGACATATTTAACTGAATCACGGACTAAGGTGTGTCCACTTATATATCACATTACGCACTGGAGGAGACATAGAATTATGATAAAAACAATACTTGATATTTGTTGACCGTTATAATTTAATAGAGTTGATTTTAAATGTGCTTAATCTGACGAATTACTTCGAGTAAGATTATTGAAATATTTTGGTTATGTGTGTATATCATTATAATTTCACATATTTGTAAATCTGTAAAGTGTAAGAGAATAATTTCAAGAGTGAAACTGTTGAAGGTTAAAGTAATTGTACATAATTAATATTTTTCTGTTGAAGAGTTGGCGTATTTCGTAATGTTTTGCATCTATTTTATACGATGATGCCATTAAATCGTTTATTTTCAAATGTAAAAAATATATTTACGAATTTATGAAATGTCTTAAATATTATATATATATATATATATATATATTGTAATAATAATTAAGGAGGCCATTAATTGTTTAAATTATAATGAATTTTTGGCGGTACAAATTCTTAAAGGACAACAATGACGGCAAGCTCTTTGTGCCGGCGGCTTTGATGTGGACTGCGCGCATTGTACGGAAGATCAGTTGGTTGCAGTCTGGCTAATATTGTGGACGAGAAAGGGAGCAGTAATTTCAGAGTATGAACAGCGTGGTGCAGACTTAGTAATTCAACTGAGAGACTTATATGTTAATCATTACATTTGTAAAAAGATCTGGCCGGAGAGACAAGTTATATAAAAATCTGAAAAGCTGAAACAAAAGGTTTAGCGCCCTGTTCAGATACATACACGCTCCAAAATAACATTTTCCGCAAAGGGCATTGAAATTTCATGCGTCCGACGGTTGACCGGATTTGCAGATAATCGAGTTCCTGGAGGAATAATCCAAGAAATACAACCGTGTCTTTGTTCAAGTTTTGAATCAGTGATTAATGGCCTTTTTGTGAATTGTGTCCCCAAGCTTTGAAAACGTTCAGTCTGGTACCAGCAAGACATTTGTAAGTACAAACAAAAAAATTTAGTTCTGTAAACGGTAATTAAGAGTATAGTCAGATTTCGTTTCTTTTCATTTTGTTTCATTTCGTTTCTTTTCATTTCGTATTAAGTTCGTTTCAATTTGTTTGAATTGTTAATTCTTTAATTTATAATCTTGATTGTTCTTACTTATCAAACCCAGTAAAGACCCTGTGAAGAAGAGTTAATAAATTTGATTGTTTTTAAAATATAAAAGTTTGTATTTTACCTCGAACGCCACAAAATATAAAATAATAATTTGTTTGTAAATTTTGATTGAATTTGGCTTGCCAACCTAGGGCAAATTATTTGTAAAACTGAAAACACCGGTTAAAATAATATTTGGCAATTAAAAGTTTTTTATCTTAATCTTTTTGTTAATTAATATAATTTAATTAACCTTACTTTTAATCATTACAATATATATATATATATATATATATATATATATACATATATTGTAGTAAACACAAATTATTTACCTATTATTAAATGTTGGACGCCAATTTGTAATAATCACAAATAATACTACCAGTTTAGCCCCACTTCGGAGCGTCAATTTGTAATAATCGGTCTTATATTAAAATAATACGTGACAGTTTAAACAAACAAATAATATTTATTAAGACACAATTTACATTTATACAAGTAATCTAATGAATTTTTTTACAACAGTTAATAATTAATGTTATACAATGAAATTTAACCTTTATCATGCTTTATCGATTGAGGACTTCTTCATGACGAAACTTCTACTGACTTTTTATATTTATCTCCGCCATCTTACTTGGCCCAATCCGGTCTCAAGGACCACCGACAAACTATGCTCACAGACTGAAGACAACGAAACTTCTATTTCGGCCACCTAACTTGGCCCACCATCCGGCCCCGAGGACCTCCATGATGACTGCTATCTTTCTTCTTCTTCTTACGACGCCTTATATTTCCTCCTTCTGCGCTCTTAACAACGAAGCCGTGTGCACTCCTCCCCACACCCTCGTCTAATTTGCCATCTGTCTCTCAATTATCCTCCATTAGTTCGTCGTTGTGTCCCTTCTGCCGCAGTTAATTCGATTCCAAACTACGCATCGTGCTGGTCTTTGCACTCCTCCCTACAAAGTTCAGGTAATCACAGAGAGAGTTCGTGTGCACTTGCGCATCTCCCCCAGAGTTCGGTTGCACTCAGAGTTCGGGTGCAAATCTGCACACGACACTACAGAGCCGGGCGTAGACACCTTTAACTCACCCTCCTTTAATTTACCATCAGTCGCTCAATTATTCCATCATTATCTCCTTATGTCTACCCTGCGTGCCTTCTGCCGTTGACCACGCGAGTCCAAATATTTGGTTATTATTAATGATATATATATATATAATTCTATTACATAAATTTCCTGTACCTGGGCATGTATGTGTGTATGTTCCGCTTACAAATCTACACCCGTGAAGAAAATGTCAGTAAATTTCGTAGACACGGATACAAACACTGTGCGGGTATGACAATCCTACCACCTCCAGGAGCGGGGGTGGACGGTGCTGGAAATCTTCAAGCATGCTAAAATGGCCGATATTTGCGTTGAATTAGATTATAGTAATTCTATCAATGTTGTTTGTGTATAATTTCAATCCTTTTCGGAGTGGAAGTTGAATAACACTACATAAAAATAAAGTATAAACAACCGAAATTGGAGTCTGATCCGAAGAAATGCATGTCACACAGTTTAATTATGACACTCAACTTGCCGTTTAACTCCCCCAAGCAAGGGTGGACGGGAATTGATATTTTCTTACATTTAAAACAGTCTATATTTGGGTTGATGACATTGGCGACCCATTAATAGTTTTTATCTACCGATGTTATTTACGTATTATTTAACCCGCTTTCGGAATTGGTTGGAGAATGGGTCGGGGTGGAGGACCGTTAAATAAAAATAACGCTAAAGCAACCGAGATACGAGTCCAATCGGGATTTTATGACAACCAATGCATCGCACTGGGGTGGGAGGGGCGGTAGGGTTAGGTGATTGTGGGTCGAGATAGAAATTTTCAAACAATCTAACTGGCCGATTTGTGCGTTGAATGAATATATTTCGAGATCTGCTAGTTTCATAAAATTTCTCGAAATGTTCTCTGTGTACAGTTTCAACCCCTTTGAGCATGGGAGGAGAGCACGCTGAGGGGTGGGAATGGAGTCTTTATATAAAATTAACGCAAAAACAACCGAGATTCGAGGCAAATCCGAGGTTACTCTCTGTCTCTGTGTTTAATTATGACAGCCTGGGCAACGCGCAGTGTTGGCGAAGGTGGGCGGGGATAGAAATTTTTAAACCTTGTAAACTCGATAATATTTTGCATATAATAAATATATTTATGGTTTTATGAGACTATTACAAATTTTCTACATGTTCTTTGTGTATAATTGCAACCTTCATCGGGCTTGGGAGCGGATCGCCCTTAAGGGTGGGGGTGAAGTGGCATAACAAAAATAATGCAAAAAGAATCGTTGGTGTATGCATTTTACCAGAAAGAAAAGCTGATGTCACCCCGGCGTATTCGACAATTAGAGTTTATAAGTCAATTTACCACGAAGATAGTGCATATTTCTGGTTCTGGCAATGTGGTTGCAGACACTTTGTCACGCATAGAGAGCATACAACTTCCTCGTTTCGTTAGTTCCGAAGAGATTGCGGAAGCCCAAATGGACGACACAGAATTGGTTGATTTGCGAAGAGGACAAACATCTTTATTGCTGAAACCTTTAGTTTAGGAGACTCAGACCGTGAAGTATGGTGGGATACTTCTGCGGGCAGTATACGCCCTTTCGTTCCTTAAATATTGCGCAAGAGAATATTTGATTCCGTACACCAACTTGCACATTCCAGTGGCCGCGTAATGAAACGTATAATTCAACGTAAGTACGTTTTGCCTAATATGACGCACGATATCGCCAGGTGGGCTCTGACGTGTCTGACATGCCAAAAGAACAAAGTTACTCGACGTACAAGAGCGCCTCCTGGTACTTTTCCTGTACCAGACGAACGTTGCTCACATGTACATCTAGATATCATTGGACCGTTTTCTCCAGTTAAAAATTTTCGCTACTTACTCAAAATAATTGATCGTTTTACGAGATTGGCCTGAAGCTATACCTTTAACTGATCACAGCTGAATCTGTTGCCGATGCATTTTTTATGGCTGGGTGTCTAGATTTTGGAGCACCTGTGTTTGTTACTACAGATCAAGGAACACAATTCGAATCCGTCATATTTAACGCCCTGTCCAACTTGGTGGGTAGTGGCAGAAAGCGCACTTCACCTTATCATCCAGAAGCTAATGAACTTTTCGAATGTTGGCATCGAACATTAAAGGCAGCTCTAATGTGTCACGCGCCGCAAGATTGGTTACATGCACTTCCAGTGGTATTGTTTGGTTTACGCATGGCTCTGAAGGAAGATTTGAAATGCTGTCCAGCGGAATTATTGTATGGTACTACACTGCGTCTACAAGGTGAATATTTTACAGAAAGTCATCTGCCATTTGAAACTTCACTTTTCGTCAGTAAATTGCGAGAATTTATGCGAACAATGAAATGTGTGCCTACGTCATGTCATGGTAATAAGTGATGTTTCGTTCATCCTGATCTTGCCAATGCTAAATTCGTGTTCTTTAGAGAAGAAAAGATCCGGCGCACATTGCATGATCCCTACGCTGGCCCTTTTCCGATAATTCGTCGCCTTTCGGATCACGATTTCCTCGTGGATATTAAAGGAAGACACACTACAGTGCGTCTGAACAGACTAAACTTCTGAGACTGAGTTGCAATCTTTGCAAAATGGGATGACGCTCCTCGATCTATTTTGTCACGCAAGACCAATCAGAGTCTGCGCAAGGGTGTCCGTTTTCTTTTACGGAGTTGATCTTGTTTAATTTTGTTCATTGTTTTATTATATTTCAGGTCGGTTGCTTTTCTGACGTTATTATTGGGCGGGCAGTGCTGTAGTGGAATTACCATCTAGCGATCAAAAACGATCTAAGTTGAAGTAATATACAGACCGGAATTTTTATAATTTTAGTTTGGATACCCTAAACCATGAATCGTTAATATATGCCTATGCCATACGATTCTAAGTTATGTGTATGTTACTGTTTAAATAGACAAAACATTTTCAACCAGAATGAACACTTTAATAGCTATGGAATGTGGTTTTCTTGCAAGTGGAAGCAGAAACGATATGTGCAATAGAAATGCTAAAAATTTAAATTGGAGCATAAATGTAGGCAAAATAACTTTTCACGTGTTAATATTGCAAATTAAACCAATTCAGACAAAATAATTGATAATTTTCTTATTAATTATTTTCAATCAGACGTAATTTTTTCATTTCAACCAAATGTCCTTGAATATTGAATGTTTGATTAGGAACGGCTACTACTGGACGTTTTAAATACTTATACATCTTTTACTTTTCGTAAACTTTACCAAGTACAGGAAATATGTAGCGGAATTACAATCATGTTGGAAACAGTTGATAACGCGTCGCAGATGTTATACGCGGCAACGAGAAAATATATTATCTTTGTATTATTGTTGCGAACATTATTACATTTTAAATAAAAGTTCCTGAATTTTAACGGACTTGAGTTATTTAATTAATTTATGTAGCACTGACGCCATATATCATTAAGAAACATAGAAAATGTAAAGAATATTGCTCAAATTATCGATTTTAAATTTACCAAAATAAATTAAGAATATAATATAAATGCGGTAAGGTTATGGGACACTAAATTCGGTGTTTTATTAATACGATTGATTTATCCGAAAAGTAAAATTCTCTATATTGGGCGGTGGTTTACAGTAGCTTTTTGCCGGTTATGACTGAATGCAGTAAGCTTTAGCAGTATGTACCACTAAAATAGAAAGTATGCGTAACACTAGAGAAATAATTTAAATAATATAAGTAAAAGTAATAAATTTACATCTTTTCGTAATTGTGCTACCAAAGGAATAATGACAGAATACACTTAACGTTTTCAATACAAATTGGAAGCGAAAGATTTTTATCAGCACAGCAAAATAAATTGTCTCGTTACGTGGCAATTGTCTGGAGTCCCGTTGAAAAGGTGGTTGTTTAAAAAATCGACGAGGTTGAAAATTACTCTCCACAAACAACACCCTGTTGCAAGCTCCAACAAAATGGTAAGTCAAAGACAACTTAATCTGGTGCGTTTAATTTAATTTCTATACTCCTGTAGGGGATGAAACTATATTCAGATAACGTCGGCTGAAGCAATATATCTTCGGTACCTAAAAGTATTTATATGAGTAAATATCTGCTGTTTTAGCATGTTTGAATGTTTTCACCCCCTCCCCTAATTGTGCTTCCCTCTCATGCCGAAAGGGGTTAAATTTTACAAACAACACCGGTAGATTTATTATCAATGTCATTGACCTCGACAATGAATTTTTTAACGCAAATATCGATCGTTTAACATGTTAGAAAATTTCCACCCCTGCCCACCCCATCCACTCCCGCTCCTGGAGGTTAAATACCAATTTAATGCTATAATTGAACTCTGACATCCATAACCTTTGACTCCAATCTCGGTTTTATTCACGTTATTTATTGTAGCATCCCTCCACCACACCCCTAAAAATGCTCTACTGATAAGCCCGAAAGGGGTTGAAGTTATACTTAGAGAAAAAGTAGAGAAATTTTATGAATCTCATTGATCCATAAAAATATGTAATCGTCGGAAAAATCGGTAGATTAACATTTTTGACAATTTCCACCCCCGACAGCCCCGTCCCTGGGAGGTTAATTGCTAGTTTAATGTCATAATTAAACTCAGCGTTATTCATAACTTTGATTTTGACTCCAGTCTCGGTTGTATTCGAGTTATTTTCTTGTAACATTCCTTCACCACCACCCCTAGAGTTCCCCTTTCCTACGCCGTAAAATGTTGAAATTTTACTGACATACATTGGTACAAACACTATTAATCACTTTTACCCGGAGAATATTTATAGCCCTGAAAAATATTTGTTGAACGCAAATATCTGCCGTGTTTGCATGTTCCAAAATTTCCACCCAGCTACCCCTGCATCTGAGGGTTAATACTAAATTGAATGTCATAACTAAACTTAGTGGCATACATAACCTTCGATTTGACTCCAATGTCGGTTGTATTCGCGTTATTTTCCTGTAAAGCATCGCCACCACTAACCCTAAGGGTGCCTATTTCCCAGAGTGTAGGGGATGAAAAGTACATTCAGATAATATCGGTAGAAACACTACCAATATCTTTGACCCATAAAACTATTTATCCGACTGAAATATCGACTGTTTTAGCATGTTTAAATACTGCCACTCCCGTCCACCACCTCTTCTCGGGGTGGTAGACGCGTCTCACCCCAACAGAGTTTGTTTCCTGGTCGCAAAGAACACATGTACGAAATTTGGTGAAATTTTCTCCATCGGTGTAGATTTGTATAAGGAACATACAAATATATGTTCAAATATACAAACAAACGCTCTGCTTTATTTATTAGACTAGCTGGGTGCCGGCGTTGCCCGAGGTGTCATTTATCCATAATCCTCGATTTGACTGCAATGTAGGTTGCTTTTGCGTCATTTTTATGTAACGCACGTCGTCCCTATCTCTAAATATGCTAACCTGCCCTGTCGAAAGCGTTTGATCTGAAAAAGTTTCTTTCGACGAATGTATCGGTCATTTTCAAATTTTTGTAAATTTGTTCCTCCGCTATGGGTTAGACAAAAAGTATTTATTCAACGCAAAAATCGGTTGGTTACGCTGTTTATAAAATTTTCTATCCCCGCCCACTGGTTTGCGCAGGTTTTCATAAATAAAGTCGTCGACATCCATATCCCTGATTTGACTGGAATCTGGAATGTTTTTTCATTATTTTTATATAAGGCCCCTCCACTGCTATTCGTAAAGGATGCAGAAAGGGGTTGAAATTATGCACAAAATTATTTAGAGAGGCGATATCTAAGTCAGAGCCCCCGGAAAAGTATATTTGGATGAATATATCAGCCGTTTTAATGTTTGAAATTTGCACCGTTTGAGGTTAAATAGCAAGCTGAATGTGATAATTAGACTCAAAAATATCCTTAACTTCGGATGACATCATTCTTGGCCATCCATGTCCATCGCTAAGGATACTCCCGTATTATGCCAAAAGGGGCTGAAATTATGTCCGTTAAAACATTATCAATCTCTTTGATTCCGAAATGTAATTATCCGACGCAAATATCGGCCGTTTTAGCATAATTTTGCAGCACGCCACTGGGGGCGGTAGACGCGTTTTATCCCAACAGTTCCAAAGGTTTCAGATAAATACGTGTAGAAAATTTGATGATATGTGCTAGACTGATGTAGACTTATATGCGGAACGTACACAGAGAAAATTTTATTTATTTGAAGATTAGATTTCTCGGCGCCTGGTGTTTTGCGGCCATTTATTTCCATAAATCTGGAAAAGTATTGAATTGGAACTTAATTTGTAGGTCAAGATGTAATTTAAGCGGCATGGACAGCGTCAAAATTTTGTCCATTTGCTTTTCACGCCCCTGCGTAATGGTTGATGACGGAATGCTAATTTAAGGATAACCGGAATGATGACTCTGTGTGTGTTAATGGAGGGAAGACGTTTTGAGTGGTGCAATATTAGTGGTATCCTAATAGAATGATTATACTTATAGAGCCTTAACAGAGTTAAAAATAATTTTAATTCCGGTACCGTAATAATTCAAAAAGTACTTCCCATATGTTTAAACAGTCAATCGTACTTCCGGTACTTGACAATGTATAAAAGAATAGCAGTTGGGTAAGACAGACAGTATTTTAATTACATCGGAAATACTCAGGGCAAATTAAGATAGTTAAAAATACTCCAGGTATATTAAAAGATTAAACAAATTCAGCCAAAATATTGAGAGTGCGTTAACACTGAGGATAGGGTTAGATTTTTAATTTATTTCAGTAATTTGTGAGTACTTGTCGGCACAGCTTTTGGTAGACAATCATATTGCCGATAACTTAAGAGAGGCAATAAAATTGCTAGAATTTTAAGAGTGTTGATAACTGCGGCACAATAAAAGAATGAATAATACTATCGGTAACTTAAAAGAATCAGAAAACGTTGTGGTATCTTAGTAAGTTTAAAGGAATACCATACATATCAATGTAGTCGGAAAATAAAGCATGTCACACTTTCAAAAATTGTTGCAATTGAAAAGGAAAAAGAAGTTTTAAAACGTAATACAGGCCAATACGAATTTTTTTATAAAAATATCAATAATAAAATTAAAATTTTAATTATTCACGGCAGTATAAGTGAAACAACAGATTATAAAAATATATATTAATAAATTCTGTATATTTTCATAATTATATAAACATGTATTTTATTGAAACGTATACAGATCAAAACAAAATATTATAAAATATAATATTCAATGGGGTAATAATAAAGACATGAGATGATCCACTACCAAGGTGCTCGATTCGCTAATTTAATTGACAGACGTATTTAAGGTGTAATTGGTTTAAGAGGGGAAACTTGTGAAAATAAAACCATAAAGGATATTGTTAATATTTATGTAAATAATTCATTTATTTATTTTTTATTTAAAAAAATTGAGAAGGGCAAATGAGTCAGAAGACTCCGTAATGAAATAAACATACTAAATTCAGCTTATTTCAGAGAGTCGGCTGTCGGTGCTTTCGCAACTGACTCTAAACACAATTCTCAACGGTATAAAAGTCACCAGTTGTTGAGAAGATTAAATGCAACTTCCGAGAATAATTTAATTTCACTTTGTGCAAAAAAATGAATGTCTATAATAGAATATCATAGTGATTAGATATGTTTATTAAATTACTTACAAAATTGATTATAAATGGCGCATAATTAATATACATATTCTTTATTGGGAAATAAATATAGTATTAATGTAATTATATTCCTAATTTTCAAATATATTAATTGTATGTCTTATTAATATGAAGTTTTTAAAAGGAAATTATGGAAAGAAAGTTTTTTCTGTACCTTTCAGTAATGTGTGTAACTTTTATGTTTCCTTTGGCTGATAATTGGAATTCTGGGCGATATTTCAGGTGGCTTGATGCGAGCGGCTATTTAATTGTAAAATATTGAAGTTAATAGAAATTTCTGATGAATTAATAATTTCCAAAATTGAATTTGATTGGCAATAAATAATATACACGTTTTTGATTCGGATATAAATGTAATATAAATAAAATTCAAGTTGACGAGACAATAAATCAATAAAACAAAAGTTTTAAAAAAATTACATTTCAAAGCAATTAACTGTTTGTCTTATTAATATGGAGTTTACTTCAGGGCGGAGTCGATTATAATTTGCCTCGGCTTCTCGACATTCCTTGTAGCTCGTCGCCTTCGCGCTTCTTAATCCTGAGGATCCTTTCAGTGTACATTGTCACTGCGTTCCAGAATTGGACGTCCCTCAACATCACATGGATTATAGTGTCCGGTGTTACTACGTTGGCGTCAAACTCGTGTTCCAATTGGTGTCGCTCTTGCAGCCATCACACGCAAAGAAAGTGTGTTCCACGTTGTCTATGTCTCCGCAGTTCATAGAGTTCGAATTGTCTACTTTCCCTATCGTGTTGAGGTACTTACGGAAGTACCCGTGACCTGTTAGGAATTGTGTCTGGTAATAGTTTACCTCTCCGTGTTTCCGGTCGATCCATTTTTCTAGTCGTGGAATCAGCCTCGCGGTCCATTTTCCACTGGGTTCTTGTTCTCACCTCCTCTGCCACTCCTGTACTTTCCTCTTTTCAGCTTCTTCTTTATCCAGCTTTCTTCCGACGTCTGATTACGCCAAGGCTCCTGTCGTTCAAGAGATATTAGGTCAATGGGCGCTATCCCTGCTATCACCAATACGACAGCATTGGATACTGTGCGATAAGCGCACGTGATCCTCAGGGATCCTCTTCGTTGCACAGCTGCCATCCGCTTTCTATACATCTTCTTCCTCAGAGCTTGTGCTCCATACAGAAGAACCGAAAGGGTAGTCGCTATAAGTAATCGCCGTTTACACTGTTTCGGGCCGTTTGTGTTGGCCATCAAGCGGCTAAGGGCCGTGGTCATCTTCGCTGCTTTGTCCTCCGCTTTCTCGATGTGTGGCCAGTATGACATCTTGCTGTCAATAGTGATACCTAGGTGTTTGGTATGGGGCGCGGTGTTGATCACAGTGTCTCCGAAAGTCATTTTAACTTCTGTGTTGGTTCTCTTTGTCGTGATGACTACTATTTTCGTCTTTCCCTCGGCGAGCTCTAATCCATGCTGTGTCATCCACGTTTTGATTCGCCGCATTGTCTGGTTCAGTTTTCGCTGGGCGTCGTCAAGATCGCAGGCGACGATGAGAATGGCGACGTCGTCGGCGTAACCGGTTAATGTTACGTCCTTGGACATGTTCAGTTAGAGGAGACTATCGTATGACATATTCTACAAGTCCGGTCCTAGAATTGATCCCTGGGCCGCTCCGGCCGTCAGTCTTCTACTTCGTCGACCGTCATCTGTGTCGTACAGCAGGGTGCGATCCTTCATGTGGTCGTCCATCATGCGCATGAGATATGATGGCAGTTTGAATCGGTCCCGTAATGCGTTGAGCGTGGATGTCCGTTTCATTGAGTTAAATGCGTTCTTGACGTCCAGTGTTACAAGAAGCGCAATGGGGCGTCTGTAATTGTTTTCCCTTTTTGCTCTCATCGCTTGTTCGATCGTTGCCTCCACCGCGTGTATCGTAAGGTGGCTTGATGCGAGCGGCTATTTAACTGTAAAATATTGTAGCTATATAGCATGATACTTATTATGGTAATTAATCATATGTAAAAATTTATTTATTTTATGATGTTTAACAATTTTGAAGGTAATTTCTTATTAGTTGAAATAAATGTTTGTTTAATTGACTAAAACTAATTGATTTTTATTTACTGTATTTATTGGTTTAAAAACAAACTTTCGTAAATAATTGTAATTTAAAATTGAATATACTTTTAATTAAATCTCTATTATTATTTTAATTTTTTTATATAGTGGTGTTTAATAATTTAATGTTGTTACCTTAACTGTCGTTAGGATCATGCAGCATCACTTTGTTGTCGGTTGAAGTCCGTGTCATGTTGAACAGTATCTTGCTAGTCTTCATTGT
Organism: Zhengitettix transpicula; assembly: GCA_037074705.1. Lineage (NCBI taxonomy): Eukaryota > Metazoa > Arthropoda > Insecta > Orthoptera > Tetrigidae > Zhengitettix > Zhengitettix transpicula. The sequence continues at coordinate 124,140,362 of CM073592.1, read as the reverse complement.
TTATAAATTCCGAAGTGGAAAGTTTTAGAAACTGTAAAAAATGTTTTTAGTTTCGTTTCCTAGAGCATGAATGAATAAATTCTTAGGTGATCCAACTCTTGAGCAAGCTACATAAAGTTGGCCGTGAGAGAAGCATGGTGATCTCAAATCTACACCGCAGAGCTTAATTGATTGTCCTTGTGACTTATTTATTGTAACTGAGAATGCAAGTCTCACTGGAAATTGCAATCTCTTAAAGTTAAATGGCAAATCTGATGGAACTAATGTTATGCGTGGGATAAACACTATTTCCCCTTGTCCTTTTCCTGTTAATATAGTAGCTTCGATTACAATTTCAAGCATCTTCTTAACACACAGTCTTGTGCCATTGCAGAGTTTTGGAGGGTCAAGATTCCGTAGTAAAATAATCGGTGAACTTTCTTTCAGTAAGAGCCTATATAGTGGTAAACCAAGTGGATCAATAGAGGTTAGGCACTCTGGTGGGAAATTAACCGCCTCGTCGGTATCTATTACTGTATCAATTATCAATTGAGTTGTACTCAGTTACAATGGTAACATGGTAAATATTTCACTGTTTATTTCGCGGACATCGTCGTTTTTAGGAGCAATAATGGCTCTTTCTCGCAGCCAATTCAAGTTTTGATAGTTTTGGCGAACTGCTGGATACACCGCCTGCATTAGGTCTGAGGTGAATGACACCAGATTACAAAATTCGGATGAGAATTTTAGGTTTCCTGAAGAGTCAAGGGATAATCTACCATCTCCCATCTCTAAAAGTTTTTTGAAAAAGTCTGTGCAGCGTCATCTCCCAACTGTGTTGCGTTCGGGATGACGGGCAGAGTTTGACGAAAGTCTCCCTCCCATGATGTTTTTATTTCCTTTGAGTCTGTCAGAGTGTTGTGAAGGGCCTCGAGAGATTTCTTGTTGTGCATGCATCCCATACTATTCATTTTCATGTTTTCAGTACCTGAGCTTGGCCACTTGACTTGCGTATGTTGCAAGTAGGAATTTCGTGTCTCGCTATGTCTAGAGGCAATTTAAGTGCAGAATGGGCTGTTCTTCCTCCATCCATCAATGTCGCTGCAATTCCTGAAGAGGTAATGACAAGAGCAATTTGACCCCGAGACCTGCTTTCTGCCAGAATTAAATTAGTCAAAAATGTTTTCCCTGTGCCAAGAGATGCATCAAGGAAAATAATACCACCGATTTGCTTGAATATATTGTCCATTATAATTTCGTATGCTTTTTTCTCAAGAGGTCTCTCTTGCAAGACATACGAAGTAAGTTGCTCCATATTGTAGCTCTTTTCTCGCATATAATCTGAATGAAACACGTCTTCTTGATTTCGTAATGGCTGTGGCATGCCGAGTTGTAGTGTTTTATTTGCCAGACATTTATCTTCCAGAATGATAAAAGACATATTGAAAATATCTGGACCAAAAGAAATTTCGTTCGCCGGATTTTTCCTCCGGACTTTATGGAGTATATCTTCACATAATGCGTCCTTATAACTTTCCCATATTGTAACAGGATTCGACGGACTGCACATAGTGAGTATTATGGCAAACAGATTTTTCATTTGGTCTGGCATGGAGATTAATTCGGCTTCTCGCATTGTGTCATCCCAGCACTGGTCAGCTTGTAAGAGACCTAATTTCTGACAGGTTTCTCTATATGTTTCGTATAGTTCTTCATTTACTGTTTTTAGGTCGGCTAAAGATGTTGGTCCTCTAACGTAGTGAAGAAGCATCCTAAGAAAGAAACATTCGGCGTTATTGGGATGAACTGTATACACACGACCCAAAGTATCGCTTGCATGTACATCATGTCCACGAAAGGAAAGCTTACGAGTGGTATACTTAGATCGAGGTGGTCATTTAATATATGAGTATATTCAAGACTGTGGAACTATAGACAGAGTACCTCTGTATGTCAGGGAAATAATAAAACAGGGATTACTGATTGATGCAGCATCTGTTGCAATTTCACATAATCATCCAAGTGGAGATATAGAGCCATCTAAAGAGGATGAAGATAACACACTTACATTAGCTGCCATCTCCCATCTCTAAAAGTTTTTTGAAAAAGTCTGTGCAGCGTCATCTCCCAACTGTGTTGCGTTCGGGATGACGGGCAGAGTTTGACGAAAGTCTCCCTCCCATGATGTTTTTATTTCCTTTGAGTCTGTCAGAGTGTTGTGAAGGGCCTCGAGAGATTTCTTGTTGTGCATGCATCCCATACTATTCATTTTCATGTTTTCAGTACCTGAGCTTGGCCACTTGACTTGCGTATGTTGCAAGTAGGAATTTCGTGTCTCGCTATGTCTAGAGGCAATTTAAGTGCAGAATGGGCTGTTCTTCCTCCATCCATCAATGTCGCTGCAATTCCTGAAGAGGTAATGACAAGAGCAATTTGACCCCGAGACCTGCTTTCTGCCAGAATTAAATTAGTCAAAAATGTTTTCCCTGTGCCAAGAGATGCATCAAGGAAAATAATACCACCGATTTGCTTGAATATATTGTCCATTATAATTTCGTATGCTTTTTTCTCAAGAGGTCTCTCTTGCAAGACATACGAAGTAAGTTGCTCCATATTGTAGCTCTTTTCTCGCATATAATCTGAATGAAACACGTCTTCTTGATTTCGTAATGGCTGTGGCATGCCGAGTTGTAGTGTTTTATTTGCCAGACATTTATCTTCCAGAATGATAAAAGACATATTGAAAATATCTGGACCAAAAGAAATTTCGTTCGCCGGATTTTTCCTCCGGACTTTATGGAGTATATCTTCACATAATGCGTCCTTATAACTTTCCCATATTGTAACAGGATTCGACGGACTGCACATAGTGAGTATTATGGCAAACAGATTTTTCATTTGGTCTGGCATGGAGATTAATTCGGCTTCTCGCATTGTGTCATCCCAGCACTGGTCAGCTTGTAAGAGACCTAATTTCTGACAGGTTTCTCTATATGTTTCGTATAGTTCTTCATTTACTGTTTTTAGGTCGGCTAAAGATGTTGGTCCTCTAACGTAGTGAAGAAGCATCCTAAGAAAGAAACATTCGGCGTTATTGGGATGAACTGTATACACACGACCCAAAGTATCGCTTGCATGTACATCATGTCCAGGTACTGACTGGCCTAGTTTTCTTCCAGTGAAAACTTTCCTAGATGAATTCCATGTGTAATACCGAGGTATTTCAGGATACAATAAGGTTCTGGCGAAAGGATCTTTCTGACAAAGTTGAAATAATGCAGTTAAAGTTGTATTTGGTGGTTGATCAATAACTTTCGGAGCGGTCTCTGTGGTGAAATAAACTCGCTGACCATTTTCTAAATGAACACTGAGGTTAACAACAGTAGGATATCTTTCATGTATGGGAAATCCCAGTATTCGCCAAACTGCTTCGTTGCTACTAATGTATCTGCCCAAATGATATTGCGTCACTTCATCATTTGTTGTGTCGTTAGTAATGCAAAATGAAACCCATAACACTACCTTTGTTAATATACTTGCACACGTATTTTATGGATTTCACACTTTTACAGTATGCGATATTGATGTGTAACTGAAACATTATTGACAGCAGTGGCGAATATGGTACAACCCACCTATTATCGATTTCTATTTCCGTAGTTTTGCGTATCTTGAGTTTTGCCGTAAAACCGCCATCTTCTGGAGATCGCTGTCTGTACAGAGGATAACCATCACTTCCGGTTTGCGTGTCTTTAATAAATTTTCTTGGATATTTCTTCGTACACCTTCCGTCTTTCATACAAGGAGAATTTCGATTCAGATTGCCGCATGGTCCGTGGATCATGTTTGGGGTTATGACAATGGATAGTTCAGGATCTTGTGTTGGGTCAGGCAATTCAGCTCATATAATATCATCCATTTATGAGGGGTGAATTTTGTCCTTCAACCATATTAAATTGTGTGAATGTGGAAGTCCACGCTTTTGCCATTCTATTGTGTACATCCAGCATCTTGGGACTCCAAATACATGACCCTTTGTTATAACGTCCATTAATTTCAACTAATTTAGTTTAAATACTCTCGCATTCAAGTCAAGCCGGTCACTGGGTAATTGCCCATTGCTAAGTATTTCTTTGATCTCCAACCAAGTAGGATTACAGGTGAAGGTGATAAATAAGTCTGGTCTCCCGTATGTCTTTACGTACGTCATAGCATCCTGCGTGTATTTGAGCATATGTCTGGGACTGCCAGTGAATGTAGATGGTAGTTTGACTAAAGAACCTATGTTTTCAATGTTCCCATAATTTGCAACAGCATCTCTCAGGTGAATGTATTCTTCAACTCTGAGTTTACGTTGATTTAGACGAATATAAATAAGACGTTCAGTTTCGATTTTTGCATACATATCAACTATGAATTGAAACAAATGCCTGCAGTTTAATATATGATTCGGTTGAGTATCTCGGACCATTAGTCTGTATGCATAGAAAAGCATCGCTGAAACTTTCTTTGTTGTTGGTTGACCTGTTCTTGGGTTGACCAGTCTAAGATTAAAATGATATCCTTCTTCCTCACGGGGAAATAATACTTTATATTTATCTGTTGGCATATGTTCTAAAGCTGTTTTGAATGTTTTGATACGATCATTATGTTGATGAAACATTGTTTGTAAACTTGAGACTATATCTCGCCTTTTATCTCAGATGTAGTTCAGTTTCAGTTTCATCGTTTCCTAAAAAATATATTTGTAAAAATTTTGGTTGTTGATCAGCCGGCAGGAGCAACGATCCCGCTTTATGGTAAATCTGATCTTTCACCGTGAATGTTGTTGCAAACCCCGGATTTTCAATAACTGATGTGGCACCGAATGACACAATTTGGAAACATGAGTTGTATTTCCTGACATTAGTGAAAAAATGTTTTGATTCCGTTGTATTTCCTGCTTTATATGTCAAAAGTTCTTGTGGTGATCTTTCTAGGTGGCTGAGTTTTACTTTTCCATTTTTGTAGCAAATACCAGGAGATTCAGATTTAAATTTTTTTGCATGGCAGTAACTACAAACTGTTCCCATTTTACCTATAGTAACTGTTGGATGGTGTATATAATCTTTAAATGTATCACAGTAGAATGCTTCTAATTCTACGGTAAAATGGTGTGCAGTCCGCGATCGTGTGAATATGACTCTCACATTTTGAAGGCGAATTTCACGCTGCTGTTCGGTTTCCGAACTTATAGATTAAGTTGCTCTTTTCCTTTGATCTTGCAGTTTTCTTTCGCGCTGCTGTTCGGTTTCCGAACTTCTAGATGTACTTGCCCTTATTTTTTGATCTCGAAGCCTGGTCTCGCGCTGTTGACAAGCCTCTGATAGTCTAGATTCCGCAGCTGACTGGCGAAGCCTTGAAATTCTATCCTCAGTACTCTCATCAGCTCGCTTTTTAAAATATTTTTAGCCTTTATTTGTACTTGACGTTTGCTTGGAGGCATTTTTGTACCAATGAATTCCTTTAAAGAGTAATATTAAATTACTATTTACACATTACTTTATTATAATTATGGTCAAATGATGTATTGCTCTTGATACTAAAACTAGAAACACCAAAACCACAATTGTTCATATTGAGATTTAAAAATTGATTTGGTAACAAAAATTATGTAAGTTTCTGTAAAATGATAAAACAATTAAGCTGCTTCGTAAAGAAGAGAGATTAAAGCTATTATATAAAGTTTAAACAGTAAGTATGAAATAATTAAAATTAAATAAAATTTGTAGAAATTACGGAAATACAAATTATAGGTGAATCGGAGAAATCTTATATTAAATGTAGAATTCATGGATAATATGAAATGAAGGATTTAATTTGTAAAATTTGTGAAAATACAAATTAAATATTAATAAGATCTAAAATGAATGCAGAATTGGGAAGTAATACAACAGCTATTGGATAATATAAACCATATAAGAGTTCCTTAAAAAGATATTATGGAATTAAATATGTAGTATTCATGGAAATAGGAATAGAACATTAATTGGACGTACTCTAAATTTAATTCGTATATGCTGAAAAATATAACAGTTGTACGGAAGTATTTACTGAAGAAAAAATTTGTAGTATTTGTGGAAATAGGAATTAGATATGATTGAGTCCGACATAAATTGAAAGTAGAATTGGTAGATAATAATCCCATTATTGGAGAATATTAACAGTGGAAATAATTTGTACCATTTATGGTAAAAGTAGTCACCTAGTAATTTGAATGACGGTAATAGGATTACAGAAATTATAAGTAATGTAATAGTTTTTAGAAAGTACTAATTGTGGAATTAAATTTTCAGAACTTGTAGTAACATAATTAGAAAAGAATGGAACGGACTATAAATTGAACGGACGAGTTGTAGATATATAACACTAATTCCAAAATATTATCTGAGGTATAAAATTTGTTGAAATAGAAATTTTATACGAATGGAACGAACTGTAAAAAAAAATTCGTATGTGGTAAAAGGAATTAGAAAAGAATGGGGCGGAACGTAAATTGAATGAAGGATTGGTAGATAATAGAACAATTATTTCAAAATATTATCACAGGCATTAAATTTGTTGAAATATAAATTTTATACGAATGAAACGAACAATAAATTAAATGGATTTGAGGTAATAGGAATAAGAAAAGAATGGAACAGACTATAAATTGAATGGAGGATTTATTGATATATAACACTTATTCCAAAATATTAACTAAAGTATTACATTTTTTGAAATAGAAATTTTATACGAATGGAAAGAACTGTAAAATAAATGCTTTTGTGGTAATAGAAATTATAAAAATTTTCAACGGACTGTAAATTGAATGGAGAGTTATTAGATAATATAAGACTTATTCCAAAATATTAACTGAGGGAGTAAATTTGTTGAAATAGAAATATAATACCAATGCAACAAACAGTAAATTAAATTCATTTGTGGTAAGCCAATGAATTTGCGATAATAGGAAATAGAAAAGAACTTAACGGCCTTTAAATTGAATGAAGTGTTGGTAAAAAATATAGCTCGCATTATAAAATAATAACTGACGTATTAATTTTTTGGAAATATAAATTATATACGAATCGAAGGAAGTGTAAATGAAATCCCTTTGTGATAATCAGAAATATAAAGAATGCAACGGACTGTAAATTCAATTGAGGGTTGGTAGACAATATAACATTTATTCCATCATATTAATTGAGGTATTAAATTTCTTGAAACAGATAATTTATAGGAAGGGTACAAACTGTAAATTAATTGGAGATTTGGTGTGTAACATAACACTTGCTGGAGAATGTGAAATATGGAAGAAAATTTGTAGAAACGGCCTATTAACAAGAAACTGGGCCGAAAAAAAATTGGCCGCATTTGGGTATCCTGCAGCCAGCCCGAAATTATGTGTTTAAATAATTTTTATCATTTATGAAAATTGTTGTTAGATAGGAATAAGAAGGACTGTAAGAGGAGTTCTGAATTTATAGGCAATGTAACAGTTTTGAAATTGAAAATAATAAGCGTGGATTTATATTTTCTGCATTTATTCAAATTATAATTTGTTAAGAGCGGCACGGATCTCACTTTTTATGCTGAGGAATTATTTTTTTGTTTTTTTATTAATAGGAAACAGCAAAAATTGGATGGACCGAAACAGAGTTTAATATTTGTAGACAGTCACAGTATGGAGGATGTCTTTGTAGTAATAATAATTTTCATAAATAATATGAACACAACACATTGGACACATGATGGTATATAGAGAGATCACTGATGTAATAGAATAGAATGAAAAAAATTTTCTCTGGTATTGAATGTTTATCCGGAATGGATGTTGAAGTAGCTTTTAAAATCATCTTTACTTTGAAAATTTGTACATTTAAATATTCCGTAAATCTATTTTTCACATAACGTATGTGAAGAAAAATATTTTTTAAATTCATTTGTATGATGAGTCTAAATATGTGAAATGTAATATAGAAGGAAACAAATATTTTGCCAGTAATTAAGATAGTATTAACAAAGGTAAAGTAACAAAAATATATTCTGAATGTGCGCCAAGGCTATATAATACACGAATTATGTTTGATGAATTACGTTTTAGAATAATATAGGGAATAATAGTATAGGTAAACGAAGGGGATTATAATATTGCGGCAAAAAATCAGTACCCTAATGTATTGAAAAACAAACACGGGGAATAAAATAGTTTAATAAGCGCTCCGTAATGAATGTGCAACAATCACATTATACAAATGAACTTAGGATTTATAGCACGCAGAACAAAAGAGTAATTGGTAAATATTCTTACAAACACAAATATAGGGAAAGGAAATTGAGATAATGTCGAGTTACTGCAATATCTTAAATGAATAGAGAAAATTTCATAAAGAACTGAACGTAATATTAAGCAATTGACGTTGACTACTGGCTGGAATATCGAAAAGAAAATCGCCATTGTGTAATTTAATGTACCAATGTATGGCAGTTAATGTCGTAGTTGATAGGACTCTCAGAAAAAGTCAAATAAAGTAAAACATTACAAAGTTAAGGAAATGATGTATAAGAAAAGAAGTTAAGAATGAAGTTGTGAAATAACAGCAAATATATTGTAAAGAATAGATAGAAAAGTTAATTAAATGAATTATTTATAAAATTATGTCGTGTTACAATTAATTTTTCCTACGTTGGCATGCCGAAATTTAATTTAACAAACAAATATTTTATTTATAATTTGTTGGGCCTTCTAAACAAAACAAAACCTTTATAAGAAAATTTACTTTATTGAATATAAATTAACGACATTTTCTCGGTGCTTAAATACATTTAAATCTCAAAGTTTAGCAATTTGATAACACTGCTCTCAGGGTCGTTTACTTGGGCTTGATAAGTAAAGAACAATCAAAGAATTTATGAAAATAAGTAATTAACAATCCAAAACCAAAATGAGACGAACGAAATCTGACGAATACATTTAACTATCGTTTACAAACTTAATAAATTTATTTTCTACTTACAAAAGTCCTGCTGGTACCAGACTTAGTTTCTGGGCTCGGACACACTATTTTTTACACTAAAAGGCCATGACACAGATTCAACACTTGATGGTTAAACACACTGTCGTAGTTCTTGGATTTTCCTCCAGTAACTGGATCTGCTTCACCTCCGGGTCATCAGCCAGACATATTGTTACTCAATGTTTTATGTGGAAAATGTTGATTTCGGTACGCGTAGGAATCTGAATGTGGCGCTAAATATTTGATTCTGCTTTGCGTTTTTTTACAATGTATCTCTTTGTTCAGACTTTATACTTGGATTTTGAAACATATAACTCTCTCGGTTGAATTTTAAACTGTGGCCACGCTGTTCGCCACTCTCGAAATTTCGACTTCTTCCTCCTACCATTTCAAACAGACTGCCCTCAGAAAGCGCTCGCAGCCCGCAAACAAAGACCGCCGACACATTGTTGTCTTTGAAATTGGTACCGCTAAACAATCCAATTATTTAAATAATTACTGGCCTCTAATTAGTATTACAATATATAACTTAAAACTTGGTGTAATGAGAGATAGATTGAAGTATTGAGATAAATCGAATGGTAACGAATGAAAGAATGAACTGAAATATAACGGAAAGAAAATTGTGGAAATGATTAAAAATTCCTTTTGCGATTTTAGAAAAATTGGAATAATGCCGTTTGCAGTTGTTAAAACTGATATGAATTCCGTACGCGTCGTACAACAAAATAATTTGAGAATTAATTAAATACTTGAAGACTTCCAGGATAAATGATTTCTGACGAAAATTAGTTAATAAGAGAAGGAATATATTGGGAAGAAGTTTAAATAATGATGTGTTTGAGACGGTAAGGCAAAAAGAATTTGAATTATATGTTTAGCATTTATAAAGGAAGTATTTATAATAGGTACTTGTGGAGTCTATGTATTAAGAAAATGAAATTCTACAATTGATTTTAATACATGATAATTTACAGAATAAATTATTTCTTTTCAAAGATATATCTTGATATAAGTATGATAGAAAGGAAAATTTGGCAATATACCATTATGATAAGAATGCAGAAATATAAAATTTGTGGAATACAAACAAAAAGAAAAACGTATAAGTTATAAATATATTAAACTCTTATGTAACAAAAGTACTACGCAAGAATATTCAATTGCAAGAATAGATAATATATTATTAAGGGATTTAGTAGAAAAGTGAGTTTTACATTGAAGGGAATATTCAATAAGTTGCAGAATTAATAAATAATGTCTAATATAGGAAATAAATATTAGTAAAATGGCAGATAATTATACATATTCCAGTATTCGGAATTGTTTTTACACGGAAATACGGATGTAAATTTTTACGCATTTATTTATTATTCAGAAAACCACGGATTTATTTACAATATTTAAGTGTTTAGTTGATAAAAGCGCAACGTAGAAATTATTAATAGTTGATAAATTTATTTATATATGTAGAATTATTTAGTGCGTTTTAATGTCGTTACAGAAATATGAATAAATAATAAATTAAAAATGCGGACGATTATTTTCAATATTTTAGAATTTAGAATTCTTGTGATACGAAAACAAAGATTTAAATTTTTTAGTTCATAAATAAGTTTGTACTTCAGGATGAAACAATATGAACGCTATTTATAACGAAAATTGAAGCATGGTTTACTAAAGCCCGTATAAGTCGACACATAAATGGGTGAAATTTAAATATATACTAGCTGGGTGCCCAGTGTTGCCCGAGATGTCATTTATCCATAACCCCCGATTTGACTCCAATTTCGGTTGCTTTTGCGCAATTTTTATGTAACGCTCATCGAACCCTATCCCTAAATGTTCTCACATCCTATGTCGAAGGGGGTTGAAGTCATAGACCAAATACATCAGCCGTTTTTACATGTTAGAAGATGACCACCCTCACAAATGTGCGATAATCAAAAAGTATTTATTCCACGCAAAAATCGGCCGATTACATTGTCTGAAAATTTCTACCCCCGCCCACCACCTCCAAAACCCATCGCGTTACCCAGGTTTTCACAATTAGACTCAGCGACATTCATAGTCTCTGAATTTATTCGAATCTCGGTTGTTTTTGCGTTATTTTTATTGAACGTACCTCCACACCACCCCTAAGCTTGCTCCCCTCACAGGGATTGAAATGATACACAAACAACGTCGGTATAAATACTATCAAGGTAATTAACCCTAGGAAGTAATTATCGCAAATATCGACCGTTTAACATTTTTTGAAAATTTCCACCGCCGACAACTCCCGCTTCGGGGACTTCTGCTAGTTGAATTGTCGTAATTAAACTCAGTGACAACTATAACCCCGGATTCGACTCCACTTTCGATAGTTTCTGCTTTCATTTTATGTAATGCCACTTGACACCCACCCTTAAGCGTGCATCCGTACAGAGCCGGAAAGGGGTTGAAATTATACACAGAGAATATGTAGTGAAATTGGTGAATGCTATTGATCCAGAATTATATTGATTCGCCCAGGTTGTCATAAATAGACTCAGTGACATCCATAACTTGAAATTGACACCAATCTGGGATTTATTCACTCTATTTTCTTGTAACGTCCCTCAAACCCTAAGTATGATCTTTCACGTGCCTCAAGGGGTTGAAATTAAAAATAAAATCGGTAGAAATATTATCAGTGACATTGACGTCGATAAATATTCATTCCTTACAAAAATGGACCGTTAAACATGTTTTAAAATTTACACCACCGCCTACCATTCCTTGGGGGAGTTAAACGATTAGTTGAATGTAATGATTAAACTCATTGACATCCATGACCGTGAGTTAGACTCCAATGACGATTGTTTTTGCATCATTATATTGTAACCACTCCACCCCCACCCTTAAGGGGAGCTCAATTCCCAATCCCGAAAGGAGTTGAAATTATACACGGAGAAAATGTAGAGAAATTTTATTATTCTAATTGATCCCGAAATATATTTAATAACGACCGGTCAACATGTTTTTAACATTTCGAACACCAGCCCAACTCCTCCCACCTCAGCTCACCCTTCGCGCTTTGTCCAGAATGTAATATATAAATTCAGCGACATCCATTACCTTAGATTTGACTCGAATATCGTTTTTTTCTTGTAAGTTCCCTCTACCCCCACCCCTTACAATGCACCGCCCTCATACCGAAAGAGGAGTTCAATTTTTACACACACAACATGGGTAGAATTACTTTACATCTAATTAACCCTGAAAATTATTTATGCAACGCAAATATCGGGCATTTTAGCATGTTTGAAGATTCCCACCACCGTCAATTCATGCTCCTGAGGGTCGTAGGCGTGTTACACCCGCACAGTGTTTCCCTGTCGCAAAGAACACGTGTACGAAATTTGGTGAAATTGATTCGAGGGTGTAGATTTGTAAGCGGAACATACCCATATACATACCCACATGTATACACACATACATACCCGCATAAGGCAATTTTATATAATTGAAGCTATATATATACACCATTTAAAACATTTACTAAATTTGTAGATATATAATTTTTCCATCTGAAAATAAACTATTTGGTGGTTTTAGCAATCTGTAGTTGGTAGCATTGTTTAAAATTAATGCAAAACATTACGAAATACGGTGTCTTAAATAGAAAAATATCAATTTTGAACATTTGGGTAAGAATTGTTTTTATCATAATTATATGTATCTTCTTGCAAGATATAATTGGGCAACATATTGGTTCCTGATCCCGTTAAATATTCAACGTCAAAAGTCAAGTTATTTAAAAGAAAATTAATGCCACGGATTGTATAACCTTTGATAATGAATTTTATTTATCACTCGATGTGGTATTGGTAGATTTAATTATACTTATTATTGAATCAAAATATTCCTGCTTTACTTCATTTTTCTGAAATTGTACATCCATAACGTCGTTCCCGAAAATGGAAAACAAATATTGCTATCCTAATCTAAAATTTTTGATTCACGACACAAATTGCACGCAATAATTTGTTTACATTTATACAAATTAATAGAAATACGTTGCGTAAAGTACAATTAATTGTACTTTTAATTCAATATAAATGTTCCTATTTCTGTACATACCTTTGACTGAGAGTGCATTAATTGAATAACGACCATAAAAACTTTCGGATATCCGTACGTCATTTTGAATACTTTTATAGTTACAAATACATAATTCAGCAGTCGTACCTTAGACAAATCTTATTATATTCTGAAATATTATACAGGATACAATAGTACGTTATATAATGAAATTTTATAAATCTCGACCGACACACATTTGAATGTATTATAAGGCGCCATATTGGCGTTATTAAATATGGCGACGATATATTTTTTTCCAAATTAACTTTGCGCAAGGATGATAAAGTATTTCGTATTGTTTTTTATTACTATTCGATGGAGTATTACTGAAAAAAATTGTACTTTATATTAAATAAAAATATTTCTGCTTTATTTCATTACGAAGTACAGAACTATATTTTTATGATGCGTCAATGTTTTGCCAATGACCTCACCGTCTCTTGGCGCGCAGTAATTTAACACTAATTCGTAACTTATTTCAACTATAATTATTTCCACGTTTATTCTAGGGGTTTCTCACCCCCACAGTACCGGTTCTCGATTTTGGCAGAATATATATACCAATTTTTGTTGCATTCTGTCCACGCGATAAAATTTCTATTAAGATCACCGTAAATACATACATACATACTTACTGACATACAAATATACACCCTTTTTTATTATATAGATAGATTACATTTAATCGTAAATTAATTCAATGAAAATGTGGGAAGTATTGACATTATTCATATGTTTAAAATGTTTGTTCAACTACGTTAGGAAAGTGTGGCTACACTGCAATGTGTCGTCTTGGAAGTGTATCGGCGGTGTCCTTAGGGGATTCGTTTCAAGGTGCTGACGATGCTGTAAGACGATCCTCTAAAATTGAGAATGAAATGTGTAAAACAATACAGTAAATATAATTATTAGAAAAATATTATTATTTCAAAGTAACTGTAAATACAGAATGTTTTTTATAATAATTATTTCAGAATTTTTTTAAGAAAAGATCTGGATTTTAAAATAATGTACTGGTAAATAATAATAGTATGTAATTTTACAAAATAAAGAATTTAAAACATAATGTACAGACGTGAAAAATACGTAAAATATTTATGAAATTACCTGAAGTGTGTTTATGTTCCTTAGTCACAAAATCTATTTTTGTAGTGGAGAAAAAAGTCGTAATACTTGCAGACGATGAATTTAGTAGGTCCCGAAAAGTCAACAAAACCTGAAAGAAATGGATGAGAATATAACAAATGGTTGTTCTACTTACGATAGGTTGTCGGTAATATTGCTTGATGTTTGTGACTGCTTCTAGAAAATAAAATCTGAAAAAATATATATTAAAAATGTGGTAAAACTGTGGTTTGCGGCACAAAATGCTACTATGTAACCGTTTTTGAAAGTGTCCACAAAAGTTTCTGTGTTTTAATCGATCGAAAACAGATGCGTTTGAAATACTTCTACTCAATCGACTGACAAATTTTAGTTCTGTATCTGTTTCGTAGCGAATTGGAATTAGAGTGGGGTTGCTTCATAAAAATATCAGCCAATTGTAGCTCTTGTTTCCTTGAAATAGTGCGCAGATTTAGAGTTTGAATTATTTTTTATATCGAATGACATTGGCTGGTTTCATTCAAACGCAAATAACACCCAATCATGACTCCTGTTTCCTTGGAATAACTAATGTATCCCCTTTAAAAGGCGGTGCTTAGAAATGGAAATTTTATTTTACGATAAGATAAAAAATCTTTTGTTGATTGATAATAATTGTAATTATATTTTTTAATGAAGTATTATAATTATTTATATTAATCCCATTTGTTCTGGTATTAACGTCGTTACTAAAGGATTAATTTCTACAACTTGAGGATTTTTAGAACATTTGTTTATTAGTATACAATACGTGGATAATATTTTCATTGAAGTTGTAGTAAACTAAATTATTCTATTTGGTAGCAGAAACTACCTGACCATGTAGAGTTTTTGTCCCTGATTATTTCTTGCTTTATTTCTTGTCTATAATACAACTTCAAATACAGAATAAATGTAAAATTATGTTAGGCTACAATTTTTAATACAAAACCTGTTTAAAACAGTTTAGAAAGCAGTGGAATATAACTTTAATCTAATAAATTACAGAATAAATGTAAAATTATTATTTGCATCAGTTACTAATTCTACGTCAAGTTTTCGTTACATGTCATGTGTTCTTCATTATTGCTTGTCTGTGATTTAATTTCAATTCTTGTATAAATATAAAACTCTTTCAGGCTGCATAAATTGTTCCTAAGACTACGTAAAATTTTCGTTACAGCGTTTCGGCTGTATAAATTGTTAAAATAAAATGTCAGTGTAAAAGAATGTGCTTTGGAAAGGTAATTTTTAGGATGCGGAAATCTTTCTCTCTTAACGAAGAACTCGTATTTGCTCTTAACGATTTTGTAAATATCTGCAAATTTATGATCTAACGTATTTCCGTGCAGATATTCGCATCACGAAATCACACATCGTAAGAGTGCTGCTCTCCCATGCATTTAGGGCTCTAAATTATACACAGAGATTGTCTAGAGAAATATTATGAATTTAACTCAACCTGAAAAATATTTATTGGACGCAAACATGAGCCAATTTACATGTTTTAAAATTTTACCCCTGGCTACCTCGACTCAGTCGAACTCCAATAAAATATCAGTTGTTTTAGGATGTTTAATTGTTTCCGCCCCTAACGCTAAGCGTGTTCCCCTGTAATCACGAAAGGGATTGAAATTTTACAAACAGCACCACTATAAATACTGTCAACTTAATTCACTCCGACAATTATTTATTCCACGCAAATATCGAAAAAAAATTGTTTGAGAAACTCCTCCCCCGGCCACCCCCGCCCCGGGAGGTTAAATGGCTAATTGAATGTCATAATTAAACGCATAGAAATCTATACCCTAGATTTGACTATAATCTCAATTATATTTGCGTTAGTTTCTTGTAATGCTCGTCCACCCACACTACTAAGGGTGGTCCCCTCTCCTGCCGAATGGGGTTGAAATTTTACAGAAATTATCGGTAGAAATAATATCCATGTCATTGACCCGACAAATATTTATTCCACGCAAATATCGACCATTTATCAATTTCACCCCCGTCCAACCCCGGACGTAGGGGTTACATGGCCAATTGAATATCATAATTAAAGTCAGTCACATCCATAACCATTGAGTTGACTCCAAATGATTAAAGTCAGCCACATCCTTAACCTTAGAGTCGACTCCAATCTCGGTTGTATTCGCGTTATTTTCCTGTGAAGCATCTCTATCCCAAAACCTAAAGGTGCCCTTTCCCCCGGGGTGTAGAGGATGAAAATTATATTCAGATAACATCGGTAGAAACACTATCAATATCTATGACCCTTAAAGATATTTATCCGACTGAAATATCGACTGTTTTAGCATGTTTAAATATTTACTCCCCGTACACCCCCGCTTCTGGGGGTGGTAGACGCGTCTCACCCCGAAAATGTTTGTTTTCTGTTCGCAAAGAACACGTGTACGAAATTTGGTGTAATTTTCTCCATCGGTATAGATTTGTATAAGTAACATACAAATATATATACAAACAAACGCTCTCCTTTATTTATTTGAAGAAGAAGAAGAAGATAAATTAGATTAGATAGAAGAAGATTAATGAGCATCATTAATTCGATAGCTTCGCCTTGTAAAAATATACTGAGAATAGAGGGGCAATGACAGTGCTTGTTCCTTGAATTTCTACAACTTCACGGAGCTTTTACAGAGATTTTCTTGCCACATAAAATTAATTTGTTCACAACAGTCATTTAGTTGCACTATTCCTCAACTCTGTGTAAGGTTTGTGCTAGCCAAGTGACATACACCATATTGGGTAGAGAATCTGCTGCCTGTTTGTTGCTTTAGCCTTGTATGAAACACCATCTGGTACTAGTAACTAAACTTTGTCTCTGTACACACAGTCCGAAGACAGTAGCTTTATAGAATGGTAAAAAAATGACAATTGACGAGTTGTTTATTTACAAGTTCTGCAAAATGATGCCCATGCACGTTCGTGGTTTCATCTATGGACGCCGAGAACTTTTGTCTAACTCATTCGTATTTTTCAGCACTTCCCCGTAGCACCCAGATAAATAGCGTTTTCCGAATGAAAAATCGTCTGGAAATGCATATGTTGTTTACTTTTAGAGGAACTATATAATTCGTAGAATATTCAGCTTCTCCATTAGCTTCTCACACACAAACATATTCCTACAGCAGACCTAATTGGTGCATCCATCACCCAATTTGAGAGAAAGATCAAGGTCTGAACAACAAATCTGCACTTGCCTCTTAATGAACAGATCACATGTTTCGAATACTTGATTGTTCAATACTTAATGGAATAGATCGTCTCATTTGTAGGCCGAATTTTCCAGATGTAGGTCATTGAGCAATGAAAATCTGCCAGATCCACAAGTACGTGCCCGCACAGACGTTTTTCGAGTCAGACTCGAGTCTAACCCGACTTTAGTGTTCGATATTTATGTTTACATAGTAGATTTATAAAGAAGTTTTAGTGACCTAAATTGAAACTATATAGGGGTTATTATTGTTATTTTTTGTAGTAGAAGAAGTACATACAGTATTACTATTATTGTAATTAGAAAATATGATTTGTTGTCGAAAACCAAATATAAAATGTTATCATTTAAAGCGTAACACAGTCTCGTTAATTTACTTCTTTATTTTGTGTTCAATATTACTAATACTTTTTTCTATTTTTAATGTATTGTGGTAACTTATTACAATAAAGTAGGCCTTATCAGAAGTGGTATTTTTTGTCTTATTTCGTAAATATCGACACAAGATATTTTTAAATCTGTGAGTACGTACATCAATTTTAATTTTTATTATTTTGTGTAATTATTGTGGTAACCTTATGTTCATGATTTTATGAATAAATAACATAGATTCACAAATTATATTTGCTTTATTATTAACTAGCTGGGTCCCAGGCGTTGCCCGAGATGTTATTTATCCATAACCCCCGATTTTTCGGTTATTTTTATGTAACGCAACTCGACCACTATCCCTAAATGTGTTATCGGCCGGTTACATTGTTTGAAAATTTCTTACCACGCCAAGAATCCCCGCCGAACCCCGAGAATTACCCAGTTTGTTACACCGAAACAGAGCGACATCCATAACCTCAGAACTCATTTGAATCTCGGCCTATTCGCGTTATTTTCATGTAATGCTTCACCAAACCCTACCCCTAAGTGGTTGAAATTATACACAGATAATATCTACCGACATATAATAAATTTAAATGATACCGAAAAATAATTATTGGGCACAAATATCGGCCAATCAACTTGTTTAAAAATTTGCACCCCAATTTTGGATTTTTTTATGAATTTACCCTACATTTCATGCTTCTCTTTTCCCAAGCCGATAAGGTTCGTAATTACATACAGAACATATTTAGAAATATTATGAGTCTCATTGACCTCGCAAAATATTTATTCGACGCAAATATCGGCAGGTTAACATTTTTGAACATTTCTACCCCCGCACACATCCTAATATCCCTCCCACCCTCACCCACAGCCACTATTCAGGTTGTCATATATATATGGTGGTAATCACAAATTATAACTATAATTTTTATAACTTTTTGCCTCACGTTTGAGGTCAATTTATGGCAAACATAAAGAATACACTTTAATTTTAACTTTGGGTGCCAATTTGTAATAAAAACAAATAAATTACTTAAATATTAAAATGATTATTTTTATTAAGAACTCAAGATTTTAAAATAGACAAACAAATAAATTTATTAACACAAAATTTTAATTTACACAAGTAATCAAATGAATTTTTACAACAGTTAGTTATTAATGTTTTACAATGAAATTTAATCTTTCTCAGAGTCGTTTGCCGGGCCTTTAATAAAACAGATACTTGTTAACCAACTTTTACAATACAATAAAGAAATACATACAATAACCAAATTCGAATTCAGAAATCTGAAATCGTACGATTATACCTTTACTGAAAAGTTTACAACTATGAATACTGTGAAAAATTAACTTATAATCTCTTGTCATCTATGAAATTTGGCTTACTCGCATACTGACACTCTCTCACTTTATACAGGCCATAAAGAACACCAAGTTGTGCACATACTTTACACTGAGCACTTTCGTCAGTTAACTACACACATTGTTCACGTAACAGCAGACTATTACCACCTGACTTTTTTCTCTGACGACCTACGATGAATTCTAGACGACTCTTTCTTACGACGAACTCCTATATATTTTGGCCACCTAACTGGGCCCGATGGCTACGAGAACCACCACCGACCATCGCTGCTAATAGACTGATCCCTCTCGTTCTTCTTACGACGCCTTATATCTCTTTCTTTTGCGCAATTCACCACGAAGCCGTGTGCACTTCTCTCCACCAGTCAAACCAAAGGTTATGGATGTCGCCGTGTTCAATTATGACATTCAATTGGCCATTTAACCCCAAGGGTTCGGGGTGGATGGGGTGGACGGCGGTGGAATTTTTCTAACATGTTAAATGGTCGATATTTGCAATAAATAATTAATTGTCGAGGTCAATGACATTGACAATATATATACCGATGTTGTTTGTAAAATTTTACCTTTTTCAGCATTAGAGGGAAGCACAGTTAGGAGAGGAGCTAGAAACATTCAAACATGCTAAAACAGCAGATATTTAGGCAGATAAACATTTTTGGGATCGAAGAGATAGATAGTGTTTTAACCGATGTTATCTGAGTATAGTTTCAACCCCTTACAGCATGGGAAAGGAGTTCTCTTATGGGTGAGGGTGGACAGATCTTTCAAATAAATAACGTGAATAAAACCAAAATTACAGTCAAACCCAGGTTTCTGGATGTCGCAAAGTGTAATTATGATATTCAATTGCCCATTTAACCCCCAGGGGCGGGAGAGGATGGGGTTGGAAATTTCCAAACATGTTAAAAGTCTATCTATATTTGCAAAACATAATTTTTTTCAGGGTTAATTACTTTATAGTATTTATACCAATTTTATGTTTGTACAATTTCAACCTAACGACATGAGGGTGCAGAACGCTTAGGGGACAAGGTGGACATGTGTTACAAGAAAATAACTCGAAAACAACCAACGTTCGAATAAGTCAAATAAGTGTATAAATTTTCAGAAATGTATAATGGCCGATATTTGCGTGAAATAAATATTTTACGCCGTCAATGTCATTGATAGTATTTCTACCGATTTTGTTTACGGCATGGTACAGAAATACGCGTAGAGATGGAGATATGTTACATAAAAATGACCCCAAATAACTAGATTCGAGTCACTTGCCAACGTGGGAATTGCACGATATTTGGTGGAGGTGTGCGAGGTGTGAGGGGCCTCGTGGAGTTCGGCGGGAGAGGAAATATTGAAACATTTTAAACGGTCGATATTTCCTAGGGTTAATGACTTTGATAGTATTTATACCGATATTGTTTGTGTACAATTTCAACCCCTGTGAGGGGAGCAAGATTATCGAATGGGGTGGAGATACGTTAAATAAAAATAACGCTAAAACAACCGAGATTGGAATCAATTCAGAGACTATGAATGTCGCTGAGTCTAATTGTGACAACCTTCGTAACGCGACGGGTTTGGGAGATATTTGGCGGGGGTAGTAATTTTCAGACAATGTAATCGGCCGATTTGTGCGTGAAATAAATACTTTTTGATTATTGCACATTTGTGGGGGTGATCATCTTCTAACATGTAAAAACGACCGATATATTATGTCAATGAGTTCAACCTCCTTCGGCATCGGAGGGTGCTCATTTAGGAATAGGGTTCGAGGAGCGTTGCATAAAAATAGCGCAAAAGCAACCGAAATTGGTGAATAAATGATATCTCGGGCAACGCCGGGCACCCAGCTAGTATCTATCTAATCTAATAAATAAAGCAGAGTGTTTGTTTGTATATATATGTATGTTCCTTATACAAATTTTATCGCGTGGACAAAATTCAACAAAAATTGGTATATATATTCTGCCAAAATCGAGAACCGTTGGGGGTGAGAAACCCCTAGAATAAACGTGGAAATAATTATAGTTGAATTAAGTTACGAATTAGTCTTAAATTGCTGCGCGCCAAGAGACGGTGACGTCATTGGCAAAACATTGACGCATCATAAAAATATAGTTCTGTATTTCGTAATGAAATAAAGCAGAAATAGTTTGATTGAATAAAAAGTAAAATTTTTTTCAGTAATACTGCATCAAATAGTAATAAAAAACAATACGAAATACTTTACCATCCTTGCGCAAAGTTAATTTGGAAATATTCTCCATCTTTAATAACGCCAATATGGCGCCTTATAATACATTCAAATGTGGGTCGGTCGAGATTTATAATATTTTAAATATAACGTATTATTTATCCTGTATAATACATCAGAAGATAATAAGATTTGTCTAAAGTACGACTGTTGAATTATATGTTTGTAACTACAAAAGTATTCAAAATGACGTACGGAACTCGGAAAGTTTTTATGGTCGTTATTCAATTAATGCACTCTCAATAAAAGGTATGTACAGAAATAAGAACATATATATTGAATTAAAAGTACAATTAATTGTACTTTACGCAACGTATTTCTATAAATTTGTATAAATGTAAACAAATTATTGCGTGCAATTTGTGTCGTGAAACAAAAATTTTAGGTTAGGATAGCAGTATTTGTTTTCCATTTTTGGGAACGACGTTGTAGATGTTCAATTTCTGAGAAATGAAGCTGAGCAAAAATATTTTGATTAAATAATAATAAGTATAATTAAATCTACAACCACCAGTGATAAATATAATTTATTATTAAAGGTTATACAATCCATTGCATTAATTTTCTTTTAAATAACTTGACTTTTGACGTGGAATATTTCACTGGATCAGGGACCAATATGTTGCCAAATTATATCTTGCAATACGCACTGGAAGATACATAGAATTATGATAAAAACAATACATAAATGTTCAAAATTGATATTTTTCTATTGAAGACAGCGTATTTCGGAACGTTTTGTATTAATTTTAAACAATGCTACCAACTGCAGACAGCTAAAACAAATAAAAAGGTTAATTTTCATTATATCTTGCAATGCGCACGGGAAGATACATAGAATTATGATAAGAACAATACTTAAATGTTAAAAACTAATATTTTTCTATTAAAGAAAGCGTATTTCGTAATGTTTTGCACTAATTTTATACAATGCTGCCAACTGCAGATTGCTAAAACCACCAAATAGTTTATTTTCAGATGGAAAAATTATATATCTACAAATTTAGTAAGTGTTTTAAATAGTGATTATATATATATATATACACTATTTAAAACTAGCTTCTATTATATAAAATTGCCTTATGCGGGTATGTATGTGTTTATACATGTGGGTATGTATATGGGCATGTTCCGCTTACAAATCTACACCCTCGAAGCATTTTCACCAAATTTCGTACACGTGTTTTTGCGAAAGGGAAACAAATATTGTGCGGGTGTAACACGCCTACCACTCCTAGGAGATTGATTGGACGATGGTGGAAATCTTTAAACATGCTCAAATGTCCGATATTTGCGTTGCATAAATATTTTTCAGGGTTAATTAGATTTATAGTATTTCTACTCATGTGATTTTTATTAATTTTAACCCCTTGTGGCACGAGGGTTGAGCACATTAATGGGTGGTGGTGGAGGGGGGTTACAAGTAAATAACGCTAAAAATACCGAGATTCGAGTCAACTCAATGGTAATAGATGTCGCTGAGTTCATTTAAGACAATCTGGGCAACGCGCGGTTCTAGGATTGGATAGGAAGGGTTGGCCGGAGGGTAGAAGTTTTAAAATAAGTTAGCCAGCCGAATTTTGTATCAAATAAATATATTTCGGGAACAACGATATTCATAATATTTCCCTACATGTTCTCCGTGTTTAATCTCATCCCATTTCGGGCTTGGGAGGGATGCGCCCTTAAGGGTAAGGGTGAACGGGCGTTACAAGAAAATAACGCGAATACAAACGAGATTAAAGTCAATTCAAAGTATTATGGATGTCAATAAGTTTAATTATGATATTAGAATTACCGTTTATCATTCCCAACAATGTGTTGGAGGGGTTGTAAATTTTCAAACATGTTAACTGGTTGATGATCGTGTGGAGTTAATATACGGTAGGCGTTAATGGAATTGATATTATTTCTACTGGTGATGTTTGTGTTTTCAACTCCTTTCAGTATGAGAGGGGAGGACGCCTAGGGGTGGGGGTAGAGGGTAGTTCCAATAAAATAATGCAAAAACAAACGAGATTGGAGATAAAATCCAAGGAAATGCATGTCGCAGTGTTTATTTATGACAACCTGAGCAATGTGTGGGATAGGGCGGAAGTGGGAGGGTCTAGCCGTGGTGGGCGAGGGTATAAATTTTCAAACGTTTTAACCGGCCGACTTTTGCTGTGAATAAATATATTTCGGGAACAGTGTGATTCATAAAATTTCTCTACATGTTCTCCGTGTATAATTTCAAACCCTTTTGGGCTTGGGAGGGGAGCATCCTTAAGGATGGGTGTGGACGGGAGTTACAAGAAAATAATGCGAATACACCCAAGATTAGAGTCAAATCCATGATTATGGATGGGACTGAGTTTAATTAAGACAATCAATTCGTGTTTTAACCGCCATGAGCAATGGTGGACGGCAGTTGAAATTTTCAAACATAATAAGCAGCCGATATTTGCGTCGAAGAAATATTTTTCTGGTTCACTGATATTTATAAAAGGTCTCTAAATGTTCCATATATTTAATATTAACCTCTTTCGGGGTTTGGGAGGAACACCCTTAAGGGTGAGGGTGGAGTAGATTTATATAAAAATAGTGCAAACACAATCGAGTTTGGACTCAAATACAAGGTTATTGTTGTCAGTCAGTTTAATTATGATATTCAAGTTGTTGTTTAGTGCCTCAAGCAGGAGTAGTTGGGGTGGATATATTTCAAACATGCTAACACGGTTGATATTTGAATAGGATAAATATTTTCGGGGAAAAAGTGATGAATAATCTTTGTACCAATGTATGTCAGTAAAATTTCAACCTCTTACGGAATGGGAAAGGAGCACCGTAGGGTTAGGGGTGGAGGGGTATTACAAGAAAATAACGCGAATACAACCGAGATTGGAGTCCAACCAAAGGAGTACCGGAGGGTTGGGGGTGGAGGGGTATTACAAGAAAATAACGCGAATACAACCGAGATTGGAGTCAAACCAAAGGTAATGGATGTCGCCGTGTTCAATTCTGACATTCAATTGGCCTTTTAACCCAATGGGTTGGGGTGTATGGGGTGGACGGGGTTGGAATTTTTCTAACATGTTAAACATTCGATATTTGCATTAAATAATTATTTTTCGAGGTCAGTAACATTGACAATATATCTACCGATGTTGTTTGTATAATTTAACCTTTTCAGCATTAGAGGGAAGCACACTTAGTTGAGGAGCTGGAAACATTCAAACATGCTAAAAGAGCAGATGTTTAGGCAGATAAAATATTTTGGGATCAAAGAGATAGATAGTAATTTAATCGATGTTATTTGAGTATGGTTTCAACCCCTTACATCATGGAAAAGGAGCACTCTTAGGGGTGAGGGTGGACGGGCATTATAAATAACTAATGCGAGTAAAACCAATATTACAGTCAAACCTAAGTTTCTGGGTGTCGCAAAATGTAATTATGGTATTCTATTGCTCACTTAACCCCCAGGGTCGGGAGAGGATGGGGTGAAAATTTTCAAACATGTTAAAAGGTCTATATCAACGGAAAATATTTTTTTTTTCAAGTTTAATTAATTTATAGTATTTATACCCATTTTATATATGTACAATTTCAACGTCTTGCGACATGAGGGTGAAGAACGCTTAGGGGCGGGGGTGACGTGTGTTACAAGAAAATAACTCGAAAACAACCAACATTCGAATGAGTCGAACGTAATTAATGTCGCTGAGTTAATTTATGACAATTTGAACAACGCGCAGGGTTGGGCTGGACTAGGGTGGGACGGTTTGGGTGGAGATGAGTGGAGAATACAAATTTTAAAGGAACTTAAGCGATTACATAAATTTCTGGAACAATGAGATTATTAAAATCTCACTACACTTTCTCTGAGTTTAATTTGAATCACTTTCGGGATTGAGACGGAGCTCACATTAGGGGTGGGGGTCAACGGGTGTTAAAAATAAATAACGAGATTAGAGTCAAATACAGGGTTATGAATGTCGCTGAGTTTAATTATGACATTTTATTTGTCATGTAACTCCCGACGAGTGGTTGTTGTCGGGAGTGGAAATATTGAAACAAGAAATCACGACCGGTATTAGAGTTGAATAATATTTTTCAGGGTGAATTAGATTTAAAGTAATTCTACCCAAGTTGTGTGTGTAAAAATTAAACCCCTCTTTCGGCATGAGGGATTCCACGGTAAGGGGTGGGGGTAGAGGGCACTGACAAGAAAAAAACGAGATTCGAGTCAAATCGAAAGTAAAGGATGTCGCTTAATTTATTTATGACATTCTGGACAGCGCGCGAGGGGTGGGATGAAGTGGAAGGATTGAGGCAGGTGTTAAAATTTTTAAAAACATGTTGACCGGTCGTTATTAAATATATTTCGGGATTAATTAGATTATTAAAATTTCTCTACATTTTCTCCGCGTATAATTTCTACCCCTTTTGTGATTGGGAATGGAGCTCCACTTGAAGGGGGTTGGTGGAGTGGAATTACAATATAATGATGCAAAAACAATTGACATTGGAGTCGAACTCACGGTCATGGATGTCAATGAGTTTAATTATTACATTCAACTAATCGTTTAAC
This sequence comes from Zhengitettix transpicula, assembly GCA_037074705.1. Lineage (NCBI taxonomy): Eukaryota > Metazoa > Arthropoda > Insecta > Orthoptera > Tetrigidae > Zhengitettix > Zhengitettix transpicula. The sequence continues at coordinate 124,114,308 of CM073592.1, read as the reverse complement.
TCCCCCAAGGAAGGGTTGGCGGGGGTGTAAATGTTTTACAGTCGATTTTTGTAAGGAAAAAATATGTATCGAGGTCAGTGTCATTGATAATATTTCTACCGATTTTGTTTTTCATTTTAACCTCTTAAGGGACGTAAAAGATCACACTTAGGGGTGGTGGTTTTAGGGGCGTTACAAAAAATAACGTGAATAAATCCCAGATTGGAGTCAAATTCAAGTTATGGATATCACGGAGTTTATTTATGACAACCTGGGTAACGTTAGGGGGTGGCCGGGGGTATGAGGGGCTGGGAGGGGGTATAAAATTTCAGACATGTAAAATGATCGATATTTGCGTGAAATAAATATTTTACGCTGTCATTGTCATTGATAGTATTTCTACCGATTTTGTTTGTGTATGATTTCAACATATTACGGCATTGTAGGGAAGTACGCGTAGAGAGGGAGGTGTGCTTCATAAAACTAACCTCAAAAAATGAGTTTTGTGCCATTTGGCAACGTGGGCAATGCACGAGATTTGGTGGGGGTGTGAGGGGCCTCGCGGAGTTGGGCCTGGGAGGAAATTTTCAAACATTTTAAACGGTCGATATTTGTGTTAAATAATTATTTCCTGGGGTTAATGACTTTAATAGTATTTTTACCGATGTTGTTTGTGTACAATTTCAACCTCTGTGAGGGGAGCAAGGTTAACGCTGAAACAACCTAGATTCAAATCAATTCAGAGACTATGATTGTCGCTGAGTCTAATTGTGACAACCTTTGTAACTCGACGGGTTTGGGAGATATTGGGCAGGGGTAGAAATTTCCAGACAATGTAATCGGTCGATTTTTGCGTGGAATAAATACTTTTCGATTATCGCACATTTGTGGGTGTGGTCAGCTTCTAATATGTAAAACCGGCTGATATATTTGGTCAATGCCTTAATCCGCCTTTAGCATGGGACGTGAGCACATTTAAGGATAGTGATCGAGGAGCGTTACATAAAAATAGCGCAAAAGCAACCGAAATTGTTGACATATCTGGGATTATGAATAAATGACATCTCGGGCAACGCCGGGCACCCAGCTAGTCTAATAAATAAAGCAGAGTGTTTGTTTGTATATATATTTGTATGTTCCTTATACAAATTTTATCGCATGGACAAAATTCAACAAAAATTGGTATATATATTCTGCCAAAATCGAGAACCGTAACTGTGGGGGTGAGAAACCCCTAGAATAAACGTGGAAATAATTTTAGTTGAAATAAGTTACGAATTAGTGTTAAATTACTTCGCGACACGATGACGTCATAAATTTTCAAGACATTGACGCATCATAAAAATATAGTTCTGTATTTAGTAATGAAATAAAGTAGAAATATTTTGATTGAATAAAAAGTAAATTTTTTTTCAATAATACTCCATCAAATAGTAATAAAAAAAATACGAAATACTTTACCATCCTAGCGCAAAGTTAATTTGGAAACATTTTCCATCTTTAATAACGCCAATATGGCGCCTTATAATACATTCAAATGAGATTTATAAAATTTTAAATATAACGTATCATTGTATCCTGTATAATATATCAGAAGATAATAAGATTTGTCTAAGGTACGACTGCTGTATTATATGTTTGTAACTATAAAAGTATTCGAAATGACGTACAACTCCGAAAGTTTTTATAGTCGTTATTCAATTAATGCACTCTCAATAAAAGGTATGTACAGAAATAAGAACATTTCTATTGAATTAAAAGTACAATTAATTGTACTTTACGCAACGTATTTCTATAAATTTGTATAAATGTAAACATATTATTGCGTTCAATTTGTGTCGTGAAACAAAAATTTTAGGTTAGGATACCAGTATTTGTTTTCCATTTTTGGGAACGACGTTATGGATGTTCAGTTTCTGAGAAATGAAGCTGAGCAAAAATATTTTGATTGAATAATAAGTATAATTAAATATACGACTACCAGTGATAAATACAATTTATTCTGAAAGGTTATAAAATCTATTGCATTAATTTTCTTTCAAATAACTTGACTTTTGACGTGGAATATTTCACGGGATCAGGGACCAATATGTTGCCAAATTATATCTTGCAATACCCACTAGAAGATTCATACAATTATGATAAAAACAATACATAAATGTTCAAAATTGATATTTTTCTATTGAAGACAGCGTATTTCGTAGTGTTTTGTTAAATTTTAAACAATGCTACCATTTGCAGACTGCTAAAACCACCAAATAGTTTATTTTCATTATATCTTGCAATACGCACGGGAAGATACATAGAATTATGATAAAAACAATACTTAAATGTTAAAAACTAATATTTTTCAATTAAAGGAAGCGTATTTCGTAATGTTTTGCACTAATTTTATACTATGCTGCCAACTGCATATTGCTAAAACCACCAGATGGTTTATTTTCAGATGGAAAAATTATATATCTACAAATTTGGTAAGTGTTTTAAATAGTGTATATATATGTATATATACACTATTTAAAACTAGCTGAAAAGAAGCTATATATATATATATATATAGCTTCTATTATATAAAATTGCCTGATGCGGGCAGGTATGTGTATACATGTGGGTATGTATATGGGTATGTTCCGCTTACAAATCTACACCTTCGAAGCATTTTCACCAAATTTCGTAGACGTGTTCTTTGCGACAGGGAAACAAATACGGTGGTGGAAATCTTCAAACATGCTAAAATGTCCGATATTTGCGTTGCATAAATATTTTTCAGGGTTAATTAGATTTATAGTATTTCTACTCGTGTGATTTTTATTAATTTTAACCCCTTGTGGCTCGAGGGTTGAGCACATTAAGGGGTGGCGGTGGAGGGGGGTTACAAGTAAATAACGCTAAAAATACCGAGATTCGAGTCAACTCAATGGTAATGGATGTCGATGACTTCATTTATGACAATCTGGGGAACGCGTGGTTCTAGGAATGGGTAGGAAGGGTTAGGCGGAGGGTAGAACTTTTAAAAAAAGTTAACCAGCCGAATTTCGTATCAAATAAATATATTTCGGGATCAATTATATTCATAAAATTTCCCTACATGTTGTCCGTGTTTAATTTCAACCCATTTCTGGCTTGGGAGAGCGTTACAAGAAAATAACGCGAATACAACCGAGATTAGAATCAATTCAAAGTATTATGGATGTCTATAAGTTTAATTATGACATTAGAATTACCTTTTAACATTAACAACGAGGGGTTGGGGGGGTTGTAAATTTTCAAACATGTTAACCGGTCGATGATCGTGTGGAATTAATATTCAGCAAGCGTTAATGGCAATGATAGTATTTCTACTGGTGATGTTTGTGTATAATTTCTACTCCTTTCAGTATTAGAGGGGAGGACGCCTTGGGATGGGGGTAGAGGGGAGTTCCAATAAAATAATGAAAAACAAACGAGATTGAAGTAAAATACAAGGAAATGCGTGTCGCAATGTTTATTTATGACAACCTGAGCAACGTGTGGGATAGGGCGGAAGTGGGAGGGTCTAGCCGTGGTTGGCGAGGGTAGAAATTTTCAAACGTTTTAACCGGCCGACTTTTGCGGCGAATAAATATATTCCGGAACAGTGTGATTCTTGAAATTTCTCTACATGTTCTCCGTGTATAGCTTTAAACTCTTTTGGGTTTGGGAGGGGAGGACACTTAAGGATTTGGGTGGACGAGCGTTACAAGAAAATAATGCGAATACAACCAAGATTAGAGTCAAATCAATGATTATGGATGGCGCTGAGTTTAATTTAGACAATCAATTGGTGTTTTAACCGCCAGGAGCAATGGTGGACGGGGGTTGAAATTTTCAAATATAATAAGCAGTCGATATTTGCGTCGAATAAATATTTTTCTGGTTCACTGATATTTATAAAAGGTCTCTAAATGTTCCATATATTTAATATTAATCTCTTTCGTGGTTTGGGAGGAGCACCCTTAAGGGTGAGGGTGGAGTAGATTTGTATAAAAATAGTGCAAAAACAATCGAGATTAGACTCGAATCCAGGGTTATTGTTGTCAGTGAGTTTAATTATGATATTCAAGTTGTTGTTTAGTGCCTCAAGCAGGAATAGATGGGGTGGATATATTATAAACATGCTAACACGGCTGATATTTGAGTCGAATAAATATTATCGGGGAAAAAGTGATTAATAATGTTTGTGCCAATGTATGTCAGTAAAATTTCAACCTCTTACGGAATGGGAAAGGAGCACCGTAGGGTTAGGGGTGGAGGGGTATTAGAAGAAAATATCGCGAATACAACCGAGATTGGAGTCAAACCAATGGTAATGGAGGTCGCCGTGTTCAATTATGACATTCAATTGGCCTTTTAACCCCAAGGGTTGGGGTGGATGGGGTGGAATTTTTCTAACATGTTAAACGGTCGATATTTGCATTAAATAATTATTTGTTGAGGTCAGTAACATTGACAATATATCTACCGATCTTGTTTGTAAAATTTAACCTTTTTCGGCATTAGAGGGAAGCACACTTAGTTGAGGAGCTGGAAACATTCAAACATGCTAAAACAGCAGATATTTAGGCAGATAAACATTTTTGGGATCGAAGAGATAGATAGTGTTTTAACTGATGTTATCTGAGTATAGTTTCAAACCCTTACAGCAAGTGAAAGGAGCACTCTTAGGGGTAAGGGAGGACGGGCATTACAATTAAATAACGCGATTAAAACCAAAATTACAGTCAAACAGAGGTTTTTGGATGTCGCAAAGTGTAATTATGATTAATTTTGGCCATTTAACCCCCAGGGGCGGAAGATGATGGGGTTGGAAATTTTCAAACATGTTAAAAGGTCTATATTTGCGGAAAATAATTTTTTGTCAGGGTTAATTAGATTTATAGTATTTATAATTATTTCATGTCAATAGAATTTCAACCTCTTGCGACATGAGGGTGCAGAACGCTTAGGGGTAAGAGTAAGAGATCTTTTTTTAATATTAAATTCTGCTGGAAATTCTGATAAATTTTAATAAAATTTGTTTGTTAAAATATAAAATATTACTTTTATATTTTTACGCCTTTATGTGTTTATTACAATATATATATATATATATATATATATATATATATATATATATATATATATATAGAGAGAGAGAGAGAGAGAGAGAGAATATAAATTGAGTTGGTTACAAAAATTAAAATTTGTTTTCATTACAATTAACTACAAACTATTTTTTCAGGTAATTTTTCTGAAGGACATGAAAAGCGGAAACATCTATCCAAACTGCCGGATCATTCGCAGCTTAAAATGTCGGGTTTTAGCCAGAATAGAACATTACGGAAAGAATCACGTCAACGAGGTTAGTTTACTAATGACAAATTAATAAATGACAAAAAAGGGTTCTTCCCATGTTGCATTATTAAAATTTCTTATTTATTTTATTTAATGAAATCATATTTATATTCAATATATTGTTCTCGGAGTTCAACCGGGTTTTGCATAATTGTAGAACGTAACGTTTCGACGTTCCGAGAACAATATATTGAACAACTGCACCGGGAAAGGCTTCAATCTTTGATCATATTTATATTGTATTTTATATGATTCTAAGTGAGTGAACGGCGTTGCCCGGGTACTTCTAGGAAATTGTAATTCTGTATATTAATATTTTGTCTTGTTGAACATAAAATTTAATTTTGAATTGTTAAAAATACTGTACAAGTTAATAACATGATATCTTATAGCGCACTGTCTCAACAGTGCCGGCGGCGTTATCGCTTATCTAAGTCCAAAATGTTGAGAAAACACAGGCACTTCAATACAAAATCTCCTGCACTGAGATGTGGTCACGCTGACGTCAGAGCTATGCAGCTATATATTTGTTTAAATAAGCCCATTGAAAGAATTTATTCGACAGTAAATTCTTAGTAAACATTTCATTTTATAACATAAATATCGTGACATATTTTTGACGTATTTTAGCACTAATGATCACGTTTTTTAAATTATAATCGTTTCCACCTTCAAGCTAGAAGTTTCTCATCCCCACAGTACCGGTTCTCGTGTTTTGAAGAATGTGTACCAATTTTTGTTGCATTCTGTCCATTTTAAAATTTGGATAAACATAAACATAAATACATACACATATACACGCTATTATTATACAGCCTAACTGGGTGCCCGGCGTTTCCCGAGATATCATTTATCCATAACCCCCGATTTTTGCGCTATTCTGTAACGCAAATCGACCCCTATACCTAAATTTGTTATCAACCGGTTACATTGTTAGAAATTTTCTACTCCCGCCCAAACCCGAGCATTACCTAGTTTGTCACAATGAAACAGTGCGACATCCATAACCCCAGAATTAAATTAAATCTCGGTCTATTCGCGTTATTTTCTTGAAACGCTCCATCAAACCCCAGTCTTAAACGTGCTCCCATTCCATGCTGATAGGGGTTGAAACTATACACAGACATTATTTATCGAAATATTATGATTTAAATGATATTATAAATATTTGTTGGACGCAAATGTTGGCCGATCTTCATGTATGAAAAGTTCCACACCCGATCAGCCCCAACCGTGGGGTTTAAACTGAAAATTGAATGTAATAATTAACCTTAGCTACTTCCAAAAACCCGGATTTGAATTCCTTCTCGGTTATTTATACGTTATTTTTATGTAATGCCATTCAACCCCTACCCATAAGATTTCTCCTCTCCCACCTTGAAAGGGGTTGAAATTATACACAGACAACATGCAGATAAATGTTATGAATCTAATTGATTCCGATATATATTTATTCGACGCAAAAAACAGCCGGTTAATATGTTTGAAAATTTCTCCCTATACACCTCCGACCAGAACCTCCAGCCCCAGCGAACACCCCCCCCCCATCACCCACACACACAATCACCGCGCACATTTCCATGTTGTCATAAATAATATCAGCTACATCCATTATCCCGATTTGACTCGAATATGGGTTGTTTTTACGTTATTTTTATTAAACGTGTCACCACCCCATCCCTAAGCATGCCGAAATGTATTTAAATTATGCACAAACAACATTGGTAGAAATACTATAGATATCATTAACCTTGAAAAATATTTATTCAACGAAAATATCAGCTATTTCAGCATATTTGAAGATATCCACCCTTGGCAGTGGTTGCCATGTCACAACCACATAGAACACTTATACACAATTAGGTGAAATTTGATTCACGGGTGTAGATTTTTTTATGCAAAAACACACAGATACATTAATGCACAGATACATAACCACATACAGGAAATTTTATGTTATAGATGCTATATATATACTATTTAAAACAATTCTTAAATTTGTAGATATATAATTATTCCATCTGAAAATAAACTTTGTGGTGGATTAGCAATCTGCGGTTGGTAGCATTGTATAAAATAAATGCAAAACATTACGAAATACGCGGACTCTTCTATATAAAAATATATACATTTTGTACAATGTCCTCAATTTTAATCAGTTTAACCCTTAAAGTTAATCCCTTACACTTTACACACATACAATCAAATATTTGAAATTATAATGATATACACACATAACCAAAATATTTCAATAATCTCACTCGAAGTAATTCGTCAGTTTTAGCACACTTAAAACCAACTGTAATAAGTTATAATTATTAATAAATATTAAGTATTTTTTTATCATAATTCTTTAATAGATATAATTGGACAAAATTTTGGTTCGTGATCCCGTTAAATATGCCCTGTTAAAAGTCAAGTTATTTAAATGAAAATTAGTTCCATGGATTTAACCTTTCATAATTATTTATCACTCGATGTGCTATCGGCAAATACAATTATACTTTTTATTTAATCTAAATATTGATTTACTTCATTTCTCCGAAATTGTAAATTTATAACGTCGTTCCCAAACATGGAAGATAAATTTTATTATTTATTGTTACTCACAAACAATATAATGAAACAAATTCTAACCTGAATATTTATCCGACGCAAAAAATGCTCGTTAATCTTTTTGAAAATTTATGCACCCGTACTCCTCCACCCAGCACCTCTCGCCCCCGCCAACAACACCCAACCCTCGTTGCCCATGATGTAAACAATAATGTCAACTACATCCGATATGACTTAAATGGATTGTTCTAGCGTTAATTTTATGAAACGCCCCGCCACCCCTAACCCTAAACGTACTCCACTCCCACGCCGAAAGGGGTTGAATATATAAAAAACAACAATGGTAGAAATACTTTGAAACTAATAAACCTTGAAAAATATTTATTCAACGCAAACATCGGACATTTTAGCTTGTTTGAAGATTTCCACGACCGTCCACCCATGCTTCTGGGGGTGGTAGGCGTGTCACACCCGCACAGTGTTTGTTTCCCTGTCTGCAAAGAACACGTGAATGAAATTTATTGAAATTTCTTCGATATATATATATATATATATATTGTAGCAACGCCGCTACACTTCTTGCGTTTTTCGTTTATTTAGATTTTTGGGCGCCAGGTAATTTTTAGGAGAAAATCACCAAAACAACTTTTTCATACTTCATTACTTTATTTGTCGAGCATGAGCAATAAGATGTAGTCAGGGAGTGGTTTGTTAATAATTTTTATGTTAAGCCCTCGGAGCTCCGCTCCGTCTTTCGTCGAGTCCAGCTTGGAACTGCGCCTTCATTGTCCCGTCTCAGCTGGCGGCTTTGCTCAACACTGCTCTCGCGCGGCCAAGAGACTTCGACAATGACTAGCAACCAACAATGTAACCCAATGTTACAATATATATATATATATTTATATATATATATTGAAGAAATTTCAATAAATTTCATTCATATATATATATATATATATATTGTAATAATCAACTGGTAGGCGTTAATTAAATGAAAAGTTTAAACTAATATTTACAAATAAATTATAATTTATTATCACTTTGTGGCTTCTAACTCAAAAACAATTACAATTTACAATATTATTTTCTCAGGGCCTTTACTGGGTTTGATGATTAGGACACGATAAAGGTATAATTTGACTATTTAACAATTCAGGATCTAATTTGCCTACAATTAAGCAATAGTTAAATCAATGAAAGAAAAAAACTAGAAGAAAGCGAACGAACGAAATCTGACTTTATCCCTTAATTAGCGTTCACAATTAATCATTTGTTTTGGTTTTGTTACTTACGTACTGCCCAGCTGGTACCGGCATTCTTTTTGGCTTCGGAAATACACTATTGCAAAATTTTACACTGATTCTAAATATCGACTCACAGATTTTACACTACTGAAGTCAAAATTGATAGGCTCCCAGAAACTCGGACGATCCTCCTGATTGTCAGCTATCTGATGTCTGCTTGCCTTACAGGAATCCTATGATTCGTAGATTTATTAGTCTTTTATTTATTTGGACATAAACTGCAACGTAGCTCCTTGAAGATTTGTTTTAACTGTTTATTCTTTCAGAGCGAACTAACTTTTCTTTAGCTCCTTGCTTTAGACGTAAACTGCTCTTACTTTCCACTATTTACGCTGCAATACTTGCGGCGTGAATGTTTTCTTCGTATTAATTTACAATTTAAACTAGTTATATATTGACGATGTCTAGTCTCTGCTCAAATTATATTACTTGTTCTGCTCCTCATAATGTCTTTCCGCCAACTGCTCCTAACAATCTTTCTCCGCCAACTAACAGTTATATTACTTGTTCTGCTCCTCACGATGTTTTTCCGCCAACTGCTCAAGTTTCGTTAATTGTTCCGCACTTCACGATGTTTCTCCACCAACTAACTCCTAGTGCTCTCGAGTTTGAGCGCGCATACGCCATTTTTTACTTTTCGACAAAGCAAGCGAGAACGCTTATCCATTAATGCTTTATTCGATCAGACCGCTATAATGGATTTCTCAAACAATTCAAATTTTATGTCCAAACAATTAATGGCCTAATTAATTGGCATTACAATGTATATATATATATTGTAGCCGCTCCGCTACCCTCCTTGCGTTTTTTCGTTGATTATTCATAATGTTTGGTCGCCAGGTAATTTTTGGGAGAAAATCACCAAAACAACTTTTTAATATTTAATTACTTTTATTAAAACGAACATAAGACATAAGTTAACTTCAAGGCGTGGTTTATCAAACTTTGTATTTAGTGGTAGCACGTCTATCCTTGGTCGAGTCCAGCTTCGAACTCTACATTTGTCCCCTTGGCTGGCGCCTAAAACAACATCGCCTTTCCTGCACGTGCATACACACTGCAGTCTCCCCCGCCAAGGGCCCTCGACCATACCTCGCAACAATCATGTAACATTATCCCCCCTCCAAAGAACAAATAATACTAACATCAACAACCACTCGACCACGCCCTGATAACCAATTAATACAAATACACAAGTTTTACAAATACTTTTCACTTGTACAATACCTTCTTTTCAAGTTTAAATGACAAAATTACAAAGTTTCTATTAATCATCTGTTTGATCAATACTTTTTTAAAACCAACACACATTTACCATAATCTTAACCTACAACCTAATTAGCGTCTACCTACAATACAATATTTACAAGAGTTAGACACATGGATCATACACAATATTTGTCTACTTATAAATTAACAATAAAATTTACAAATTTTCTCTCTGAAGGAATGGAACCAAATTATAATAACTTGCCTCCTCCTGGCTTCCACGGGGATCTGCGGAGCCTGCGCGAGGATTCTCTTGCAGGTAACCTGCGAGGGATGTTCTCTCGCAGGCAAAACATTTTAGGAAAGATACGAAGGGGCTACTTTTGGGTATGCCTTTTCCTCTCCGGTATTGAACTAAGGTTCCCACAAACCGAGGCACCTCGGCCTGTTTTGAGAGGTGTTTGTTCCGGGGTCGCAGACCTTGGGCATACGGTAAGAGTTGTTCGCTATTCCCATTGGAATAGTCGGCCAGCTGCCTCCTAAACTGGTCGAGGCACGGAGAAGGGAATGCTGCGTCCACACAGCAAACTCCTCTCCCGCTATCGGAAGGGCGTGGGACAAGTGCCCAATGTCCGACATACCCGATGCAGGTTTTTCTAAGGTTTTCCCTGCATTTCTTTAGGCGAATGCTGGGTAGGATCCTTAAAATATAGCCCGGGGTCCTAGTAACCCTTGGCTACCTTCCTCTACCCTTCCGCATCCCCCCTTTCAAATCCCTTCCTATGCTATTAAAGGGGAGTTGCCCAATGTGGATCACTCTCATGTAGCCTGTTGCCCTAAAAAAAATATATTTTATCAGAATTTATGTAATCGCCCACACATTCTTAAACAGGAAAGCTCTCCAGCCTTTCCAGGGATGCATGTGCCCCCCTTTCTCAGGATTAACCGTGGTTATGTTTGTGGCAAACCGACGCGATACCTGGAAGCATGGAATGCGACTTACCAGGTCTGCAGCTCGTACAGGTTCGATTCCCGTTGGCGAATCTCTCTCTGCAGCAGCAGCAGATGACCGGGGCCCCACGTGTACACCAAAATTGTCCAGGATCAACTCTCTCTGATGGTCCAGAGTGATCTCCACGTTTTCCTAGACTACTCTCCCCGACGGTCCAGATCGATCTCTTGTCGTGTTCGCAGACTTCTCTCTCTCCATCCTCAAAATCCCTATCTCCTGGTTGGTCCTTGTCCACACGTGACCCACTTCAATCTATTTTAGGGCCATACCTTCCCTGTCGTCTACCCCTTTCTTGACCGACCATGGCTTTGTTTGCGGGACTTGCGGATTTTCCCAATCCACCCCGCCATTGTCTTCTGTCTGCTGCTCGACCCCGGCAAGTCACGTTTCCATGTTTCCAGTCTGTAATTTAGGCAAAAGTTATAAAAATATTTTATATACAAATTGAAAACTAAAGGCGCATAATAGTCTTTCCGCCAACTGCTCCTAACAATCTTTCTCCGCCAACTAACAGTTATATTACTTGTTCTGCTCCTCACGATGTTTCTCGAGTTTGGCAGAATATGTGTACCAAGTTTAGTTCCATTCTGTCCAAGCAGTAAAATTTCAATAGAAAACAAAATAAATACTGAAATACATACATCGTATTTTCTTTATATACTAGCTGGGTGCCCGGAGTTGCCCGAGATTACATTTATCTATAATCCCCAATATGTCTCCAATTTCGGTTGATTTTCCGGTATTTTTATGTAACGCTCCTCGAACCGTATACCTAAATGTGCACACTCCGATGCCGAAGGGGGTTGAACTCATTGACATAATACAGCTGCCGTTTATACGTTTTAGTAGATGACCACACCAACAAATGTCCGATAATCGAACAGTATTTATTCCACGCAAAAATCGACCGATTACATTGTCTGGAAATTTCTAATCACGCCCACCAACTGCCAAACCCGTCGCGTTACCAAGGTTGTCACAATAAGACTCGGCGACATTCATAGTCTATGAATTGATTCGAATCTTGGTTGTTTTAGCGTTATTCTTATTTAACGTACCTCCACCCCAACCGCTATCCTTGCCCTTCTCACAGGTGTTGAACTTGTACACAAACAACAAAAAAACTATCAAAGTCATTAACCCCAGGAATTAAATATTTAACGCAAATATCGACCGTTTAAAATGTTTGAATATTTCCTCCCCCTCCCAACTCCGCCAAGCCCCTCACACCCCCGCCACAACCAACCAAACCCCGTGCATTGCCCACGTTGTCACAAATACATTCACCTATATCCATAACTTAGGTTTGACTCGAATCTCGTTTTTTTTGTGTTATTTTTATGGAACACACCTCCATCTCTACGCGTACTTCCCTACCATGCCGTAAGGTGTTGAAATTACACTAAAAAAATCGGTAGAAATACTATCAATGATATTGACATCGTCAAATATTTATTTCACGCTAATATCGGCCATTATACATTTCTGAAAAATTATATCCCCACCCAGAACCTCCCACCCCCGGCACCCCCGTACGTTCCCCAGGTTAGCATAAATAACCTCAGTGACATCCATAACTTGAATTTGACTCCAATCTGGGATTTATTCACGATTTTTTCTTATAACGCCCCTTAAACCCCCACACCTATGTGTGAACTTTCACGTCCATAATGGGTTTAAATTAAAAACAAAATCGGTAGAAATATGATCAGTGACATTGACCTCGATGAATATTCATTCCATACAAAAATGGACCGTAAAACATATTTTAAAATTAACACCCCCGCCAACCCTTCCTTGGGGGAGTTTAATGATTGGTTGAATGTAATAATTAAACTCATTGACATCCATGACCGTTAGTTCAACGCCAATATCGATTGTTCTTGCATCATTATATTGTAATTCCAATCCACCCCCACCCTTAAGTGAAGCTCCATTGCCAATCCAAAAAGGGGTTGAAATTATACGCGGAGAAAATTTAGTGAAACTTTATTAATGTAATTGATCCAGAAATATATTTAATAACGACCGTCAACATGTTTTTAAAAATACTAACATGCGCCCAACTCCTCCCACCTCAGCCCAACCTTCGCGCGTTGTCCAGAATGTCACAAATAAATTCAACGACATCCATTACCTTCGATTTGACTCTAATCTCGTTTTTTTATTGTCAGTCCCCTCTTTCCACATGCATCACCCTCATGCCGAAAAAGGGGTTCAATTTTTACACACACAACTTGAGTAGAATTACTTTAAATCTAATTAACCCTGATAATATTATTCACCTCTAATATTGGTCGAGATTTCATGTTTCAATACTTCCACTCCCGTCAAACACCACTCCTCGGGAGTTAAATGCAAATTAAATGTCATAATTAAACTCAGCGACATTCATAACCCTGTATTTGACTCTAATCTCTGTTTTATTCGCGTTATTTATCTTAAGCCCGTTGACCCCCACCCTTAATGTGTGCTGCCTCTCAATTTCAAAAGGGATTCAAATTAATCTCAGAGAACGTGTAGTGAAATTTTAATATTCTCATTCTTCCAGAAATATATGTAATCGTTGTAAAATTCCGACGCTTAACTTACTTTAAAATTTCTATTCCCCACTCAGCTCCCCCCAACCCCTCCCACCACAGTCCAGCCCAACCCCGCGCGTTGTTCAAATTCCACGCTCGTCCACCCCATCCACCCCAACCCTTGGAGTTAAATGGCCAATTGAATGTCATAATTGAACACGGCTACATCCGTAAACTTTGGTTTGACTCCAATCTCGGTTGTATTCGCGTTATTTTCTGTTAATACCCCTCCACCCCCAAAACCTACGGCGCTACTTTCCCATTCTTTAAGAGCTTGAAATTTTACTGACATACATTGGTACAAACATTATTAATCACTTTTTCCTCGAAAATATTTATCCGACTCAAATATCGGCCGTGTTAGCATGTTTGAAGATATCCACCCCATCTAACACCGCTTGACACACTAAATAACAACTCGAATATCATAATTAAACTCACTGACAACCATAACCCTGGATTTGAGTCCAATCTCGATTGTATTTGCGCTACTTTTATATAAATCCACTCCACCACCACTATTAAGGGTGCTCCTCCCAAACCCCGAAAGAGGTTAATATTAAATATATGGAACATGTTGAGACATTTTGTAAATCTCAGTAAACCTGAAAAATATTTATTCGACGCAAATATCGTCAGCTTATTATGTTTGAAAATTTCAACCCCCGTCCACCACTGCTCCTGGGAGTTAAACACCAATTGATTGTCTTAATTAAACTTAGCAACATCCGTGATCCTCGATTTGACTTTAATCTTGGTTGTATTCGCATTATTTCCTTGTAACGCCCGTCCACCCTTACCCTTAACGGCGCAGCCCTCCCAAGCCCGAAATGGGTAGAAATTAAACTCAGAGAACATCTAGGGAAATTTCATGAGTATCATTGTTCCCGAAAAATATTTATTCGATACAAACATCGGCCGGTTAACTTATTTTAAATTTTCTGTCCTCCACCCAACACCTCCTACCCCATCCTACATCCGCGCGTTGCCCAAATTGTCATAAATGAACTCAGCGACATCCATTACCTTTGAGTTGACTCGAATCTCGTTATTTTTAGCGTTATTTACTAGTAACCCCCCCTCCACCTCCAACCCTTAATGTGCTCAACCCTCTTGCCACAAGGGGTTAAAGTTAATAAAAATCACATGGGTAGAAATCCTATAAATCTGATTAACCCTGAATAATATTTATGCAACCACAAATATCGGACATTTTAGCATGTTTGAAGATTTCCACCACCGTCCACCCATGCTCCTGGGGTGGTAGGCTTGTTACACCCGCACAGTAATTGTTTCCCTGTAGCAAAGAACACTTGTACGAACTTTGGTAAAATTGTTTCGAGGGTGTAGATTTGTAATTTTATACAATAGAAGCTATAATATTAATATATATATATATAAACACTATTTAAAACAATTACTAAATTTCCATCTGAAAATAAACTATTTGGTGATTTTAGCAATGTTCAGTTGTATAGCATTGTATAAAATTAATGCAAAACATTACGAAATACGCTGTCTTCAATAGAAAAATAACAATTTTGAACATTTAAGTATTGTTTTTATCATAATTCTATGTATCTTCCAGTGCGTATTGCAAGATATAATTGGGCAACATATTGGTCCCTGATACCGTTAAATATTACACGTCAATAGTCAAGTTATTTCGTCAATTGAAAGTCATAATTGAACACGGCGACATCCATAGCCTTTGATTTGACTCCATTCTTGGTTGTATTCGCATTATTTTCTTGTAATACCCATCCTCCCCCAAGCCCTACAGTGCTCCTTTCCCATTCCGTAAAAGGTTGAACTTTTACTGTCATACATTGATACTAACACAATTATGTCTTTAACCCCGAAAATATCGGTTACGTTAGTCTAATTGAAGATATCCACCCCCGCTTGAATTTAATAAATAACCTCACTGACAACCATAACCCTGGATTTGAGTCCAATCTCGATTGTGTTTGCGCTATTTTTATATAAATCCACTCCACCTCCCCCCTTAAAGTGCTTCTCATAAACCACGAAAGAAGTTAATCTATCAAATAAATAAAGCAGAGCGTTTCTTTATTTCAATGTTTGTTTGTTTGTTTGTTTGTTTGTATGTTTATTTGTTTGTATGTTTTTTATATTTGTATGTTCCTTATACAAATCTACACCGTTGAAACAATTTTCACCAAATTTCGTACACGTGTTCTTTGCGGCCAGGAAACAAACACTGTTGACGTGAGACGCGTCTACCAACCCCAGAAGCGGGGGTGGACGGAGATGGAAATATTTAAACATGCTAAAACAGTCGATATTTCAGTCGGAAAAATATTATTAGGGGGGTCACAGAGATTGATACTGTTTCTACCGATGTTATCTGAATATAATTTCCACCCTCTACACCATGGGGAAAGAACACCCTTTGAGTTTGGGGTGCAGATGATTTTACAGAAACATAAAGCGAATACAACCTATATTGAAGTCAAATCTAAGGTTATGGATGTCACTGTGTTAATTATGACATTCAACTTAGCATTTACCCCTCAGATGCAGGGCAGCGGGGTGAGCATGCAAACACGGCAGATATTTGCGTTGAATAAATATTTTTCAGCGTTAATTATATTTATTGTAATTTTACTGATGTTGTTTGTATAATTTCAACACCTTTCGGCATGCGAGGGGAGCACACTTATGTGTGGGGATGGAGGGGCGTTTCATATAATTAACGCCAAATCAACCGAGATTCGAGTTAAATCGGGGTTATGGATGTCTCTGAGACTTTTATAACAAACTGAGAAACACATGGAGGTGGGTGGGAATTGGCGGTGATGAGAGGGGGTGGGCGGGGAAAGAAATTTTCAAACATGCTAAGCGGCCGATTTTTGCGTCGAATCAATATAATTCGGGATCAATAGCATTCATAAAATTTCACTACATGTTATCTGTGTATAATTTCAACTTCTTTACGCATGGCAGTGGTGCACACTTAAGGGTTGCGGGTGGAGCGGCATTAAATGAAATTACGAAAAGACATTAGAGTTTCGAGTCGAATCCTGGGTTATATTTGTCACTGTGTTTAATTATGACATTTAAATTACAGTTTAACTTCCCCAAGCGGGGATGGACGGGTGTTGAAATTTTCAAACATGTTAAACAGGCAATATTTGCGTCGAATAAATATTTTTCTGGTTCACTAATATTTATTATATTTGTTTACATTTTCCATACATTTTAGATAACCTCTTTCGGGATTTCGAGTGGAGCACCCTTAAGGGTGGGGATGGAGTGGATTTATATAAAAATAAGTAGAACACAAACAACATTGGACTCAAATCCAGAGTTACGGTTGTGAGTGAGTTTAATTATGATATTCAAGTTGCCGTTTAAGTCAACCAAGCGGGGGTGGTTGGGGGTGGAAATCTTCAAACATTCTAACACGGCCGATATTGAGTCTGACGAATATTTTCCGGGTAAAAGTGATTAATAGTGTTTGTACCAATGTATGTCAGTAAAATTTCACCATTTTACGGCATGGAAAAGGAGCAACCTAGGTGTGAGGGTGGAGGAATGTTCCAAGAAATAATTTGAATACAACCGAGACTGGAGTCAAAACCAAAGCTATGAATAACGCTGAGTTTAATTAAGACATTAAACTAGCAATTAACATCCCAGCGACGAGGGTGGTCGAGGGTGGAAATTGTCAAATATGTAAATCTACAGATTGTTGTAACGACTAAATATTTTTCGGAATCAACGATATTCATGAAATTTCTCTACATATTCTCTGAGTATAACTTCAACCCCTTCGGGCTTATCCGTATAGCAACTTTAGAGGTGGGGTCGAGGAACGCTACAATAAAATAACGCGAATACAACCCAGATTGTAGTAAAATTCTAGGTTATGGATGTCGCCGAGCTCAATTATAGCATTCAATTGGCCATTTAACCCCACGTGCGGGAGTGGATGGGGCGGACAATTGTTGAATTTTTCTAACATGTTAAAAGAACAATATTTGCGTGGATAAATATTGTTAACGGATAATTACATTTAATTGTAAAATAATTAATTGTCGAAGTCAATTACATTGATAATATATTGTAATGCCTTGAAGAAAAGGCATTGTTTCAGATTAATGGTCTTGGCCGTCAGAGGAAGTTGTAATGTTGTGTACTTAGGATTGGTATTGAGGAGTCAGGGCAAGGCACATGCGGGTGGCCTGTCGCAAGATAAATCTGTTAAGGCAGGCATTGTTTCTGATTAATGGCCTGGACAGTTCACTTTTTTACTTAGGATTGAGGATGCAGTTTGGGCGGTCTGGAGAATTTAGAACAGCGCACGTGTGAGTGAGGGTGAGAAGACAAGTCTAAAGTAATTGAGGGTGCAAAGACAAATTAGACCTGTGTCGTTTGTCGGCTTTGGGACAAGACAAAGTGGCTAGATATTTGCTAACTAAGGAACTGCAGCTGCAGAATGTAAATCTCGGGATAATGGAGGAAACTGTCATCAGGCAGTTGCGACGTAGTTTTGGAACAAAGGAAAAAGGAAGGGACTGTGATATTTAAGCGAGAGTGGCTTTTTAAAAAGTTAGTTGAGTTTTGGAGTCAGGAGGTGGAGTTAGAGTGGGAGAGGGGTGCTGCGAGCACCGAGAATGGAGAAATTTTGCTGCCTGCGAGAGAAATAGCAAATTATTCAACGATAAACATTTTTGTATGCTGAAGTCTAATCTGTTGTAATATTAAAATTAGACCACTGTCTTCGATGGTAGGAGACCAGGACACTGCATCCAGCGTCGAGTAATTTTCACCACGAGCAAGTGTTATGTTCTTCACGAACGGAGAATCAGCTTTCATCAGACCAACAGTGTGTGTTAGAGTCAGTGTTTAAACGTCCAGTATATAAAGTGTGTGTGTACGAGCGAGCCAAATTTTCCTGAGTAATCGTAAGTTGAAATTTCATGGTATTAATATGTGTAAACCGAATTAAAAGATACAGATATTGTTCTTGTATTTTGTGTTAATAAAAAAAACTCTTTCAAATTTAAAATCAATCTGGTAGAATAAGTTCGTCAATAATTAATTTCGTCTATGTCTAGACGAATAAATGTTTCCTTGTAATTTAAAGCTAAATGTTGGGTTCTTTGATTAAGTTAAATGTTCTGTCCGTTATCAAACCCAGTAAAGACCCATGAGAGATTGAGATCCTTTTTATAATGTTAAATTGTATAAATTGCTAAATTTGGATAAATAAATTGTTTGTTGTTTATAAAAATTAATCTTTTTATTTCGACATACCGTTTAAATATTACATTTTGGCTACCACAACGTGGGGCAAATTAATAAAGTATCACGTTTGATTATTACAATATCTACAGATGTTGTTAGTAAAATTTAACCTCTTTCGGCATTAGAGGGAATCACACTTACGGGAGGGGGTGGATACAGTCAAACATGCTAAAACATACGATATTTAGGCAGATAAATATTTTTAGGGATTGAAGAGATAGTGTTTCAAACGATGTTATCTGAGATGATACTTAATTACTCATGTGGCCTCCTGGGGCGGGAATGGACGGGATGGAATTTTTCAAAAATGTTAAATTATCGATTTAAGCGAGGAATAAATAAATACCACGATTATTGTCGTTGATACAATAGACAAGAAAATAACGCGAAAACAACCGAGATTCGAGTCAAAGGGAAGATAATGGATGTCGCTGAATTTATTTATGTCAATCTGGGCAACGCGCGGGTGGTGGCTGGGTTGGGATGAGTTTGGCGGAGGTGAACGGGGGATAGAAATTGTGAAACAAGTTGACCGGACGTTTTTTGTGTGGACTAAATATATTTCAATTAGGTTAATAAAATTTCTCTACATTTTGTCTGTGTATAATTTCAACATATTTCGGGATTGGGAATGGAGCTCCCTTTAAGGGGGGTTGGAGTGGAATTACATTATAATGATGCAAAAACAATCGTCATTAGAGTCGAATCCACGGTCAATGATGTCAATGAGTTAAATTATTACATTCAATTTTTATAGGGAATAAATATTTGTCGGGGGCAAAGCCATTGATAATATTTATACCGTTTTTTTTTATTTCAACACCTTGTCACACGGGAAATATCAGAGTTAGGGGTGGGGTTGAGGAGCGTTACGAGAAAATAACGTCAATAAATTCCAGATTGGAGTCAAATTCAAGGTATGGATCTCATTGAGATTATTTTTGACAACCTCAGAAACGTGAGGGTGTGGGTGTGGCTGGCCGGATGTATTAATTTAAAACATGTCAAATGGACGATATTTGCGCGAAATACATACTTGAAGTTGTCAATTTCATTGACAGTATTTCTACCGATTTTATTTGTCTATAATTTCAACACCGTATGGCAAAATAGGAAAGCATTCATAGGGGTGGAGGTGTGTTTCATTAAAATAACCAAAATTTTTGATTCGAGTCAAATTCGAGTTATGGATATAGGTGAATGTGTTTATGACAACGTGGGAAATGGACGGGGGTCGGCAGTGGTGTGCGGGGGTGTGAGGGCCTTGGCTGAGTTTGGCAGGATAATAAATTTTTAAACATGTTAACCGGCTAATTTTTGCTTCTAATAAACATATTTCGGCACCAATGAGATTCATAAAGTTTTTCTACATATTCTCTGTGTATAATTTCAACCCCTTTCGGGCTTTAGAACGGTACACCCTTAAGGGTGGGCGTGAAGTGGCATTACATAAATAGAAAGCAGAAATTATCGTGATTGGACTCTAATCGGACGTTACAGTTGTCACTGAGTTTAATTACGACATTCAACTTCCCCTTTAAGTCCCCAAAGCGAGAGTGGAAATTTTCATACATTTTAAACTGTCAATATTTCCGATAATTATTTCCAAGGGTTAATTAAGTTCATAGTATTATTACAGATATTGTATTATTTCAATCCCTGTGAAGGGAGCAAGCTTAGGGTTTGGTGGAGGAACGTTAAACAAAAATAACGCAAAAACAACAGAGATTCGAATCAATTCAGGGACTATGAATGTCGCTGCGTCTAATTGTGACAACCTGGGTAACGCGATGGGTTTGGGAGGTGGTGGGTGGCGGTAGAAGTATTCAGACAAATGTAATCGGCGGATTTTTGCGTGAAATAAATACTTTCTGATTATCGCACATTTCTGAGGGTGGTCATCTTCTAACGTGTAAAATCGGCCGATATATTTGGTCAATGAATTCAACTCCCTACAGCATAGGAGGTGAGCACATTTAGGGATAAGATTCGAGGAGCATTACAGAAAAATAGCGCAAAAGCAACCTAAATTGGAGTCAAATCGGGGGTTGTGGATAAATAACATCTCGGGCAACGCCGGGAACCCAGCTATGAAACATGTAGAGAAATATACTAAATCTCAATCAACTAGAAAAATATTTATTCGACGCAAATATCGACTGCATATCAAGATTTAAAATATCATCCTCCGTCTACCACTGCCCCTGGGGGTTAAATCATCAGTTGATTGACTTAATTAAACTCAGCGACATCCATAATCCTCGATTTGACTCTAATCTTCGTTGTATTCGCATTATTTTCTTGTAACGCCCGTCCTTCCCATCATTAGGGGGTCCCCCTCCCAAACCCAAAAGAGTTTAAATTATACACGGAGAACATGTAGAGAAATTTTATGAATCACACTGTTCACGAAATATATTTATTCGCCGCAAAAGTCGGCCGGTTAAAACGTTTGAAAATTTCTACCCTCGCCCACCACGGTTAGACCCTCCCACTTCCTCCCTATTCCACACGTTTCTCAGGTTGTCATAAATAAACACAGCGACATTCATTTCCTTGGAATTTACTTCAATCTCGTTTGTTTTGCATTATTTTATTGTAACTCCCCTCTACCCCCACCCCTAGGCGTCCTCCCGTCTCATACTGAAAGGATTTGAAATTATACACAAACATCACCAGTAGAAATACTATCAATGCCATTCACGCCGACCAAATATTTATTCCACGCGATCATCAACCGGTTAACATGTGTGAAAATTTACACACACGCCAATTCCTCGTGGGGAAAGTTAAACGGTAGGTCGAATGTCATAATTAAACTATCCTTTGATTTGATTCAAATCTCGGTTGTATTCACGATATTTTCTTGTAACGTCCGTCCACCCTTAACTTTAAGGGCGCACCCATCCCAAGCCCGAAAGGGGTTGAAATTAAACACGGAGAACATGTAGAGAAAATTCATTAATATTATTGTTTTTGATATATTTTTTTCGCCCGGTTAATTTATTTTAAAATTTATACCCTCCGCCCACCTCTCCTCTACCCCTCCTAGCCCTTCCTACACCAACGCGTTGCCCAGATTGACATAAAAGAAATCAGCCACATCCATTATCTTTAATTTGACTCGAATCTTGGTATTTTTTGCGATATTTACTTGTAACCCCCCCCCTCCACCGCAACCTTTAATGTGCTCAACCCTCGTGGGGTTAAAAATTAATAAATATCACATGGGTAAAAATACTATAAATCTAATTAACCCTGAAAAATATTTCTTCAAAGTAAATATTGGATATTTGAGCATGTTTGAAGATTTCCACCACCGTCCACCCATGCTCCTGAGGGTGGTAGGCGTGTTACACCGCACAGTGTTTGTTTCCCTGTCGCAAAGAATACGTGTACGAAATTTGTTGAAATTGCTTCGAGGGTGTAGAGTTGTAAGCGGAACATACCCATATACGTACCCAGATGTACACACACATACCCACGTAAGACAATTTTATGTAATATATATCTGACGGCTATTAAAACCAACAAAGTGCGGAGAATGAGGAGCGAGGCATCTTTAAAACCTAAGGAAGTATATTTTCTTTATATATATTGTAATACTAATTAGAGGCCATTATTTGTTTTAATATTTTGGATTTTTAGCGGTACATTCCTTGAAAGCAACAATCACGGCTCTATGTAGAAATATATTTGTTGGAAACCGCGTGCTCGTACGGAAGTCAGTCTGGCAAAAGTTTGGAGAGAGAGTGAAGAGTCCGGCGAATGTTTCGAGAGAGAGAGGAGGCTGACCTGTAAAGTACGAATAGCGTGGTCCTGTTAGTTCAACTGCAATATCTATTAAACTCTATAAAACACAAGTAAATAGTTTTTGACGGAGAGACTCATGATATAAAATCGCAAAGTGGAAGCAAAAGTTTGGACCACACATATGCGAAATAACATTTCGCATAAGGCATCGAGGAGACACACGTCCGAGGACTGACCGAGGAAGCGGCTGATCCCAAAATTCGAAGTGGAATAAAAACGAGAACTACGACCGTGTTTATTAAAAATGATGTGTAGAATCAGTGAATAACGGCCTTTTTAGTGAGTTGTGCCCTCAAGCTCCAAGAATCATATCTGGTACCAGAAATACATTCGTGAGTACAAAAACAATTATTTAATGTCTGTAAACGAAGATTAAATGTATACATCAGATTTTGTTATCTTGTTTAGTTTTCGTTTCCTTTATTGTGTTTAGAATTTATATTCCGTTCATTTCAATTTTGATTTGT
Source organism: Zhengitettix transpicula (assembly GCA_037074705.1). NCBI lineage: Eukaryota > Metazoa > Arthropoda > Insecta > Orthoptera > Tetrigidae > Zhengitettix > Zhengitettix transpicula. The sequence continues at coordinate 124,090,757 of CM073592.1, read as the reverse complement.
TAATTAGTTTATTAAATTTGATTGTGCTTACTATCTAGCCCAGTAAAGACCCTGAAAGAAAGAGTAATTAGATGTAATTGTTGTAAAATTATAAAGTTGTATTTTCCTAGAACGCCACACATAAAATAAAAAATAATATAAAATTTGGATTGTTAATTTGAGGAAATTCAATGTGCAAAGTAAGGCTGACAATTTGTATCTTTGAAGAATAAAATTTGTTTTTTTTAATTAATTAATTTTTTAATTAAACCCTTCAATGTGTGGCTAACTAGCAATTTAAATAATTTTCCTACCAGACAGTTTATTACATATTTGGCCCAACTACGTGGGGCAAATTTAATTAATAAATCCAGCCCAACCGCTAACCTTGCTCCCCTCACAGGGGTTGAAATTGTACACAAACAACATCGGTAAAAATACTATCAAAGTCATTAACCCCGGAAAATAATTATTTAACGCAAATATCGACCGTTTAAAATGTTTGAAAATTTCCTCCCCCGCTCAACTCCTCCATCTCTACGCGTACTTCCCTACCATGCCGTAAGGTGTTGAAATTATACTCAAACAAAATCGGTAGAAATACTATCAATGACACTGACAGCGTAAAATATTTATTTCACGCAAATATCGGCCATTATACATTTCTGAAAATTTATACTTCCGCCCAGGACCTACCACCCCCAGTCACTTTCCCAATGGTAGTAATAAATAACTTCAGTGACATCCATAACTTGAATTTGACCCCAATCTGGGATTTATTTTCTTGTAACGCCCCTCAAACCCCCACCCCAAAGTGTGATCTTTCACGTCCTTAAGAGATTTAAATTAAAAACAGAACCGGAAGAAATATTATCAGTACATTGACCTCGATAAATATTCATTCCTTTCAAAAATGGACCGATAAACATGTTTTAAAATTAACACTCCCGCAAACCCTTCCTTGGGGGAGTTAAACGATGAGTTGAATGTAATAATTAAACTCATTGACATACATGACCGTGAGTTCGACTCCAATTTCGATTGTTTTTGCATCATTATATTGTAATTACACTCCACCCCCACCCTTAAGGGGAGCTCCATTGCCAATCCCAAAAGGGGTTGAAATTATACGCGGAGAAAATGTAGAGAAATTTTATTAATCAAATTGATCCAGAAATATATTTAATAACTACCGGTCAACATTTTTTTAAAAATTCACCCAACTCCTCCCACTTCAGCCCACCCCTCACGCGTTGTCCAGAATGTCATAAATAAATTCAGCGACATCCTTCGAGTTGACTCGTTTTTTTCTTGTCAGTCCCCTCTACCTCCATGCATCGCCCTTATGCCCTCAATTTTTACACATACAACTTGGGTAGAATTACTTTAAATCTAATTAAGCCTGAAAATATTATTCACCTCTAATATCGGTCGTGATTTAATGTTTCAATATTTCCACTCCCGTCAAACACCACTCCTCGGGAATTAAATGACAAATTAAATGTCATAATTAAACTCAGTGACATTCATAACCCTCTATTTGACTCAAATCTCGGTTTTATTCGCGTTATTTATTATTAACGCCCGTTGACCCTCACCAGATAGTCATAAATGACTTGCATTACCTTTGAGTTGACTCGAATCTCGGTATTTTTAGCGTTATTTACTTGGAAACTCCCTCCACCGCCACCCCTTAATGTGCTCAACTCTCGTGCCACAATGGATTAAAATTAATAAAAATCACATGAGTAGAAATACTATAAATCCAATTAACCCTGAAAAATATTTATGCAACGCAAATATCGGACATCTTAGCATGTTTAAAGGTTTCCACCACAGTCCACCCATGCTCCTGGGTGTGGTAGGCGTGTTACACCCGCAGTGTTTGTTTCCCTGTCGCAAAGAACACGTGTACGAACTTTCGTGAAATTGTTTCGAGGGTGTAGATTTGTAAGCGGAACATACCCATATACATACCCACATGTATACAAACATGCATACCCGTATAAGGCAATTTTATATAATAGAAGCTATATCTATATATAGATAGATATACATACACTATTTATAACAAGTATTAAATTTGTAGATATATAATTATTCCATCTGAAAATAAACTACTTGGTGGTTTTAGCAATCTGCAGTTGGTAGCATTGTATAAAATTAATGCAAAACGTTACGAAATACGCTGCCTTCAATAGAAAAATATCAATTTTGAACATTTAAGTATTGTTTTTATCATAATTGTATGAATCTTCTAGTGCGTATTGCAAGATATAATTTGGCAACATATTGGTCCCTGATCCCGTGAAATATTCCACGTCAAAAGTCAAGTTATTTAAAAGAAAATTAATGCAATGGATTGTATAACCTTTCAGAATAAATTGTATTTATCACTGGTAGTGGTATATTTAATTATACTTATTATTCAATCAAAATATTTTTGCTCAGCTTCATTTCTCAGTAACTGAACATCTATAACGTCATTCCCAAAAATGGAAAACAAATACTGGTATCCTAACCTAAAATTTTTGTTTCACGACACAAATTGAACGCAATAATATGTTTACATTTATACAAATTTATAGAAATACGTTGCGTAAAGTACAATTAATTGTACTTTTAATTCAATAGAAATGTTCCTATTTCTGTACATACCTTTGACTGAGAGTGCATTAATTGAATAACGACCATAAAAACTTTGGGAGTTCCGTACGTCATTTTGAATACTTTTAAAGTTACAAACACATAATTTAGCAGACGTTCGTTAGACAAATCTTATTATCTTCTGGAATATTATACAGGATACAATAGTACGTTATATTATGATACTTTAAAATCTCGGCCGACACATATTTGAATGTATTATAAGGCGCCATATTGGCTTTATTAAATATGGCGGCGTAATTAACTTTTCCAAATTAACTTAGGGCAAGGATGGTAAAGTGTTTCGTATTGTTTTTTATTACTATTCGATTCGATGGAGTATTACTGGAAAAAGTTATACATTTTATTCAATCAAAATATTTCTGCTTTATTTCATTACGAAATACAGAACTATATTTTTATGATGCGTATGTGTCTTGCGAAATTATGACGTCATCGTCTCGCCCAGTAATTTAACACTAATTCGAAACTTATTTCAACTATAATTATTTCTACGTTTATTCTAGGGGTTTCTCACCCCCACAGTAACGGTCCTCGGTTTTGGCAGAATATATATACCAATTTTTGTTTAATTCTGTCCACACAATAAAATTTGTATAAGGAACATACAATTATACAAACAAACACTGTGCTTTATTTATTAGATTAGATAGATACTAGCTGGGTGCCCGGCGTTGCCCGAGATATCATTTATTCACCAATTTCGGTTGCTTTTGCGCAATTTTTATGCAACGCTCCTCGAACACTATCCCTAAATGTGCAAACCTCCAATGCTAAAGGGGGATGAAGTCATTGACAAAATATAACGGCCGTTTTTACATGTTAGAAGATGACCACACCCACAAATGTGCGATAATCAAAAAGTATTTATTCCACGCAAAAATCGACCGATTACATTGTCTGGAAATTTATTCCCCCGCCCAACACCTCCCAAACCCGTCGCGTTACCCAGGTTGTCAAAATTAGATTCAGCGACATTCATAGTCTCGGAATTGATTCGAATCTCGGTTGTTTTTGCGGGATTTTATTTAACGTACCTCCACGCCACCCCTAAGCTTGCTCCCCTCACAGGGGTTAAATTATACACAAACAGTATTGGTATAAATACTTTCAAAGTAATTAAACCCAGGAAATAATTATCGCAAATATCGACCGTTTAACATGTTTGAAAATTTTCACCCCCGACCTCTCCCGCTTCGGGGACTTAAACGGTCAAGTTTAATGTCACAATTAAACTCAGTGACAATCTGATAGTTTCTGGTTTATTTTTATCTAATGCTACTTCCACACCAACCCTTAAGGGTGCACCCTTCCGAGTCCAAAAGGGGTTGAAATTATACACAGAGAACATGTAGGGAAATTTTATTAATCTAATTCATCCCGAAATATATTTAATCGACGCCAAAAACAACCGGTCAACTCATCCCAACCCAGCCGATACCCGCGCGTTGTCCAGATTATCATAAATAAATTCAGGGACATCCATTACCTTCGATTTGACTCGAATCTCGGTTGTTTTCCCGTTATTTTTATGGAAATCCCCTCCACCACTTCCACCCCTATTATGCCTACAAACAACATAGGTAGAAATACTATCAACGTGAATGGTCCCTGCATTTATTTATTCCACGCTAATATCGATGATTTAACATGTTAGAAAATTTCCATCCCATTCACTGCCGCCCCTTGGGGATAAATGGCCAATTTGATGCTATAATTGAACTGGATGACATCCATAACCTTGGATTGTACTCCAATCAAGGTTGTATTCGCGTTATTTTATTGCAGCGTTCCTCCACCCAACACCTAAAAGTGCTCTACTGATAATCCCGACCCGCTTCTGGGGGTAGTAGACGCGTCTCACCCCAACAGTCGGTAGAAACACTATTAATATTTGTGACCCCTAAAAATATTCATCCGACTATAATATCGACTGTTTTAGCATGTTTAAATATATCAACCCCCGTCCTCCCCCGCTTCTGGGGGTGGTAGACGCGTCTCACCACGAGTGTTTGTTTCCTGGTCGCAAAGAACACGTGTACGAAATTTGGTGAAGTTTTCTCCAGCGGTGTAAATTTGTATAACGAACATACAAATATACAAACATACATACATACACGCATTTTTATTTATAAGATTAAGTGTAAAAATTATTTATATTAAGCCCTTTCGTTCTGGTAGAAAAGGGATTATTTATGGATTGATTTGTATGGTTTAGCATTTTGGCAGTTTTAGAATAATAGACAATTCTCACCCCCAGCCCTAAGCAAACTCACCATTAATGTCTAAAGGGATTTATATTTTCAACAACATCCGTTGAAATAGTATTCACGTAATTCTCCTCCATGAACGCGCAAGAACTGACTATTTATCTTCCCTTCCAACCCCCACCCTTCCGTGTTAAATGGGAAATTAAAAATATTTATCCGAAGTAAACTCACTGACATCCATAACCTTCGATTTAACTCCAAACTCGGTTGTACTCGCGTTATTTTTCTGTAAAGCAACTCCACCCCAAACCCTAAGGGTGCCCTTTTCTAAGGGCGTAGAAGATGAATATTATATTCAGATAACATCGGTAGAAACACAATCAATATTTTTGACCCCGAAAATATTTATCCAAATCTAATACCTGCTATTTTAGCATGTTTAAGTATTTCCACCCCCGCTTCTGGTGGTGGTAGGCGCGTCTCGCCCCGAATTTGTTGTCTTCCTGGTCGCAAAAAACACGTGTACGAAATTTAGTTAAATTTAATCCACCGGTATAGATTTGTATTCTCCACCCCAACCCTAAGTGTGCCCTTTTCCCAGGGTGTAGGGGATGAAAATTATATTTAGAAAACATCGGTAGAAATACCATAAATATCTTGGACCCCTAAAAATTATTATCCGACTAAAATATCGGCTGTTTTAGCATGTTTAAATATTTCAACCCCCGTGCACCCCCGCTTCTGGGGGTGGTAGATATGTCTCACCCCGACAGTGTTTGGTCGTAAAGAACACGTGTACGAATTTTGGTGAAATTTGCTCTACCGGTGTAGATTTGTATAACGAACATACAAACATACAAACAAACATACAAATATACATACACTTTTTTTTATTTAAAAGACTATCTGGGTGCCCGGCGTTGCCCGAGATGTCATTTATCTATAACCATAGATAAGACTCCAATTTTGGTAATTTTTGAACTATTTTTATGTAAAGCTCCTCGAACTCTATCCCTAAATGTGCTCACCTCCCATGCCGAAGGGGGATGAAGTCATTGACTAAATATATCGGCCGTTTTTACATGTTAGAAGATGACCACCCTCACAATTATGCGATAATGAAGAAAAATGTATTCCACGCAAATATCGGCCGATTACATTGTCTGAAAATTTATTCCCCCGCCCAACACCTCCCAAACCCGTCGCGTTACCCAGGTTGTCAAAATTAGATTCAGCGACATTCATAGTCTCTGAATTGATTCGAATCTCGGTTGTTTTTGCGTTTATTTATTTAACGTATCTCCACCCCCCCCCCTAAGCTTGCTCCCCTCACAGGGGTTAAATTATATACAAACAACATCGGTATAAATACTTTCAAAGTAATTAAACCCAGGAAATAATTATCGCAAATATCGACCGTTTAACATGTTTGAAAATTTTCACCCCCGACCTCTCCCGCTTCGGAGACTTAAACGGTCAAGTTTAATGTCATAATTAAACTCAGTGACAATCTGATAGTTTCTGGTTTATTTTTATCTAATGCTACTTCCTCACCAACCCTTAAGGGTGCACCCTTCCGAGTCCGAAAGGGGTTGAAATTATACACAGAGAACATGTAGGGAAATTTTATTAATCTAATTCATCCCGAAATATATTTAATCGATGCAAAAACTGCCGGTCAAGTCATCCCAACCCAGCCGATACCCGCGCGTTGTCCAGATTATCATAAATAAATTCAGGGACATCCATTACCTTCGATTTGACTCGAATCTCGGTTGTTTTCCCGTTATTTTCAAGGAAATCCCCTCCACCCCCACCCCTATCATGCCTACAAACAACATCGGTAGAAATACTATCAACGTGAATGGTCCCGGCATTTATTTATTCCACGCTAATATCGATGATTTAACATGTTAGAAAATTTCCATCCCATCCACTGCCGTCCCTTGGGGCTAAATGGCCAATTTGATGCTATAATTGAACTGGGCGACATCCATAACCTTGGATTTGACTCCAATCTCGGTTGTATTCGCGTTATTTTATTGCAGCGTTCCTCCACCCATCACCTTAAAGTGCTTACTGATAAGCCCGAAAGGGGTTGAAGTTATAATCTGTGTAAATGTAGAGAAATCTCATTGATCCGGAAAAATATTTAGTTGCAATGTTGATTAACACGTTTGACAATTTCCACTCCCGACCAAGCCCGTCTCTGGGAGGTTAATTGCTAGTTTATAGCATAATTAAACTCAGCGTTATCCATAACTTTGCTTTTGACTCCAGTCTCGTTTGTATTCGAGTTATTTTTTTTTAATATTTCTCCACCCCCACCCCTACAATTCTACTTTCCCATGCCGTAAAATGTTTGAAATTTTACTCACATACATTGATACAAACACTATTAATCACTTTTATCCGGAAAATATTTATCTGACTGTGTTAGCATGTATGAATAATTTGATCCACCGGAATAGATTTGTATTCTCCACCCCAAACGCTAGGGGTGCTCTTAGCCCAGGGTGTAGAGGTTGAAAATTACAGATCTGATATCATCAGTGGAAACATTATAAATATCTTTGACCCCTAAAAATATTTATCCGACTGAAATATCGACTGTTTTAGCATGTTTAAATATTTCCACCCCCGGCCTCCCCAGCTTCTGGGGGTGGAAGGCGCGTCTCACCCCGACAGTGTTTGTTTCCTGGTCGCAAAGATCACGTGCACGAAATTTGGCGAAATTTTAACCACCGGTATAGATTTGTATTCTCCACCCCAAACGCTAGGGGTGCTCTTTCCCCAGGGTGTAGATGTTGAAAATTATATTCAGATATCATTAGTGGAAAGACTATTAATATATTTGACCCCTAAAAATATTTATCCGACTGAAATATCGACTGTTTTAGCATGTTTAAATATTTCCACCCCCGCTTTTGGAGGTGGTAGACGCGTCTCACCCAGACAGTGTTTTTTTTCTGGTGGCAAGTTAACATTTCTACGAAATTTGGTGAAATTTGATCCACCGATATAGATTTGTATTCTCCACCCCAAACTCTAACGGTGCCCTTTTCCCAGGGTGTAGGGGATGAAAATTATATTCAGAAAACATCGGTAGAAACACCATAAATATCTTGGATCCCTAAAAAATATTATCCGACTAAAATATCGGCTGTTTTAGCATGTTTAAATACTTCAACCCCCGTGCATCCCCGCTTCTGGGGGTGGTAGACATGTCTCACCCCAACAGTGTTTGTTTCCTGGTAGCAAAGAACACGTGCACGAAATTTGGTGAAATTTGAACCACCGGTATAGATTTGTATTATCCACCGCAAACGCTAGGGGTGCTCTTTCCCCAGGGTGTAGGGGATGAAAATTATATTCAGATATCATTAGTGGAAAGACTATAAATATCTTTGACCCCTAAAAATATTTATCCGACTGAAATATCGAAAGATTTAGCATGTTCAAATATTTCCACCCCCGTGAACCCCCGCTTTATAGGGGTGGTAGACGCGTCTCACCCCGACAGTGTTTGTTTCCTGGTCGCAAAGAACCCGTGTACGAAATTTGGTGAAATTTTAACCACCGGTATAGATTTGTATTCTCCACCCCAAACGCTAGGGGTGCTCTTTCCCCAGGGTGTAGGGGATGAAAATTATATTCAGAAAACATCGGTAGAAACACCATCAATATCTTGGACCCCTAAAAATTATTATCCGACTAAAATATCGGCTGTTTTAGCATGTTTAAATATTTCAACCCCCGTGCACTTCCGCTTCTGGGGGTGGTAGACGTGTTTTAAACCCGACAGTGTTTGTTTCCTGGTCGTAAAGTACACGTGTACAAAATTTGGTGAAATTTGCTCCACCGGTGTAGTTTTGTATGAGGAACATACAAACAAATATATATATATATACAAACACTCTGCTTTATTTATTAGACTAGCTGGGTGCCCGGCGTTGCCCGAGATCTCATTTATCTATAACCATCCATGAGACTCCAATTTTGGTTACTTTTGCGATATTTTTATGTAAAGCTCCTCGAACCCTATCCCTAAATGTGCTCACCTCCCATGCCGAAGGGGGATGAAGTCATTGACTAAATATATCGGCCGTTTTTACATGTCAGAAGATGACCACCCCCACAAATATGCGATAATGAAAAAGAATGTATTCCACGCAAAAATCGGCCGATTACATTGTCTAAAAATTTATTCCCCCGCCCAACACCTCCCAAACCCGTCGCTTAACCAAGGTTGTCACAATTAGATTCAGCGACATTCATAGTCTCGGAATTGATTCGATTCTCGGTTGTTTTTGCGGGATTTTATTTAACGTACCTCCACCCCACCCCTAAGCTGGCTCTCCTCACAGGGGTTAAATTATACACAAACAACACCGGTATAAATACTATCAATGTAATTAACCCCAGGAAATAATTATCGCAAATATCGACCGTTTAACATGTTTGAAATTTTTCACCCCCTCTCCCGGTTCGGGGACTTAAACGGTCAAGTTTAATGTCATAATTAAACTCAGTGACAATCCTGATATTTTCTGGTTTATTTTTATCTAATGTTACTTCCACGCCAACCCTTAAGGGTGCACCATTTCGAGTCCGAAAGGGGTTAAAATTATACACTTTGAACATGTAGGGAAGTTTATTAATCTAATTCATCCCGAAATATATTTTATTGACGAAAAAACTGCCAATCAACTCATCCCAACCCAGCCGATACCCGCGCGTTGTCCAGATTGTCATAAATAAATTCAGCAACATCCATTACTTTCGATTTGTCTCGAATCTCGGTTGTTTATCCGTTATTTTCAAGGAAATTAATTAAACTCAGTGACAATCCCGATAGTTTCTGGTTTCTTTTTATGTAATGCTACTTCACGTTCACCCTTATGAGTCCGAAAGGGGTTGAAATTATACACAGAGAACATGTAGGGAAATTATATTAATCTAATTCATCCCGAAATATATTTAATCGACGCAAAAAAACAGCCGGTCAACTCATCCCAACCCAGCCGATACCCGCGCGTTGTCCAGATTGTCATAAATAAATTCAGGGACATCCATGACCTTCGATTTGACTCGAATCTCGATTGTTTTCCCGTTATTTTCAAGGAAATCCTCTCTAGCCCCACCCCTATCATGCCTACAAACAACATCGGTAGAAATACTATCAACGTCAATGGTCCCGGCATTTATTTATTCCACGCTAATATCGATGATTTAACATGTTAGAAAATTTCCATCCACTCCCGCCCCTTAGGGCTAAATGCCTAATTTGATGCTGTAATTGAACTGGACGACATCCATAACCTTGGATTTGACTCCAATCTCGGTTGTATTCGCCTTATTTTATTGCAGCGTTCCTCCACCCAACACCTAAAAGTGCTCTACTGATAATCCCGACCCGCTTCTGGGGGGTGGTAGACGCGTCTCACCCCGACAGTGTTGGTTTCCTGGTCGCAAAGAACACGTGTACGAAATTTGGTGAAATTTGATCCTCCGGTATAGATTTGTAATCTCCATCCCAAACGCTAGGGGTGCTATTTCCCCAGGGTGTAGAGGTTGAAAATTATATTCAGATATCATCAGTGGAAACACTATAAACATCTTTGACCACTGAAAATATTTATCCGACTGAAATATAGACTGTTTTAGCATGTTTAAATATTTCCACCCCAGTCCACTTCCGCTTCTGGGGGTGGTAGACGCGTCTCACCCCGACAGTGTTTGTTTCTTGGCCGCAAACAACACGTGTACGAAATTTGGTGAAGCTTTCTCCATCGGTGTAGATTTGTGTAACGAACATACAAATATACAAACATACATACATACTTACACTCATTTTTATTTATAAGAAGATTAAACGTCGTTATTAATGCAAACAACATCGGTTAAAATAGTATGAACAACACCACCCCTAAATCTGCTACTTTCCTGTGGTGGAAAGGGTTGAATTTTTACTCATATCACATCGGTAGAAACACTATTAATCTAGTTTACCCATAAACACATAACATTTTGGCAGTTTTAGAATAATAGACAATTCTCACCCCCAGCCCTAAGCAAGCTCACCACTAATGTCTAAAGGGATTTATATTTTCAACAACATCCGTTGAAATAGTATTCACGTAATTCTCCTCCAAAAACGCGCAAGAACTGACTATTTATCTTCCCTTCCAACCCCCACCCTTTCGGGTTAAATGGGCAATTAAAAATATTTATCCGAAGTAAACTCACTGACATCCATAACCTTCGATTTGACTCCAAACTCGGTTGTATTCGCGTTATTTTTCTGTAAAGCATCTCCACCCCAAACACTAAGGGTGCCCTTTTCCCAGGGCGTAGGAGATGAATATTATATTCAGATAACATCGGTAGAAACACAATCAATATCTTTGACCCCGAAAATATTTATCCAAATCTAATACCTGCTGTTTTAGCATGTTTAAGTATTTCAACCCCCGTCCACCCCCGCTTCTGGGGTTGGTAGACGCGTCTCACCCCGACAGTGTTGTTTTCCTGGTCGCAAAGAACCCGTGTACGAAATTTGGTGAAATTTGCTCCAGCGGTGTAGATTTGTATTCTCCACCCCAAACGCTAGGGGTGCTCTTTCCCCAGGCTTTAGAGGTTGAAAATTATATTCAGATATCATCAGTGGAAAGACTATAAATATCTTTGACCCCTAAAAATATTTATTCGACTGAAATATCGACTGTTTTAGCAAGTTTAAATATTTCCACCCCCGTCCACCCCCGCTTCTGGGGGTGGTAGGCGCGTCTCACCCCGACAGTGTTGTTTTCCTGGCCGCAAAGAACACGTGTACGAAATTTGGTGAAATTTGATCCACCGGTATAGATTTGTATTCTCCACCCCAAACCCTAAGGGTGCCCTTTTCCCAGGGTGTAGGGGATGAAAATTATATTCAGAAAACATCGGTAGAAACACCATAAATATCTTGGACCCGTAAAAATTATTATCCGACTAAAATATCGGCTGTTTTAGCATGTTTAAATATTTCAACCCCCGTGCACCCCCGCTTCTGGGGGTGGTAGACATGTCTCACCCCGACAGTGTTTGTTTCCTGGTCGTAAAGAACACGTGTACGAAATTTGGTGAAATTTGCTCTACCGGTGTAGATTTGTATAACGAACATACAAATATACAAACATACAAACATACATACACTCTTTTTTATTTATAAGATTAGCTGGGTGCCCGGCGTTGCCCGAGATGTCATTTATCCATAACCCCAAATTTGATTCCAATTTCAGTTGCTTTTGCGTTATTTTTATGTAACCGTCCTCGAACCCTATCCCTAAATGTGCTCAGCTCCGATGCCGAAGAGGGTTGAACTCGTTAACTCTGAAATAGTTTCATTCAACTAATACATCGCCGTTTTAAATTTTCCACCCTGTTCATCTGGGACATAGATGGCCAATTGAATGTCATTATTAAACTCAACTAATTCCATAAAACTGGGTTTGATCTCGATTGTATTAGCGTTATTTTCTTGTAACGCGCTTCCAGCCCCAACCCTAAGGGTGCTCCGTTCTCATGATGTAAGGGGTTGAAATTATAGTCAAATTGTTTCCTTATAGACACTATCAAACTCTTTGACCCTTAAATATATGTATCAGAGCAAATATCGGGTGTTTTAAGATGTTTCAAAATTTACAGTCTCACTCCTGAGGGTGGTAGACGTGTCTCGCCCCGACAGTGTTTCTTTCTTGGTCGCAAAGAACACGTGTACAAAATTTGGTGAAATTTGCTCCACCGGTGTAGATTTGTATAAGGAACATACACACAAACAAATATATATACATACATACAAACACCCCGTTTTATTTATCATTCGTTGGAGTATTGTCGGATAGTTTTACTTTTTATTCAATTAAAAGTAATTCTGCTTTAATTTATTGCCAAATAAGTTGCTATTTTGATGGTGCGCAGTAATTCAACCCAATAGGATCAAATTTTAATGCGAATTTAATCTGAATGACCTATATAAATAAATCTTTGACGCTCTCATCGGCCGATTTGGCAATTTGTGAAAATACACCCGGTTTCTTATGGGATAACAAAATTAATTCCTATGAAAATATAGACGTGATATAAACACCGTCAAGGAGTCAAAATACTCTGGATATCTTAGAAAAGTTTAAAAATCCCTGAATGTTACAAAATAATGCCCCTGCTACATTAAGCCGAGAATTATCGAAGTAAAATTAGGAACTTATGAATAATCCAACTCCATTAACGGGAAAATATCCCGGTACCTTAAGGTTATAATTAAATCTCCCAATACCTTAAAGGAGTTAAAAATATTCGTGGATTCTGAATGCAGAGAAATATAATCCCATTATGCTAAATAAACAACTGTACCAATAAGTTTATAAAGAGAAAAATATTCGCGATATTTTCAGTGAGGAAAAAAATACTCCTGGTACCTCAAGGACTTAACAATACTCTGTACATTAGGAAAGTAAAAGCCTAAGGAGAGTAAAAATATATCATAAGGAAGTGAAACATACTCACACTTGCTTGATGTAATAAATGTTCACAGTACAATAGAATAAGTACTCAAGAATACTCCAAGAGACCTGTCCAAATACTTCCAGTAGCTATTGGTTAGAAATGGTCCCGGTACATTAAAGTAAAAATTGTTTTGGTATCTTTATCAAGTCAAATACTTTCAAAGATAGGAAAGAAATGTTTATTCTGAATAAAATAAAATAGTTTAGTTTTTATACATGTTCGTCAATAAAATATTGTGATCGGATAGTTCCTGATAAGTTTTAAGCGTGCACAAATGGTGATGTATTTCCTTGTACTACTGCATCATAATTATTGATTGCCTAACTATTTATGTAATACAACCAACATATTTTGCAGAGGTAATGTCCAAGAAAAAGTCTAATTTTAATCTTTTATGTCATTGCCAAGATTTGGATAGTTGTTTACATATATACAACCTGAAGAAGCCAGGAAAATGAAATGTGTACCAATTAAATTATTATATCTGATTTTCTAATTAAACTATAATACATATTTCTTTTTGATAATTGTATTTTACTAACGTAGTACAAAAACTACCAAAGAATATTTCAAAATTAATGGAAGATATAGTAAATGAAGACATGAAGTATAACATTGCAGGAATGGGAATTTGAATATTATAATGAGTAGCAATAGTTAATAATTGATTGCACAAATTAATTTAATTATATTTTTAATTATTCTTTAAGCATGAAGTAATAGATTAGTGCAGGTTCTATTAATGTGAAGATTACAGAATTGAATTTCTGACAATTACTGTGGCGAGGTAAAGATATCAATCATTGTACAGGCAGCTTCAGGCAATGGAATCTGCAAAGAAATAATGGAACATTAGTTCATATAGACATATAATATTATATTAAATATAACACAAACACACATATACATACATATATATATATAACGCTTGTAACAAAAAAAGAACTACTACCTGGAAGCTTGTATGAAATCTGTGAATATATATATAACAAACTCAAATGATATTCCTTAAAAAGGAGGCAATATAAATTTGAAAACCATGCCTTTAGGTTAATGAGTGTAATTGTTTCCATTGTTATGATTACAGTGTGATGTGAGCAAATTAGATGTAATTGTAGATGATCAATGCACTGTCTTCCAGGAAATGGGTTTGAAATCAGCAATAATGTTCAGAACATCAAAGTATTTAGGCAACAAAACAAATTCAAGTTAATTTTGAAAGAATAAAAGTGTGTCACTATTTAGTTAATGTGTGTACCGTAGTGTGTCGATATGATAACAGAGCTTGGCGGGTAGGTCACATTAAATTTCTTGGCAAAAATTCTAGCAACTATTTGTAATTAGTTATTAAATCTGTTAACAAATACAATAGAGATCAGTAAAGACATTAATAAACTACCCAATAAAGAATGTATCGTATCGTACCTTTTGAAGTGTAGGTTGTCTTAATGAATACATGTTAAGAAACACAGTTGGGCACTTGAGTCCGAACACTCTGTTAGAAATAAGCCTACTCAGTTCAGCTTACTCCGGAGAGTAGACTATCAAGGCCATGAATATGATTCTCAACACAATTGTCAATAAACTTTGAAACAGCTTAGAATACTTTTGGCGAGCAGTTGGGTAATGTCTTGAAAGAGGCAATGTCTGGAAAATAAAATAATATTGGTTAGGGATCGAAATTTAGATCAAGTTAAAAGTATTTTTGCTACATAAGTAAATAAAGTTTGTATTGTCTTACCTTTAGTGAATGTCAGCATGAGGTAATATCTTTTAGAAATCATAAACAACATTTTTAGTTTCATCTTGTGGAGCGAGAATTAATAAATTTCTAGGTGATCCCACTCTTGAGCAAGCAACATAAAATTGTCCGTGAGAGAAGCATGGTGATCTCAAATCCACTCCACAATATTTAATTGATTGCCCTTGAGACTTGTTGATTGTGATGGAGAAAGCAAGCCTCACTGGAAATTGTAATCTTCTAAACTCAAAAGGAAGATCTGTTGGAATGAGTGGGATGCGTGGAATAAAAACTATTTCACCCTGTCCCTTTCCTGTTAAGATTGTCGCTTCAATTACATTGGCTAACATGTTCTTAACACAGAGCCTTGTGCCATTGCAAAGTTTTGGTGGGTCAAGGTTCCGTAGTAGAATAATTGAAGATCCCACTTTAAGTAAAAGCCTATGTGGAGGTAATCCTGGAGGATCGAGCGAGTTTAGGAACTCTGGTGGGAAATTAACAGCCTCATTGGTATCTACTACAGTATCAATAGACTTATATTCAGTGTCTGTTCCTGGTATCATGCCAAGTATTTGATTATATATCCGTTGTGGATATTATCACAAATTAACTCAGCGACATCCATTACCTTCGATTTGACTCGGATCTCGGTTATTTTTCAGATATTTTTATGTAACTGAACGACATCAACATTCATCATGTAATCTAATCTCTGTACTTTTTTACTATCCAAATGGGATAGTATATAGAATTTCATAAATGTTTATCTAAATCAGATGATTTTTGGACATAGTAAACATTAATTTAGATTCCAAATTTGGGAAGAGCCTTTGAAATTCACATATGTAATTTTTTACAATTCTAAGCTACAATGCAAAGTAAACAATTGAAAGCATAACTTTGAGCTGGAAAAATTATTTATATATAAGTTTTGGAAGTCTTTTAAGTAAAATACATTAATTAATTATATATACCGTATACAGATTTATGTTGCCTGAATGTTAATCAGCTGATCATTTCTATCAAAATGAGTTAATAATTGTGACTATGACACATTTGAAACAACTTAATTTCTAAAACGATAAATTTACATCTGTTTTAAAAGTATTATCCAATTGCAGACAAATGTATATCAACACTTCTTTTTGTCAGTATTTGGCTATAAAACCTACTTCATAAAAATGAGGATATGAGCCTATATCTAATATATATATTTATTGAAAAATATTATTAACATAACTTTCAGCTGGAAAAATTATATATATACAAATTTGGGAAGTCTTTTAAGTAATGTATATATATATATATATATATATATATACCTTATACAAAATTATGTTATGTCTGGCTGAATAATTTTGACTATGTCACATTTGAAACAACTTAATTTCAAAAATTTGTAAAATGATAAATTTACATCTGTTTTAAAACCAAAACCGTTATGAATATAACCAATTTACTCCAGATAACTGAAAGGAGTCAAAGTACTCTTTGGTGGATTCTACTCTCTGATGTTGGTAGCATTGTATAAGGAATGCAATATATTACGGTATGCGTCAACTCTCAAATAGAAAATATTAATGATATTGCACAAAATTTATATTTAACAGTTCTCACTTGGAATTACTCCCTTAGACTTTAAACATTTATAATCAAATATGTGAAATTATAATGATACATACATAACAAAATTTTTTTCATGAATTTCACTTTAAGAATACGTCACTTTCTACAGATTTAAAATCTATCAAATTATAATGATTAAGAAGTATTAGAGATTGTGTTTTCCATCATTCTTAGTATCCTCCGGTGCATGTAGAAATATATAATATAGATAGATATACATTCACTAATTAAAACAATTATTAAATTTGTAGACATATAATTTTTCCATCTGAAATTAAACTATTTGGTGGTTTTAGCAATCTGCAGTTGGTAGCATTGTATAAAATTAATGCAAAACATTACGAAATACGCTGTCTTAAATAAAAAAATATCAGCTTTGAACATTTAAGAATTGTTTTTATCATAATTCTATGTATCTTCCAGTGCATATTGCAAGATATAATTGGGAAACATATTGGTCCCTGATCCCGTTAAATATTCCACGTCAAAAGTCAAGTTATTTAAAAGAAAATTAATGCCATGGATTGTATAACCTTTCATAATAAATTATATTTATCACTCGATGTAGTATTGGTAGATTTAATTATACTTATTATTCAATCAAAATATTTTTGCTCAGCTTCATTTCTCAGAAATTGAACATCTATAACGTCGTTCCCAAAAATGGAAAACAAATATTGCTATCCTAACCTCAAACTTTTGTTTCACGACACAAATTGCACGTATTAATTTGTTTACATTTATACAAATTTATAGAAATACGTTGCGTAAAGTATAATTAATTATACTTTAATTCAATTTTAAATGTTCCTATTTCTGTACATACCTTTGACTAATGGTGCATTAATTGAATAACGACCATAAAAAATTTCGGAGTTCCGTACGTCATTTTCAATACTTTTATAGTTACAAACATATAATTCAGCAGTCGTACATCAGACAAATCTTATTATCTTCTGAAATATTATACAGGATACAATAGTACGTTATATTATGAAATTTTATAAATCTCGACCGACACACATTTGAATGTATTATAAGGCGCCATATTTATCAAAGATAGCGGGATAATTAACTATTCCAAATTAACTTTGCGCAAGTAAAGTGTTTCGTATTGTTTTTTATTACTATTCGATGAGTAATACTGGAAAAAATTTTACTTTCTACTCAATCAAAATATTTCTGCTTTATTTCATTACGAAATACAGAACTATATTTAGGATGCGTCAATGTCTTGAAAACTTATGACGTCATCGTCTCGCGCAGTAATTTAACACTAATTCGTAACTTATTTCAATGATAATTATTTCCACGTTTATTCTAGGGGTTTCTCACCCCCACAGTACCGGTTCTCGATTTTGGCAGAATATATATATCCAAATTTTGTTAAATTCTGTCCACGCGATAAAATTTGTATAAAGAACACCGTAAATACATACAAATATACACGCTATTTTATTATATAGCTCTTAATCCCAAAAGGGGTTGAAATTAAACACGGAGAACATGTAGAGAAATTTTATTAATTTCATTGTTCCAGAAATATATTTAAACTGCCGGTAAACATGTATTTTTCGGATATTTTTATGTAACTGAACCACATCAACATTCATCATGTAATCTGATCTCTGTACTATTTTACTTTCCAAATGGGATAGTATATAGAATTTCATAAATTTTATCTAAATCAGATGATTTTTGGACATAGTAAACATTAATTTAGATTCCAAATTTGGGAAGAGCCTTTTAAATTCACATATGTAATTTTTTGCAATTCTAAGCAACACTGCAAATTAAACAATTGAAAGCATAACTTTGAGCTGGAAAAATTATTTATATATAAGTTCTGGAAGTCTTTTAAGTAAAATACATTAATAAATTATATATACCGTGTACAGATTTATGGTATGCCATCTACACCCTGGCTCGTTACCTATCCAAATAAGTTAGTGTATATATATATATATATATGAATTTGTAAATAGCCATAAGTGATTAAATAATCCTGAATTGTTACAAACCAGTCACACTGCTGTTGCCTGAATGTTAATCAGATGATCATTTCTATGCAAATGGGTTAATAATTTTGAACACATTTGAAACAACTTAATTTCTAAAATGATAAATTTACATCTGTTTTGAAAATTATTAATAATAAAAATATTATTCAATTACAGAGAAATGTATATCATCACTTTTTTTCACTGTATTTGGTTATTTTAATATAGTTTAGAAATATAAAAAATTCAAAAGATAGCCATATGAATAATAAAAAACCTACTTCATAAAAATAAGGATATGAGCTTATACCTGATATACATATTTATTGAACATTATTATTAACTGTCTAATTATTAAAAAATATTTATTTCTAAAATGAAAATTTCACATCTGTTACATCTGTCTGTAAATTAATAATAAGAGAAATATCCTAATACAGACAAATGTATCTCATCACTTATTTTGTATGTTTCTTATAGTTAAAATATAAAAATTCAAAATAGAGCTATATGAATAATAAAACAACCTACTTCATAAAAATGAGGATATGTGCCTATACCTAATATATATATTTATAGAAAAAATTTTTTAACATAACTTTCAGCTGGAAAAATTATATATACACAAATTTGGGAAGTCTTTTAAGTAATGTATATACATATGCCTTATACAGATTTATGGTAAGTCATCTACTCTCTGGCTGATTATCAATCCAAATAAGTTAGTGTATATATATGAATTTGTAAATGGCCATAAGTGATTAAACAATCCTGAGTTATTACAAACCAGTCACACTGCTGTTGCCTGAATGTTAGTCAGCTGATCATTTGTAACCAAATGAGTTAATAATTTTGACTATGTCACATTTGAAACAACTTAATTTCGAAAATTTCAAAAATGATAAATTTACATCTGTTTTAAAATTATTAATAATAAAAGTATTATCCAATTACAGACAAATGTATATCATCAATTCTTTTTGTCAGTATTTGGCTATAAAACCTACTTCATAAAAATGAGGATACTCCAGATAACTGAAAGGAGTCAAAGTACCCTTTGGTGGATTCTACTCTCTGACGTTGGTAGCATTGTATAAGGAATGCAATACATTACGATATGCGTCAACTCTCAAATAGAAAATATTAACGATATTGCACAAAATTTATATTTAACAGTTCTCACTTGTAATTACTTCCTTAGACTTTAAACATTTAAAATGAAATATGTGAAATTATAATGATACATACATAACCAATATTTTTTCATGAATTTCACTTCATGAATACGTCAGTTTATGCAGATTTAAAATCTATCAAATTATAATGATTAAGAAGTATTAGGGATTGTGTTTTCCATCATTCTTAGTCTCCTCCGGTGCATGTAGAAATATATAATATAGATAGATATACATACATTATTTAAAACAATTATTAAATTTGTAGACATATAATTTTTCCATCTGAAATTAAACTATTTGGTGGTTTTAGCAATCTGCAGTTGGTAGCATTGTATAAAATTAATGCAAAACATTACGAAATACGCTGTCTTAAATAAAAATATATCAATTTTGAACATTTAAGTATTGTTTTTATCATAATTCTATCTATCTTCCAGTGCGTATTGCAAGATATAATTGGGAAACATATTGGTCCCTGATCCCGTTAAATATTCCACGTCAAAAGTCAAGTTATTTAAAAGAAAATTAATGCCATGGATTGTATAACCTTTCATAATAAATTAGATTTATCACTCGATGTAGTGTTGATAGATTTAATTATACTTATTATTCAATCAATATATTTTTGCTCAGCTTCATTTCTCAGAAATTGATCATCTATAACGTCGTTGCCAAAAATGGAAAACAAATACTGCTATCCTAACCTCAAATTTTTGTTTCACGACACAAATTGCACGCAATAATTTGTTTACATTTATGCAAATTTATAGAAATACGTTGCGTAAAGTATAATTAATTGTACTTTTAATTCAATTAAAATGTTCCTATTTCTGTACATACCTTTGATTGAGAGTGCATTAATTGAATAACGACCATAAAAACTTTCGGAGTTCCGTACGTCATTTTCAATACTTTTATAGTTACAAACATATAATTCAGCAGTCGTACCTCAGACAAATCTTATTATCTTCTGAAATATTATACAGGATACAATAGTACGTTATATTATGAAATTTTATAAATCTCGACCGACAAACATTTGAATGTATTATGAGGTGCCATATTGGCTTTATCAAAGATAGCGAGATAATTAACTATTCCAAATTAACTTTGCGCAAATAAAGTGTTTCGTATTGTTTTTTATTACTAATCGATGGAGTATTACTGAAAAAAAATTATACTTTTTATTCAATAAAAATATTTCTGCTTTATTTTATTACGAAATACAGAACTATATTTAGGATGCGTCAATGTCTTGAAAACTTATGACGTCATCGTCTCGCGCAGTAATTTAACACTAATTCGTAACTTATTTCAATGATAATTATTTCCACGTTTATTCTAGGGGTTTCTCACCCCCACAGTACCGGTTCTCGATTTTGGCAGAATATGTATACCAATTTTTGTTGAATTCTGTCCACGCGATAAAATTTGTATAAAAAACAACGTAAATACATACTTACAAATATACATTCGTTTTTATTATATAGACTAGCTGGGTGCCCGGCGTTGCCCGAGATGTCGTTTATCCATAACCCCCGATTTGACTCCAATCTAAGTAGGTTTTGCGTTATTTTATGTCACAACTCGACCCCTATCCCCAAATATGTTCACCTCCCATTCCGAAAGAAGTTGAACTCATTGACCCTGAAATAGTTTCATTGAACGAATATATCGTCGTTTTAACATGTTTGAAAATTTCCAGCCCCGCTACAGTAGGTTAAATAAAGAAAAATTTCCACGCAAAAATCGGCCGGTAACATCGTTTGAAAATTTCTACCTCCGTTCAGGCCGCCTCCCTCCCACACCGCGCGTTATTCAGTTTGTCACAATGAAACTCATCGACATCCATAACCACAAAATTTTGGTCTCTTCGCGATATTTTCATGTAACGAAACACCAAACGCCACCCCAAAGCGTGCTCCCCTCCCATGGCGATAGAGATTTAAATTATTCACAGAGAATATCGACCTGAATATAATGAATTTAAATTATACCGAAAAATATATATTGGACGCAAATGTGGGCCGATTAACATGTTTGAAAATTTTTATCTCTCTTCAGTCCTACTCGTGAAGGTTAAACTGCAAGTTGAATGTCATAATTAATCTCAGCGGCATCCATAACCTCATATTCGATTCCTATATCGGTTCTGTGTGTTATTTTTATGTAATGAAACCTACCCTTCATGGTTCTTTCCTCTCGAGTCGATAGGGGTTTTAATTATACACAGAATATATTAAAAAATATTATTAGTGTCATTAACACCGCTAAATATTTATTTGACGTAACTATCGATAGGTTAACATTTTTTAATATTATACCCCAACCCACGTCCGCCCAGCCCCACTCACCCTCGCTCGCCTCTACGCGTTAACCAGGTTGTCATAATTAAATTCAGCAACATCCATAACCCCGATTTTTCTCGAATCTCGGTTGTTTTCGCGTTATTTTCTTGTAACACCCCTCCACACCTACCCGTGTTCGCCTTACAAACTGAAAGTTGTTAAAATTATACAAAAATAAAGTTGTAGAAATACTATCAATCAAATTAATGCTAAAAATAATGATTAAAAGCAAGTACGGAACTCGATTACAGGTTTCAAAATTTCCACCCTGACCACCCCGTCCCTTGGCGTTAAATGGCGAATTTAATGTCATAATTAAACTCAGCGGCAACCATAACCCTGGATTCGACTCTAATCTCGATTGTTTTTGCGATATTTTTTTGTAATGCCACTCCACCACCAACCCTAAGGGCAGCTACCCTCCAAATCCTGAAAGGGGTTGAAATTATACACGGATACCATATAGAGAAATTTTATTAATCTCATTCATCCCGAAATATATCTATTCGACGCAATAAACGGCCTAAAAACATTATTTACAATTTGTACCCCCGCCCAACTCCTCTCACCACAGTCAACCCTCGAGCGTTGCCGAAATTGTCGTAAATAAACTAAACGTCAGGCATTACCTTTGATTTGACTTGAATCTCAGTTGTTTTAGCGTTATTTTCTGAGAAACTCCCCTCCACTACCAACCGTAAGCGTTCAGCCCCTCCTGCTCCAAGTGGTTGAAATTTTACACACATAACATGAGTATACTATCAAACTAATTAACCCTAAATACATTTATTCAACGCTAACATCGGCCGTAATTTCATGTTTTTAAATTTCAACCCCCGTCCCCCTCCACCCCTCAACGTTAAATTGTTAATTGAATGTCAAAATTAAACTCACCGCCATCCATTACCCGGGATTTGACACCTATCTTGGTTGTATACGAGTTATTTTCTACTAACACCCCTAAGGGTTCTCCTTTCCTATGATATAAAGGGTTGAAATTATACTCATATAACATCTGTAGAAACACTATCAATCTCTTTGACCCCAAAAAATTTTTATCCGCCTAAGATATCGGCTGTTTTAGCAAGTTTGAATATTTCCACCCCCACCCGTAAAAGTGCTCCTTTCTCATGCCGAAGGGGGTGAAGTTATACACAAACAGCATCCAAAAAAACATTAACAAATCCAATGACACCGACAAATAATTACTCCACGCAAATATTGACGGTTTTAACATGTTGTTTTTATTAATTTACAACCCCACTGCCCTTGCCAAGTCTTAACCCCACAGTTTTTCCAAATTTTTAAGAAAATGTCTACCAAGTTTTATTCCAATTTATTCACGAGTTTAAATGTTTATAAATAATGTACAAACATACATTACTTTTTCTTACATAGCAAACTGAGTGCAGGGTTTTTATTTTATATTTGCCCTGGCAATAAAATTAATTCCATAGTAATCTCTTGGTTAACTCGTGATTTAACTGGCATAAGGCCATCACATTCTTCACTATTAACCTCTTTATAGATAAAACCCAACATATGCCAATAACACATAACTGTCATTTTAAATCCTATTGTACTGAATAAGAAGGTTTATCCCATAAAAATGTGAAAATGAATGAATGTCTCTCTATTTACTACCTAAATGACTATGAAATATCCCAGAAAACAAAACTATCACCATTTGGTTCTATATGTTTAGTTATTTCTGTTTTTCCTCTTTAGTATGCATTTATCAGGGGGGACCTCTTCGTATTACCCAGTTTGTCACAATGAAACGCAGCAATCCGATATCGGTCTATTCGCGGTATTTTCAAGTAACGCTCCACCAAACTCTAACCCTAAGCGTGCTCTGCTCACATTCCGATAGGGGTAGAAATTATACATAGATAATATCTACCGAAATATTATGAATTTAAAAGACATCGAAATATATTTATTTGACGCAAATATCGCCCGATCAACATGTTTGAAAATTTCCACCCCCGTTCAGCTCCCGCCTTGGGGGTTAAACTGGAAGATTAATTTCATACTTAATCTCAGCGACATCAATAACCCCAGATTCAAGTCCAACCTCTGTTTTTTGCAATATTTTTATGTAATGCAACTCTACCCTAACGTTCACGGTTCTCCCCTCCCAATCGAGAAGAGTTGTAATTATACTGTAATGGTGCTGCAACGGTGGCCTCCTTTATTGTGTATACTATGCACTACACCAGCATAGTTAGGACATTAACGAATCGTCCTCAATTATGATTTCCGTCCAGCGCGTGCATTTCTGCAAACTTATACGCAACAATCTTAGAACTGGAGCACGTGCTACGTTACGTACGCGTGCTTCCAAGCCGTCGACAGACTGTATCTGCCTTCGCGATTGAAGGGAACGTCTCCGATTGGGCTATTTTCCTAATTGTCTTCTATTTCCTCTTCTTCTTACAGCTAGTATATTTATAACTGTAAATAAAATACTGTTAATCTTTACATCCGTTTCTTGACTGATAAAACGACCAAACCTACGATTCCTCCCTGATAAGCCTCAAGCGAATCTACCCCCACACTACCCTCTTTCCTCAAATTGTCTACACCTTTAAGCCTTCGAGATCGTTCCTAGATCGCCTTTCCTTTCTAAGTCCCAAGTCAACCTTCAACTCCAAGGAACCATGGCAAGGTTTCAAGGCGTGAATCTGCTGACAAGGAACCCTTCATTTCTTGCAACCTGTATCGACGGGCGAACACGTTACAATACACAGAATATATTAAAAAAATATGAGTCTCTTTGACCCCGAATATTTTTTATTCAACACTAATTCGTCTGTTTGTCACCTTTTTGAATAATTTGTAACCCCTGTCCACCCATTCTCTCCCACCCCCACCAATACAACGCGACGCACGGAGCAGAGACAGGTTGTCATAAATAAAATCCGCGAAATCCAGAACCCCGATTTGACTTGAATCTCGTTGGTTTCACGTTATTTTTCTGTAAAAACCCTCCACCCTCACCCCTACCCGTAATCCCGTCCGATAAGGGTATAAATGCTATCAATCTAATTAACCGAGAAAAATATTTATTATAAACAAATATTCACCTTCACTGCATGTTTCAAAATTTTCAACACCATCAAACTCCGTTCCTGAGAATTAATTGTCAATTGAATGCCGTAATTAAATTTAGCGACATGCATAACCCTGGATTTCACTCCAATCTCGATTTTTTTGCGTTATCTTTATGTATTGAACTCCACCACCACACTTAAGCGGACTCCCCTCCCATATGCGAAAGTGGTTGAAATTAAACACGGATAACATGTAGAGCAATATTATGAATCTCATTGATGCCTAAATATATTTAATCACCAAAAAATCGGCCGGATAACATGTTTAAAAATTTCTACCTCCTGCACATCTCAGCTCTAAACATTCCACTCCTGTCAACCCCCGCACGTTGTCCGGATTGTCATAAATAAACTGAACGCCATCCAATACCTTGGATTTAAAACGAATCTTGGTTGTATTTCCGTTATTATTTTGTAAAGCCCGTCCTCTCCCACCCCTAAGGGTGCCTCTTTCCCAGGCTGTAAGGGGTTGAAATTATACTGAGATAAGATCGGTAGAAGCACTATCAATCTCTTAGAACCGTAAAAAAATTTATGTGCCTAAAATATCTGCGTTTTATCATGTTTCCAACACCACCCCTAAGCGTGATATCTTCTCATGCCGAAAGATGTTGAAATTTTACAAACATCATCGGTAGGTATATTATCAACGTCATTGATCCAGACAATATTTTATTTCACATAAATAAAGACATGTTAGAAAAATTCCACCCCCTCCCATCCCCGCTCTGAAGGTTAAATCGCCAATTTAATGTCATAATTAAACTCAGCGACATTCATAACCCTGGATTTAACACCAATATCGGCTGTTGTCACGTTTTTTCGTGAATCCCATCTACCCCCACCCAAAAGCGTCCTCCCCTCTCTCACTGAAAGGGCTTGAAATTAAAAATAAATTCAATGTCAATGACCCCGACAAATATTTATGACACGCAAATATTGGCAGTTTAACATGTTTGAAATTATCCAGCCCTGACTATCGCCACTTAGTAGAATTAAACCGCAAGTTGAATGTCGTAATTACACTCAGTGACAACCACAGCGCCAGATTTTACTCCAATCTCGATTCTGTTTGCGTTATTTTCATGTAATAACACTGCACCCTCACACTTAAGGGCGCTCCGCTCCCAAGCCCGATAGCGGTTGAAATTACAAACAGAGCACATAGTGAAATATTATTAATATCATAAATCCCGAAAGATATTTGTTACAAGCAAAAAATCTGCCAGTTAACATGTTTGAAAATTTCTACCCATGTCCACCAAAACATCCCGCTCCCGCCAACCCCGCGCGGTGCCTACGCTGTCATATTTAAACACAGCGACATCACTAACCCCGGATTCGCCCCGAATCGCGGTTGTTTTTGTGTTAATTTGTAAAGTGGACAGACGCAGGCAGACCGACAGATAGAGGACGGAAAGTGGAGTGAGAGAGGCGAGAGGGTGGAACATCCAGGCGAGCGGTAGCCAACAAAAGTTTTTTGGAGAGACGTCCATCGCGGGGAGGCCGAAGATGGAGATCGCGTGCTGCTTACTACAAGACCAGTGATCCACAGCAAGTCGGCTGACGCCACAAGTTAAAGTAAGGATCACCATTTCTGTAAAGTGCCTTCAAAAGTTGAATTTTTTTACACAGTGCGGAAATAGGCTCTGTTCTTGAGTAGCTACCGAGTCGCCCACATTATCTTGTTGTGAAGGAGGATTTTATAACCAAGCCGGAGCTAATGATAATTTTTTTGCAGACCAATACATATCTGCTGGCGCCCAATAATATTTTTTAATGTATTTTTGTAGTTTCATGTAATAAAACTTTTTTTAATATTAGTAATAAAAGTCTAATCATTACAATATATATATATATATATATATATATAGTATAAATTGTATATACAATTTAAAACAATTCCTAAATTTGGAGATATGTAATATTTCTATCTGAAAATAAACTATTTGGTGGATTTAGCAATCAGCGGTTGGTACAATTGTATAAAATAAATGAAAAACATTACGAAAAGCGCGAACTCTTCAACAGAAAAATATCAATTTTCTACAATGTCCTCAATTCTAACCGTTGAAGGTCCCTTACACTTTCCACACTTACAATCAAATATGAGAAATTTTTATGTTATAGACACATAAACAAATTTTCAAGAATCTCACTCGGTGTAATTCGTCAGTTTTAGCGCATTTAAGTATTGTTTTTATCATAATTCCATATCTCCGCCAGTGCGTATTGCAACAGATAATTGGGCAACATATTGGTCCATCATCCCGTTAAATATTCCACGTTAAAAGTCAAGTTATTTTAAAGAAAATTAGTTCCATGGATTCTATAACCTTTCATAATGATTTTTATTTATCACTCGATGTGGTATTGGAATATATAATTTTACTGTATATTCGATCAAAATATTCCTGCTTTATTTAGTTTCTCAGAAATTGTACAATTAGAACTTCGTTCATAAAAATGGAATACAAATAAGTTGATTTCTCTCACAAACAATGTAATGAAACAAATTCTGCTATCATAACCTCAAAATTTTGTTTCAATTACTCGCAATAATTTGTTTACATTTATACAAATTTATACACATTAAAAATACGTTTAATAAAGTAAAATTAATTGTACTTTAATTATTACATTCAACTAACCGTTTAACTCCCCCAAGGCGGGGGTGGATATTTTCAAACATGTTTAACGCTCGATTTTTGTAGGGAATAAGTATTTATCGAAGTCAATGTAATTGATACTATTTATACCGATTTTGTTTTTTATTTCAACCCCTTAAGGCACGTGTAAATCGCACTTACCGGTGGGGTTTGAGGAGCGTTACAAGAAAATAACGTGAAAAAATCCCAGATTAGAGTCAAATTCAAGTTATGGATATCACTGAATGTATTTATGACAACCTGGGGAACATAGTGGGTGGCCGTTGGTGGGAGGGGCTGTGCAGGGGTATCAATTTTCAGACATGAAAAATGAACGATATTTGCGTGATATAAATATTTTACGCTGTCAATGTCATTGGTAGTATTTCTATGATTTTGTTTGCTGTTATTTCAATACCTTACGGCATGGTAGGGAAGTACGCGTAGAGATGGAGGTGTGTTCCATAAAAATAACCCAAAAAAAAACTAGATTCGAGTCAAACCAGTGTTATAGATACGGGAGAATGTATTTATGATAAAGTGGGCAATGCACGGGGTTTGGTGGTGGTGTGCGGGGGTGTGAGGGGCATCGCGAAGTTGGGCGGAGGAGTAAATTATCCAAAAATATTAAACGGACAATATTTGCGTTAAATAATTATTTCCTAGATTAAATAGCTTTGTTAGTATTTATACCGATGTTTTTTTGTGTACAAGTTCAACCACAGTGAAGGGAGCAAAGTTAGCGGTTGGGGTGGAGGTGCGTTAACAAAAAATAACGCTAAAACAACCGAGGTACGAATCAATTCAGAGACTATGAATGTACCCGTTACGGAAACCAGGGTAACGGAACGGGTTTGGGAGGTAGTGGGCGGGGGTAGAAATTTCCAAACAATATAATCGGTCGATTCTTGCGTGGAATAAATTATTTTTGATTATCGCACATTTGTCGGGGTGGTCATCTTCTAACATGTAAAAACGGCCGATATATTATGTCAATGACTTCAACCACCTTCGGCATGGGAGGTGAGCACATATAGGGATAGCGTTCGAAGAGCGTTACATAAAAATAGCGGAAATGTAATTGGAGTCATATCGGGGGTTATGAGTAAATGGCATCTCGGGCAACACCGGGCACCCAGCTAGTCTATATAATAAAATAACGTGTATATTTGTATGTATGTTTGTATTTACGGTACTCGTAATAGAAATTTTATCGCGTGGACAGAACGCAATAAAAATTGGTATACGTATTCTGCCAAAATCTGGAACCGGTACTGTGAGAATAAAGGTGGAAAGAATTGTAGTTGATTTATTTTTACGAATTTTCCCATGATAGTTCACGTTATAATTTAGTGTTAAATTACTGCGCGCCAAGAGACGGTGACGTCCTACATTTCCGAGACAATTACGCATCATAAAAATATAGTTCTGTATACCGTAATGAAATAAAGCAGAAATATTTTGATTGAATAAAAAGTATAATTTTTTCAGTAATACGCCATCGAATAGTAATAAAAAACAATACGAAATACTTTACCATCCTTGAGCAAAGTTAATTTGGAAAAAATAATTATCCTCGCCATCTTTAATAACGCCAATCTAGTGCTTTATAATACATTTAAATGTATTTCGGCCGAGATTTATAAAATTTCATTATATAACGTACTATTGTATCCTGTATAATATTTCAGAAGATAATAAGATTTGTCTAAGGTTTGACTGCTTAATTATGTGTTTGTAACTATAAAAGTATTCAAAATGACGTACGGAACTTCCTATGTTTTTATTGTCGTTATTCAACCTCTCAGTCAAAGGTATGTACAGAAATAGGAACATTTATATTGAATTAAAAGTACAATTAATTGTACTTTACGCAACGTATTTCTATAAATTTGTATAAATGTAAACAAATTATTGCGTGCAATGTGTCGTGAAACAAAAATTTGAGGTTAGGATAGCAGTATTTGTTTTCCATTTTTGGGAACGACGTTATAGATGTACAATTTCTGAGAAATGAAGTAAAGCAGGAATATTTTGATTGAATAATAAGTATAATTAAATCTACCATTACCACATCGAGTGATAAATAAAATTCATTTTGAAAGGATATACAATTCATGGCATTTATTTTCTTTTAAATAACTTGACTTTTGACGTTGAATATTTAACGGGATCAGAGACCAATATGTTGCCCAATTACATCTTGCAATACGCACTGGAAGATACATAGAATTATGATAAAAACAATTCTTAAATGTTCAAAATTTATATTTTTCTATTGAAGACAGCGTATTTCGTAATGTTTTGCATTAATTTTATACAATCCTACCAACTGCCGATTGCTAAAACCAAAAATAGTTTATTTTCAGATAGAATAATTTTATATCTACAAATTTAGTAATTGTTTTAAATAATGTATGTATATATATAGCTTCTATTATATAATTGCCTTATGCGGGTATGTATGTGTTTATACATGTGGGTATGTATATGGGTATGTTACGCTTACAAATCTACACTCTCCAACATTTTCACCAAATTACGTACACGTGTTCTTTGCGACAGGGAACCAAACACTATGGGGGTGTAAAACGCCAACCACACTCAGGAGAATGGGTGGAAATTTAAAAACATGCTAAAATGTCCGGTATTTGCGTTGCATAAATATTTTTCAGGGTTAATTATATTATTTATAGTATTTCTACCCATGAGATTTTTATTAATTTTAACTCCTTGTGACAGGAGGGTTGAGCACATAAAGGGGTGGCGGTGGAGGGGTGTTACAAGTAAATAACGCTAAAAATACCGAGATTTGAGTCAAATTAAAGATAATGGATGTCGCTGAGTTCATTTGTGACAATCTGGGCAACGTGCGTTTGTAGGATGGGGTAGGAATGGTTTGGGGGCGGGTAGAAATTTTAAAATAAGTTAACCGGCCGAATTTTGCATGGAATAAATATATTTCTGGAACAATGATGTTCATAAAATTTCCCTACATGTTCTCCGTGTTTAATTTCTACCCATTTCGGTAAGGGTGGACGGGCGTTACAAGAAAATAACGCGAATACAGCCGAGATTAGAGTCAAATCAAAGGATTATGGATGTCAATGAGTTTAATTATGACATTCGACTTACCTTTTAGCATTCCCAAGGAGGGGTTTGCGGGGTTGTAAATTTTCACAAATGTTAACCGGTTGATGATCGTGTGTAATTAATATTCGGCATGCGTTAATGCCATTGATAGCATTTTTACTGGTGATGTTTGTGTATAAATTCAACTCCTTTCAGTACGAGAGGGGAAAACACCTAGGGCTGGGTGTAGAGGGAAGTGACAATAAAATAACGTAAAAACAAACGAAACTGTAGTAAAATCCAAGGAAATGTATGTCACTGAGCAACGTGTGGGATGGGCGGAAGTGGGAGGGTCTAGCCGTTGTCGGCGAGGGTAGATATTTTCAAACGTTTTAACCGGCCGACTTTTGCGATGAATAAATATATTTCGGGAACAGTGTGATTCATAAAAATTTTCTACATGTTCTCCGTGTATAATTTCAAACCCGTTTGTGCTTGGGAGGGGAGAACCCTTAAGGGTGGGGGTGGACGGGCGTTAAAAAATAATGCGAATACAACCAAGGTTAGAGTCAAATCGAGGATTATGAATGTCACTGAGTGGTGACCCTCAGGAGCAGTATTGGATGGGGGTTGAAATTTTCAAACATAATAAGCAGTCGATATTTGCGTCGAATAAATATTTTTCTGGTTCACTGAGATTTATATAATGTCTCTGCATGTTCCATATGTTTAATATTAACCTCTTTCGGGATTTGGGAGGAGCACCCTTAAGAGTGGGGGTGGAGTGGATTTATATAAAATAGCGCAAACACAATCGAGATTGGACTCAAATCCAGGGTTATTGTTGTCAGTGAGTTTAATTATGATATTCAAGTTGTTGTTTAGTGCTTTAAGCGGGGGTAGATGAGGTGGATATCTTCAAACATGCTAACACGTCCGATATTAGAGTCGGATAAATATTTTCGGGTAAAAAGTGATTAATAGTGTTTGTACCAATGTATGTCAGTAAAATTTTAACCTCATACGGTATGGGAAAGGAGCACCGTTGGGGGTGGAGGGTTATTACAAGCAAATAACGCGAATACATCCGTGATTGGAGTCAAACCAAAGGTTATGGATGTCGCCGTGTTCAATTATAACATTCAATTGGCCATTTAACCCCAAGAATTTTTGTAGCCTAATTGAGAAGAAATTGTATTTCATATTTTTTATGGATTCAGTCCCCTTTTTGATAAAAGTAGGTCAAGTTATGAAACATTAATCTGATTTAGATTAATAATTTGTTAAGTCTGTTAAATAATATGTGTACTATAAATTTTAATTACAATTTCATACCATTTGAAGTATACCAACTGTTGAGGTTAAGTAAGTAAGTCAGTTCAAGTCAATATTGCTTACTGAAGAGGAAAACCATTTATATATACGTATAGAATCAAATTGTGAAAATTTCTGATATGTGACATAGATAAAAATATTAGGTTATTTTGAGAGTTAATAGAGTCACATTCATTAATATTCATATTTTTTAGGGATGAACCCCCTTATTCAGGATAATAGGGAAAGTTACAGTCATTCATTAAAATTTACAGTTATCTGCTATCGGCATATGTTGGGTTTTATCCATCAAGGGGTTAATAAGATAGAATGTGTTGATCTTTATGCCTGTTAAATCACGTGTTAACAAAGATATTACTCTAAAATAAATTTCTAAGCCGGGAAAATATAAATAAATACCCAAGCACTCAGCTGGCTATGTAAGAAAATATAATGTACCTTCGTACATTGTGTTTAACATTTAAACGCGTGAATAAATTGTTAAAAATGGGTAAAAACATTCTTAAAAATTTTCGAACATGTTAAACGATCGATATTTGCGTGGAATAAATTATTGTGGGGGATAGTTAGGTGTTAATATTTCTACCGATGTCGTGCGCGTTGAGAGCGGATTACACTTAGTGGTTGGGGATGACGGTTATGGAAATATTAAAACATTCTAAAGCAACTGAAATTTGAGTCGGGTTAATATATTTAGGGGTCAATGAGATTTATATTATTTCTTCCGATGGTATCTGTGCCAAATTCAACTCCTTACGGCAAGAGAAAGGAGTACCGTTAGGCGTGAGATCCGAGGGGCGTTATAAGAAAATAACGAGAGTACAACGGAGGTTTGAGTCAATTCCTGAGTTATGGATTTCTTACATTCAATTGTCCATTCAACCCCCAAGGGTGGGGATGGTCGGGGGTGGACATTTCTAATCATGCAATCACGGCTGATATTAGCGTTAAATAAATATTTTTCAGGGTTAATTAGATTAATAATAATTCTATAGATGTTTGTAAGTAGTATTTCAACCTCCTCCTGCCATGAGAGATGAGTACGTTTTGGGAAGGGGGTGGCGGGGAAATACTAGAAAACAAACGAGATTCGAGTTATATCGTGTTTATTTGTGAAAAACGTGCGAGTTTGGGCTGGGTAGAACTTTTCAAACACGTTAACCGGCCAATTTTTACGTCGAATAAATATATTTTGGGAACTATATGATTAATAAAACGTCTCTACATGTTCAACATGTATTATTTCAAATCTTTTCGGGCTTCGGAGGGAAGCACCATTAACGCTGGGCGACACGTTGTATTACGTAAAAATAAGGCAAAACAATAGAGATTGGAGCCAAATTCAGGGTTATGGATTTCGCTGAGTTTAATTATGACATTCAATTGGCCATTTAACCCCCAAGGGCGGGGTTTGTAGGGGGTGGAAATTTTTAATCATGCAACCCAGGTCGATATTTGCTTTTAATAATTATTATTAGATTAAAGTAGATTGACAGTAGTTCTACGACTATTTTTGTGTATAATTTCAACCCCTTTCGGTATGGGAAGGGAACAAGGGTAGAGGTAAGGGTGGTGGGGAGTTACAAGAAAATAACGCGAAAACAACAATTTCGAGACAAACCGTGGTTTTAGATGTCTGAATTTATTTATGACAACCTGGATAGCCCGCACAGGTAGACAGGGGAAGGGAGGGCTGGCCGTATGTGGGCGGGGGAAAAAATGTTAAAAAATGTTAGCCTTTTGATATTTACGTCGAATAAATATTTTACAGCGTCAATGAGACTCATAATATTTTTAAATATATTCTGTGCATAATTACAAATTCTATCACCTTGTGACATGATGTTAATGAAGGGTAGGGGGAGTTGAATTACATAAAACTATCGAAAAAAATCCGAGATTAGAGATGAATCCGGGGTTATGGATGTAGCTGAGATTATTTACTGCATTCAATTTTCAGTTTAACCCCCACGGGTTGGACTGAACGGGGGTGGAAATTTTCAAACATGAAGTTTGGTCGACATTTTTCGATGTCATTTAAATTCATAATATTTTGGTAGATAATTTGTGTGTGTATAATTTCAACCCCTATCGCCAAGGGAGAGATGCTCGCGGAGCGTTAAAAGAAAATAATGGGAATAGACTAAGATTTGCGTTAATTCTAGAGTTATGGATCTTGCTGTGTTTCATTGTGACAAACTAGGAAGTTCTTGGGGTTGGTCGGGAGTAGAAATTATCAAAAAATGTAACTGGCCGATAACACATTTAGGGATAGGGGTCGAGCTACGTTACATAAATTAATGGAAAAATCTGGCGGTATGGATAAATGACATCTCGGGCAATGCCGGGCACCCAGCTAGTCTTTAAAGTAAAATAGTGTGTATGTTTCTTAATATTTAGTTTATTTTGTATACAAATTTTATTTCGTGGACAGAATTCAACAAAAATTGGTACACATATTCTACCAAACTCGGGAACCGTTACTGCGGGGTGAGAAACCCCTATCATAAAGATAGAAATAATTATAGTCGAATTAAGCTACAAATTTTCGAATAATTGCGAGTTAAATATTACTGTGCGCTCAGCCATCGTGACGTAAGAGCTCACGCGCGGATTAGAGACGTTATTACGCACCCGTACTGCACAACACGGCAAATAGTTCCACTTTTCATAATGTAATAAAGCAAAAATATTATGATAAACTATAATTTTATTCCGAATTACTCCAGTGAATGATAATAAAAACAGTACGAAATACTTTAGCATCATTGAGAAAAATTAATTGGAATAAATTATTATCGTCGCCATCTTTAATAAAGTCAATATGGCGCCTTTGGATACATTCGAATGTATGTCGGTGGAGATTTATAAAATTTCATTGTATAAAGTACTATTGTATCCTGTATAATATTTCAAGAGATAATAAGAGTTATATAAGGTACTACTGCTGAATTATGTTTGTAACTATAAAAGTATTCAAAATGACGTACGGAATTCCCAATGAGATTATTGTTCTTATTTAATTAGTGCACTCTCAGTCAAAGGTATGTACAGAAATAGGGACATATAGATTGAATTAAAAGTACAATTAATTGTACTTACGCAACGTATTTCTATAAATTTGTATAAAAGTAAACAAATTACTGCGTGTATTGTGTCGTTAACAAAATTTTCAGGTTAGGAGTAATAATAAATTATATAATTTATATTCCTTGTTTGTTATAAGTGTACATTTTCTGAGAAATGAAGTAAATCCCGAATATTTTGATTGAATAACAACTATAATTATATCCACCAATGCCACAGCGAGTGATAAATAAAAAATTATTATGAAATGTTATACAATCCATGGAACTAATTTTATTTTAAAAAACTTGACTTTAACGTGGCATATTTAACGGGATCAAGTCCTCTCGGAGGTCTTCTCCTTAAGCTACTCCGCTTTCTTCTATATATAATATCCCGTTCTGCCGCCAGGATTTCAATGGGTGGCATGATTGCTAAGACGCACACAGCATCGGAGAAAACTGCTCCTGCGGTAGACTACAGCGATAGTGCGGACATTTCCTTTGGCCGCCAATGCTGTGCTCCATATCGGAGCCTCGTAGATTATTTTTACTGTGGCCACGCTGGTTACGAGTCTTTGTCTGTCTTGGCGGGGTCCCTCGACATAATGAAAGCAAGGGTGCTTGTTGTCGCCCCTGCCTTCTTGCTCGCCATTATAAGGTGATCCTTAAAATTAAGCCAGGCGTCTATTACTACTTTAATGTATTTCGGCTAAGCCTGGAAAACTCGGGCACTTGTAGCTGCCTAACAGGTGATTGGAATCCTTTTCCTTGGTGTGGCAGAGGGCGTAGGTCGATTGTTTGTTGCATGACTTAGCTATGTGGCCTTCCCCCAACGGACACAGAAATTTGATCTGTCTTGACCTGTGCATTGTCTGGCAAAATGCCCGAATTCCCAGCATTTGTAGCATCTTGTAGGTGTCACTTTCTCACGTATGCGACTAATGACCCAACCTATCTTCAGTCTTCCCTTTTCGAGGGCCTTTATTGCCATCCTGTTTGAAGACACACTGAGGCTGTCTGTGTACCTCCATACGCCTTGCGGATGGATTTCACCACCTCCTCTGGGATATCCTGAGCCCCTTCATTTCCGCTCTTGAGTGCTTCCCAGTGCTTCTTTGACGTAATTTCGTCCAGGTCTTTTAGTTCTATCCAGGTTTCCTGGGTTAGAGCCTTAACTTCAGCTATATTTTTAAGTTTATTTGCTACCGAATGACACAAATTCTGGTTCATCGACTTCTTAACTTGTATCAGGTGGTCTCCCGAAGCTTTCCGCTTTATTTTAGTCACCTGGGCTCCAAATTCCTGTAGATCAGGGTCTCCCTTCATTTCACGAATTATGTCCGCGTGTGACAATCCGTCTGTCGCTTTCACCACTAACGTCTCCAGCCTCGTTTTATTTGAAAAAGCTGGTCTGCCTTTTCTTATTACGGTCTGCCAGTTGTCCTGCCTTTCCGAAATGGGTGCGCCTTGCGCATCTATCCTGTATTCCACCGGCTCTGTCTGTGGAATCGTTTCCTTCATAGTGCTATGCACCCTCTTCTTCAGAAATCTTCTTTCCACTTTTACGGGCGTCTCCTTTGGGGTCCTGTTAGTCAATGGGGACGTTTGCGTACCCTGTGAGTGTGTTTCTGATTCTGGAACATTCTCCAGAACCTGTTTCACCTCCTCGAATCCGTTTTTTGACTGTGGCCACCAACCGCCGGATTTCCATGTGGACATTCCCCTTGCCCTCTATGAATTTGGACAGCTGTCCAATATTATTTCCAAAGGAATCGAGGGTGTCTTGACTTCGTTCTTTATCATATATGTCATATATGTCCGCCTTAGACAGAAGGTTCGTGATTGCCTTCATTTTGCCGCACATTTTCTCTTTATCTCTATGTTAATTGAGTATTGGACGTAAAAGTACCATACGGATAAAAATGCTGTGATGGATCCTTTTACATTTGCACAAGACATTTGCACTGCAGAGTATACAATATAATAAAATGTTCCGTTTATTTGAACAGAATAACGAGTCAAGTTCTAATACATCTTAGTTTCCAACCAGATCTACGTTTCATTATTGTTAACTAAATTATAGAGGATTATGGTGATACCGGAGGATAAAAAAATTAAATTCTTATAAGCCAAATAACTAAACTTTGTGGGTCATTTAATATTACAGCGTAACCATGAGAAAATTGTCGAAAATATGGGTCCTGAACTAAGTACACGACTATATCTCCCTTTCGTCAGGTGCTAAGAAGAGCTTAGAGAAACACAAACAATGCAGTTGTGTTTTTCTAGGCTCTTCTTAGCACCTGACGAAAGGAACAAGGATGCCAGAAACGTTGTGTTGTATTTATATTACCCTTTTTTGTCTGTATTGGCTATCTTTCTTATTCATTATTTTCAATCAGACGTAATTTTTTTCATTTTAAATGTTAAGATATGTTCAAGTGTTCAATCGGAGGGGTTTTTGGGGTTTCCTAAATTGTCAAAGAAATTCAGACAAAAACCTCTTGCATTCAATACTTCAGGGATGCAGCCTACACGTATCTCTGCGTCCTGTGATTCTGACGGCCCAATTATTTGGGGTGATGCCTCTTCTGCACGTCGGATCTTCATGTCCCCGGTTCCGCCTCTGGTCCTGGAGTACTGCCTACTCCTGTCTGCTTCTCTGCGCCGTGTTCACCGTTCTAGTCTTCACTCTGATCCATATAGCAACAGTTCCTACTCGCCAACAACGTAAGAACTTAGCACAAATACAATAGATACAATTTTCTGTAAAATGTAATCTTTTATTGACGAAAGCTCTTAAAATATAGTTTACAGATTTAATGACTTCGGAGAGTCACATTCAGAGAGAATGTTTATTGGATCCTACAGTAACTTATTGGAATAAATTGGTAAATTATTAGGAATTTTGCGAATAGGGGAAATTTTAGTTTAGACGTTTAGACAATTGTATTCATGGAATCTCACAGTTATACTCTGAACTAAAGCGATTACACACTTCGAATAGTGGTCTTTTTCACCTACACAAAATAATTTCTCACTTACATCATTCAGCCAAGGAACCTGAGAAGCATTTATTTTATTAGAAACACCGTATAATCATATTGTTTGTGTGATTGGATGGTAAACAACTAGTAAATAATTATTTTACAATATTTAGTTTTTTCTCATCCTTCGTAATTGTCAGAGCCTAGAAAAAAAACTTCGGTCCTGGGACACTCCATTCTGGAAGTAATTTAAGAATCATACTAATGGAGCACAGTGAGTTTGAGATTTCAACTGAAATCCTGGTGATGAGACAGTCACTGTATCGTTTTAGAAACGATGTCATCTTCTCTCGATCTTACGTGACAGTAATGATGTTAAGTTACCATATTTTAGATGAACATGAAAAACCATATTTCGTCATGTTTTTTAATTTTGTCATTAATGAAGTTAAGTTGAAACCACTTACCATACATGCAAGTATTAATTTTCTTCGTGAATGTGAGCTAACCCCAATTTTATGTCTATGAACGGTTTTCGTGAGAATTTTTTGCTTCTTCCACTGGTAATGTGATTGGTTTTTTTTACTTCCACAGTGGCTTTCTCTCTGTTGTCTGAATAAAGACATGTTGTGGACGTAAGAGCTTACTTATATTACCGTTTCATTTGCATTAGATCCGTAACCAGACAATGTGGGCTCCATTTTTATTGTATTATTAGTTTAATAAATCTATTAACACGCATGATTCGCTTGAAAACGAGTAACTTCCATCTTCACGTTTTAAAAAGAGGTAATTAGTTAATTTATTTTCCAGAGGGAGTAGATTCTGCGAGTGCTGGTACCATATTTTACTCAAACGCAATTCTTTCTATGCTGTTATTTATTCGTCTGGCATCCCATTGGCCCAACATGATGGAAGAGTGGAAAAGACAGGAAGTAACAATGGCCACCAGTTCGCATCAGTCTATTAGATTCCTGTTAACGACTACTTCAATTCTATTCTTGGCTACTTGTGAGTTTTCAGAATGTTATAACGCTGTTAGAATCCTATAAAAGTTTATTTTTGCATGTGGACTGAATTACTTTCTCCGTGACGTCTTTTTGTTCCTACGGAAAAGTTTACAGATATTTATAGAGTGCTCTGTGTTATCTGGAAAGCAAACGATAAATAAAATATCCAGTAAAATGTAAAGAATGATGCAGTGGGATTGTTAGAACCTGAGAGATAGTGACTATTAAAACAAACGTTTTAACAATGCAAAAATGATTGGGATTGATATTAATAGAACGCTTAATACGTTTTTCTCCTTCTATATATGCATATAAGGCCGACTTCATTCAAATGCTACTCTGCAACTATTTTAGTTTATTTTATTAACTACGTATTTTTATTTTAACAATAACTCCGTTGTAAGGTTCCAGAATTAAGCACTAGTATTCCCTAATCTGACTTACGAAAATTTATAGATGAGAAACACCTTAAGGTAGTGTGATATATTATTAATAGCAACAATCGAACAATATATCCGTCCAGAACAATGCTTATTACATATTTGGTAAAACCCTTATCTTTACGCGTTTAAAAAAATAATAAATTCACAATAAAATAGGAACTTTACTTGGAATTTTTAGTGCAAACAATTTTAATATTAAATTATGTGTCAATAGCAGTCACATTCCTTTTTCATATTTTTATTTTAAGTTTTGTCTTACAAAAGTTCTTATCGTATAGTAGGCCAGTAAATAATTTTACAACTCTAATTTTAATTTCATTATTAAATGTTTATTACATGTTATAAGCTCATTCCTCGTCAAGCAAACACGTCCCACAACTTCACCATCAGCATTTGATTATATCTATAAAATTATACATAATAATCTTTTTTAGTATTTGAGCCAGTTATTATAGTAAAAAAGAGTCAATTTTAATAAAAACGTAAAAAAATATGGAGAAAATTTCATATTGATATTGAAAATAGATTATGATGAAATAAAATAATGAACTTATACGTCCTAGCCACTTACCTACAATTTGTATTGCTTCTAAAGATATTAATTTCAAGAACAGAAGAAACGCTTTGAATCAAACCTCAGCTGTTAAGGACTGTAAAACGAAACTAAAGGATTAGAATGGAAAAATCTCAACCGGACTGGTAATTGAACCCCGGAAATCCGCTTTTTTAACAGTGCAGTACCATCTGACCTATTCTGGTAGACTCAACGTCAGATTTTTCTGTCCTAATCCTTTAATAAAAATATTTCCTTCTTTTACAACACTTTACTACGTCTTTGTCAGAATTTACACTTCTAACTTTGAACTAAGCTTAAGCTACTGTAGTAAAAGGTGTAGTGATATTTTCTCAATGGCATGTCTTATGACAGAGGGGGAAAGAGTAGTGGGAACTAAGTCTATCGACTTCTGTCGTTTTTAGATTAGATTTCAAATTGCCCTACACAAAAAAAAAATAGACTGAAATCTGAAAAAATAATTTTTATTTCACTTCATAGGGAGAATTAAAAAATAATTTAATTTGAATTGTTTAATATTAATCTGAAAAGTTCATTTGTTTGTTTAATTAACGTAGAATGACTGTGTGAAAAGTTGCAGATTCTAAATTAATAGGATTTCAGGTGAACACGCCATGAGTGTCATTGTCGCTATATACGAGACACCAACTGACGATAAATCCTGGTGGATCGACAAGTACTGCAGAGCCTCCCACGCCTTCGTGTTCTCAGAACCGTTGTTGCCGTCCTACAACCCCTGGGTAGGTGTCCTCATACTAGTGGCCAGCAATGTGGCCACCTTCGCGTGGAACTTTACGGACCTTTTCATCATCCTCATCAGCAACGCCTTAACATCTCATTTCGTAAATTTCAACAAGCACGTCAAGCTGGTAGTTACCGGCAACAGAGACAAACAAATCACTCAGAACACTCGATGCGTAAGTACATTTCCATTGAAATTACCAAATTGAGCTTAAGCTACTATAGTAATAGGCGTAGTGATATTTTCTCAATGGCATGTCTTATGACGGAGGGGGAAAGAGTAGTGGGAACTAAGTTTTAGAAAATATTACGGTAACGTATGACAAACGCTGAACCTGAGATCAAGATTACGGATGAAAAAAGCATTAACAAGTACCTTCAGCATTGAGAGTGATAAGGAGTTTTTAAAACACATTCAGCGCCAGTAAAAATGACACAACCGTATAAAATCATAGAGAATGATTGAATTCAGGTTCATCGTCAAGTTATTCTGGGAAAAAATTCTTATTTATTCACTTAGATTGATTCTATGTTCGTTTACTTAATAACAAATCAATGCAACTTTAATCAAATATTAATACAATTTTTTGGCACCACTATACTAGTGCACGTACTGAGACTGAACCATGGGACCGTGGCACGAATCCAAGTCTGGAGCGACACGTCTGATGTGAACTGGATCTTATTACTAGTTTCACGTCAACTCTTCTTTTTTGAACCAATCACCACTAGTGCACATAGTTAAATTTGCATTAAAAATTATCTCTCCATAATCCTAACTGCAAAATGTTTAATAAAAAGAAAAATTCGCGACCAAAACGGAATAGTTTTACTTTACTTCGTGTGAAAAGTTGTACGCGAATAGGTCAAATATTTCCCTCCTATTCAAAAGAAAATTTCGGGCAATTGACTGAGCTCTGATCAAACTTCCAAATCTGTATTTTCTACAGATAAAAAGATTGGGTATTGTTCTTCAATAAATTGATTATATGTAACGCTGCATTATGATCACGGACATACCCTAGATGTCTGTCTGTCATGCAATTGATGATGCAATTAGAGCCAACTGATTCACATAATGTAATTCCCTTGGAGTTAATGTCGTCAATATCAGATATTATACACCTTACCTTATTATGGTAGTGAAGGCTTTCTTATAACAAAGACCAACACAAAAAATTGTGTCGCAGAACTGATAAATAAATTTTTTTCAAACAATCAAATTTTTCGAGATTTAATTACATGTAATGGTTTCCATAACCTGATAAAGCATAATTTATAAATAATAATAACTACATAGATGTATTAATTGACACAGGTTTCTTAACCACTTACATACTATAATAATTACGTTCCATGGTTAAGATATCACATAACAAAAGCACTGCTGACGCTAATTGGTTCATATAAAATTTTCACCAATATTTTTATTGTATAGTAACTAGGTGGTCAAAGTTTCTGGAATATCTATTTATATTAGCCTAGGAAAGGAATTAGTTCGACACTAATTTCCTGAACAAATCTTGATTTAAATAATATCGAAACCATTACTTTTTTACCCCTAATGTCGATATGGGGCTAGTTTCAAATTAACCGGAATGTTGACTTAACAGAGTCCATAATTCTCCAGGTATATTAAATAATCACGGTACCTGAAGAGAGTTAGTAATCTGGTATCTACAGAAATAAAATAATACTCCCGGTACATTAAGGAAGTCAAGAAAACTCCCAATACCTTAAAGGAGTTAAAAATACTCCTGGTACTTTACTGGTGTCAAATATAATCCTAGTATGTTAAATGAAGAAAAAATAATACCCGTATGTTAATGTAATCAAAAAAATGCTGGTATATTGAGTCATATAAAAGTATTTCCGTTACGTTAAAGGAGTAAAATGTCCCGGTACGTTAAAGGAGTCGATAAATACTCCCGGTACGTTAATGGAGTCAACAATAATATAGAAATATTAAATGAGTCGAAAATAATATCGACACATTAAAAGAATAAAACTTAATACAGATACATTTTTCTCTCTCCTTGACTCAACATCCGGTTGACGGCCCTTGGTCTACCAGAATGACTGTCAGACTGTCATCTTACATAACAAATTCCGGTATTTTTTAAGAGTAGCACGTGGTCATCGTATCAATTTTCTTCAGTCGTAGAAGCAGTTTTCGTGACCAGGACGAGCAAGACAATATCATCTGGAACATAATAATAGAAACCTTTAATGAACGAAAATACCCTATGAACCCCTCTATGTGCATAATG
Organism: Zhengitettix transpicula; assembly: GCA_037074705.1. NCBI lineage: Eukaryota > Metazoa > Arthropoda > Insecta > Orthoptera > Tetrigidae > Zhengitettix > Zhengitettix transpicula. The sequence goes on along the minus strand of CM073592.1, from coordinate 124,047,197 downwards.
AACTACCTGCAATTAGAAGAGTCTATGCATTTTCAAAATTATATCACAGTTGCAAGATTTGTCAGGTTTTCTAGAGCCGCGGTTTGTGGTGGGTTTCTGATTACTTCCCATAGCCTCTCTCTTATTCAGGTATCTGTAATGTTCTAAGTTATAATTGGTGCAATTGAGTATCGCATGTTCCGTTGTTCCTATCTCTCCACAATCACATAAATAGTCTGATCTGCTATTTATTATTCCCAGATATTGTCCGATGGACATGGCATGTAAAAAACTGTATGAGAGCATTGATTGGGTTTAGCTGTCGTAACTAATCTATCTCTTCAAAAATTAATTTCCTTAAGCGTCTCCCTTGATTTTAATATTGTTTTAAATTGTTAATTATTTGCCATACCATCAAAAAGCTGTCAATTCAAATATAATAAATTGTCAACGTTTAACAGTACGTATTATAGTTAACACACACACACAGGTCCACTGTTAAAAGCAGCTAGTTGAGAAAATAAAAGGAGATGAAGTGTGCGTCCAATGTGGAACCTGCCGTGAAGACAGATGCCTATCGATAGACAGCTGTTCTGTCAATCTCTCTCGGACGCTGGTTACGCCCTCAGATTGCCAAGTCGGGCGGCGTATCTGTCAACTTCAAATTTCTGTCGAGAACTCGCCAAAATGGCAGCAGCATTGACATCTTACCAGAAGTTCAGCTTCCTGTCTACGTTGTTAGCAATCCTTCGTTCTGGAATATTCTCTGCTATTACTATGGAATAAAATTGGACGTTTAGCGGCTCTTACAGCTAATGGTTTTGACAGACATCGGGACGAAACCCTAAAGGCATAATGACAGAAGTTTTGTGGACATCCAATTATATTAAAAAGAAATGTTTATTTTAATTGTATTGAGTGGCTCTCGGAGCCTTTAACGTACCGGGACATTTTACTCCTTTAACGTAACGGAAATACTTTTATATGACTCCATAAACCAGCATTTTTTTGAGAAACATTGTGAGAAAGCCAACAGTTGGTGTTTGTTTGGCGAACGTGGAAACTCAAAAACTGTGAAAAAAAGTAATATTCTGGAGATGGGGAAGCGGATAGAAAAGTGGAGTGTGGTGTCAGAGTTGGGAGGAGATGGATGTGGAGTGTGGTGCCAGAATCTGAACGAGAAAGACATAAAAGTGTTGGACTGTAGACCTCAAAGGAGGAGGACGTGAAGGCTGTAGCAGTGGAAAATACAAAATAGAGGCTGAAGTGTAACTGACTTTATGGAAGGATTTAATCAATGATTGCTTGAGAGAGAAGAAGAAAGCTTGTAGATTAACATTATTTGGCATTTCGAAATATTTCAAACAAACTGAACATTTAATGCTGGTGATAAATATTCGGTCAAATTGAATGGTGGCCGTGACTAAAAAAACATTTTAGTCCATTCAAGCAAACAGGACTCGGGATATCAAAAAGGATAAAGTGAACGTGTCTGTGAAGCGTGTGTGAAAGTCTGTGCACAGAAGGGCATTGTAGAGTAAAGTGCATTCCTGAAAAACCCAAATAAAATTGTAAGTAGACATTCAGTAATAAATTCTGTAAATTGTTAAATAAGGGTAATGAGTCAGATTTCGTTTTCATTTTGTTTTAACTGCATTGTTTAAATTGTAAATTTTGTGTTCCGTTTCCTTATCAACCCAGTAAACACCCTGGGGTACAGAGTCTGATTTATAAAATGTAACTGGATTATTAGTGTATTTTAATTGTTGATGTAAAAGGATATAAAAATATACAGAGATTTCTTGAGTTGTATTCTAGATTAATAAAATTGTTTTATTTGTTTATAAAATTTAATAACTTATGTAATTTAAATTCCTATAATCATAATTTATCTATAGTTTGGGTATTCAATGGGAGAAAATAAATTAATTTTCAAGTTTAATAAAAAATTTAAAAATAATTATAAAGAAGAGGTGTATTACTATATATATATATATATATATATATATATATATTTATATATTGTAATACTAATAAGAGGTCAGTAATGAGTTTAAATAATTGGATTGTTAGCGGTACAAATTCTTAAAAGACAACAATGTCGGCGGGCTTTGTCGCGGGCTATGCGCGTTTGTTGGAACGCCAGTCTGTCTGATATTGTGGTCGAGAGAGGGAGCAAAATTTTAGTGTAACTAACGGCGTAGCCTAAGTATAAAATTTAACCGAGAAAGTTACAAGTTTTTTTAAAATCCAAGTATAAAGTCCGGACAGCGAGATACTTTGTAAAAACTGCAAAGCATATTCAAATATTTAGCGCCACATTCAGATTCCTACGCATACTGAGATCAACATTTTCCACATAAAGATAATGAGTAACAATATGTCTCGCTGATGATCCGGAGGTGCAGCAGATCCAGTTCCCGAAGGAAAATTCAATAACTAAGTCTGGTACTAGCCGAACATTTTGTAAGTAGAAACCAAATTAATTAAGTTTCGAAACGATAGTTAAATGTATTCGTCAGATTTCGTTCGTATCTTTTTAGTTTTGTTTGTTAATTTCTTAATTTATAAATTCTATGATTTTAACGTAAATTCTATGATTGTTCTTTACTCATCAAGCCCAGGTAAATGACCCTGAGAGAAGAGTTATCAAATTTCGAAACATTGAAACTTAAAATGTATTTAACCTCAGAGCAAATGTTATAAATTTCTATTCAATAAAGTAAATAGTCTTATAAAGGTTTTGTTTTATTTAGAAGGCCCATAAAATTATAAATAAAATATTTATTAAATTTCGAAACATTGAAACTTAAAATGTATTTAACCTCAGAGCAAATGTTATAAATTTCAATTCAATAAAGTAAATAGTCTTATAAAGGTTTTGTTTTATTTAGAAGGCCCATAAAATTATAAATAAAATATTTGTTAAATTTTGTAATTATTAAATTTCGGCGTGCCAACGTAGGGCAAATTAATTGTAGCACTATATAATCTTTTGTTCAATAATTTATTTATTTAGATCGCATTTTAATCATTACATTTTTGGTTTCCACAACGTGAGGCAATTCATTTAATTAACCTTTGATATTAATTACAATATATATATATATATATATATATATATATATATGTCTAATATTATTTATATATTCATATATGTATATATATACGACAGAATATGTAAATAAATAGTCGTCTTTGATAGGATAAAATATGTCAATTAAATAGTAGTATATGTATGTATGTAGTTGCTTCCCTGCAGCCTTTTTTCGAACCCACAGAAGAGGAAACAGAGATACCTTGTTTCCTAAATCCCGGCGGACTAACCCTGCACCCAGGGAAAGACAAGATAAGTTTGCCTACGAAACCACATACCCCTGGAGTCACCAACACCTTCCACACCCCAGAATACTGGACGACCGCCTTGAGTCAATCTCCACCACCTCCTGGCCGGGAAGGATGGCAGCTTCTCAGAAGGACCCCCAGAAGAACCACGCGCCCTCCCTTCTACCTCCGCCTTCACATGTGCCGATACAGCACTAAGGTCTCGGCACCAGAGTACTATTTTCAGTATGATTCTTCCCACCACCGAGAATAGCCACGGCTCGAGGGTGCTTTCTCAGCCTCTCCCACAGATGCGATCTGAAAGAAATGAGGCCTTTACACACTTACGTGGGAATGGAAGCAATGCAATCAGTTTAAGAAGTTAACGGCGTGGTCTTCCTTGGATCTCGTCTCCGATGCTACCAACCATGAACAGCTCATGTAGGCGACACCTCAAACTACTGTAATCCTACGGTTCACCCGCGTAGTATATACACAACACTTGCATATCCATAGTCAGAGGACGATTCCTGTTTACGTTTCGATCAGGTTCGTAACGACCTGTCCCAGATACTAGGTTATTATCAGTTTCGTATGCACTGTTGTAGAATATTCGGGAAATCTCCAGGATTCTTTTCTATAAATGCAGGACGCTTGAAACCTCCATAACTGCCAGGCTGGGAAATCTCGTTGGCAGGTGGAAGGCTCTCTTTAGGCACTTTCTTTCTAGGACCACTAACCTATGTAGTTGCGTGTCGGATGTAGTTGCCCATACCGGGAACGTGTAGTCCATAACAGGCCGGATCAAAGAAATGTAAATCGGGAGGCCCACTCTCGAGTGCATCTTCGAACTGAAATTAAAGGTTTGACAGAGCATTGCCAGCAATCCGTTTACCTTGCTTACTGTTTCTTTGATGTGGTGTCTCCATGAAAGTTTGGAGTGTAAGGTAATCCTTAGATACCTATCCTTCATGGCTCACTGTACGATTTCTCCGAATAAACGTAAAATAGACTTCTTTCTTTGTTTTCATGAGAGCCTGGTTCTTCGAAACGTTGATCTTGATCCTCCATCTCATCGCCCATTGTTGGATCCTCCCAAGATCTCATTGTGACCGTGCTCGACTTCTTGCAGACTCCACGATGCTGTTACTAGAGCGCTGTCGTCTGCGTTCATGGAAATGCTCTTGGCATAACATTCTCGATGCCCTAAGTGAAGACGTTGTACATGACAGATCCTGAAACGCTGTCCTGTGGTACTCCGGTCCTGATGAGTCTTCTTGAGGACACATGAGAGCGGAATCTTACAGAGAAGGTCCTCCACTGCAGGCAGAGCCTTATGAAGTGTACGTAACAATATGGCAGACCACTATGCGTTAGCTTGTAGAAGAGCCCCGACTAACACAGGGTGTCAAAGGCTTTCGCGACATCCAGGAGCACTAACCCATAGTGCTTTCCTTTGTTGAGGACGCTTAAAGCTCGCTTGACAGCCCTCATATTTTTCTTCTGTCGTTTCTGGAGTACCTCTTTCTGAAACCGAACTAAAAATCTGGGATTAGCCTGAGGTGTATCTGCAATCTTACCAATAGTAGCTTCTCGAATACTTTCGATAGTAATGATATTGGTCTGAAGCTTTCAGGTTTATTCTTTCCCAGGCTTTGGGATCGGTACGATTATTGCGTGCGGTAACTTCCTCGGTTGAAGACCCTGCATACGTACTCGACAGCTTCAGGCGGCAGGTTCTTCAGGAGTTCGTTAGGCAGACCGTCATGTCTGGATACTTTGTTTCCTGGCAGCTTCCCAAGCAATGAGCTCAGTTCCTCCGTCGTAATTTCTGGTTGCATGTTGTCGTTATACTCTGTCCTGTAAAAATAAATTTCCAAGTATTCTCTTACTTTAGTTATTTACCTTACCTGGTAGGAGTTTTCAAACGGGGTGAAAGTTATCCTCGAAGGTGTTGAACATTGCTTCACCCTTTTCAGAATCACTACGCTGTACCGTTTTTCCCTTGTAACTGCGGTATCCACGTCCTCGTCTTTAAATCAGCTTCGTTGCACGAAAGAGTGAGATTTTCTGGATATCGAGGTTGGCCAGCCTTGCATCCTACATCGCATCTCTTGACAGCAGACTTGATATCACGGACCTATTCATCTTGGATTTTGAAGATCTGCTCATAGATTTCTGCCAGCTCTTCCTTGCTCGGGTCCTCTCTCGTGTCTGCTTCAGGACCTCCGGCGACGTTTTGGTCTGCCAGCTTAGCGGTCGTGCTGGCACATAGGACTGTCGTTTCGGTGAAGAATTCTACTGCCACTTCGATGTCCTCTGGCTCCAATGCAGTTGGGAGAAACTGCTGCAGTTCTCTTTGGTAGGTAGGCCAATTAACGTCTCTGTGGTTCCTCGGGCTTGTCTCCAGGTCGACGTCTATTTGAGTTATGAAAGTTACAGGATTGTGATAAGATGAGAATTTGTGAAAAGTTAATTCACACAAACCTGTAAAGTTTTTTCGTAACAGCTATGTCTAAAACGTCCAAGTTTCTTTCTGTCGGTGGGAAATGCGTCTGCTCCTCCGGTCCCTGGATTTGCACACCGTGCTTAATGGGTTGCTGTAGACGCACGCCGTTCTTGCTGTACATTCTGCTGTTCCATAAAATGTGCTTCGCGTTGAGATCTCCCATGAGATTTATACTTTCTGCATGCCTTACATGGCTACATACCCTCCTTGTTTGCAGTTAGCGCATCGCAGATGCGTTCTGTTCACCGTCCTGGACAGCGTGCAAGCTTTGGTCTCGCAGAATCCAATGCTATGGAGCTTTTAAAGGAAGTTTTAATTTCATAAGCCAATCAGTTGTTTTATTTTAAATTCAAATTTTGCAAACATTTTTTCGATTAATGCAAGGTCAGGCAAGAAAAAGCGTCTCGACTTGACGATATTATGCAATCCAACTATGACTCACAAATCACACTGTACTTTTACGAAATAAGCACTGAATTTTTCTAACTTTCCTCTAAAATCACAAAATGCATTAGAATTACATCACTGTTTTATATAGTCTTTGTTTTACGATGATTATTATCACTTTTCATGAATATTAGATCACAATTTTTACAAAATGCATTAAATTTACGTAGTTAATCTTAATTAAATAACAAATATTTACTTCAAACAAAATTATGTACATCTTTAGTAATTTCAAAATTCTCACAAAAATGTTATTATGCTTCAAAATTAACGTTTTTAGCACGATAATAATTTGATTTTTATGGCGGAATATACTTGTAATCTTTCAATTCTGCATATTAATATTTTTGTATAGTCCCAAATACCTATCGTCTTTATTTGTTATTTTGTCCACTTTGCAATTAACATTAATTTGACTTGTCCTATTTCGTCAGCAGAGGATAATTGGAACTAATAAATGTAATCTAATCCTGTTTGTACATCTGTGCTGTCACAGACCTGCGTGCTGTAGATTTTATGCTAGGGGTTCGTATCCTCCACAGTGTTTAACTCCGGATGTTTAATACTATGTGTACCAAGATTAGTTGGAATTAATCCAAGCGTTTCGATTTCTATAAAGAATATACAAACGTTTTTTTATTATACGCATAGATTATCCTAATACTAAAACCTTTTTGGCAATATCAAATAACGCTAAGCGACCTTATAGTGAATCTTCAAATTATAAACTGTGCAAAAACTTCATTGCTTATTAGATATCTTCTGAGAGGAGAAGTTATTTTATTCCATAGCTAATCAGAGTTGATTTAACTCTCCCAACATAAGTTCCTAAAATAAGATGCACTTCGCTTTTTTTAAATAAGCAATGAACAGCACAATAAAGTTTGATTTGAAGTTATTCAACTCCATTTGTTATTTTAAACTATTTTTTACAGAAAAACCAGAATACTATGATTTGGAAGAAAACGAGACACACATTTGCGATGCTTTCATCTTTGGTGAAAACTGTGGACTCGAAAATTTCTGCCATCATATTGTTGTCATTTTGTAACAACGTTTACTTCATTTGTCTTCAGTTATTAAATGGGTTGTCGTAAGTATTAAAAAATAAATTTTACACTATTAGATACCTTATTTTATGTTTAAATGTCAGGGTCAACAATAATTATTAATAATATTGAAATTTGTCCACATAGTTCGAAAGTAAATTATAAGTAAGAAAAATTAAAAAATATTAAACCAAATCTTTCATACGTTTGAATTATTAAACCAATAGTCATAATTATAATTTACAAGTTAGGTGATTAGAGTTCTAATTACATTGATAACTCAATGACGTCGTGTTTTATATTTATGTTTCAAATTGAATAATAATTTTTTTCTGATAATAGACTGCTATTTTTATTATTTAAGTTAAATATTAAGTTAGGTTGTTAAAATTGTAAATATGTACAGTTTAGTGAGGTCCTATAAGTGCGTGATAACTTACTTTCCCACGGAGAAAATGAAGAGAGAAAGTTTACAAATTGAAGCCAGCCAGGTTGGGAAATAATCTTATGTTTCACACAATAAGAGTTTCCAGATGATTTTACAACAATTGGAGATTCAATGACGAAATACAACAATAAGGCTGTTTCATAGTCGACTTCATTCTAAATGAGTATATCTTTCCTTTGAACTTAAGATAATCTCTGAAAAATTAATGGAAAGCCGAGGCTACTTCATTCTATCAGCTGAGGGACGTAGGAGAGGCGCCATCAGTCCACCTGTCGGTTCCAGCAGACCAGCCTGAGGTTCCAGTTCCACTCCGGCGGGCGATCTTAGAAGGGGTGTAACTTGCCAAGCTGCTATGCTCTGCAGAGCTGCCATGTTAAAAGAACTGCAGAAGTTGTTTAAAAGCGTTAGTGTATAGTGTATAGCTATAGACCGTAATGAATGCACCAACACTGTTAACCAACTTCTTTCTGTCACTAACTCTTACAAAATTTGCAAACCCACTTGCATCAATACAAATTAAAAAGTATTCTCAAGAGGTGAAAGCAAAACGAATTCATTGAAGAAACAGTATTTTCTAAACTTTCAAAAACAGTGGAATCAATTAAATTTTTACTGATACCAATTGGGAAAACAATAGGACTGATGCCAAATTGATTTCAGGGTATTATTTCTTGATAGGTAGAGCGGCATTTGTTGTCGCAGAAGGAAACAACAGTGTGTTGCTACATCGTCCATTAATGCTGAATATATTGCCATGTTTGAGTGTGCATCTGAATATAGGGCCTATATGGCTAAGAGACTTACGAGTGGAAAAAGAGAAGGAGAGCTTTGTGCCAAAACCTTCACTGATGACACTGTGGCAATGTCTATTACTCGTTCTAGTGTAATATCTGACAGATATAAACAAATAATTATTGAATATTTACAATATACTTTGAAATTAAGTAATGAGTAAATTACATCTCTTATTTAATGATGGGATATAGCCATCGCTATTTTCCCAGTAATCTTCAGTTTTGATTGACGAGGTCCTGTGGTCAATTCCGCTTGTTCTTGTTATTGCCGGTTGGCTTGCCAGATTTTTAACGATGCCGTTTTCGTGATCTTCTAATTTAAGGTTTATTGATTTGCCTGTTTTTGTATTTCGGTGGTAACGTTTGGTCGCTAGTAATAGTATGGTTACTGACGTACCACAAAGCTTCCGCCGGCATTCGCAGAGTCTTCGATTGAAATATCTATAGTAACTTGATGTGAGATGCTTTTGCACATCCCCACAGTTGGATGCCGTACGTCCATATGGATTTCAATATTATTTTATTTAACAGTTTCTTGTTTGTTAATTATAGTTGGGATCTCCTTCCAATTGTTTGGCTTTTAAGTTGATTCCTCTTGGTTTTAAGGTGTGTGCTCCAGGTAAGTTTTTCATCAAGGTGCATCCCGAGGTATTTTATTTCTGACTACATTTGAATCGGGGTATTATTGAATTTAGTTTGTGGGCATACAGATCGTTTGTTTGTGAATGTTATTTGTGTAGATTTTTCACTGTTGATCGCTATTCTCCATTTATTTGTCCATTCTTGGACTACATCAAGGTATTTTTGTAGATGCTCCGCTGCTATCTGTGGTGTTTCGCTGATTGCCAAGATGACCGTATCGTCCGCAAAGGTATCAATTATAGTATTTTCTGTAATTGGTGAATCCGAGGTGTATATGAGTGGCCCAATAAAGTAACTTGCGGTACTCCGGATGTGATTTCGTGGATGTCAGAAATTTCATTTCTAATCCTGAAGTATCTTTCGTTGAGGTATTAGATAGATTTGGCTTGGAAAGTGTAGTTTTATCTTGTACTAGCTGGGTGCCCGGCGTTGCCCGAGATGCCATTTATGCATAATCCGAGATATGTCACCAATTTCGATTGCTTTTGCGCTATTTTTATGTAACGCTCCTCGATCTCTATCCCTAAATGTGCTCACCTCCCATGCTAAAGGCGGATGAAAGCATTGACCAAATATATCAGCCGTTTTTACATGTTAGAAGCTGACCACACCCACAAATGTGCGATAATCGAAAAGTATTTATTCCACGCAAAAATCGACCGATTACATTGTCTGGAAATTTCTACCCCCGCCCAATATCTCCCAAACCCGTCGCGTTACAAAGGTTGTCACAATTAGACTCGGCGACATTCATAGTTTCTGAATTGATTCGAATCTCGGTTGTTTTAGCGTTATTTTTATTTAACGTAAATCCACCCCAACCGCTAACCTTGCTCCCCTCACAGGGGTTGAAATTGTACACAAACAACATCGGTAAAAATACTATCAAAGTCATTAACCCAGGAAATAATTATTTAACGCAAATATCGACCGTTTAAAATGTTTGAAATATTCCTCCCCCGCCCAACTCCTCCATCTCTACGCGTAATTCCCTACCATGCCGTAAGGTGTTGAAATTATACTCAAACAAAATCGGTAGATATACTATCAATGATATTGACAGCGTAAAATATTTATTTCACGCAAATATCGGCCATTATACATTTCTGAAAATTTATACCCCACCCAGAACTTACCACCCCCAGTCACTTTCCCAATGGTTGTCATAAATAAACTCAGTGACATCCATGACTTGAATTTGACTCCAATCTGGGATTTATTTTCTTGTAACGCCCCTCAAAACCCCACCCCTAAGTGAGATTTTTCGCGTCCTTAAGAGGTTTAAATTAAAAACAGAATCGGTAGAAATATTATCAGTACATTGACCTCGATAAATATTCATTCATTTCAAAAATGGACCGATAAACATGTTTTAAAATTAACAACCCCGCCAACCCGTCCTTGGGGAGAGTTAAACGATTAGTTGAGTGTAATAATTAAACTCATTGACATCCATGACCGTGAGTTCGACTCCAATTTCGATTGTTTTTGCATCATTATATTGTAATTACACTCCACCCCCACCCTTAAGGGGAGCTCCATTCCCAATCCCAAAAGGGGTTGAAATTATACGCGGAGAAAATGTAGAGAAATTTTATTAATCAAATTGATCCAGAAATATATTTAATAACGACCGGTCAACAATTTTTTAAAAATTCACCCAACTCCTCCCACCTCAGCCCACCCCTCACGCGTTGTCCAGAATGTCATAAATAAATTCAGCGACATCCTTCGATTTGACTCGTTTTTTTCTTGTCAGTCCCCTCTAGCCCCATGCATCGCCCTCATGCCGAAAGAGGGGTTCAATTTTTACACACACAACTTGGGTAGAATTACTTTAAATCTAATTAACCCTGAAAATATTATTCACCTCTAATATCGGTCGTGATTTCATGTTTCAATATTTCCACTCCCGTCAAACACAACTCCTCGGGAGTTAAATGACAAATTAAATGACATAATTAAACTCTAATCTCGGTTTTATTCGCGTTATTTATTTTTAACTCCCTATTAATACCAAAAGCGATTCAAATTAAACTCAGAGAACGTGTAGTTAAATTTTAATAATCTCATTGTTCCAGAAATATATGTAATCGTCGCAAAATTCAACCGCTTAACTTACTTTAAAATTTATATTCCCCACTCACCTCCACCCAACCCTTCCTACCCCAGTCCAGCCCAAACCCGCGCGTTGCTCAAATTGTCATAAACGAACTCAGCGACATTAAGTACGTTAGACTTCTTCGAATTTTGGTTGTTTTCGAGATATTTTCTTGTAACACAAGTCCACCCCGCCCCCTAAGCGTTCTGCACCCTCATGTCGCAAGAGGTTGAAATTCTATTGACATAAAATGGGTATAAATACTATAAATCTAATTAACCCTGAAAAAAAATTATTTTCCGCAAATATAGACCTTTTAACATGTTTGAAAATTTCCAACCCCATCCTAGTCCGCCCCTGGGGGTTAAATGGCCAAATTAAATCATAATTACACTCTGCGACATCCAAACCCCTGTGTTTGACTGTAATTTTGGTTTTGTTCGCGTTATTTAATTGTAATGCCCGTCCTCCCTTACCCCTAAGAGTGCTCCTTTCTCTTGCTGTAAGGGTTTGAAACTATACTCAGATAACATTAGTTAAAACACTATCTATCTCTACGATCCCAAAAATGTTTATCTGCCTAAATATCTGCTGTTTTAGCATGTTTGAATGTTTCTAGCTCCTCTCCTAAGTGTGCTTCCCTCTAATGGCGAAAAAGGTTAAATTTTACAAACAACATCGATAGCTATATTGTCAATGTTACTGACCTCGACAAATAATTATTTAATGCAAATATCGACCGTTTAACATGTTAGAAAAATTCCACCCCCGTCCACCCCATCCACCCCAACCCTTGGGGTTAAAAGGCCAATAGAATGTCATAATTGAACACGGCGACATCCATTACGTTTGGTTTGACTCCAATCTCGGTTGTATTCACGTTATTTTCTTGTAATACCCCTTCACCCCTAACCCTACGGTGCTCCTTTCCCATTCCGTAAGAGGTTGAAATTTTACTGACATACATTGGTACAAACATTATTAATCACTTTTTCCCCGAAAATATTTATCCTACTCAAATATTAGCCGTGTTAGCATGTTTGAAAGATATCCACCCCATCTACTCCTGCTTGAGGCACTAAACAACAACTTGAATATCATAATTAAACTCACAACAATAACCCTGGATTTGAGTCCAATCTCGATTGTGTTTGCACTATTTTTATATAAATCTACTCCACCCCCACCCTTAAGGGTGCTCCTCCCAAACCACGAAAGAGGTTAATATTAAATATATAGAACATTTAGAGGCATTTTATAAATATCAGTGAACCAGAAAAATATTTATTTGACGCAAATATCGACTGCTTATTATGTTTGAAAATTTCAACCCCCGTCCACCATTGCTCCTGGGGGTTAAAACACCAATTGATTGTCTTAATTAAATTCAGCGCCATCCATAATCATTGATTTGACTCTAATCTTGGTTCTAGTCGCATTATTTTCTTGTAACGCCCGTCCACCTCCATCCTTAAGGGTGACCCCGTCCCAAGCCCAAAAGAGTTTGAAATTATACACGGAGAACATGTAGAGAAATTTAAAGAATCACACTGTTCCGGAATATAATTATTCGCCGCAAAAGTCGGCCGGTTAAAACGTTTGAAAATTTCTACCCTCGCCCACCACGGCTAGACCCTCCCGATTCCGCTCAATCCCACACGTTTCTCAGGTTGTCATAAATAAACACTGCGACATGCATTTCTTTGGATTTTACTTGAATCTCGTTTGTTTTTGCATTATTTTATTGTAACTACCCTCTACCCCCACCCCTAGGCGTCCTCCCCTCTCATACTGAAAAGAGTTGAAATTATACACAAACATCACCAGTAGAAATACTATCAATTCCATTAACGCCTGAGGAATATGAATTCCACACGATCATCAACCGGTTAACATGTTTGAAAATTTACAACCCCTCCAACCCCTCGTTGGGAATGTTAAACGGTAATTCTAATGTCATAATTAAACTTATTGACATCCATAATACTTTGAATTGACTCTAATCTCGGTTGTATTCGCGTTATTTTCTTGTAACGCCCGTCCACCCTTACCCTTAAGGAAGCATCCCTCCCAAGCCAGAAATGGGTTGAAATTAAACACGGAGAACATATAGGGAAATTTTATGAATATAATTGTTCCCGAAATATATTTATTTGATACAAAATTCGGCTGGCTAGCTTATTTTAAAAGTTCTACCCTTCGCCCAACCCTTCCTACCCAAATCCTACAACTGCGCGTTGCCCAGATTGTCATAAATTAAGTAACGACTTGCATTACCTTTGAGTTGACTCGAATCTCGGTATTTTTAGCGTTATTTACTTGGAAACTCCCTCCACCGCCACCCCTTAATGTGCTCAACTCTCGTGCCACAATGGATTAAAATTAATAAAAATCACATGAGTAGAAATACTATAAATCTAATTAACCCTGAAAAATATTTATGCAACGCAAATATCGGACATTTTAGCATGTTTGAAGATTTCCACCGACGTCCAATCATTCTCCTAGGAGTGGTAGGCGTGTTACACCCGCTCAATATTTGTTTCCCTGTCGCAAAGAACACGTGTACGAAATTTGGTGAAAATGCTTCGAGGGTGTAGATTTGTAAGCGGAAATGCCCATATACATACCCACATGTATACACACATACATACCCGCATAAGGCAATTTTATATAATAGAAGCTAGTTTTAAATAGTGTATATATACACTATTTAAAACAATTACTAAATTTGTAGATATATAATTTTTCCATCTGAAAATAAACTATTTGGTGGTTTTAGCAATCTGCAGTTGGCAGCATAGTATAAAATTAGTGCAAAACATTACGAAATACGCTCTCTTTAATAGAAAAATATTAGTTTTTAACATTTAAGTATTGTTTTTATCATAATTCTATGTATCTTCCCGTGCGTATTGCAAGATATAATGAAAATAAACTATTTGGTTGTTTTAGCTGTCTGCAGTTGGTAGCATTGTTTAAAATTAATAAAAAACGTTACGAAATACGCTGTCTTCAATAGAAAAATATCAATTTTGAACATTTAAGTATTGTTTTTATCATAATTCTATGAATCTTCCAGTGCGTATTGCAAGATATAATTTGGCAACATATTGGTCCCTGATCCCGTTATATATTCCACGTCAAAAGTCAAGTTATTTAAAAGAAAATTAACGCAATGGATTGTATAACCTTTCATAATAAATTATATTTATCACTGGTGGTGGTAGATTTAATTATACTTATTATTCAATCAAAATATTTTTGCTTTACTTCATTTCTCAGAAATTGTACATCTATAACGTCGTTCCCAAAAATGGAAAACAAATTCTGCTATCCTAACCTCAAATTTTTGTTTCACGACACAAATTGCACGCAATAATTTGTTTACATTTATACAAATTTATAGAAATACGTTGCGTAAAGTACAATTAATTGTAATTTTAATTCAATATAAATGTTTCTATTTCTGTACATACCTTTGACTGAGAGTGCATTAATTGAATAACGACCATAAAAACTTTCATAGTTCCGTACGTCATTTTGAATACTTTTATAGTTACAAACACATAATTCAGCAGTCGTACGTTAGACAAATCTTATTATCTTCTGAAATATTATACAGGATACAATAGTACGTTATATTATGAAACTTTAAAATCTCGGCCGACACATATTTGAATGTATTATAAGGCGCCATATTGGCTTTTTTAAGTACGGCGGCGTAATTAACTTTTCCAAATTAGCATTGAGCAAAGATGGTAAAGTATTTCGTATTGTTTTTTATCTATTCGATGGAGTATTACTGGAAAAAGTTATACTTTTTATTCAATCAAAATATTTCTGCTTTATTTCATTACGAAATACAGAACTATATTTTTTATGATGCGTCAATGTTTTTCCAATGACGTCACCGTCTCTTGGCGCGCAGTAATTTAACACTAATTCGTAGCTTATTTCAACTATAATTATTTCCACGTTTATTCTAGGGGTTTCTCACCCCCACAGTATTGGTTCTCGATTTTGGCAGAATATATATACCAATTTTTGTTGAAATCTGTCCACGCAATAAAATTTGTATACGGAACATACAAATATACAAACTCTCTGCTTTATTTATTAGATAACAACCCTTAAATCAAGCATCCGACAAGGTCTGGCATAATTTCTAGGAAAGCAGCCGCGCATACCTTTTTCGTTACAAGGCTCTCCGATATTTGGGTGACAATCCGATGACATTGGTTTGTTGACGAGAGGCATTCTTGGAATCCAAATTGGTACGACGGGATACTATCATCAAGGACTACTATTTCTTTGATTTTTTCAGTAAAAGACTTTCAAATACCTTGGACAATAAGGGTAGGTCTATAAGATGAGTGGTGGACCTCTGCCAAGGCCCCTGCCATCACCGCCCTACCCAACCGCGATTTCAGGTTTTTATAAATTAACTAAGCGACATCCAATAACTTCGATTCACCTCGAATCTCGGTTATTTTCGCGTTATTTTCTTGAAACACCCATCCACCCCAGCACTAAGCGATGCCGAAAGGTGTTGAAATTATACACAAACATCACCGGTAGAAATACTATCAATGTCATTGACCTATGACAAATATTTATTCTACACATGTTTGAAAATTTACACCCCAGACAACCTCTCGTTGGGGCAGTTAAACTGTAAGTCTAATGTCATAATTAAACTCATTGACAGCCATAACCCTGGATTCGTTTACAGGCAAGAACCTCAACATGAATTCACGCTATTGATTCTTCGAAGCTTCCTTCCTTTTGGCGTACTAAACCAGCCAAATGGTTTATGATTGTAGAAGCATCCTTTGCTCTAAAACACAACTTCGGACGCCACAAAATAA
Source organism: Zhengitettix transpicula (assembly GCA_037074705.1). NCBI lineage: Eukaryota > Metazoa > Arthropoda > Insecta > Orthoptera > Tetrigidae > Zhengitettix > Zhengitettix transpicula. The sequence goes on along the minus strand of CM073592.1, from coordinate 124,031,033 downwards.
AACGATATACTTGTAAATCTGGACGAGTCTACGTTGGATGCCGTACCTCAAGTAAACAAGTACGACAAAATAAAACGTCGCATTATAGAAGCTTTCGGCTATCGGATGAGAAACGTCTACACCGCTTGTTATGAGGCCAGGCAGCAACAGGTCGTCCATCCCTTATTTTTCAAAGAATGAGAAGTCTAGCTGGCGGCCAGTGCAGCGATCAAGTTCTCCGCACTCTTTTCTTTGAACACCTGCCTGAGCGCACACGAAATATCCTTATAGTGAATTATTCGCAAGATTTTCATGTGCTTTCCTCACAAATAGATAGAATTTATGAGCTGTTGCAGCCTCACATCGACGCTGTTTCACAGGACAAAACAGACAACGTCGAGGCATGTTCGTCGCGTAGTGCTGTACAATTGCCCTCGACGGTTTATTGTACCAAGATTTGCTAAATGCAAAAGTTGTTATACGCGGTGAATGCTTTGACTCGTCAACAACGCACCGACACGCGCCGTCGTTCAACGAGCGGATCAGACGTCAGGAGTCTCGCCCACATTCGCACCATCGTCAAACAAGTGTCGTACAATGTTTGTCGATCGTAAATTCAACGATGGGGCTCACATGGGTTCCATCGTGCAACAAGAATATACGATATCAGGAAAACTAATTATATCGCATTTGCTTCAAGCGATCAAAGACGATAATTCTTACAAATACCGCTTGATTGTTTTTGATCGTCAAAGTGGACTCCATTACCTTATAGACACCGGAGCTGATGTGTCCGTTCTTCCATGCTTAATGTTTCGACATCCAAATGTGAAGATCCGACAGTATTCTACGCACTTATCGGTGCTACCATCAAAACTTATGGAAGTAAATTACTTGAGTTGAATATAGGCCAGCGACGTACAATTTCATGGCGGCTTGTAGTCACGAACGTATACAAACCAATAATTGGGGCTGACTTACTGCACCACTATAACCTTATTGTTGATTTACGAGGTAAGAAACTGTTCGATAAAATCACTTATTTTTCAATCTCTACTCGTATTCCAAGAAACAGCAGCCCTACAGTAAGCACTGTGGCAAGTGATGGTAATAGTTACAACGAAGTGTTACAATAATTACTAGCAGTGACAAATCCTCATATACCTCACCGGATCACTGAGTCTACAGTTTATCACCATCTTGTCACTGAGGGACCTCCAATCGCTCAACGCGCTCGTCGCCTCGCCTCTGACAAACTGTGGAAAACTAAGCAAGAATTGCAGAATATGTTACGTGATGGTATATGCCGTCCTTCTAGTAGCCCATGGCCCAGCCCATTGCATTTAGTCAAAAAAAAAAAGGTTCCTGGAGAGTTTGTGGTGATTATTGTCGCCTTAATTCAGTCACAATCCCAGACCGTTACCCTACACCTCACTTGTTTGACTTCGCGCACAACTTACATGGCTATTCTGTATTCTCCACATTGGACTTAATCAGGGCATATCACCAAATTCCAATGGCTCCTACAGATGTGCCGAAAGCTGCTGTAATAACACCCTTTGGATTGTTCGAGTTTACAGTGATGACATTTGGATTAAGAAATGTCGTACATTTGTTTTGGGTAACAGGTTATATGAGGGTAAACCACATGGTGGCAACTCCCCTTTAATAGCATGGGAAGGGATTTGAAAGAGGGGATGCGGAATGGTAGAGGAAATTTGCCAAGGGTTAACCAGGGCACCCGGGCTATAGTTTAAGGATCCTACCCGGCATTCACCTAAAAGTAATGCAGAACAAACCCTAGAAAACCTGCATCAGGTAGGTCGGGCATTGGGTACTTGTCCCACGCCCTTCCGATAGCGGGAGAGGAGTTTGCTGTGAGGACGCAGCATTCACCTTTCGTTTATGTGTATACAGATTATCTTCTCATTGCATCTAAAACATCGGCGGATCATGAAGAACATTTTCCTACAGAAATTTGGGCTTAGTATCAATCCAGCCAAAGTTTGTGCTCAAGGCATCGAGCCAATATCTACTCGAGTTCAATCCATCGGCGCCTTTCCTAAACCATTCACAGTACTGGGATTACGGAAATTCTCGGGACTGTTAAATTTCTATAGAAGACATCTAGCGCATGCTGCTCATATTCTCACTCCACTTAACAAATGTCTGAAGGATTCCAGGAGAAACGACATGCAGCCTGTTTCATGGACGCCCGAGCTTGAGGATGCTTTCGCAGATGATAAACATCTTGCTCACGCAAATTTGCTGCGCAATCCGGTTGCCACGGCCAAGCTCACATTGTAAACGGCCGCGTCAGACTTAGCTGTTGATGCTGTTTTACAACAATTTCAAGTCGCAGAATGGTAACCGTTGGGGTACTTTTCCAGGAAACTTTCCGTTTCAAAGCGCAATTATAGCTCATACGATCGTGAACTCCTCGCACTTTACTCAGAAGTAAAGTACTTCCAATTTCTTATAGACGGCAGGCAATTTACGATTAAGGTTGACCACAAATCTTTAACTTACGCTTTTCAGCAAAAATCGAAGAAAGCCTCACCACGCCAACTGCGACATCTAGGTTTTATAGGTCAGTTCACAACTACGATCGTGTATATCTCTGTATCTTTCAATGTTGTAGCTGATACTGTTTCCCGTCTCGATGTTTTGGAATCAATGTCAGCCATAACCTTTGCTGCTCTAGCTGACGCTCAAGGAGATAAAGAATTGTTACAACTCCAAGAAAGTAATACCAATCTCAAACTATTTCCTTTCAGGATTGATGTATCTGAATCTTTGGTATGATGTGACACATTCACAAATAAATACGCCACTACGTGTCACCCTACCTACGGAGACGCATTTTTTATTTTTTCCACGGATTTTCGCATCCTAGTAGTCGTAGCACCAAACGTCTAATACAAAATAAGTACGTTTAGCCGCGAATGTATTCAGATATATTACACGTTGGGTCAAGACATGCCTTCCATGTCAGAAAAATAAGATTTCTCGGCATTTCAGAACTGCTACAGAACGTTTCGACATGCCTAATAATCGCTTTTCACACGTCCACGTAGACATAATAGGTCTATTTCCAGCAGTTATACGCTTACCATCATCTAACGATTCACGCACTGACCGGAAGCAATAGCGCTCCAATACATCACTGCTACTTCCATTGCTCATGCATTTTATGGTGGTTGGATTTCTCGATTTGGCTCACCACAAGTAACCACAACCGATCAAGGTACTCAGTTCGAGTCCATCCTCTTAAAGGCTCTCACTAATCTCGTTGGATGCTTCAGGATTCCAACACAACCTATCACCCGTCTGCTAATGGGCTGATCGAAAGATAACAAGATCTTTGAAAACGACATTTATGTGCTACGCTATGACACAGTGGCTGGATATACTACCTACAGTTTTGCAGGGACTCCGCTTTGCAATTAAGGAGGATGTAGGATGCTACCCGGCAGACTTGGTTTACGGCACGAATCTGCGCCTCCCGGGTGAATTCTTCGTGAAAGGCACAACGTCATCCGACATTGCTGATTACAGCAAAATGGGGGGAAAAAAACAACATTTATTTATACTTATTTCTATTGGAAAAAAGATAGCAAAGAAAAGTGTTTCTAGATATGTCCCTTCCACATACCCGTGACAAGGGTAACACAGTTTAACGGTCTGGGCCAAAAAAAAGAGTATACACGAATAGCATGAATTTTAACATTAATTAAGTTTACAATCAAATGCAGACACACACATAATTACATAATCCTTTATACACAAATTCTTTGTAGTGTTCTCATGAAATACGTATCATAATACTCAAATTGACAAAAAAAGAACAATTTATAAAGGAAAATAGCTAACCCCATTCCCAGTTTTTATGTTTTCTATTGGCCACAGTTTTGACAATATTACCCTCCCTCCCCGCCATTAAACAGAAAGTATACCAGGTTCGGGCCAAGTGCGACATGATCGCACCCTCCGAGGCTCCGAAATAAATTAATTCCCCAATATTTATAACCCTTTAATTTAAAATTATTATACAATCCAATACCTAGTCTATAGTACGAGATACAATAATATATATATATATATATATATATATATATATATATATATATAAAGATCGAGTGCTCCCCCATTATCTCGGGGAACCCCCATGGCAGCAAAATTACTCCTGCCCATAGCGATCTCACCAAAGACCAAATTTGTGGTCTTCTCCTCGCATGGTCACCTCCGAAATCTGGCTCCAAAAATTACTTGTGAGCACGGCACTCTGTGCAGCCACACACTTACTGTCTCCAGTTGCCAGTTCACGTGGCAGGTTCCGAATCTCCATATCAAGTGTCGCGTTCACCTGCGGGTAGGCTCCTGTTTTCTGGTGCAAGGTGTACCAACCTTGGCGTGGCCAAAGTCCCCAAACTCCGAGGGCGTAGCAAAACCCGTTCTGACTTTATGTCGGTGATAGAAGTGCTCTCACTTCATTATGAAAGAAAACAAAACAAAACCAATAAGTTAGTTTGTCAGATTTTCAACGTGACAACCCTGCAATTTTCTTATCAAAATTTCGTGCGCACATGCGACAATTTCGCCCCGCACTGGCGTCAGCACATTCAAAAAGAACAGTGTTTGTACATTAAACTTTTTACGACACTGATTTTGTGTTTGTTCGGGTGGATATTATTAAGCGTCCGTTGAACCCTCACTATGATGGTCCTTTCCGTGTTATAAGCGACCAACGAAACTTGACTTCGTATTGCTAGTTAACGGCAAAGAAACGACAGTCCACATTAGCAGATTGAAACCCGCCTTCTTTGCCACTAGCGAATGCGAGAGGCAACCTTCGCAGGGCACTGGATGTCATCCGAACGATCATTCGTCAAACGGCATTACATCTCATTCCAATTTTACGGACGCTGTTAAAAAAAACATGTTTCATTTGTCTTACCATCTTGATGTTTCGCTTTCTTTTTTAGATTTCGCTCCTACGGCTTCGTCGCTTGGCGGGGAGTGTTGAGGCAACATCGCCAGAGATTTTAAGCATGATTTATAACTCTGATTTAGTTGTTGCCTAGCAACTGAGTTAATTGATTTCAATAACTTCTCTGGTGACGAGTACAAGAATGTATATCTTTTGTATGCGTTGTACTGAATTGTTAAAATAATAAATTACTTAAAACAGAACGTGCATAGAACTTTGATGCAAATAGACGCATATATATTATAGTAATATATTCACAATGTGTGGAGGTCAACAACATAAAATGAATAATAAGTTGAACTGCAACTATTAAATATTTATTAAAATAACTTTATAGCACTTAAGTATAAGTTTTGATTCGGACGGACGAGCATAAAGATTAAGAATCTCTGTTCAGAAGTTTGTTATTTAATATCCGTTACTACGCAACGCTATGATGACGTCATCTGCGATGTAATCTCTCTGAATCAGTTGCGTTTTCTCTGTGACTGAAAGTAGCCACAAATGTTCACGTCACTAGAAAATAATTGTCCAATAAATGTTTTGTTTCTGATTACTTTCAAAATTTGTGAGTAATAAATGGAAAAAGTGTATTTTGAAAATTTTATATATTTCCAGACAGGAGAGCAGTAGATCTGTGTTGAGCACCGCCTACTTCTTAGGTTCTTTCAGCTTCTTAGTGTGCCGCACAATGTGGCTGACACTATCGGCAGCCTCCATTCACGACCAGAGCAAGGAATCCTTGGGCATTATCTTCCTTTGCCCAACAGTTTGCACTGAAGTATGTTTCTCATAGCAGAATATCGACTTAGTGTTAACTATCATTTACAATTTCATAGTAAATAATCACTGTAAACAGTATTTCAAATATAATAAATTGAGAGTATGAATCTTTGGGTCAGTGTAAAAATCTAGCAAACTATGGAACAAAAATTTGAATTAAATTTCATTTATCTCTTGGTAAAGCTGTAGAACACAAATTTAAATTCAAAACTTAATCTAATAATAGCATTTATGAAATTAAAATAATACATGCCATCAATTGCTATCAATACTGACTTTTGAAAAATTATAATTACTCTGCTGCAAGGAATTGAGTCCACATGTTGGTTGCCACTTGTAACAACTATATACTTGTTCACATTTTAGTGAAACTCAATCCAACAACTTAACCATAAACACAATTTATTTATTTATAATTACAATACAAACATTAACAATTTACTTTTTCATTAAATTAAAATGCCAATCTCTAAAGTCAAGTAGCAGTGACAACTAATTAAAAAATATATCTCGGTCCAACATTTGAATCACTCATTACCGATTGGTTTCATCAACGTATTTTGCTTGTCCACTCCAAACCGTCACTCAGATACAGGCCACTGCTGATACAGTTCCGATACTGCGTGGTATATAAACAAACTTTAGTGTAATCTCCAACAAATCCATTTTCCGTGTAGCATTAATTGAAAAAAATCAACTCAATTTCGACGCGGATATGTTAAAACATATAACAACTTGTAACGTGTTACTAGGCCTCTCGATCGTGACGACAACGCAATTGGCAGTTGTGGTTATGGTGAAGTCACACTCTAAATATAACAGATTTACACATTGTTATTATATTTCCCTTATTTTTCTTAAATAATTTCGCAAAAAATTGACACATTCTGTATTCATAACACAATCATATTCTGTTAATTCTTCAATGAAGTCATGCTTCCAGGATATGGAATGTGAGTCAAAAAGTTTTAGATAAGCCTTTTTAGATTATTAATAGGATGATGTTACCTCTTATAGCACATGCTGATTATTTACATTTGGCTTTTGTTAAATAAGTAATAACTACATTCTTACATATTTACAAATTCCTTTACAGAATAGGATTGGCTAAGTAAACATGTGTCTACTTCATATTTAAATTTATTTGTTTCATTTATCAACAGTTTAATATGTTATTATTATTATTATTGAACTGGTTAATTCCCCTGTAGTGTTCTCCATGTATTGTAATTGATAGTTCATTACATTCTGTATGAAAGTTATTTTTATTTGTGGTGTTAATACATCTGAAGTAGTTATAAATGAGTTTTTGTTGTTAATCTCAAAGAGTATTAATGAAAATATGTACTGAATGGGGAGGGTAATTATACCTTGAATTTGGAAATGGGTTATCTGACATTATTCTAATGATTTGCTTTTGGATCTTTCGCTAAAGAATCACACCTAAATATTATGTCATGAAAGGGAAAATATAATGTCTGTTTAAAAACAGTCACAGTGGTATTTATATCATCACTTCATTTTATCTGTTATTTGGCTATTTTATTTTAACATCAAGAAAGTATTCATTATATTCAGATTTTCATGTTGTAACAGTATAGTTAGATATAATTCTTGAAGTATTATTCTCGGTGGAAAGTTTATTTTAATGCAAAGTTACATGACCTTTTAAGCCCCATGCTTCTCAACAGGGGAACAAGTGGCAGATAAATTCATAAGCAACTACTACTATTTAACATATTTCAATATTGACTTCTTATTTATACTTCGATGAATAACTTTACAGGCAAAAAGATTGCAGCAGCAGATAATTGCTGATACCATTGCTCTCACAGGTCTGAGGTTCTTCTATGTCACAAGAAATTTCATGTTAGGTGTAAGTATTTATTGCATAACAATTGATTTTTATTTAAAATTTTATGGAAATATAATATTATAAATATATGTTATATAAGCTATAAAAATAAAATGAACTTAAAGATCTTAATTTGGGCCACACTTAAATAACACCCAAAACTTATATAATTGATTTAATAGTATTTTATTTCAGGTAATAATAAATTTATTGGAGATAATAGGATAAAAATTCTGTTTTTAAAATTTAACTTGTTTAGAATTGGTAGCCCAAAGAAAAGAGATAGTTTAAAATAAGAGATTACCTTTATCCCATTTATGATAATCTCAAACTTCCTCCTTGCTGTTGGCTCCAGGAATAGAATGGAATATATTTATTTTAGAGAAGTATGTAATATATTTATTTTAGAGAAGCAAAACTTCAAAGATGTGTAATGAGTCATTAATAATTCATAATAATCACGTCTAATAAGTTGACATCTTAATTTATTTATTATTTGTATAAAATTATTAAAATTAAATTTTTACATTATCAATTCGATATACATATTATTTTCAGTAATGAAAGGTCTTCAATAATAATCCATGCTGTTACATAATGTAACTTTCAATCTCTGGATGACTAGTATATTTTATAATCGGTATTCTTTAAAACAGTTGTTTAAATAAAGCACGAAGTGACATCCATAACTTGAATTTGACTCTAATGTGGAATTTATTAACGTTATTTTTTGTAGCGCCCCTCAAACACCCACCCCTAAGTGTGATCTTTAACGTGCCTTAAGGGGTTGAAATTAAAAACAAAATTGGTAGAAATATTACCAATGACATTGACCTCGATAAATATTCATTCCTTACAAAAATGGACCGTTAAACATGTTTTAAAATTTACACCACCGCCTACCATTCCTTGGGGGAGTTAAACGATTAGTTGAATATAATGATTAAACTCATTGACATTCATGACCGTGAGTTCGACTCCAATGTGGATTGTTTTGGCATCATTATATTGTAATTCTACTACACCCCCACCCTTAAAAGAGCTCCATTCCCAATCCCGAAAGGGGTTGAAATTATACAAGGAGAAAATGTAGAGAAATTTTATTAATCTAATTGATCCCGAAATATATTTAATAACGACCGGTTAACATGTTTTTAATAATTCTAACACCTGCCCAACTCCTCTAACCTCAGCCAACCCCTCGCGCACTGTCCAAAATGTCAGCGACATCCATTACCTTCGATTTGACTCTAATCTCGTTTTTTTCTTGTAAGTGCCCACTACTCCCACCCCTTACCATGCACCCCCTCATGCCGAAAGAGGGGTTCAATTTTTACACACACGACTGGGGTAGAATTACTTTAGATCTAATTAACCCTGCAAAATATTATTCAACTCATAATTAAACTCAGCGATATTCGTAACCATGTATTTGACTCTAATCTCTATTTTAATCACGTTATTTAGTTTTAACGCCCGTTGAGCATCACCCCTAATGTGAGCTCCCTCTCAATCCCAAAAGGGATTCAAATTAAACTCAGAGAACGTGTAGTGCAATTTTAATAATCTCATTGTTCCAGAAATATATGTAATCGTCGCAAAATTCAGCCGCTTAACTTACTTTAAAATTTCTATTCCCCACTCACCTCCACAAACCCCTCCCACCCTAGTCCAGACAAACCCTGCGCGTTGCCTAAATTGTCATAACTGAACTCAGCGACATTAATTACGTTCGGCTTATTCGAATTTTGGTTGTTTTCGAGTTATTTTCTTGTATCACACGTCCAAGCTTTCTGCACCCTCATGTCGCTGGAGGTTGAAATTGTACAAACATAAAATGGGTATAAATAATATAAATTAATTAACCCTTAAAAAAATTATTTTCCGAAAATATAGATAGACCTTTTAACATGTTTGAAAATATCCAACCCCATTCTATCCCGCCCCTGAGGGTTAAATGGGCAATTGAATATCATAATTACACTTTGCGACATCCAACAACCTGGGTTTGACTGTAATTTTGGTTTTATTCGCGTTATTTATTTGTAATGCCCGTCCACCCTCACCCATAAGAGTTCTCCTTTCCTATTCTGTAAGGGGTTGAAACTATACTCAGATATCATCGATCAAAACACTATCTATCTCTTCGATCCCAAAAATGTTTATCTGCCTAAATATCTGCTGTTTTAGCATGTTTGAATGTTTCCACCACATCCCCTAAGTGTCCCTCCCTCTAATGCCGAAAAAGGTTAAATTTTACAAATAACATCGGTAGATATATTGCCAATGTCATTGACCTCAACAATTAATTATTTAATGCAAATATCGACCGTTTAACATGTTACAAAAATTCCACCAATGTCCAACCCCCATCCCTTGGGGTTAAATGGCCAATTGAATGTGATAATTGAACACGGCGACATCCATAACCTTAGGTTTGACTCCAATCTCGGTTTTTGTCGCGTTATGTTCTTGTAATACCCCTCCACCCCCAACGGTGCACCTTGAAGATATCCACCCCATTCACCCCCGCTTGAGGCACTAAACAACAACTTGAATATCATAATTAAACTCACTGACAACAATAACCCTGGATTTGAGTCCAATCTCGATTGTGTTTGCGCTATTTTTATATAAATCCACTCCACCCCCACTCTTAAGGGTGCTCCTCCCAAACCCCGAAAGAGGTTAATATTAAATATATGGAATATGTAGATACATTTTCTAAATCTCAGTGAACCAGAAAAATATTTATTCGACGCAAATATAGACTGCTTATTATGTTTGAAAATTTCAACCCTCGTCCACCACTGCTCCTGGGGGTTAAAACACCAATTTATCGTCTTAATTACACTCAGCGACATCCATAATCCTCGATTTGACTCTAATCTTGGTTGTAATCCCATTATTTTCTTGTAACGCCCTTCCACCTCCATCCTTAAGGGTGTTCCCCTCCTAAGCCCAAAAGGATTTGAAATTATACTCGGAGAACATGTTGATAAATATTACGAATCACACTGTTCCCAAAATATATTTATTCGCCACAAAAGTCGGCCGGTTAAAACGTTTGAAAATTTCTACCCTCGCCCACCACGACTAGACCCTCCCACTTCCGCCCTGTCCCACACGATACACAGCGACATGCATTTCCTTGGATTTTATTACAATCTCGTTTGTTTTTGCGTTATTTTATTGTAACTACCCTCTACCCCCATCCCTAGGCGTCCTCCCCTGTCATACTGAAAGGAGTTAAAATTATACACAAACATTACCAGTAGAAATACCATTAACACCTGCCAAATATTTATTCCAAACGATCATCAGCCGGTTAACATGTTAGAAAATTTATAATCCCGCCAACCCCTCGTTGGGAATGTTAAACGGTAAGTCGAATGTCATAATTAAACTCATTGACATCTTTAATCCTTTTAATTGGCTCTAATCCTGGTTGTATTCGCGTTATTTTCTTGTAACGCCCGTCCACCCTTACCCTTAAGGTCGCATCCCTCCCAAGCCCGAAATCGGTTGAAATTAAACACGGAGAACATGTAGGGAAATTATATGAATATCATTGTTCCCGAAATATATTTATTCGATGCTAAATTCGACCGGTTAACTTATTTTAAAATGTCTACCCTCCACCCAACCCCTCCTACTAATTCCTACACCCGCGCGTTGCCCAGATTGTCATAAATGAAATCAGTGACATCCATTACCTTTGATTTGACTCGAATCTCGATATTTTTAGCGTTATTTACTTGTAACCCCCCTCCACCGCCACCCCTTAAAGTGCTCAACCATCGTGCCACAAGGGGTTAATATTAATAAAAATCACATGGGTAGAAATACTATAAATCTAATTAATCCTGAAAAGTGTTTATGCAACGCAAATATCGGACATTTTAGCGTATTTGAAGATTTCTACCACCGCCCGCCTATGCTCCTGGGGGTGATAGGCGTGTTACACTCGCACAGTGTTTGTTTCCCTGTCGCAAGGAACACGTATACGAACTTGGGTGAAATTGCTTCGGGGGTTTAGATTTGTAAGCGGAACATACCCATATACATACCCACATGTAAACACACAAACATACCCACATAAGATAATTTTATGTAATAGAAGCTATATATATAAGTACATATATATAATGTAATGCATATAATATAATGCATTAGATTCGAGACGGCGCACTTGTCGTGGAGAGACGTGCGAGAAAGGATAAAGGGCGAGTCGGGTGGTCCTGAGTAATTGCTGCAGCTGCAATGAGAGACAGGGGATGTTGAGGGTCCAGTAGCCTATTGATTTGGGAAACGGCGAGTAGAATTAGTAACGCAGATGGTCACAAAGGGGCCATGTTAGAGCAGGCTACTGTCCCTAACGAATGACCTGAAAAGGACTTTGGACTTTCAAGAGAAGATTTTGTGCGAGGCGGACAAAAGAGAGGAAGCCGTAAGTTAGTAGACGGAGTGGGACAATGCGATTGTCAGGTTCGAAAGGCGGAAGGACCCCAGTGGCCGGAACGAAAATTAGAGGAATGGGTTTCTGTCACTGCGCCGTTGCGACGCAAGTGAAAACACAAGGGAGGAAGGGGGCATATATATAGGAGAATCGCCTATTGAGAAAAACAGTTGTTGTTTAGCACGGGATAGAGACGGTCAGCGAGCAGTTGCTGTTTAGCACGGGAGAGAAGACGGCGCAAGCAGCAAGGACAGTTGTTATTTAGCACGGGAGAGAAAGACGGAGCAAGCAGCAAGGACAGTTGTTGTTTAGCACGGGAGAGAAGACGGAGCAAGCAGCAAGGACAGTTGTTGTTTAGCAGACGGATCAAGCAGCAAGGACAGTTGTGTTTTAGCAAAAGAGAAAGACGGAGAAAGCAGCGAAGAGTGGAACAGTGGTTATTTAGAGTCAGTGAAGTGAATATCAGGACCTATAAAGTGAGTGTCTAAGGAACGAGTCAAGGTGGACCTAAGAAACAGTAAGTTAGAATATACCATATTAAATAATGTAAACGTCATTAAAGGATACTAGTCAGATTTCGTTCCCTTCTTCGATAATAAAATTTAGAGGCAAACTATATGTTAAGTTAATTAATAAATTTGGTAGATACTTGTGTTTGATTTGAAAACGTAAATGTTTTTTTTTTTGATGGTTTGATTCTGTCTTTAGTCAAACCCAGTAGAGACCCAGGAGAGCAAGAATTCTCATATTATAATGTTAAAGTAGTAAATTCAATGGTAAATTCAATAGGAGTATTATCTGTTTATTACATTTTGGCGCAACAACGTGTGGCACGATTTTTGATAATAGGGCAGAATCATAATTAAGGAACGAAATCTGACTAACCGCGGAATTGGTGCAAGAAAGTATTTTATTTTGGGTAGGATGTGCATGCAATTTTGGAAAGGAATTTTACGTGTGTGGAACTTAGAGAATTTTATAAGAAAATAGAAATTAATTGTGCATAGAAAGTAGATTTCTAGGTTTATGTTGTTAAGGAATCAGAAGTTGATAGTTAAGAAAGAGATACAAATGGATCATAGTACAGTTAAAGACGATAAAACTAGAAATAAAATGGACGACGAAGAAACCGTATTTCAATGTGGGCAAGAAATTAATGATGATTTTCTTGATCAGGTATTGGATAAGTCTGACAATGAGGAGATGGAATTAGGTGAAGAAGGATTAAAGGAATTGGAAAATGTAGAAATAGAGAGTCAGAATTTAGGTGGTAGGATTATTAATGATCCCCAGAGACAAGTAGGAGGGGATAGCGGATATATAATGATATTAGAATGTTTAGAAAAATTGAATAAAAATATAGCAGATTTGAGGGCAGAAGGGGATAAAAATGTATCAGATATCAATAAAAATGTAGCAGATATAAAGAAAGATGTAGCAGATTTGAGGGCAGAAGGGGAAAAAATGTATCAGATATCAATAAAAACATTGCAGATTTGAGGGATAAAAATGAACAGAATTTGAAAGAAACGAGGGAAGAGATAAAGAAAGATGTAGCAGATTTGAGAAATAGGTATGATGCAAACATAGTAGAATTAAAAGACGAAATAAATGAATCTAAAGTAGAATGTAAGGTGAATTGTGAGAATTTATCAGCAGATTTTAAACTTAGTATGAGGGATCTAAGGTCGGAGGTTGATGAGAAGATCAATGCGAATACAGCACAGAATAGAGAGGAAACTAATGGGTTAGGAGAGAAACTTAATAGAGTAGAGGCTAAACAAGATGAGAACATGAACAAAGTGCAGGAAATATTTAAGGAGGATATGGGGAAGCAAAGAGAGGATTTATTGGGACAGATAGAAAATGAAAAGATTATTTTAGAAAGGAAAATAGAGAACACAGCTGAAGTTGTGCACAGGGATGTAATAATCCAGGTGAAAGAGACTGAAAAGATCTGGGAGAATAAATTGCAAGATGAAATTGTAAAGTTGAGGTCTGAAAATGAAAAAGGGGAAGGATTTAGAAATGTGTCCACAAATAACCCATGGGTTAATCTGGACGTACCCTTGCCGAAGTACAGGGAACATGGGCCAATTAACCCGAAAAGGTTCATAAACGATTTAGAGAAATATTTCAAAATTAAAGGAATCCCGCAATCATTAAGATTAACAGTTCTGATGCAGGCTGTCGAAGGTCATACGTTACAATGGGTAGAAAGCACATTAAAAATCAGGGACTCATATGAGGAGGCGAAGGAAATTTTTTTAAAGAAATATTGGGGTGATGTAAAACAGGCCGGTGTTATAAGGACAATGTATGAGAATAGATATAAACCAGGACAAGGGAAAACAATGGCCCAATAATTTTCGGAGTACTCCATGAAAAATAGTTACCTAGACATGCCTTTGAGCGAAAAGGTAATAGTACTGTGATGGGAAACCATTTTGGACCAGACATTGCAAGGATTTTTATTGGGGCTGGAATAGAAGATGTGCAGAAGGCATTAGAGTTTCTGGAGGGATGCGAAGGAATAGAGACACAAACCCAAAGAAATACGGGAGCACAGAGACCCGAGAGAGAGAACGGGGATAGTAGGTATAATCAGGGTGGAAAAGGTTATGGAGATAGGTATGGAAATAATAATCAGGGTGGAAAAGGTTATGGAGATAGGTATGGAAATAATAATCAGGGTGGAAAAGGTTATGGAGATAGGTATGGAAATAATAATCAGGGTGGAAAAGGTTATGGAGATAGGTATGGAAACAATAATCAGGGTGGAAAAGGCTATGGAGAAAGATATGAGAACAATAATCAGAGGGAAAGAGGGTTTGGAAATAGGTTTGAAAGAAATAATAGAAATGAGGAAGAGATAGGCAATAGATATGAGAATAAAAACCAAGGTAGAGGGGTTCAACAAGATCATGCGGTGGCAAGTACATCGAAAGATTTAAACTAGGACATGTTGCATGTAAAGCTCCAGCACGTGTGACAGATGGGAATAATGAAGTGAGCATTGGGGCATTGGTGGTGGAGGAAGTCCTGGCAAATCAAGATGACTTGTTAGAGGAAGAGGAGGAATTAGATAAAAGTAAACAAATAAACAATGGCCAGGCAAAGATTAAATTGGAGGTTGGGGAATTGGAAGTTGAAACATGGGTAGATACAGGGGCCATGTACTCAGTTATAAAAGAAAATGTTTATCAGCTGATGAAGGAGAAAGGTTGTGTTAAGGAATCATTGCCGGTAACCAATTTAAAACTATATGGAGCACTGGGACGAAAAGGGGAAAAGGTAGCTAGACAGGTATTACTAGAGGTTAGGCAAGGAAAAGAAAAGGTGTTAATTAATTGTTTAGTTTTAAAAGGTTTGTTTACCGATTTAATTTTAGGAGTAGACTTTCTAAGGAAAATAAAAGCTAAGTTTAATTTCGAGGAGGAAAGTTTGGAGGGAATAGCTAAGAATATTGAGGGAAAGGAAATAAAAGTTAAATGGAATTTATTGGAGGTGAATGAGAAAGAAAAATTAGGTTATATAACTAGTATGGATAGAATAAGTTTTGAGAGGATAGAAAATCTAGGAAAACTAGATGAGTTGGAAGACCTGGTAAAGGAAGTAAAAGGAATAGATGGGAACAGGAGAGCTAAATTGATGGGAATAATAGAGAGGAATGTTGAAATATTCAATAAAGAACCAGGAATATTAAGGGAATGCGAGTATCACATAGAAACCATCCCACACGAACCGTTTAAGGGACATACGTACCCAATTCCGTATGCATTGAAGGGGGAAGTACAGAGAGCAATAGAAAAACTAATACAGGGAAATATAATAGAGAGAGGTGAGAGCCCTTATGTAAATCCTTTGTGTGTAGTTAAGAAGAAAGATGGATCGGTTAGACTATGTCTAGACGCGAGGAAGGTGAACCAAGTCATAAGAAATGTTTGTGAGAAACCAATAACTGTAGATGAGGCGTTAAGGAGGTTTAAGAATAAAAAGTGGCTGAGCTCAGTAGACCTAAGCAAGGGTTTTTACCAAATAAAGCTAGATAAAGAGTCGAGAAAATTATCAGCGTTTTTAATGGATGGGAAACAGTATCAGTTCGTGAGAATGCCATTCGGATTGAAAATCAGCTGCCAGGCTTTTATTCAAAGGTTGGATAGCGTGTTTACCCCGGCGATGAAAGAATACCTGACTACATATGTGGATGACCTGGTAATCTCAAGTGAGACATTTGAGGACCATATCCGGCACCTAAATGAATTATTTACGAGGATAAAACTAAAGGGATTGACAATTAACCCAAAGAAAACACTATTATGTCGAGAGAAGATTCAATTTCTGGGACACATAATATCAGCAAAAGGAATATATCCGTGTAGTGAGAAACTAGAAAAGATAAATAATATTAGAATACCCAGGAACGTAAGAGAGTTAAGAGCCGTGTTAGGATTTTTAAATTTCTATAATAAATTCGTGACAAATTATGCAAAAATAGTGGCACCTTTGTTTGAATTATTAAAAAAAGGGATTAAATTTAGATGGGGAGAGGAGCAGGATGAAGCTTTGCGAAGAATTAAGGAGGCGTTCAGAAAGTATGTGATATTGGAACACCCCGATTTTAATAGGCCGTTTTTAATTAGATGTGATGCCAGTGGGCAAGGTATAGGGGCCATATTGGGACAGAGGGATGATGAAGGAAGGGAAGCAGTGATTTGTTTGGCCAGCCGTGGGTTAAGGACACACGAGAGAAATTACTGCACGACCGAAATAGAATTGTTATCTATAGTCTTTGCAGTAGAAAAATTTAGGCAATACATAATAGGTCAGACAGTATATCTTTATTCAGACCATCAGGCTTTGACGTATATAAGGGAGTGTAAACATACAAATGCAAGAATCAGGAGGTGGACGCTAGCTTTGGAGCAGTATAATTTGATTATTAAACATGTAAAAGGGGTTGATAATGTACCAGCAGATTATTTAAGTAGGAATAGTGATTTATATGATAGGGAAGACGAATTTGAGGGTTCAGCGGTTATAGCAGTGTTAAGAGTAATGGAGACAAATATTAAGAGACAGTTAGTTAAAATGACAAAGGAAGATGGTAGGATGAAGGAGTTAAAGAAAAAGATAGAAGAACAGGAGCAGAACAGAAACGGGGAAAAGAATGGGGGTAATGAATATAAAATAAAGGGTGGTTTAATATTTAAAAATAACGAAAGGGCAAGAAAAGGATGGGTGTTAGAAGTGCCAGAAAGTTGTAGGAAAGGGTTGCTAGAATATTTTCATGATCAGCAGGGGCACCCAGGATGCAGTAAACTTGTAAAAATGTTGAGAAATACAGTGTCATGGAAGGGTATGAATGGAAACATAAATGAATATGTAAGGACTTGCCATATGTGTCAGCTGTGTAAGCACAGGAATATTACATTTGAAGGAACGTTTGTCACGGTAGTACCTGAAGGGAAAGGAGAACTGATTTACCTAGATCTTTTGGGACCATTAACTAGGAGTATAAATAGATGGAATTTTATCTTGGTAGTGTTGGATTCGTTCACAAAGTATGTACGTTTATTTGGGCTTAAGGATGCAACAACCAACAACTGTTTAAAAGGGTTAAAGCTTTATTGTGAGGAAGAAGGAAGGCCAGATAGAATAATTTCAGACCATGGAAAGCAGTTTACGAGTAATAAATGGAGAGCAACCTTGACCGAAATAGGAATAAAAGTGGGTTTTACTTCCATCAGGCACCCACAGAGCAACCCATCAGAGAGATATATGAGGACCATAGGATTGATGTTGAGAATAATGTGCATGAACAAACATGAAAGATGGGGCAAGTGTTTAAAGAAGGTAGAAATGTACATAAACCAAGGGTATAGTACCGCAACAGGACATATTCCAGAGGAAGTGCAGAAGGGAAAACGGATAAAACTGGCTATAGAGAACATCATAGAATATCCAACTAGTAATGCAGGTTGGGATGAGAACCAAGTAAAATTGAAAGTAAAACAATGTTTGGAAAGGGTAGCGCAGAAGAGGAGAGAGAAACAAAAAAATAGGGAAATACAATTTGAGGTGGGAGACCAGGTATTGGTTAAGAGCCAATAAGAAAAGTGAACGCTAAATTGTCACCAATATATCAGGGCCCATTCAAGGTGGTAAGGAAAGGGACAAGAAATTCCTACCATATACAAGACAATAATGGAGGAGCAATCAGGCCGTTTAATTTATATAATTTAATGCCGTATTACAAAAGGGAGACAGAAGGGTAATAATTAGGAGAATTAACGCTCATTGTTAATTACACGCGTGGCATTCGTGATTACTCCCGCTAACAGAAGTATTTTCTTACTTTTCAATACTCTGTTTTCTTCAATCTTATATCTAACGGATAATAATTAGGAGAATTAACGCTCTTTGTTAATTACACGCGTGACATTCGTGATTACTCCCGCTAACAGAAGTATTTTCTTATTTTTCAATACTCTGTTCTTCTTCAATCTTATATCTAACGGATTATAATTAGGAGAATTAACGCTCGTTGTTAATTACACGCGTGGCATTCGTGATTACTCCCGCTAACAGAAGTATTTTCTTATTTTTCAATATTCTGTTTTTCTTCAACCTTATACCTGAAGTGATAGTAGTGTGTAAATTTAAATGACGGAACAAAGGTTATTGTTCATGAAAAGGGGCGTGGCATGTTTAAGCTGTCACATGAGTAAATTTAATTTTGTTGGAAGTGAATTGGAGATGTTTAGGGTGTAAATGGAGGAGAAGGGTTAGGAGTAAGATAAGAGAGGGTAAGATAATTTTGAGAAATGTAAATTTAAATGACGGAACATAGGTTATTGTGCAGGAAAAGGGGCGTGGCATGTTTAAGCTGTCACATGAGGGAATTTAATTTTGTTGGAAGTGACTTGGAGATGTTTAGTGTGTAAATGGAGAAGAAGGGTTAGGAGTAAAATAAGATAGGGTAAGATAATTTTGAGAAATGTCAATTTAAATGAGGAAACATAGGGTATTGTGCAGGAAAAGGGGCGTGGCATGTTTAAGCTGTCACATGAGGGAATTTAATTTTGTTGGAAGTGACTTGGAGATGTTTAGTGTGTAAATGGAGAAGAAGGGTTAGGAGTAATATAAGATAGGGTAATATAATTTTGAGAAATGTAAATTTAAATGAGGGAACATAGGTTATTGTGCAGGAAGAGGGGCGTGGCATGTTTAAGCTGTCACATGAGTAAATTTAATTTTGTTGGAAGTGAATTGGAGATGCTTAGGGTGTAAATGGAGGAGAAGGGTTAGGAGTAAGATAAGAGAAGGTAAGATAATTTTTAAATGTAAATTTAAATGACGGAACATGGGTTATTGTGCAGGAAAAGGGGCGTGGCATGTTTAAGCTGTCACATGAGGGAATTTAATTTTGCTGGAAGTGACTTGGAGATGTTTAATGTGTAAATGGAGAAGAAGGGTTAGGAGTAAGATAAGATAGGGTAAGATAATTTTGAGAAATGTCAATTTAAATGAGGAAACATAGGGTATTGTGCAGGAAAAGGGGCGTGGCATGTTTAAGCTGTCACATGAGGGAATTTAATTTTGTTGGAAGTGAATTGGAGATGTTTAGGGTGTAAATGGAGGAGAAGGGTTAGGAGTAAACTAAAATAGAGTAACAAGGTATTGTGCAGGAAAAGAGGCGTGGCATGTTTAAGCTGTCACATGAGAAAATTTAATTTTTTTGGAAGTGACTTTGAGATGTTTAGTATGTAAATGGAGAAGAAGGGTTAGGAGTAAGATAAGATAGGGTAATTTTGAGAAATGTAAATTTGAATGAGGGAATATAGGTTATTGTGCAGGAAAAGGGGCGTGGCATGTTTAAGCTGTCACATGAGTAAATTTAATTTTGTTGGAAGTGAATTGGAGAGGTTTAGGGTGTAAATGGAGGAGAAGGTTTAGGAATAAGATAAAATAGGGCAAGAAATTTTTGGGAAATGTAACTTTAACTGAGGAAACATAGGTTATTCTGCAGGAAAGGGGGCGTGGCAAGTTTAAGCTATTTCTTCTTGTTTTTCCTGAATAAATATTGAGGAATTCTAACCAGAGAGGGTATGATGAAAACATTCGAAGGTTTTAAAAGGGAAACCATTGTAACATGGATTGCTTGTTTTTGTTTGTTTGATTGAAATACAGGGGGTTTGAAATATTCGTTTTGTGATCAGGGATTGCTGATAAGTGTTCTACGGATAGGCGAGCAGCATTCGGGACCGAAAATGTTTCTATATTTTTTTGCTGTTTTCGTGGTAGTTGCTACAATGTTTGTTGATAAAAAGGTTTGATGAGGGAGTGGAGAGATAGGAGGATAGGTGGAATGAAAATGTATGTGGTTTTGTTGAAAAAGGTTAAAGTTTGGTGGGGCATAAAGCTGAAGTTGAAGAATGGGAGAGTAAAGGTTATAGTGGAGAAAGGGGGTGTGGCATGTTGAAGCTGTCACGTGAATAATGGTAATGAAGTAGATGTTGTGGGTAAAGTTTATAGTGGAGAAAGGGGGTGTGGCATGTTGAAGCTGTCACGTGAAAGATGTTGATGTAGTGTTGTAGTAGAGGTGGTGCTGAGAAGATAGATGGATTAAAGGGAGGAATTTCGAATCAATATAATATAGAAGGATTTGTTGACAAACATGAAGTGGGGACAGCCAACGGGAGTAGTATGGAGAGGGAATTAAGAAATGAAGGAATTAAGTTTAGGAAAGGGGTTAAGAGGTTTAAGCAAGGTAGTAAGAGTTTGGATAGTAGCAAAATGTGGAAGTTAGGAAAGTTTAACGTCGATAAATTTGAGAAGGAGGCTTTTAATTCTACTATGTTTGCAACATACCTATTTCTCAAATCAGCTACATCTTTCTTTATCTCTTCCCTCGTTTCTTTCAAATTCTGTTCATTTTTACCCTTCAAATCTGCAATGTTTTTATTGATATCTGATACATTTTTATCCCCTTCTGCCCTCAAATCTGCTCTCATTTCTTTCAGATTTTGTCTCCCTTCCGCCCTCGATTCTGCAATATTTTTATTAATATTTCTATCCATATCTGCCAACTTTTTCTTTAAGTATTCTAATATCATACTTCTACTATCTCCTTCCATTTTCCTGTGGGAATCATTAACTCTCTCCTCATTTAGATCTGGACCCTCAATTTCCACATTCTCCAATCCCTTTAACCCTTCTTCAACTAATTCCATCTCCTCATTGTCAGACTTATCCAATACCTGATCAAGAAAATCATCATTAATTTCTTGCCCACATTGAAATACGGTTTCTTCGTCGTCCATTTTATTTCTAATTTTATCGTCTTTAACTGTACTATGATCTATTTCTATCTCTTTCTTAACTATCAACTTCTTATTCCTTAGCAACATAAACCTAGAAATCTACTTTCTATGCACAATTAATTTCTATTTTCTCATAAAATCCCCTAAGTTCCACACACGTAAAATTCCTTTTCAAAATTGCATGCACATCCTATCCAAAATAAAATACTTTCTTGCACCAATTCCGCGGTTAGTCAGATTTCGTTCCTTAATTATGATTCTGCCCTATTATCAAAAATCGTGCCTCACGTTGTTGCGCCAATATGTAATAACCAAATAATGGCAATTTAATTTGACGGGCCTTTAAATGAAAAATTATAGACTTTAAAACAAACAACATTTATTTACCAATTCTTGAAACATTATACAATTTAATAATTTAATATTATAAAAAGATCTCTTTCTCTCATGGGTCTCTACTGGGTTTGATAACGGACAGAATTTAAATATTAAAAGAACCCAACATTTACCTTTAAATTAAACAGTAGTATTGACGAAACTTATTACCGAACTTATTCTACAGATTGCTTCTAAATTTACAAGAGTTTATTTTACTATCAAAAGAAGAGAACGATATCTGACTGTTATCCTTTAATTACGTTTACACATGTTAAAATTTCAACTCACGGTTTCTCAGGAACCTTCGGCTTGTTCATTAAACACGCACTTTATAGCTTGGACGCTTACACACAGTGGCTCTAACACATATTACTGGTTCGACGATAGCTGGTTCTCCATACCCAGCGAAGATATCCCAGTTGCTCGTCGTGACACTACTCGACGCCGGTTGCTGTATCTTGATCTCCTACCATCGAAGACAGGTCAAATTCTCATACTAATACAGATAGAACTTCTGTATGTAAAAATATTTATAGTTGAATAATTTTGCTGACTGATGCTGACTAACGCTGACCAACTCTGACTCAAACTCAACTCACAATGCACACAGCACGCTGGCTCTCCTCTGACTCTCGCTGACTGACTCACAATAGTTTAACACTTGCATTTATACTCTTAGCCTCCTCGTTCACTTTTGTTCCAAGACCCACGTCGCATCTTCGCGGTGACAGAATCTCCATTACCGAGATTTACGTCCTTGCAGCTGCAGTCATTTCGCCAGCTGCTGTGTCTTGTCCGAAAACCGACAATCGAGACAGGTCCTGCCATTACTTTGCACCCGCAATTACTCTGGACTTATCGTCTCATCCTTCCGTCCTAACCTACAAATCCCAAGTAAATATGCCACTTGACAGGTCATTCATTAGAGACAATAGCCTGCCCTAACATAACCACTTTGGGACCGGCTGCTCGCCCACGTTCTGCGTTGCGGATTCTCCACACAGATCCCAAATCAACAAGTGACCGCACCCGCAATTACTTTGGACCCGTCGTCTCATCCGTCCTTTTGACCAGCGTTCTCTAGAACAAATGGCAGCTTCCTGTTCTGCTCCCAGACCCGTCATCCAAACAAATGTCTCGTCGCTCTGTCACACCGTGACAGGATCCGTCCTTACAAATTAAGACTTCCTCTGCCGGCCAAGAGCACCAATCAGAGATAAATGTCTTGCCGCTCCGTCTTGTCACATCGTGACAAGACCCGCAATTGCGTTTCACTTGCATTCTCTTTACAAAAATGTGCGCTGTTTTGAAACAATGTATTCCCTCAATGCATTACATTACAATGCATTCCCTCAATGCATTACAATATATATATATATATATATATATATATATATATATACACTATTTAAAACAATTATTAAATTTGGAGATATACAATTTTTCCATCAGAAAATAAACTATTTGGTAGTTTTAGCAATCTGCAGTTGGTAGCATTGTATAAAATTAATGCAAAACATTACGAAATACGCTGTCTTCAATATAAAAATATTTTGAACATTTAAGTATTGTTTTTATCATAATTCTATGTATCTTCCAGTGCGTATTGCAAGATATAATTGGGCAACATATGGTCCCTGATCCCATTAAATATTCCACGTCAATTGTCAAGTTATTTAAAAGAAAATTCATGCCATGAATTGTATAACCTTTCATAATGAGTTTTATTTATCACTCGATCTGGTACTGGTAGATTTAATTATGCTTATGATTCAATCAAAATATTCCTGCTTTACTTCATTTCTCAGAAATTGTACATCTATAACGTCGTTCAAAAAATGAAAAACAAATACTGCTATCCTAACCTCAAATTTTTGTTTCACGACACATTGCACGCAATAATTTTTTTACATTTATACAAATTTATAAAAATACGTTGCGTAAAGTACAATTAATTGTACTTTAAATTCAATTCAAATGTTCCTATTTCCGTATATACCTTTGACTGAGAGTTCATTAATTGAATAACGACAATAAAACCATTGGGAGTTCCGTACGTCATTTTGAATACTATTATAGTTACAAACACATAATTAAGCAGTCGTACCTTAGACAAATCTTATTATCTTCTGAAATATTATACAGGACACAATAGTACGATATATAAGGAAATTTTATAAATCTCGGCCGAAATACATTTGAATGCATTATAAGGCGCCATATTGGCGTTATTAAAGATGGAGCCGATAGTTATTTTTTCCTAATTAACTTTGCGCAGGGATAGAAAAGTATTTCGTATTGTTTTTTATTACTATTCGATGGAGTATTACTGAAAAAAATTATATTTTTTATTCAATCATAATATTTTTGCTTTATTTCATTACGAAATATAGAACTATATTTTTATGATGCGTGAATGTGTCGCCAACGTATGACGTCACCGTATCTTGACGAGCAGTAATTGAACACTAAATTATAACATTAACTCTTATGGGAAAATTCGTAAAAATAAACCAACTACAATTCTTTCCCCCTTTATGCTATGGGTTTGTCACCCTCACAGTACCGGTTCTCGATTTTGGCAGAATACGTATACCAATTTTTGTTGCATTCTGTCCACGCATAAAAATTTGTATAAAGATAACGTAAATACGAGGGTGAATCAAATATAAACAAGACTTATTTTTTTAAATATTTATTTTGATTTTAAACGCACAAACAATCATAGTTTATTTTTCTACATAATCTCTTGATTTATAAACACATTTTTCCCAGCGTGTAGGTAATTTTTTAATTCCTTCCACGTAAAAAGACTCAGGTCGTGTTTGTAGCCAATTGCGCACAAATGCTTCAACCTCATTATCGCTGTGGAATTTTTGCCCTCCCAAAGCTTCCTTGAGAGGACCAAAGACATGGAAGTCGCAGGGAGACAGGTCTGGACTGCATGGAGGGTGTTCCAGTGTCTCCCAACCCAGTTGCTCCAATTTTTGTACGGTCAGGGCTGCTGTATGGGGGCGAGCATTGTCATGGAGGAGAATCACTTTTCCCATCGGAAGGTCTCGTCTTTTGCGGCGATATGCAAGTTTGACCTCAGTCAAAATTTGGCAGTAGTATGCCGCATTAATTGTTCTGCGCTCATGCAAAAAATCAAGGTGCTGCAGGCCACGCTGGTCAAAAAAAACGGTAGCCAAAACCTTGCCAGCCGATAATCGTGACTTGGCTTTCACTGGTTCGATTTCTCCTTTCTTTTTTTCCACTCCATACTCGCTTGTTTCGACTCAGGGGTGTATTGATGCACCCACGTTTCATCACAGGTGACAATGTGAGAAAGAAATGGGTCTCCTTCTTCCCGAAATCGTGCAAGAAGACGCTCACACACTTGAAAGCGATTCAGTTTCTAGTCAACTGTGAGAAGGCAAGGAACCCACCTGGCACACACCTTGCGATACCCTAGCTCCTCTGAGAGTATAGAGTAAATGCTCCCATAACTTATTCCAACCTCAATTGCAATATCGGAAGTTGTTAGACGCCTATCACCTTCAACAAGTTGGCGAACACTGTCGATGTTGTCCGCTGTAATGCTGGTGCGGGGTCTGAGGTCATGGCTCTCATTTTCAACACTTTCACGGCCCTCCACGAACTGTTTATTCCAAGCAACTACTCTAGCTCGCGACAGCGTCTCCTTCCCGAACTGTGCAGTCAATCTTCTCAAGATTTCGGCCGGTTTTACACCTTCTGCAGCTAAAAACTTGATAACAATACGTTGCGCAATAGAGGGAGGTACTTCCTGCTCGGACATCGTAACGATGGACACTGAGCGAGTCTATGATGATGAGTCACGTGCTTCCCCCACTCCTGACAAACCAACCTAACAGCCAATAACAGCGGAACGTTCTTCCATCACTATTGCGCGCGCAGGTCCAAAAGTCTCGTTTATATTTGATTCACCCTCGTACATACATACATACCTAGTTTACGACTGACATCCATTCAAAATAACTTTTGCTAGAGTCCAGAATTTTCAGAGCACACTCCGATGCAAGAATCCTTTTTTATCATATTGATATTAACATTCCTTTTCAGATAAGTTTATTATGTAGTAAAAAACCTGGGAATTTTTTAATTTCTAAATTAACAGGTTTCAATGCAGAAGTTGTGTGAAACAGCACTGTGTGTATTTTATTACAGTTCAGATCGAAACTATTTACCGAAAACCAGTTTATAATAGTATTAAATGCATTATTAGTAACCCTTTCCATACTATATCAATTGTTTTATCATTCTGAAAAAGAATAGCATTACAGTTTTGATTCATTCATTTTGGCAAGTCATTTATATGTATATATATATATATATATGTATATATATATATATATATATATATATATATATTGTAATGAATAATAGAAAGTTAATTAAATGAATTGTCCCACGTTGGGCGCCAAAAATGTAATAAATAAATTGGCGGCTTAAAAAGTAAAACACAAATTAATTTATAAATTAAGTAATTAACAATCCAAAACCAAAAATGAGACGAACGAAATCTAACGAATACCTTTAACTATCATTTACAAACTTAATTAATTAGGTTTCTGCTGGTACCAGACTTAGTTTCGGGGCTCGGGCACACAATTCACACTAAAAAAACATGAATCACTGATTCTATACTTCATGGTCAAACACGCGGTCGTAGTTGTTGGATTTTCCTCCGCGAACTAGATATGCTGCACCTCCGGATCATCAGTCAGACATATTGTTACTCAATGTCTTTATGTGTAAAATGTTGATCTCAGTACGCGTAGGAATCTGAATGTGGCACTAAATATTTGATTATGCTTTGCGGATTTTTACAAAGTATCTCTCTGTCCAGACTTTATACTTGGATTTTGAAACTTATAACTCTCTCGGTTGAATTTTAAACTTGGGCCACGCTGTTCGTTCTCTCAAGTTACGACTTCCCCCTCCTACGATTTCAGACAGATTGCTTTCAGACAGCCCCGCGGTTCACAACAAAGCTGGCCTACCTATTGTCGTCTTATGAAGAATTAGTGCCGCTAAAAATCCAATTATTTAAATAATTACTGGCCTCTAATTAGTATTACATAATATATATATATATATATATATATATATATATTGAAATAAACAGATAATACTCCTATCTTATCTACCGTCGTGGTAGCCAATATGTAGTGACCACATAAATGGGTCGAAATAAAAAGAATAATTTTTATAAACAACAAATATATTTATTAAACACGAAAAGAATTAACAAATGAATTTACTACTTTAACATTATAATATGAGAATTCTTGCTCTCCTGGGTCTCTACTGGGTTTGACTATGGACAGAATCAAACCATCAAAAAAAAACCAACATTTACGTTTTCAAATCAAACACAAGTATCTACCAAATTTATTAATAAACTTAACCTATAGTTTGCCTCTAAATTTTATTATCGAAGAAGGGAACGAAATCTGACTAGTATCCTTTAATGACGTTTACATTATTTAATATGGTATATTCTAACTTACTGTTTCTTAGGTCCACCTTGACTCGTTCCTTAGACACTCACTTTATAGGTCCTGATATTCACTTCACTGACTCTAATTAACCACTGATTCACTCTTCGCTGCTTCCTCCGTCTTTCTCCCTTGCTCAAACACAACTGCTCGCTGACCGTTTCTCTCCCGTGCTAGCTCCAACTGTCCTTGCTGCTTGCTCCGTCTTCTCTCCCACGCTAACACCAACTGTTCAACTCCTTGCTGCTTGCTCCGTCTTTCTCTCCCGTGCTAAATAACAACTGTCCTTGCTGCTTGCTCCGTCTTCTCTCTCACGCTAACACCAACTGTTCAACTCTTTGCTGCTTGCTCCGTCTTTCTCTCCCGTGCTAAATAACAACTGTCCTTGCTGCTTGCTCCGTCTTCTCTCTCACGCTAACACCAACTGTTCAACTCTTTGCTGCTTGCTCCGTCTTTCTCTCCCGTGCTAAATAACAACTGTCCTTGCTGTTTGCTCCGTCTTCTCTCTCACGCTAACACCAACTGTTCAACACTTTGCTGCTTGCTCCGTCTTTCTCTCCCGTGCTAAATAACAACTGTCCTTGCTGCTTGCTCCGTCTTCTCTCTCACGCTAACACCAACTGTTCAACTCTTTGCTGCTTCCTCCGTCTTTCTCTCCCGTGCTAAATAACAACTGTCCTTGCTGCTTGCTCCGTCTTCTCTCCCGCGCTAAACAACAACTGTCCAACTCTTTGCTGCTTGCTCCGTCTTTCTCTCCCGTGCTAAACAACAACTGTTTTTCTCAATAGGCGATTCTCCTATATATATGCCCCCTTCCTCCCTTGTGTTTTCACTTGCGTCGCAACGGCGCAGTGACAGAAACCCATTCCTCTAATTTTCGTTCCGGCCACTGGGGTCCTTCCGCCTTTCGAACCTGACAATCGCATTGTCCCACTCCGTCTACTAACTTACTGCTTCCTCTCTTTTGTCCGCCTCGCACAAAATCTTCTCTTGAAAGTCCAAAGTCCTTTTCAGGGCATTCGTTAGAGACAGTAGCCTGCTCTAACATGGCCCCTTTGTGACCATCTGCGTTACTAATTCTACTCGCCGTTTCCCAAATCAATAGGCTACTGGACCCTCAACATCCCCTGTCTCTCATTGCAGCTGCAGCAATTACTCAGGACCACCCGACTCGCCCTTTATCCTTTCTCGCACGTCTCTCCACGACACGTGCGCCGTCTCCAATCTAATGCATTATATTATATGCATTACATTACGCCCCAAATTTGGTTTGAGAAAGGAACGTCAAGACTTTACTCTTCGAAAAACTAATTTTTTTACAATAATTACCCTACTTTGTCAGATTTCGTTCAGAAACTTATATCTAATCACCGTTTATTTAAAGATTTACAAAATTTCCCGTTATATTGGTGCAATGTATTATTTTTCTCATTTCATAAATTATATTAAGATTATAAATCCTGAAATTCTCCAGCTGTTCATGTATACTTCCAACCAGCAGTTCTGTGTTCCTATCCGATCACATGTTCCTTGTTTGTATTCTCCTTCCCTCCTTCTCAAATTTATCGACGTTAAACTTTCCTAACTTCCATATTTTGCTACTATCCAAACTCTTACTACCTTGCTTAAACTTCTTACCCCTTCCTAAACTTTATTCCTGCATTTCTTAATGCCCTCCTCATACTACTCCCGTCGGCTGTCCCCACTTCATGTTTGTCAACAAATCCTTCTATATTATATTGATTCGAAATTCCTCCCTTTAATCCTTCTATCGCCTCAGCACCACCTCTACTTCAACACTAACTCAACATCTTTCACGTGACAGCTTCAACATGCCACACCCCCTTTCTCCACTATAACCTTTACCCACAACATCTACTTCATTACCATTATTCACGTGACAGCTTCAACATGCCACACCCCCTTTCTTCACTATAACCTTTACTCTCCCCTTCTTCAACTTCAGCTTTATGCCCCACCAAACTTTAACCACATACATTTTCATTCCACCTATCCTCCTATCTCTCCACTCCCTCATCAAACCTTTTTCTCAACAAACATTGTAGCAACTACCACGAAAACAGCAAGAAAAAGAAAATATAGAAACATTTTCGGTCCCGAATGCTGCTCGCCTATCCGCAGAACACTTATCAGTAATACCCGATCACAAAACGAATATTTAAAACCCCTGTATTTCAATCAAACAAACAAAAACAAGCCATCAATGTTACAATGGTTTCCCTTTTAAAACCTTCGAATGTTTTCATCATATTCTCACTGGTTAGAATTCCTCAATATTCATTCAGGAAGAACAAGAAGAAATAGCTTAAGCTCGCCACGCCCCCTTTTCTGCAGAATAACCTATGTTTTCTCATTTAAAGTTACAGTTCCCAAAATTGTCTTGCCCTATTTTATCTTATTCCTAACCCTTCTCCTCCATTTACACCCTAAACATCTCCAATTCCCTTCCAACAAAATTAAATTTCCTCATGTGACAGCTTAAACATGCCACGCCCCTTTCCCTGCACAATAACCTAAGTTCCCTCATTTAAATTTACATTTCTCAAAATTATCTTACCCTATCTTATCTTACTCCTAAACCTTCTCCTCCATTTATACACTAAACATCTCCAAGTCACTTTCAAATCATTCCAAAATGAATGAGCAATCATCCAAAATTGCTTTTACTCATGTGACAGCTCAAACATGCCACGCCCCTTTTCCTGCACAATAACCTATGTTCCGTCATTTAAATTTACATTTCTCAAAATTATATTACCCTATCTTATCTTACTCCTAACCCTTCTTCTCCATTTACACCCTAAACATCTGGAAGTCACTTCCAACAAAATTAAATTTCCTCATGTGACAGCTTAAACATGCCACGCCTCTTTTCCTGCACAATAACCTATATTCCCTCATTTAAATTTACATTTCTCAAAATTATATTCTCTATCTTATCTTACTCCTAACCCTTCTTCTCCATTTACACACTAAACATCTCCAATTTACTTCCAACAGAATTAAATTTACTCATGTGACAGCTTAAACATGCCACGCCCCTCTTCCTGCACAATAACCTATATTCCCTCATTTAAATTTACATTTCTCAAAATTATATTCTCTATCTTATCTTACTCCTAACCCTTATTCTCCATTTACACACTAAACATCTCCAATTCACTTCCAACAAAATTAAATTTACTCATGTGACAGCTTAAACATGCCACGCCCCTCTTCCTGCACAATAACCTATGTTCCCTCATTTAAATTTACATTTCTCAAAATTATATTACCCTATCTTATCTTACTCCTAACCCTTCTTCTCCATTTACACCCTAAACATTTCAACGTCGCTTCCAACAAACTTAAATTTCCTCATGTGACAGCTTAAACATGCCACGCCCCTTTTCATGAACAATAACCTATGTTCCCTCATTTAAATTTACACACTACTATCCCTTCATTTATAAGATTGAAGAAAAACAGAATATTGAAAAATAAGAAAATACTTCTGTTAGCGGGAGTAATCACGAATGCCACGCGTGTAATTAACAAAGAGCGTTAATCCTCCTAATTATTATCCGTTAGATATAAGATTGAAGAAAACAGAGTATTGAAAAGTAAGAAAATACTTCTGTTAGCGGGAGTAATCACGAATGCCACGCGTGTAATTAACAAAGAGCGTTAATCCTCCTAATTATTATCCGTTAATTCTCCTAATTATTAAATTTTTACACTTATCCAGTATCTCGGAACCCAAAACCGCTCTGATCTGCATTCTGCCAATATTCTCTACCTGTTCCATATTTGCATCTAACCCGATGGTTATTATTTACTTCCTTCTCCCCTCCATTAACCAATGTTACAATCTTGTTTCCAACTTCTATGTTTAAATAACATTCAATACTCCCCACAACTTGTTTTAAATTCCTAAATCCCATCTGTTTTATCGTCATCAATTTTATTTCGATGTTCCTCAATGTTTTCACTGCAACTTCTATCTCATCAGCTGTTCCCCCTTCATCTTTGTAAACAAACCTTTCTGTAATACTTTGATTCACAACACCTCCCTGTAATTCTTCTATTCTTTCATAATTTGCTATTTCATTAACATCTGCCCCTATCTCACCTCTTTCTCCCACTATTTCTTCTCCCTGCTCATCAACCCCTTCAATATTTAACCCTTTAATCTCTCCTTTAACATCTTCAGCCTTATGCCCCAACAAAACTAAATTCTCGTCAACATTTTCCATAACTATCACTTCTATTTCGTCTACATTTTCATTACCTTTAACCTCCAATAACCCCACTTTATTTACTACTTCACATGTTTCAATTTCAATGTTTAAATTATCCTTGTTTACTTTTTCTACACCATCAGATTTTATCTCTGCACTGCCCACTTTAATACTCTCAATAGTTTCATCATATCATTCATTATTTTCATTTCTCCATTCTCTTACATCTATCTTTAATTCTGCCCTATTCTTATGCATATTTGTTCCCGAATCTGCTAAGTTTTTATTCCCTTCTACCCAACTTTTATTCATGCTCTTACCTCACTCTGCAATGTTTTTATTTATTTCTGCTAAATTTTTATTATATTCTTCTCTAAAATCTCCAAAATTTTTCTTTATATCTTCTAATAACATCATATATCCACTATCTCCTCCCACCTGTCTCTGGGAATTATTACTTCTAGAACCCATTTTCTCTACATTAAATTTAACTTAAAAAGAAACGACTAAACTATTATCTTTAACTTTAAATGCACATTTAATCATTTTTCTTTCTTTTCCATAATCCTCTAACTTTCACACGCGTAAAATTCATTTCCAAAAACAATTTGCATGCACATCTTATCCAAAATAAAATACTTTCTTGCACCAATACCGCAGTTAGTCAGATTTCGTTCTTTAATTATGATTCTGCCCTATTATCAAAAATCGTGCCACACGTTGTTGCGCCAAAATGTAATAAACAGATAATACTCCTATCTTATTTACCGCCGTGGTAGCCAATATGTAGTGACCACATAAATGGGTCGAAATAAAAAGAATAATTTTTATAAACAACAAATAGATTTATTAAACACGAAAAGAATTAACAAATGAATTTACTACTTTAACATTATAATATGAGAATTCTTGCTCACCTGGGTCTCTACTGGGTTTGACTAAGGACAGAAACAAACCATCAAAAAAAAACCAACATTTACGTTTTCAAATCAAACACAAGTATCTACCAAATTTATTAATAAACTTAACCTATATTTTGCCTCTAAATTTTATTATCGAATAAGGGAACGAAATCTGACTAGTATCCTTTAATGACGTTTACATTATTTAATATGGTATATTCTAACTTACTGTTTCTTAGGTCCACCTTGACTCGTTCCTTAGACACTCACTTTATAGGTCCTGATATTCACTTCACTGACTCTAAATAACCACTGTTCCACTCTTCGCTGCTTCCTCCGTCTTTCTCCTTTGCTAAAACACAACTGCTCGCTGACCGTTTCTCTCCCGTGCTAGCTCCAACTGTCCTTACTGCTTGCTCCGTCTTCTCTCCCACGCTAACACCAACTGTTCAACTCCTTGCTGCTTGCTCCGTCTTTCTCTCCCGTGCTAAATAACAACTGTCCTTGCTGCTTGCTCCGTCTTCTCTCTCACGCTAACACCAACTGTTCAACTCTTTGCTGCTTGCTCCGTCTTTCTCTCCCGTGCTAAATAACAACTGTCCTTGCTGCTTGCTCCGTCTTCTCTCTCACGCTAACACCAACTGTTCAACTCTTTGCTGCTTGCTCCGTCTTTCTCTCCCGTGCTAAATAACAACTGTCCTTGCTGCTTGCTCCGTCTTCTCTCTCACGCTAACACCAACTGTTCAACTCTTTGCTGCTTGCTCCGTCTTTCTCTCCCGTGCTAAATAACAACTGTCCTTGCTGCTTGCACCGTCTTCTCTCCCGTGCTAAACAACAACTGTCCTTGCTGCTTGCTCCGTCTTCTCTCCCGTGCTAAATAACAACTGTCCTTGCTACTTGCACCGTCTTCTCTCCCGTGCTAAACAACAACTGTTTTTCTCAATAGGCGATTCTCCTATATATATGCCCCCTTCCTCCCTTGTGTTTTCACTTGCGTCGCAACGGCGCAGTGACAGAAACCCATTCCTCTAATTTTCGTTCCGGCCACTGGGGTCCTTCCGCCTTTCGAACCTGACAATCGCATTGTCCCACTCCGTCTACTAACTTACGGCTTCCTCTCTTTTGTCCGCCTCGCACAAAATCTTCTCTTGAAAGTCCAAAGTCCTTTTCAGGGCATTCGTTAGAGACAGTAGCCTGCTCTAACATGGCCCCTTTGTGACAATCTGCGTTACTAATTCTACTCGCCGTTTCCCAAATCAATAGGCTACTGGACCCTCAACATCCCCTGCCTCTCATTGCAGCTGCAGCAATTACTCAGGACCACCCGACTCGCCCTTTATCCTTTCTCGCACGTCTCTCCACGACACGTGCGCCGTCTCCAATCTAATGCATTATATTATATGCATTACAATATATATATATATATATATATATATATATATATATATATATATATATATATATGTGTGTGTGTGTGTGTGTGTGTGTATTGTAGCCGCTCCGCTACCCTCCTTGCGTTTTTTCCTGTGGACTTGGAATTTTGGGCGCCAGGTAACTTTTTGGATAAAAATTACCAAAACAACTTTTTCATAATGGATTGCTTTATTTCTCGAACATGAAACACAAATTATCTGCAGGACGTTGTTTATCACAAGTTGTATCTTTAGTCCAAGGACGTCCGTCCTTCGTCGAGTCCAGCTTGGAACTAACTTACATTCCTCCCCTTGGCTGGCGCCTAAAACAACACCGCGGTCCTGCCAGGGCTTCCTGAAAAAAAATTACCTGTGCAATTCAACCGTGCGTGTGAATAGATTGTGAAGTTTGAAGTACTACTTTTGTGGAACTGTAGCAGCTAGTATCCTGAATAATGGCAACTAGAGACAACTATTTGTGCTGTACACGATGGTTGCAATTCCATGGTTTAAAAAGTTTTAGTTTTATTGCTGTTATCTCCCAAAGTTGCTCAAAAAAACAATCACGTCAATTTGAGGTCGATTTTTCGGGCTTATAACTTTGAAACAAGACGTTCTACAAACTTATTCTTTGGTAAGCTAACTAAACCCATTACTTATTTTAAGCTTCCAAAGTATCAGCTTTCAAGCTCACTTTGTTCTCAAGATATATGTTAGTTAATGTAAGGTTCAAATTTTATGTCAAATTTTGTGAATTTTCAAACCCAAATTGTAAAAAACCATTTTTTACCATTGGACATTCTTTTATATGCATCTTATTTCATTTTAGAGACTCATCATTTAAGGCCAGAAAAATTTCTTTGTAAATTGCACTCCTTTAAATAACATGATATACTGCACGAATGTGATGAAAGCAAATCATTTGTACTGGTGTATGCCTTGTTCGTCTTGGACACAAGAAAACTTCTTTCTGTAGGGTATGGCTATTTACCTTTTCTTGCCATAGTACTCTACGTCCGCAGCACGGAGTTCACTGGGCCAGTGGTTGGGAAAAAATTACACGATAGTGTGCATATGTTATGTTTAAGGGTGACAAGTTAATTATTCATAAATATATCATATATAGGCATATACATGCTTAAGAATAATTAAACTAGCTTAATTCTTTAGTGATTAGATGGGGAGGAAGTGGCCAGGGTATGATTGTAGACAGAGGTCAGGAGATACTTCAAGAAGGTTTCTATAGCAAACGAGTGGTGGGTAAGTATACTTGAATTTTGCTTTTCTTCCTGACATAATTTGTCGGTTGAACAGCGATAGGGATAAAGAGCTATTTTTTATGGTTTGCATTGTGAATTCGGCTCGGTGGAGAGCGAGTCTATGTGCAATAAATACTTATTCTGGAAGAGATGAGACAATTTGGATTTTTGAAGTGTCATGCGGAATTCTAAGACAATACCGTAGAACCCAGCTCTCAAAACTGGATGGGCATATAATCGTAGCTGCTAAAGCGGAATAGTCAAAAAGCGGACGAATAAAGATTTGATAAGTGTGAATTAATGTTTTCATAATGTGAATGATGAGGGGGAACGAAGACATTTGATAATGTTCAGCATTTAAACGATCCTTTTTCGACTATTCTGAACAATATTTGAAAAATAGAGATGCGTCGAGATTTATACCAAGATAAGAAGTTTTATGGTTGGGGGCTACCAATGAGTCCCAAAATTTTATCGAAGGTCGATTGAAGGATCGGTTTAACTTGTCATGTCTGTGTATAAATGAGCTCTGTTTTGGAAGGATTCAGAGTTATTCTCCATCGTGCGAACCATTGTTTCAGAATGGGCAGAAAGGATCTACATTGTTGAGCGGACGAATAAAAATCTTTGTTGGGCATATTTATAGCTGTATCATGCGCATATTGTAAAAACTGTGAATTTTTATGTTGGAGTTAGGAATGCCGTGACATTAAATGTTAAAGAGACGAACAGACAAAATAGCACCTTTAGGGAGGCCTGCTTCAGGCGAAAAGTTACTGGAAAAGGCGTTGTTTATGGACACGAATGAGGATCTATCTGTGAGGATGACTTTAATTAATCTTACAAAGGCGGGGTGAATACCTAGTTTTAATCATTATTAAAGTAACCCATCTATCCAGACTTTGTCGTAAGATTTTTGGAAATCAATTAAAAGGGTGGCAGTGTTGTGAAATTTGTTAATTAAACGGGAAATAGTCGAGAGAAGCTGGAAAATAGCATCTTGTATAGATTGGGACTTTTAAAATCCGAATTGGTGATTGGGTATAACTGCGTTTAAATTGCAGAAGGAAAGGAGACTATTGGTTATTATTCTTTGACATACTTTCCTATAACTGATAAAAGTGATATTGGTCTGTAAGAAGAAGGTTCTTGTAGGGGTTTACCTTTTTCCGGAATCATTATAATCTTCCAGATAGGGGTATCATAAGAAGTGGACTGACAGGCGTTAAAAATTAAAGACAGAAACGTGAAGACTGACAGGGGACATTGTCATATAATTTTTTCGGCTAATGTTATCGGTCCCCGGGGAAGTGTTACGCCCCGCCCGCGAAGCTTGTTGCACTTCCTCGGGGGTGATAAGTACAATCAAATTTGAGGCTTCGTTTAGTTGCATAGAAAGAAGATTTGGAAAATCAACTGAGAAAATGTCTTTGAAGTTTTCATTAAACTTAGGGTTAATGGGAAAGGAGAGAATTTATAAGGTCAGTAGCGAAGATTTCAGCCGATTCGGGGTCACTAAAACGATTATCGAGGACAAAGCGCTGACTGAGTTGAACAGGAATACTCT
Source organism: Zhengitettix transpicula (assembly GCA_037074705.1). Taxonomy (NCBI): domain Eukaryota; kingdom Metazoa; phylum Arthropoda; class Insecta; order Orthoptera; family Tetrigidae; genus Zhengitettix; species Zhengitettix transpicula. The sequence continues at coordinate 123,994,360 of CM073592.1, read as the reverse complement.
TGAAAGTTCCCCAGAACTTGCTACCATCTTTAAAGTCAAGCTTGGATATAGTGGAATTCTTTTTATCTTCCTGAAAATTAACTATTTCTCTGAAAACCTGGGCATTTAACCTATTCCATTCAGTTTTTTGGGGGTTATGATTCGTGTGATGGAACAGTCTATAAATTCTCTGTTTTTCCTTGATGAGCTGTAGAATATGGGGAGGAAGCGGGGTAGTTTTTTTACCTGAATAGAAGGAATGGCTGGCTTGGCGGCTTTGGAGATAAGGGTAGAAATATTTTCGGCCACTACATCCATAGTATCGGCTGTAAGCATATTCCTGGGAAATGATTGAATTGCTGAGTTTATGAATTTGTTCCAATCCGTATTGGTATTTTGATTTTTGCGTAGGTTTAGGCATCGACGTAGATATGGGGATAAAACATAATAACGGAACATAATCCAATGCTATTGAGTCTAAAATTTTGAGTCGTGAAACTAACGGAAGAAGATTGGAGGACACCACACTGTAATCGGGAATAGAAGTGCCTTGAAAGGAAATGAATGTGGGTACATTAATTGTCAGTCTACATAAATTGAAAGTAATGAGAGAATCTGATAGTAAAATACCGTTCGCGTTACATGTTGTATCGCCGAAGTCATTAAAATCTCCAGTCAGAATTAAGTTAGAAAAGTAGGTTAGTGTCGAGTAAAGATGTTGGGGAACAGTACAAGACGGCGATGTTGACGTGTAGAATGTTGCAAATAGCTAATTCGAGGTGTTGAAACTGAGGCGGTGTATCTAGTTTCTTTGTTGGAAGATGATTTCGGAAGTGGATAGAAACTCCAACACGCGCAGCTACCGGAAAGTGATCGCGCCTAATGGAGTTATATCCAGTGAGCTGAGCTCGAATGTGAGAGCGTAGGAAGGTTTCAGCTAGACATATTGTGTTTCTGGCACAGATGTTGTATTAAGACCTTTTTCCTCGTGAAGTCTTGGGAGTTACAGAAATAAATGTTCAAATAATCCATTAGCATATAGTTGGGTCGTTGTAAGTGTAGCTTAAACCTTTATGAATTTAATTTCCGAATCGGAAACGGTCATGAGTTTTTTTTGTTGTAGATATTGACAGGTAATGTTCTTTTAAAATGTTCCTTTGCAATGGTTTTCATTGCGGAGATGACTTCGTCGCGTTTATTTGGGAGTAACCTTGAAACGCAAATGTTGTTGATCGGAGATAGGTAGTAACGAAACAGAAGCAGGAAGTGCAATTTATAGGTTTGTAAAAGTCGTCGGTTTCGTCGACAGTCTTAAGCTTAACGGTCATGTTGTCGGACACGGAGACGTTTGGGGCAACTTTGGTCCAGCGATGAATGGTCGCCGTCGCAGTTGACGCACTTTTTAACTTGGCGTCTACGACTTACTTCTTTTTACTGAGGACCTGAATTAATTAGATCTCTTTATCTAAAGAGCGAGACTTTATGCGTCACAACTTGAAGTGGGAGAGATTCTGGTTATTTAACTCCTCGGAAATTTCTTAAGGCGTAATATCTAGAACTACACCTGTATTTACTACTGAAGAGGTGGGGGAGATGTTTGTATTGGTGTTTTCGGGGGTGCGGGACGTTCAGAGAAGTTGAGAGAGAAACCTGGAAGGCCGTTCGTAATGCTATTTACAGCGTGCGACTTAATATCCGGGTGCAAACTTTTAATAACTTACTCGTTCTGTCGAGCAATGTACACATCTTTAATTTGCACCTCCTGAATAGAGATGTTAACGATTTTTTTGTTGAGGTTGGGCGGAATGTTAGTTATTTTGAGCGAGATCATTTTGTCCACGATAGCTTTACTAACGCGCTTGGGATTTCCGTCCTGACCGGCCGACGCTACACGTTTGTTGGAAACTGAGGGTGTTATTCCATCTTTTATGAAACAGGGGAACCTTGGCGTTTCATTGTTTTACTATCCTTTGAAGCAAATATGTAATTAGAAGAATTTACTTCATGATGGGGTGCAGCGAAGATATTAAACACAAAACTTCAGTAAAGCACGTGGTCCAGTAAGCGGAATGCCGCTGCGGAGTAGCTGTAGATGAAAACACTAAAACACAATAACTGTAGTTAACACTGAGATTAGCACTACACACAACCACTGAATTTAATATTTATGTGAGCGAAATTCACACATGTTAAATGGTCAACGTCTCATGCAAAGATGTGACTCTGTCGCAGCAGCAGCGGTGACATCTGACTGGAGGTCCAGCCTCCTCTTCTAGTGGTCGGAGTTCCTTCCTCGTGGAATCTGCTCCGCGATGACGAGATGTTATGCCTATAGCATACTAATATTCTGTCATTACTAAAATGTCATCATTTGGGTTAAAACATTCGTACATAACAGTTATAAATGCCTTTACGGCTACCTAATTGTTGGATTCACACTCTCATTCATTCACACTTATACTGCTGTTGCTGCTGTTGTTCCTTCGCCTTCCGCTTCATCTTCCGGCCGACGCTCTCCGTTCTTTCTAATTTTCCGGACGGGGGGGGGGGGGGGGTTGTAAAAAATAAATTAGTATTAAAATAAGTATTTGTATAGAGGTGTAAATATATATATATATATATATATAAATAATACTCGTGAAAATCCGAGTATGAATAATATATCACATTAACATACAAGCTGTAAAGGGGCTCGTAGGTTACCTAATAAATTAATATTATAATAATAATAAGGCAATACCTACAGAAAGATCGACAAAGGTCGGTTCCTGTTTACCTTTCTTTCGGGGTCGTAGCAGCCTAGCGATGAGACCAGCTCTTGCTAGACTCATGGGATCTCTCGTAAAACCTTACGGATTTTTCAAGGATCCGTTCCAATAGGTTGCTCATCCCTGCCAGGTCCCAGACTACGGCGTTGGAGGTCCGTGGCGGGAAGTGCAGCGCTCGCCGGAGGCACTTCCTCTCCAGAGCGAAGATCTTCTCCATGGTGGACTCCGCAGCGCAGGCTCATACTGGTGTGGCGTACTCCATGATCGGGCGGATGAGCGATATGTAGATTGAGAGTCCCACTCTCGGTGACAGCTTCAAACTAGAATTAAGAATCGGGTATAAGAGATTTAACCTAGCTGTTACCTTTTTTTGAAAATCTTTAACATGGTGCCTCCAGGTTAGCCTTGTATCTAAGGTTACCCCTAGATACTTGGCTTTCGTGGTCCACGGGATCACTTCTCCAAAGATCCACAGGACTGGCTTGTCCGGTCGACGACGGGTGAAGTCAGCGCCTGGCTCTTCGACGCGTTGATCTTCACCCTCCAGTTGGTGGCCCACTGTTGTATCTTCTGTAGGCCAGCGTTGAGCCGGTTTCCCACGACGTGCTTTCTCCACGATTCCGTGATGATTGCAGTGTCGTCGACGTACTGCGCGATGTCTGCTCCAGTTCCTGGCGTCGGGAAGTCTACGGTGAAAACGTTGTACAAGACTGGTCCGAGGACGCTACCCTGCGGTACGCCGGCCAGGATGCTCCTTCTTGATGAAAGAGCCTCGCCTACCCTTACTGAGAAGGTTCGCATCTGCAGGCAGTGACCTATGATGCGCACGTAACATCTGGGCACGGCGGACCGCGCCAACTTGTACAAAAGCCCCGACTGCCAGACGGAGTCTAAGGCTTTCGCGACATCAAGGAGCACCAATCCACAGTGCTAGCCCCTGTTCAAAGCAAGATTGGCTCTCTCGACGACCCTCATGACCTGCTGCGTCGTGCCGAGGCCTTTCCTGAAACCAAACTGAAAACAGGGGATTAGTTTTAGATCGTCTAATTCAACTTGGAGTCTCGAAGACTTTCGAGAGCGTCGGCAGCAGGGAGATCGGCCGATAGTTGCTCGGCTCCCTTCGGTCCTCTCCCGGCTTCGGTACTGCGCAGACGATGGCGTGCCTCCAGGCGCGGTGGAATCTCCGCTGACGTAGCAGGGCGTTGAATATCCTCCTGACGTACTCGATTGTCTCCGGCGGGAGGTACCTCAGCAGGACGTTGGGGAGACCGTCGTATCCCGGCGCCTTGTCGGTCGGCAGCTTGCGGAGGATGCTACGTAGATCCTCGGTTGCAATCTCGGGGATTTCCTCATTTTATTCCTGTTCCCTGGAAAAGTAATTATTTAAGAATTGATTGGCATACTCAACGTGGGCTAAATTAATTGGGTTTTCGACAGGGCGAAAGTTCCCTTCAAAGGCATCTACGAGCGCTTCTGCCTTTTTGGAGTGACTGTACGCTGTGCCGTTTACTCCTGTAAGGTAGGGGAACCGATTCCTCTTCTTTACGTAGGATCTCGTGGCCTTCCAGAGAGTGCCGTCAGACACTCTAAGATTCATCAGCCGTGCTTCCCAGAGCGCATCTCTGTGCTGCTGGGTCGCAGCTCTGATGTCTCGGACCAGCCGATTCATCAGAGCTTTGGCCGACTTGTCCCGCGTGTTCTGTCAGCACTTTCTGGCTCGGTTCTTTTCCCGGATCAGATCCAGGATGCTCGCGGGAGGTCGGTCGTCCTCTGCCCGACGGGTCGCCGGGCGCGAAGGTCTCGTCGGCGCAGGGAACGGTCATCTCCGTGATGAACTCCACTGCAGACTCGGTGTCCTCTGGATCCGGGGCCTCTGCGATGGAGTCGGCAAGTCCCTTCTTAAATTTCGCCCAGTCGACGTTCTTGTAGTTGTAGTCAGTCGCGCCCAAGATCCGGTTTATATACCTTCCCGGGATCCCTCGACAGTAGTGCAGAAGTTTCCTCATTGGCTGGCGTGCGGGAGTGGGGGGGGGGGGGTCCCTTCCCTGGCAACCTTCGTTGCTTGAAGTCAGGAATAGACTGCGGTGCTACTAAACTATTAATCAAACAAAGAAATATAATAAGGGAAGTCTGCGAGAGGATTCTCTCGCAGGTGAACCTTCCCAGAGGCCTCTGGAGGAGGCTACCTTTGGTGAGGCCTTCACATCTCTGGTATTTGAACTAAGGTTCCCATATGCCGAGGTACCTCGGCCTGTTTTGAGAGTTGTATGTTCCGGGGTCACAGAACTTGGGCATACGGTAAGAGCTTTCCACTATTCCTATTGGAATAGTCGGCCAGCTGCCTCCTAAACCGGTCAAAGCACGGCGAGGGGAAAGCTTCGACCCCACAGAAAACCCCTCTTCCGCCATTGGAAAGGCGTGGGACAAGTACCAAATGCCCGACCTACCTGATGTCGGTTTTTCAAGGATTTTCCCTGCATCACTTTTAGGCGAATTGCCGGGTAGGATTCTTAAACCATAGCCCGGGGGCACTAGTTAACCCTTGGCTGCCTTCCTCTACCCTTCCGAATCCCCCCTTTCAGATCCCTTCCTATGCTATTAAAGGGGAGTTGCAACCATGTGGATTACCCTCATGTAGCCTGTTACTCTAAAAAAAAGAAGAAGAAAGAAAGATAGTTATCAGAATTTCACCTTGAAATTAAACAAAATTATATTAAAGAGATAACAAAAAATTATTTAATTACAATTTCGATTTTACATTGAATTTTGTATATATTACGTTTTTAACAAATGCGTCAGCTTTAATAACAATCAAAAACTTCAGGGCCACTTATAGGGCCTCTAATAATGGTGGTTTGCAATTTTCTCCAAAGTTACAAAAGAAAATACAAATTTAAACTACAATAACAAAATTTTATAAAAATAATCTAATAACAAAAAAACTAGAGAGATCTGACGGCAAATTATTTACATACAGGTAAACAAATTCAGACTTCTACGTATCATTTTTATTTATAGTTGCTCTGGTACCTGTTTGAGCACTCCAGAGTTATTTTATTTTTAAAGAAAAATATGTTATTTACAGGCTATAACACTGAATGTTAGTTCGTGTCACTTCACAAAAATTCCGGCGCCTCTCTAGCAGTTCACGAACTTTACTGTTTCACTTAATATACCGTCTAAACACTTAACTGTTTCCTTTAATACATACGCTGAATGCGACCACCACTGGCCGGTCTCCCACAACAGCTTGCCGTGACTACTCTGGTAAGGCCCCATAAACACTCTGCCATGAACACACTCGTCAGGCCTTCCAAACACTCTGCCCAGGCTCCCAAAAACACATTGACTGCTTTCCGTCAAAGTTTTGTGTGTGTACGATTTTGAAAAATAATCCACGTAAAAACCTTTACAGTCTCTGCATTCTTGCGCCACACTAACTGTTATTTACAAAGCTCTGGCCTCAAATTTACGTCTACAATAATATTAAAGAAAAAATATTATTAAATAGATTCATAATACATTGGTAATCTCCACTATATATATATTGTAATGATTAAAATGGTAAGCTAATTAATTAAATTAATAACAAAATGATTACAATAAAAAACTTTTAATTGCCAAATATTTATTAAACAGGTGTTTTTAGTTTTAGTTTAACAAATAATTTGCCCTAGGTTGGCACGCCCAATTCAATAATTTCAAAATTTACAAACAAATATTTTTACTTTATAATTTGTGGCGTTCAAAGTAAAATACAATCTTTTATATATTAAATCAATCTAATTTAATAACTCTTCTTTTCAGGGTCTTTAACTGGTTTTGATAAGTAAGAACAATCAAAATTATAAATTAAGTACTTAACAATTCAAACAAATTGAAACGAACGGAATACGAAATCTAACAAAATGAAAAGAAACGAAATCTGACTATACCCTTAATTATCGTTCACAGAATTTAATTATTTTGGTTTGTACGTACAACTGTCCTTCTGGTACCAGACTTAACGTTTTCGGAGCTTGGGGACACAATTCACAAAAAGACCATTAATCACAGAACAAACACACGGTTGTATTTCTTGGATTATTCCTCCAGGAACTCGATCATCTGCAAATCCGGTCAACCGACGGACGTATTAAATTTCAATGCCTTTTTGCGAAAAATGTTATTTCGGAACGCGTAAGTATCTGAACGGGGCGCTAAACCTTTTGTTTCAGCTTTGCAGGTATTTATGTAACTAATCTCTCCGTCCAGATCTTTTTACAAATGTAATGATTAACATATAAGTCTTTCTGTTGAATTTCTAAGCTTGGATCACGCTGTTCGTACTCTGAAATTTCTGCTCCCTTTCTCGTCCACAATATTAGCCAGACTGCTTCCTCAGCCGGTTCCAGCGGCTCACAAGAAAGCCTGCCGACAAAAGAAAAAAAAATTAAGAATTTGTACCGCTAAACAATCCAATTTATTTCAATAATTAATGGCCTCCTTAATTAGTATTACAATTGAATAGGGAAAAACAGATTGGAGTATTGCCTTATCATGGTTCAATAAGAGAAAAAATAAAAAATCTAATACAGATTTTCACTTCTCAATTGTATTTAGAACTAGCTGAGTGCTCGACGTTGCCCGAGATGTCATTTTCATAACCCCCGGTTTGACAGCTATCTTGTTTTTTTGCGTTATTTTTATGTAATGCAACATCACCCTACCCTTTATGGTTGTCTCCTCCGAAGCAGCTAGGATTTGTAATTATACACACAATATATTAAAAAATATTATGGGTCTCATTGACCCCGAAAAATATTTATTCGACGCTAATATCGACTGGTTAACATTTATAACATTTCTACTCCCGCCCACCTCCGCCCAGCCTCTCCCACCCTCAGCCACCTCCGCGCGTTACACATGTTGTGTTAAATAAATTCCGTGACACCCATAACCCCGATTTTACTCGAATCTCGGTTGATTTCGCGTTATTTTTCTGTAACTCCCCTCCACCCCAACCCTAATTGTGCTTCCGCCTCATACCGAAAGGTATAATCAATCCAGAAAAATATTTATTAAAAACAGATATTTAACTTAATTGCATGTTACAAAATTTTCAACACCGTCAATGGGGGTAAATGGCCAATTAAATGTCCTAATTAAACTCAGATACATTCATCACCCTGGATTTGACTCAAATCTCGATTGTTTTGCGTTATTCTTATGTAAAGAAACTCCACCCGCAACCCTTAATGGTGCTCCCCTCCAAAACCCGAAAAGTTTTAAAATTATACACGGAAAATATGTATAAAATAAACAATTTAGAAACATAAGCAGTTGTAACCATTTCTAAACTTAATTGTATCGTTTAAGAATAGAGTGTATCTTTGGTGCTTTTTATTTGTATCATTTCTGATAGGTTACGTTTGTATAAATTTGGTTCAACATCTAACACCTTAACATTATCCCAATTAAAATCGTGATTTTTCTCCAATCTATGGTTTGTTACTACATTGTGGCTGGTCGTTTTATATTTATTGTAATGCTCTTTTAGTCTTGTTCCTAATACACGTTTGGTCTGACGAATATAACGATTTACCACTGTTAAGATCACTCCAATTAATTTTATAAACTACATTGTGTTGAGAATATTTGTTAGTTTTACCTTTGTTTTACCCCTTTTCCTTAATAAATTTGTTAAGCTTAATGTTTATCAAATAAATAAAGCAGAGCGTTTGTTTGTTTGTTTCTATGTTCCTTATACAAATCTACACCGCAGGAGAAAATTTAACCAAATTTCCTACACGTTCTTTTTGCGACCAGGAAAGAAAAACTATCGAGGGGAGACACGCCTACGATCTCCAGGAGCGGGGGTGGAGGGGCGTGGAAAAATTAAAACATGCTAAACCACCGATATTTGAGTCGGATAAATATTTTTAGAAGTCAAAGAGATTGATAGTGTTTCTACATGTTTTATCTAAGTATAATTTCAACCCCTTACAGCATAGACAAGGAACATCTTTATGGGTGGGGTGGACAGACGTTACGGGGGTTGACGGGGGTGTCAATTTTGACATATCAAATGGACTAAATTTGCGTGGAACAAATATTTGTCTGGTCAATGACATTTATAGTACCTCTACTGATGTTGTTTTGGTATGATTTTAACCCCTTTCGGTATGGGAGGGGAGCACACTTAGGGATGGAGGTGAAGGATATTTATAAGAAATAACGCGAAAACGACCAAGATTCGGGAAAAATCGGGGTTATGGATGTCGCTGAATTTATTTATGACAACCTGGGTAACGTGTATGTTCAAAAATGTTAACCTATCGACATTTGCGTCAAATAAATATTATGTGGGGTTAATGACACTAATAATATTTTTAAATATATTATGTGTACAATTAAAACCCATGTCGACTAAGGAGGAGAGAACCATGAAGGGTAGGCTGCAGTTGCATTACATAAAAATAAGGCAAAAAACCGAGATAGGGGTCGAATCCTGGGTTACGAATGCCGCTGAGATTAATTATAACATTAAACGAATGGGGCTGAAGAGAGGTAGAAGTTTTAAAACATGTTGACTCTTCGATATTTGCGTCCAATAAATATTTTTCGGTGTCAATTAAATACATAATATTTCTGTAGATATTCTCTGCGTATAATGCCATTTCGGCATGGGAGGTGAGCACACTTAGGGATCGGGTTCGAGTGCGTTACATAAAATTATCTTAAAAGCTACCTAAATTGGAGTCAAATCGTGGATTATTTGATAAATGACATACCGGGGAACGCCGGACACTAAATAATTAATAATAAAAACATCAAATTATAAAATTTTGAGACTTATTTTAAAGTAGTTAATTATGTATCTTAGAAAATTCATAATTAGTGTTAGTTACTTTATTGATTGTTATTAAAGAAAAAGATAAGTTTTTATTAAGTCTCCTTGGCAGAATGCTATGGATTAGCATTGATTGCTCGAAGTGCAACGAAAAGTAAATGAACAAATAATGTATATATATATTGTAATAAATAGATTAAAATGGCGTCTAAATAAAATAAAAGATTATTAAAGGTGAACAATTAATCAAAATTTATTAAAATTACAATAATATAATATAAAATAATTACACAATAATATTTAAAATCTCAGGGTCTTTACTGGGTTTGATAAATGGGTGACTTGAATTTAAATTTACTAACAAAACAATTAAAGAAAAGAAATAATTAAAGAAAAGAAATAATTGAAGAACGATCTGACGTATCTTAATGAAATGGTTTACAAATAAATTTAGAGTTCTTTTACTTACGGCCGACCAGGTCTCAATTTTGGGGTTTTCTGTGCACACGTTTTTGGGGATATCACTGAATTTAAATTCGTTACAAAACACTTGTCGAAACTTTTGGGTCTCTCTTCTGGAAACTGGAAACTGCAACTCCTTCCGGATTAATGGGTGGACAGATTGTTACAAATTATCTCTCTGTGGAATTGATGGCGGTCACGGTACTTATAGATTTTTATCGTGGCGTGATTTATTAGGTTACTCCTTGTAACTGTTCGACGAATTTTACTGTCTAAAACTTTTTACTCAAATTTAACTTGTAACCTTTCCGGCTAGATCTATCCGTCTGCCATGCTGTTCGCCGTCCGACTGTGTCTGTTCGTCTCGTAAATTTTTGACTGCCTACGTCTCAACAATGGTTCTTTTGTCTCGCCGCCCGCTTTGTCGCGGTGTATGCTTTATATAGTCTAATAATGAGTTCTTTACTTTGCAATTATAACAATGGATTAATTACTAATTACTACATTACGCCCCAAATTCCGTTTGAGAAAGGAAATGTCTGGACTTTACTCTTCGAAAACTGAATTTTACTCTTTTCTCTCTCTTCTACAATTTTGCCCAAATTTGTCAGATCGCTCGGAAACTTATACCTAATTACCATTCATTTAAAAGATTTACATATTCCCATCAAATATTGGTGCAACTTATTATTTGTTTGATTATCCAAATAGTCTAGATCCTACAATTTATTACGGTTTGAAATTAATTGTGCATTCCTTAAAACTAATGCCATAAAATTAAATTTTTTTTAAAAAAAAAAAATTTAATTTTTTTTAATTTTTTTTTTAATAATCTTCAATTAACTTAATTTAAATTCATTTAATTTATAATTATCATTCATCTTAAATATCTATGCTGTCACTTAATCTGAAGTAAGCTTTGACCTACTTTCTCCAGATGTCAGCTGTTCTTTTGTTTACATCTACCCCCTCCAATTTTTAACTGTCTCACGTGACAACAGCACGGTGCCACGCCCCCTTTTCTTTACACAACAAATATTACTTAAGACGTCACACATTCTACAACACAAAATTTAAAATCAACCACGTGACAGCTTTAACATGCCACGCCCCCTTTTTCTCTGCATATTAGCCCATGTTCATTCATCATCACAACATCTACTTCAATACTTAAATTAAATTCTTGTGTGACAGCTTAACATGCCACGCCCCTTTTTCTCTTTTCTAAACATTTAGTTTACATTTCTTAAAATTATCTTAAACTATTTCATCTCATGTGACAGCATAAACATGCCACGCCCCTTTTCTCATTTTCAACATTTAATTTATCTCTTAAAATTTATCTAATACTATTTCATCTCAATTCTACACCTTCTCCTCTATTTACACATTAAACTTCTTAAACATGCCACTCCCCTTCTTCTCCAACATCACCATCTTTAATCTATCCTGTATCTCTAAACTCAAAAATGCTTTGACCTGCATTCTGCCAGAATTCTCCAGCTGTTCCATGTTTACATTTGATCAGCTGTACTTTATTTTCGTCTTTCTCCCCTCCTTTCACCAATGTTAAAATCTTATTTCCAAATTCTATGTTTAAATAACATTCAATATGTCCCACAACTTGTTTCAAATTCTTAAATCCCATCTGTTTTATCATCATAAATTTTATTTCCATATTCCTCAATCTTTTCATAGCAATGCACCCATCAGCTGTTCCCACTTCATCCTTGTAAACAAACATTTCTATCATATTTTGATTCACAACACCTCTCTGTAATTCTTCTATTCTTTCATAACTTTCTATTTCAGTAACATCTGCCCCTATCTCACCTATTTCTCCCACTATTTCATCTCCCTGCTCATCCACACCTTCAATATTTAACCCATTAATCTCTCCTTTATCATCATCAGCCTTATGCTCCAACAAAATTAAACTCTTTTCAACATTTTCATTAGCTACCACTTCCATTTCATCTACATTTACATCATATTTCTCCTCCCATAATCCCACTTTATTTTCTACTTCCTTTCCACTAACTATAACTTCTATTTCATCTACCTTTTCATCATACTTAACTTCCACTAATCCCACTTTATTTTCTTCCACCTTTTCACTAACTATCATTTCTATTTCATTGTTTACATCCTTGTTTACTTTTTCTACACCATCAGATTTTATCTCTGCCCTGCCCACTTTAATATTCTCAATACTTTTATCATTTCCTTCATTATTTTCATTTCTCCATTCTCTTACTTCTGCTGCTAACCTCTCATAATTCCTCCTACATTCCACTTTGGATTCATTTATTTCGGCCTTTAATTCTACTATGTTTGCCTCATACCTATTTTTCAAATCTACAATGTTTTCATCTAGTTTTTCCCATTTCGTACCCATTTCTGCTAAACTTTTATTATTTTTCATACCCATTTCTGCTAGTTGTTCCAATTTTTGATTATTTTTGATACCCATTTCAGCTAAGTTTTTATTCATATCTGCTAGTTGTTCCAATTTCTGATCATTTTTATCCCCTTTTGCACTCAAATCTGCTAAATTTTTATTCAATTTTTCTAAATACTCTAATATCATGCTTCCACTATCTCCTCCCACCTGTCTCTGGGAATTATTAACTCTAGAACCCATTTTCTCTATATTAAATTTAACTTAAAAAAAACTAAACTTAAGCTACTATCTTTAACTTCAAATGCACATTTAATCATTTTTCTTTCTTTTCAATAATCCTCTAACTTTCACACGCGTAAAATTCATTTCCAAAAATTTCATGCACATCCTATCCAAATTAAAATACTCTCTTGCACCAATACCGAGGTTTGTCAGATTTCGTTCTTTAATTATTATTCTACCCTATTTATCAAAAATCGTGCCACACGTTGATGCGCCAATTTGTAATAATTAAAATAAACTAATGATGGCTGTGGCTGAATAAAAATAACTATGTGAAGAATTAAACAAAATTTATTAACAAATAATATAATATAAAATAATTACACAATAATATTTAAAATCTCAGGGTCTTTACTGGGTTTGATAAATGGGTGACTTGAATTTAAATTTACTAACAAAACAATTAAAGAAAAGAAATAATTAAAGAAAAGAAATAATTGAAGAACGATCTGACGTATCTTAATGAAATGGTTTACAAATAAATTTAAGAGTTCTTTTACTTACGGCCGACCAGGTCTCAATTTTGGGGTTTTCTGTGCACACGTTTTTGGGGATATCACTGAATTTAAATTCGTTACAAAACACTTGTCGAAACTTTTGGGTCTCTCTTCTGGAAACTGGAAACTGCAACTCCTTCCGGATTAATGGGTGGACAGATTGTTACAAATTATCTCTCTGTGGAATTGATGGCGGTCACGGTACTTATAGATTTTTATCGTGGCGTGATTTATTAGGTTACTCCTTGTAACTGTTCGACGAATTTTACTGTCTAAAACTTTTTACTCAAATTTAACTTGTAACCTTTCCGGCTAGATCTATCCGTCTGCCATGCTGTTCGCCGTCCGACTGTGTCTGTTCGTCTCGTAAATTTTTGACTGCCTACGTCTCAACAATGGTTCTTTTGTCTCGCCGCCCGCTTTGTCGCGGTGTATGCTTTATATAGTCTAATAATGAGTTCTTTACTTTGCAATTATAACAATGGATTAATTACTAATTACTACAATATAAATATATATATATATATATATATATATATATATATATACATATATACATATGCTGTGAAGAAGTGAAATGTAGTTGTAAAAAAAATCAACACAATTTATTACAAGATTCATTTTAATATCATATCATATCCCTTTATGAAATTATCTATTTTTTATTCTGGAGATTTATTTCATTACATTACGAAGGGTGTTTCATAATGGTAATTACAGACATCTAGGGGTTGTAGAGGGGACTTAGTAGATAAAGTTTTAATCAGGAACCCATGCCCGAAATGTAATAATTGAATGCAAAATAACTTTGAATATTGATAGAGTTCAAATCTCCCGCTTCACTATACGCAAACAAAATGAACTGAGAGCGACTGCTGCTGATATCGTGTGTAATTGTCGAGCTGCATCACGGGGGCAGTACCGCAGGGATCAGTCCTTGGTTCCATCCTATGGAATGGAATGTACGACGGAGTCTTTTGTCTCCACATGTCAGAAGAAGCCAAAGTATTTGGTTTTGCCGACGACATTGCGGTGGTCGTAGTTGCGAAGCACCTAACTCAGATGGTACCACGAAAGTTTTTCGCATCGCCACTCAATCACATTGCATTTTTGTCAGAATACGGAAACGGCTGCGAGAAACAAGTACCTTCGAAGCAAGGAGGGTTGACTGGTGTCCCACGGACGATTCGCACTCTCTACTTTGAAGTAGAAGTACGTCATCACGAAGAAGAGAAAACGTTTGTGATACATGCAGTGTGCAGCTCACCAATTTCTCACGATATAAGCAGTCGCCACTCGGCCCATTTTGTCTTCCTATCGTAAAGCAGGAGATTTGAAATCAATTCGATCTTCAAACTTATGTTGAATCCAAATGGTACATTTCCGGACATGGGATTCCTTACCAAAATTTTATCTACGAAGTTCCCTCTACAACTCCAAGAAGTCTGTAATAGGAATTCTGAAACATCCTGTGTATTCAAATCAATTACTTAATTTAAATCCATGTTTTTATTATCAGCATTAACTTATCAATGTCATAGTCACTTGTCGATCTGACTTTCTGTTCTTATTTCAGGTGGCAGGAGCAATAATGACTTATGAGGTAGTGCTTCTGCAGTTCAGTAATCAACAAGGCACATTCAATGAAACTCAAGGTCACTAAATTAATAGTCTAAATTTCATAAATAAATTAATGGGAACTTATTATTTTATCCATATATTCATCAATTAAAATTTGAACGTTTCCCAATTTGAGAAAATGCCAAACGAATCAAGTTGTGGATCACTAGTTGAACAAAACAGTGAGAAACGCGAATTATTCATTCACCCAAAGATTATAATTAATTTTGACTTTGTACTGGCACGGTTTTCCCCTCTTTAAAACGTGGCTGGCGACGGACGGATCAGGGGAGTGGGGGACGGAGCCGGTGGTGAAAGTAGTGAGTGGAAGAGCCTAATTGAAGCTGACAGAAAAGTGGAATCTGGGATCATCATCAAAGAAAGTGAACGTGTAATGATTTTTTATTCCGGAAATATAGCTTATTATAGTTTAAGTTATTCTGTTGCTCTTTACGCTCCCTGTATCCCGCAGGCGTCGCCCAACGATCCACAGGCATTAATTTTAAATTGTGCCCAAATGACGGCGCAATCATTGATAGCAGATTCTCTTCCTTTTCTAATTCCATTCTAAATCGTATGTATGTTGGAGTGGACATTCCCTTTCCTCGAAATTCGTATTCGGAGGTATACAGGAAACCAACCTATACGGATCTTTACCTGCACGCACAGAGCTTCCGCCATCCCTGTTCAGAAAAAAGTTGTACTGACCATGCTAATACACAGGGCCAAAGCGATATCTGATACAGACAACCTTCCTGCAGAAATTGATATAAAGTACGTTTCGCTCATATAGGTATTCTCAAAGAATTAATATGACTTTTTCTGGTAAAAACAGAAAGAATACAGTTTTGTCCGTTGGTATAGGGGTACTTAGGGTGCGAATATAGCGGATTGGCAAAGCTCGAGGTTAGAAGACAGGCGACCAGTAAACAAAGGGCCTCGTCTCGTGGTCAAAATATAAACAAGGAGGTTCACAGTGAATTTCGTAAATGTTACAAGTTTGTTAACAATTAGCGACGCAAAACTGGACGATAATTTATTTACATATTCTTTTACAGTTTTATGAACAAGAAAAATTTTATTCTTTAAACGTGTAATGGAATATATATCGCATATTGGAATTATTTTAATAGTTATAATAATTTTAATGAATAACAAAAATGGCCAATTCAGACAAAAAATTGATAATATAAATACCACACAACGTTTCTGGGATCTTTGTCCCTTTCGTCAGATGCGAAGAAGAGCCTAGAGCGGCCCAAATGAACTTTTCAGTTGATAAAACTCAAAAGCGACGAAAACGCAACGTCATTGGGAGAGCCGAAAGGTTAGAGTAACAATAAGGGAGCAACGACAATGAAAAACAGAAAGTTTAGCGTAATAATAAGGGATCGTAGCAATTATTGAGTTTAATTGTATCTTTTTGTATATTAATAGCTGTGATGTTTGATTTAATGTGAAGCATCACTGAAATGAGTCTAGAATTGTACCTGCTGTCAATGTCTAAAATCTTTATTGCATTTTGGCAATAAAAATGTTTGTTTAGAATTGATGATATGTTTGGATACTACAGATTGTTGATCAATGGGAAGTTTGATATTAGATATATGTTCTTTGATACGTGTATTAAGGGAACGTTTTGTTTGCCCTATGTAGCAGGAATTACAATTACAGCAAGAGATTTTGTAAACAACACAATGTTTGCTGTAGGTGTCAAGTGGGTCCTTGTGGTTTTTAATCACGTAGGAAAGGGTATTAGTGGATCTGTAAATGATGGATATTTGATATTCTTTGAATATTTGGATAAATTTGTGATGCAGAAATTTGTAAGAAGGGAGTACGATAAAAAATTTGGCTTGAGGTGTCTGAGGACGATTGACAGTAGGATATTGGATTTTGTTCAATCTGTTGTTTATGTGTTCAATAATAAAATTTTAAGGGTACTCATTGAAGATTAAAGTGTTTCGGAAAATATTTAAGTTGTGTTGATATAACTTGAAGTTAGAAAGTAATATAGCTCTGTCTACATGATTGTATACTATAGCCCACTTTTGGTTTGGAGGATTATCAGAAAGATAACTGAGAACACGTCCAGAGTATATAGGTTTTCTGTACCAATTGGTGGTAATGGAAGTATTATGAATGGATACAATGTCATCAATGAAATTAATAGAACGGTAAAATTCAAGTTCATGTGCGAATTGTAAGTTGAGATGATAATTATTGAAAGTATTGACTATAAGGTTGATTTTAAAAATATTAATACAAAAAATATCATCCACATATCTGATGTAGAAAAGAGGTTGGACAGGAAGTAGAATTTTCTAAATCTCTCATGACTATCTCAGCAAAAAAAGGACTAAGGGAGCTTCCCATGGGGGAACCTTGGATTTGATTATAGTTAATCTGATTAAACTTGAAATAAGTAGAATTGAGTAGATATCATATAATAATGCATATTCATTATTTTCAATCAGACGTAATTTTTTTTCATATTATTATCATAATTTTATTCAAATTTAAAATGTTGCTTTCATTTTAATTCTGTGAGCGTGCAATTAGGTGAATCAGCTGGCAGATGATAGACGGAAATCCATGAGCGAATTAGTGAATCTACTGTGGCTAATATTCTAAAGTAAAAATATAAGATAATGTTACCACAAATTTTAAATAGCCGGAAATAATGTTTATTTTAACGTCAACAGAATTGCTGCAAGAAAAAGCAATAAAAGAAAAGAAGTCACAGAAATGTTTAAAATTTTCTTGTCCATATCTCCAATGCTATTGAGGTAAATTTTATTGTTTTATAAAATTTAATTTAATGACGTACTATACCACAAAGAGAAATGTCAGTAAATTGTTTTCATTGCTATTAGTGTTCTCGAAATGCTTTGAAATATAGAAAGACAGACAAATAAGTTTATTTACATGTAATTGTAATAGTCAATATTGGAAAACGACAGGTTCTGATATCAGAAATTCAAAAAATTTACATATCATACAGTAAATAATTGCATTAAAAGTTTGACAAAAATCTAATTTTTACAGTCTTAACATCACAACTCAACTAGATTCTGAATTACTATTCGTGCCAAGTAATAATGAAAAGCTCTTTTAAAGTGTTTGTCTTGGAGCTCTTTTACTGTATAACTAGCTGGTTGTCCGGCGTTGCCTGAGATGTCACATTTATCCATCACCCTCGATTTGACTACAATCTAGGTAGCTTTTGAATTATTTTTATGTAACGCAACTATCCCTAATTTTATTCACCTCCAATTCCGAAGGGGGTTGAACTCATTGACCCTGAAAAAGTTTCATTATACGAAAATATCGCCCTTTGAAAATAATGTCCACCCCCGAAACTGTGGGTTTAACAAAAAGTATATTTTCCACGCAAAAATTGTCCAGTTACAATGTATGAAAATTTCCACTCCCTTTCAGCCCCACACGTGGGGGTTAAACTGCAAGTTGAACGTCATAATTAAGCTCAGATTCATCCATAACCCCGGATCAAACCCAAATATCGACTTTTTGCGTTATTTTTATGTAATATTTATGTAATATTACCCTTCATGGTTCTCTCCTCCAAAGCCGATAGGGGTTGTATACACAGAATATATTTTAAAATATTATGAGTCTCATTTACCCCAAAAATTATTTATTCGACGCAAATATCAGCAAGTAAACATTTTTTAAAATTTTTACCCCACCCACGTCCGCCCAGCCCTCCACGCGTTACCCAGGTTGTCGTAAATAAATTCAGTGACATCCATAACCCCGATTTGTCTCGAATCTCGGTTGTTTTCGCGTTATTTTCTTGTAACTACCCTCCACCAACACCCCTACCCGTGCTCCCCTCCAATACCGAAAGGGGTTGAAATTATTCACAATGAAAGTCGTAGAAATACTATCAATCTAACCTCAGCCCCAACAATAACCCTGGATTTGACTACAATATCGATTGTTTTTCGTTATTTTTATGTAATGCCACTCCACCCGCACCCTTAAGTGTGCTCCCCTCCCAAGCCCGAAAGGGTTTGAAATTATACGCTAAGAACACGTAGAGAAATTTTATGAATCTCATTGTTTCCAAAATATATTTATTCAATACAAAAACCTGCCGATTAAAATGCTTGAAAAGTTCTACCCCTGCCCACAGCCGCTCAATCCCTCCAACCACATCCCACACCCGTATGTTTCTCACATAAACTCAGCGACATCTATAAACAGTTTTGACTCGAATTACGGTTGTTTTCACGTTATTTTCTTGTATCTTCCCTCCACTACCACTCATAAGCATGCTCCCCTGTCATGCCGAAAGGTGTTGAAATTTTGCAAACAATATCGGTAAATATATTATCAACGTCATTGACCCCGACAATTATTTATTCCACGCAAGTATCGAACAATTAACGTGTTTGAAAAATTCCACCCCCGCTTGAGGAAGTTAAATGACAAGTTTAAACTTCTTATCTTATAAATAAAGCAGAGTGTTTGTATATATATATATATATATATATATATATATATATTTGTTTGTATGTTCCTTATACAAATCTACACCAGTGGAGAAAATTTCACCAAATTTCGTACACGTGTTCTTTGCGACCAGGAAACAAACACTGTCGGGGTGAGACGCGTCTACCACCCCCAGAAGCGGGGATGCACGGGGGTTGAAATATTTAAACATGCTAAAACAGCCGATATTTTAGTCGAATAATAATTTTTAGGAGTCCAATATATTAATGGTGTTTCTACCGACGTTTTCTGAATAAAATTTTCATCCCCTACAGCCTATATAAAGGGCACCCTTAGGGTTTGGGGTGGAGAATACAAATCTATACCGGTGGATCAAATTACACCAAATTTCGTACACGTGTTCTTTGCGACCAGGAAAACAACACTGTCGGGGTGAGACGCGCCTACCACCCCAAGAAGCGGGGGTGGACGGGGGTGGAAATATTTGAACATGCTAAAACAGTCGATATTTCAGTCGGATAAATATTTTTAGGGGTCAAAGATATTTATAGTCTTTCCACTGATGATATCTGAATATAATTTTCAACCTCTACACCACGGGAAAAGAGCACCCCTAGCGTTTGGGGTGGAGAATACAAATCTACACCGCTGGAGCAAATTTCACCAAATTTCGTACACGGGTTCTTTGCGACCAGGAAAACAACACTGTCGGAGTGAAACGCGTCTACCAACCCCAGAAGCGGGGGTGGACGGGGGTTGAAATACTTAAACATGCTAAAACAGCAGGTATTAGATTTGGATAAATATTTTCGGGGTCAAACATATTGATTGTGTTTCTACCGATGTTATCTGAATATAATATTCATCTCCCACGCCCTGGGAAAAGGGCACCCGTAGGGTTTGGGGTGGAGTTGCTTTACAGAAATATAACGCGAATACAACCGAGTTTGGAGTCAAAACGAAGGTTATGGATGTCAGTGAGTTTATTTCGGATAAATATTTTTAATTCCCCATTTAACCCGAAAGGGTGTGGGTTGGAAGGGAAGACAAATAGTCAGTTCTTGCGCGTTCTTGGAGGAGAATTACGTGAATACTATTTCAACGGATGTTGTTGAAAATATAAATCCCTTTCGACATTAGTGGTGAGCTTGCTTAGGGCTGGGGGTGAGAATTTTCTATTATTCTAAAACTGCCAAAATGTTATGTGTTTATGGGTAAACTAGATTGATAGTGTTTCTACCGATGTGATATGAGTAAAAATTCAACCCTTTCCACCTCGGGAAAGTAGCAGATTTAGGGGTGGTGTTGTTCATACTATTTTAATCGATGTTGTTTCCATTAAAAACGACGTTTAATCAAAAATAAAAGTGCTTCAGAACCATTGCTTTTTATACTCTTTTAAAAAGTTTTTCTATTAACAAATAATTACGGACAAATACATGTAACAAAAACTATACATGCTAACGTAGTTTATAATTTAGTTTACTACAACTTCAATGAAAATATTATCCACGTAATCTACATTATTAGAACAATTGTTCTCAAAATCCTAAACCATATAATCCAATCCATTAATAATCCCTTTTCTACCAGAACGAAAGGGCTTAATATAAATAATTATTACACCTAATCTTATAAATAAAAATGAGTGTATGTATGTATGTATGTTTGTATGTTTGTATATTTGTATGTTTGTATATTTGTATCTTCGTTATACAAATCTACACCGCTGGAGAAAATTTCACCAAATTTCGTACACGTGTTCTTTGCGACCAAGAAACAAACACTGTCGGGGTGAGACGCGTCTACCACCCCGAGAAGCGGGGGTTGACGGGGTGGAAATATTTAAACATGCTAAAACAGTCGATATTTCAGTCGGATAAATATTTTTAGGGGTCACAGATATTGATAGTGTTTCTACCGACTGTTGGGGTGAGACGCGTCTACCACCCGCAGAAGCGGGTCGGGATTATCAGTAGAGCACTTTTAGGTGTTGGGTGGAGGAACGCTGCAATAAAATAACGCGAATACAACCGAGATTGGAGTCAAATCCAAGGTTATGGATGTCGTCCAGTTCACTTATAGCATCAAATTGGCCATTTAGCCCCGAGGGGCGGGAGTGGATGGGATGCAAATTTTCTAACATTTTAAATCATCGATATTAGCGTGGAATAAATAAATGCCGGGACCATTGACGTTGATAGTATTTCTACCGATGTTGTTTGTAGGCATGATAGGGATGGGGCTGGAGGGGCTTTCCTTGAAAATGACGGGAAAACAACCGAGATTCAAGTCAAATCGAAGGTAATGGATGTCCCTGAATTTATTTATGACAATCTGGACAACGCGCGGGTTTCGGCTGGGTTGGGATGAGTAGACCGACTGCTTTTTGCGTCGATTAAATATATTTCGGGATAAATTATATTAATAAAAATTCCCTACATGTTCTCTGTGTACAATTTCAACCCCTTTCGGACTCATAAGGGTGCACCCTTAAGGGTGGGCGTGAAGTAGCAATACATAAAAAGAAACCAGAAACTATCGAGATTGTCACTGAGTTTAATTAATTTCCTTGAAAATAACGGGAAAACAACCGAGATTCGAGTCAAATCCAAGGTAATGGATGTCGCTGAATTTATTTATGACAATCTGGACAACGCGCGGGTATCGGCTGGGTTGGGATGAGTTGACCGGCTGTTTTTTGCGTCAATTAAATATATTTCGGGATGAATTAGTTTAATAAAATTTCCCTACATGTTCTCTGTGTATAATTTCAACCCCTTTCGGACTCGGAAGGGTGCACCCTTAAGGGTTGGCATGGAAGTAGCATTAATTTAAAATAAACCAGAAACTATCAGGATTGTCACTGAGTTTAATTATGACATTAAACTTGACCGATTAAGTCCCCGAAGCGGGAGTGTTCGGGGGTGAAAAATTTCAAATATGTTAAACGGTTGATATTTGCGATAATTATTTCCTCGGGTTAATTACTTTGATAGTATTTATACCGATGTTGTTTGTGTATAATTTAAGCCCTGTGAGGGGAGCAAGCTTAGGGGTTGGGTGGAGGTACGTTAAATAAAATCCCGCAAAAACAACCGAGATTGGAATCAATTCCGAGCTTATGAATGTCGCTGAATCTAATTGTGACAACCTGGGTAACGCGACGGGTTTGGGAGGTGTTGGGCGGGGGAATAAATTTTCAGACAATGTAACCGGCCGATTTTTGTGTGGAATACATTCTTTTTCATTATCGCATAATTGTGGGGGTGGTCATCTTCTAACATGTAAAAACGGCCGATATATTTAGTCAATGACTTTATCCCCCTTCGGCATGGGAGGTCAGCACATTTAGGGATAGAGTTCGAGGAGCTTTACATAAAAATATTTCAAAAATAACCAAAATTGGAGTCTTATCTATGGTTATAGATAAATAACATATCGGGCAACGCCGAAAACCCGGATAGTCTAATAAATAAAGCAGAGAGTTTGTATATTTGTATGTTCCGTATACAAATTTTATTGCGTGGACAGATTTCAACAAAAATTGGTATATATATTCTGCCAAAATCGAGAACCAATACTGTGGGGGTGAGAAACCCCTAGAATAAACGTGGAAATAATTATAGTTGAAATAAGTTACGAATTAGTGTTAAATTACTGCGCGCCAAGAGACGGTGACGTCATTGGAAAAACATTGACGCATCATAAAAAATATAGTTCTGTATTTCGTAATGAAATAAAGCAGAAATATTTTGATTGAATAAAAAGTATAACTTTTTCCAGTAATACTCCATCGAATAGATAAAAAACAATACGAAATACTTTACCATCTTTGCTCAATGCTAATTTGGAAAAGTTAATTACGCCGCCGTACTTAAAAAAGCCAATATGGCGCCTTATAATACATTCAAATATGTGTCGGCCGAGATTTTAAAGTTTCATAATATAACGTACTATTGTATCCTGTATAATATTTCAGAAGATAATAAGATTTGTCTAACGTACGACTGCTGAATTATGTGTTTGTAACTATAAAGGTATTCAAAATGACGTACGGAACTCCGAAAGTTTTTATGGTCGTTATTCAATTAATGGACTCTCAATCAAAGGTATGTACAGAAATAGGAACATTTAAATTGAATTAAAGGTACAATTAATTGTACTTTACGCAACGTATTTCTATAAATTTGTATAAATGTAAACAAATTATTGCGTGCAATTTGTGTCGTGACACAAAAATTTTAGGTTAGGATAGCAGTATTTGTTTTCCATTTTTGAGATCGACGTTATAGATGTTCAATTTCTGAGAAATGAAGCTGAGCAAAAATATTTTGATTGAATAATAAGTATAATTAAATCTACCAATACCACATCGAGTGATAAATAAAATTCATTATCAAAGGTTATACAATCCATGGCATTAATTTTCTTTTAAATAACTTGACTTTTGACGTGGAATATATAACGGGATCAGAGACCAATATGTTGCCAAATTATATCTTGCAATACGCACTGGAAGATACATAGAATTATGATAAAACCGATACATAAATGTTCAAAATTGATATTTTTCTATTGAAGACAGTGTATTTCGTAACGTTTTGTATTAATTTTAAACAATGCTACCAACTGCAGACAGCTAAAACAACCAAATAGTTTATTTTCATTATATCTTGCAATACGCACGGGAAGATACATATAATTATGGTAAGAACAATACTTAAATATTAAAAACTAATATTTTTCTATTAAAGAAAGCGTATTTCGTAATGTTTTGCACTAATTTTATACTATGCTGCCAACTGCAGATTGCTAAAACCACCAAATAGTTTATTTTCAGATGGAAAAATTATATATCTACAAATTTAGTAATTGTTTTAAATACTGTATATATATATATATATATATATATATATATATACACTATTTAAAACTAGCTAAAAAGAAGCTATATATATATATATGTAGCTTCTATTATATAAAATTGCCTTATGCGGGTATGTATGTGTGTATACATGTGGGTATGTATATGGGTATGTCCCGCTTACAAATCTACACCCTCGAAGCATTTTCACCAAATTTCGTACACGTGTTCTTTGCGACAGGGAAACAAATATTGTGCGGGTGTAACACGCCTACCACCCCCAGGAGCATGGGTGGACTGTGGTGGAAACCTTTAAACATGCTAAAATGTCCGATATTTGCGTTCGGGTCAAATCAAAGGTAATGGATGTCGCTGAGTTCATTTATGACAATCTGGGCAACGCGCGGTTGTAGGATTGGGTAGGAAGGGTTGGGCGGAGGGTAGAACTTTTAAAATAACCGAATTTTGTATCAAATAAATATATTTCGGGAACAATGATATTCATAAAATTTCCCTACATGTTCTCCGAGTTTAATTTCAACCCATTTCGGGCTTGGGAGGGATGCGCCCTTAAGGGTAAGGGTGGACGGGCGTTACAAGAAAATAACGCGAATACAACCGAGATTGGAGTCAAACCAAAGGTAATGGATGTCGCCGTGTTCAATTATGACATTCAATTGGCCTTTTAACCCCAAGGGTTGGGGTAGACGGGGGTGTAAAACAGCAGATGTTTAGGCAGATAAAAATTTTTGGGATCAAAGAGATAGATAGTAATTTAATCGATGTTATTTGAGTATGGTTTCAACCCCTTACATCATGGAAAAGGAGCACTCTTAGGGGGTGAGGGTGGACGGGCATTATAAATAAATAACGCGAGTAAAACCAATATTACAGTCAAACCCAGGTTTCTGGGTGTCACAAAATGTAATTATGATATTCAATTGCTCACTTAACCCCCAGGGGCGGGAGAGGATGGGGTTGAAAATTTTCAAACATGTTAAAAGATCTATATTAACGGAAAATATTTTTTTTCAAGGTTAATTAATTTATAGTATTTATATCCATTTTATGTATTACAATTTCAACCTCTTGCGACATGAGGGTGAAGAACGCTTAGGGGAGGGGGGGAGACGTGTGTTACAAGAAAATAACTTGAAAACAACCAACATTCGACTGAGTCGAACGTAATTAGTGTCGCTGAGTTAATTTATGACAATTTGAGCAACGCGCAGGGTTGGGCTGGACTAGGGTGGGAGGGTTTGGGTGGAGGTGAGTGGAGAATACAAATTTTAAAGGAACTTAAGCGGCTGAATTTTGCAACGATTACATATATTTCTGGAACAATGAGATTATTAAAATCTCACTACACGTTCTCTGAGTTTAATTTGAATCCCTTTCGGGATTGAGAGGGAGCTCACATTAGGGGTGGGGGTCAACGTGTGTTAAAAATAAATAACGAGATTAGAGTCAAATACAGGGTTATGAATGTCACTGAGTTTAATTATGACATTTAATTTGTCATTTAACTCCCGAGGAGTGGTGTTTGACGGGAGTGGAAATATTGAAACATTAAATCACGACCGATATTAGAAGTGAATAATATTTTCAGGGTTAATTAGATTTAAAGTAATTCTACCCAAGTTGTGTGTGTAAAAATTGAACCCTTCTTTCGGCATAAGGGCGATGCATGGGGGTAGAGGGCACCGACAAGAAAAAAACGAGTCAAATCGAAGGATGTCGCTGAATGTATTTATGACATTCTGGACAACGCGTGAGGGGTGGGCTGAGGTGGGAGGAGTTGGGTGAGTTTATTTATGACATTCTGGACAACGCGTGAGGGGTGGGCTGAGGTGGGAGGAGTTGGGTGAATTTTTAAAAAAAATGTTGACCGGTCGTTATTAAATATATTTCTGGATCAATTTGATTAATAAAATTTCTCTACATTTTCTCCGCGTATAATTTCAACCCCTTTTGGGATTGGGAATGGAGCTTCCCTTAAGGGTGGGGGTGGAGTGTAATTACAATATAATGATGCAAAAACAATCGAAATTGGAGTCGAACTCACGGTCATGGATGTCAATGAGTTTAATTATTACACTCAACTAATCATTTAACTCTCCCCAAGGAAGGGTTGGCGGGGGTGTTAATTTTAAAACATGTTTAACGGTCCAGTTTTGAAAGGAATGAATATCTATCGAGGTCAATGTACTGATAATATTTCTACCAATTCTGTTTTTAATTTAAACCTCTTAAGGACGTGAAAGATCCCACTTAGGGGTGGGGGTATGAGGGGCGTTACAAGAAAATAAATCCCAGATTGGAGTCAAATTCAAGTTATGGATGTCACTGAGTTTATTTATGACAACCATTGAGAAAGTGACTGGGGGTGGTAAGTTCTGGGCGGGGGTATAAATTTTCAGAAATGTATAATGGCCGATATTTGCGTGAAATAAATATTTTACGCAGGCAATGTCATTGATAGTATTTCTACCGATTTTGATTGAGTATAATTTCAACACCTTACGGCATGGTAGGGAAGTATGCGTAGACATGGAGGTGTGTTTCATAAAACTAACCTCAAAAAACGAGATTCGAGTCACTTGGCAACATGGGCAATGCGCGAGATTTGGTGGGGGTGTGCGGGGGTGTGAGGGGCCTCGCGGAGTTGGGCGCGGGAGGAAATTTTCAAACATTTTAAACGGTCGATATTTGTGTTAAATAATTATTTCCCGGGGTTCATGACATTGATAGTATTTTTACCTATGTTGTTTGTGTACAATTTCAACTCATGTGAGGGGAGCAAGGTTAGCGGTTGGGGTGGAATTACGTTAAATAAAAATAACGCTAAAACAACCCAGATTCGAATCAATTCAGAAACTATGAATGTCGCCGAGTCTAATTTGGACGGGTTTGGGAGGTGGTGGGCGGGGGTTGAAATTTCCAAACTATGTAATCGGTCGATTTTTGCGTGGAATAAATTGTAGTAATTAGTAATTAATCCATTGTTATAATTGCAAAGTAAAGGACTCATTATTGGAGTATATAAAGCGTGCACCGCGACACAGGGCGGCGAGACACAAAGAGTACATTGTTAAGACGTACGCAGTCAAAAATCTACGAGACGAACAGCAGTCAACGAGGAGAGACGAGTGTAGTTGGAAGTCAGACGCGGGCAGATGTTCATCGAGTAAAGAGTGGCAGCCAAAACCTTATTAAGAGTGGTGTGGCACACAGAATTTCATCGAGTAAAGTTTGGACATATAATTCGATCAAGTAAAGGTCGCAGGAAAGTTTCTCAATAAGTAAAGCCACAAACAGTAACCTAATAAGTCATGCCGCAGTAAATACTCAATAAGTAAAGAGACCGTCACCAATGTCATCGAGAGAAAGTTGGTAATAATCTGACTGACCATTAATTCGGAAGGAGCAGCCGTTTCCAGCTGAGAGAACCTAAAGTTTCGACAGTGTTTTGTAACCAATTTAAATTCAGTGATATCCCCAAAAACGTGTGCACAGAAAGCCCCAAAATTGAGACCTGGTCGGCCGTAAGTAAAAAAACTCTAAAATTTATTTGTAAACCATTTCTTTAAGATACGTCAGATCGTTCTTCAATTATTTCTTTTCTTTAATTATTCATTTCTTTAATTGTTTTGTTAGTAAATTTAAATTCAATCTGTAATCTTATTGTCATCCGCAAAAAAAATTGTCGAGGTTTAGACGAATTAAATTCAATAAAGACTAAATGTAATTATAAATTAATGTAAATTCAAGTCACCCATTTATCAAACCCAGTAAAGACCCTGAGATTCTAAATATTATTGTGTAATTTTTTATATTGTATTTAAAACTTTAATAAATTTGATTAATTGTTTCCCTTAACATTCTTTTTAATTATTTAGACGCCTTTTTAATCTGTTTATTACAAAATACTGTTTGATTATCGCACATTTGTGGGGGTGGTCATCTTCTAACATGTATAAACGGCCGATATATTATGTCAATGAGTTCAACCTCCTTCGGCATCGGAGGGTGCACATTTAGGGATAGGGTTCGTGGATCGTTACATAAATATAGCGCAAAAGCAACCGAAATTGGAGACATATTGGGGATTATAGATAAATGACATCTCAGGCAACGCCGAGCACCCAGCTAGTCTTATAAATAAAAAAGAGTGTATGTATGTTTGTATGTTCGTTATACAAATCTACACCGGTAGAGCAAATTTCACCAAATTTCGAACACGTGTTCTTTACGACCTGAAAACAAACACTGTCGGGGTGAGACATGTCTACCACCCCCAGAAGCGGGGGTGCACGGGGGTTGAAATATTTAAACATGCTAAAACAGTCGATATTTCAGTCGAATAAATATTTTTAGGGGTCAAAGATATTTATAGTCTTTCCACTGATGATATCTGAATATAATTTTCAACCTCTACACCCCGGGGAAAGAGCACCCGTAGCGTTTGTGGTGGAGAATACAAATCTACACCGCTGGAGCAAATTTCACCAAATTTCGTACACGGGTTCTTTGCGACCAGGAAAACAACACTGTCGGGATGAGACGCGTCTACCAACCCCAAAAGCGGGGGTGGACGGGGATTGAAATACTTAAACATGCTAAAACAGCAGGTATTAGATTTGGATAAATATTTTCGGGGTCAAACATATTGTTTGTGTTTCTACCAATGTTATCTGAATATAATATTCATCTCCTACGCCCTGGGAAAAGGGCACCCTTATGGTTTGGGGTGGGGTTGCTTTACAGAAAAATAACGCGAATACAACCGAGTTTGGAGTCAAATCGAAGGTTATGGATGTCAGTGAGTTTATTTCGGATAAATAGTTTAATTGCCCATTTAACCCGAAAGGATGGGGGTTGGAAGGGAAGATAAATAGTCAGTTCTTGCGCGTTCTTGGAGGAGAATTACGTGAATACTGTTTCAACGGATGATGTTGAAAATATAAATCCCTTTCGACATTAGTGGTGAGCTTGCTTAGGGCTGGGGGTGAGAATTGTCTATTATTCTAAAACTGCCAAAATGTTATGTGTTTATGGGTAAACTAGATTGATAGTGTTTCTACCGATGTGATATGTGTAAAAATTCAACCCTTTCCACCTCGGGAAAGTAGCAGATTTAGGGGTGGTGTTGTTCATACTATTTTAACCGATGTTTTTTCCATTAATAACGACGTTTATTCAAAAGTAAAAGTGTTTCAGAACCATTGCTTTCTATACTCTTTTAAAAAGTTTTTATATTATAAATTGTAATAAACATAATTTTACATTTATTCCGTAATTGAAGTTGTATTATTAAGAAGAAATAAAGCAACAAATAATCACGGACAAATACATGTAACAAAAACTCTACATGCTAACATAGTTTATAATTTAGTTTACTACAAATTCAATGAAAATATTATCCACGTAATCTACATTATTAGAACAGTTGTTCTCAATATCCCAAACCATATAAATCAATCCAATAATAATCCCTTTTCTACCATAACGAAAGGGCTTAATATAAATAATTATTACACGTAATCTTCTTATAAATAAAAAAGAGTGTATGTATGTTTGTATGTTTGTTTGTATGTTTGTATGTTTGTATGTTTGTATGTTTGTATGTTCGTTATACAAATCTACACCGGTTGAGCAAATTTCAACATTTTTCGTACACGTGTTCTTTACGACCAGGAAACAAACACTGTTGGGGAGAGACATTTCTACCACCCCCAGAAGCGGGGGTGCACGGGGGTTGAAATATTTAATCATGCTAAAACAGCCGATATTTTAGTCGGATAATAATTTTTAGGGGTCCAAGATATTTATGGTATTTCTACCGATGTTTTCTGAATAAAATTTTCATCCCCTACACCCTGGGAAAAGGGCACCCTTAGGGTTTGGGGTGGAGAATACAAATCTATACCGGTGGATCAAATTTCACCACATTTCATACACGTGTTGTTTGCGACCAGGAAAACAACACTGTCGAGGTGAGACGCGCCTACTACCCTCTGAAGCGGGGGTGGACGGGGGTGTAAATATTTGAACATGCTAAAACAGTCGATATTTCAGTCGGATAAATATTTTTAGGGGTCAAAGATATTTATAGTCTTTCTACTGATGATATCTGAATATAATTTTCAACCTCTACACCCTGGGGAAAGAGCACCCCTAGCGTTTGGGGTGGAGAGTACAAATCCACACCGCTGGAGCAAATTTCACCAAATTTCTTACACGGGTTCTTTGCGACCAGGAAAACAACACTGTTGGGGTGAGACGCGTCTACCAACCCCAGAAGCGGGGGTGGACGGGGGTGAACGGGGGTTGAAATACTTAAACATGCTAAAACAGCAGGTATTAGATTTGGATAAATATTTTCGGGGTCAAAGATATTGATTGTGTTTCTACCGATGTTATCTGAATATAATATTCATCTCCTACGCCCTGGGAAAAGGGCACCCTTAGGGTTTGGGGTGGAGTTGCTTTACGGAAAAATAACGCGAATACAACCGAGTTTGGAGTCAAATCGGAGGTTATGGATGTCAGTGAGTTTACTTCGGGTTAAATATTTTTAATTGCCCATTTAACCTGAAAGGGTGGGGGTTGGAAGGGAAGATAAATAGTCAGTTCTTGCGCGTTCTTGGAGGAGAATTACGTGAATACTATTTCAACGGGTGTTGTTGAAAATATAAATCCCTTTAGACATTAGTGGTGAGCTTGCTTAGGGCTGGGGGTGAGAATTGTCTATTATTCTAAAACTGCCAAAATTGTTATGTGTTTATGGGTAAACTAGATTGATAGTGTTTCTACCGATGTGATATGAGTAAAAATTCAACCCTTTCCACCACGGGAAAGTAGCAGATTTAGGGGTGGTGTTGTTCATACTATTTTAACCTATGTTGTTTCCATTAATAACGACGTTTAATCAAAAATAAAAGTGTTTCAGAACCATTGCTTTTTATACTCTTTTAAAAAGTTTTTATATTATAAATTGTTATAAACATAATTTTACATTTATTCCGTAATTGAAGTTGTATTATTGAGAAGAAATAAAGCAACAAATAATCACGGACAAATACATGTAACAAAAACTCTACATGCTAATTTATTAAAACAATTGTTCTCAAAATCCTAAACCATATAAATCAATCCATTAATAATCCCTTTTCTACCAGAACGAAAGGGCTTAATATAAATAATTATTACACTTAATCTTATAAATAAAAATGAATGTATGTATGTATGTATGTATATTTCTATGTTTGTATATTTGTATGTTTGTATATTTGTATGTTCGTTATACAAATCTACACCGCTGGAGAAAATTTCACCAAATTTCGTACACGTGTTCTTTGCGACCAGGAAACAAACACTGTCGGGGTGAGACGCGTCTACCACCCCCAGAAGCGGGGTTGGACGGGGGCGGAAATATTACACTGTCGTGGTGAGACGCGTCTACCACCCCCAGAAGCGGGGGTGGACGGGGGTTGATATATTTAAACATGCTAAAACAGTCTATATTTCAGTCGGATAAATATTTTTAGGGGTCACAGATATTAATAGTGTTTCTACCGACTACTGGGGTGAGACGCGTCTACCACCCCGAGAAGCGGGTCGGGATTATCAGTAGAGAACTTTTAGGTGTTGGGTGGAGGAACGCTGCAATAAAATAACGCGAATACAACCGAGATTGGAGTCATATCCAAGGTTATGGATGTCGCCCAGTTCAATTATAGCATCAAATTGGCCACTTAGCCCCAAGGGGCGGTAGTGGATGGGATGGAAATTTTCTAACATGTTAAATCATCGATATTAGCGTGGAGTAAATAAATGCCGGGACCATTCACGTTGATAGTATTTCTACCGATGTTGTTTGTAGCCATGATAGGGGTGGGGGTGGAAGCGATTTCCTTGAAAATAACGGGAAAACAACCGAGATTCGAGTCAAATCGAAGGTAATGGATGTCGCTGAATTTATTTATGACAATCTGGACAACGCGCGGGTATCGGCTGGGTTGGGATGAGTTGACCGGCTGATTTTTGCGTCGATTAAATATATTTCGGGATGAATTAGATTAATAAAATTTCCCTACATGTTCTCTGTGTATAATTTCAACCCTTTTCGGACTCATAAGGGTGGGCGTGAAGTAGCATTACATAAAAAGAAACCAGAAACTATCGGGATTGTCACTGAGTTTAATTAATTTCCTTGAAAATAACGGGAAAACAACCAAGATTCGAGTCAAATCGAAGGTAATGGATGTTGCTGAATTTATTTATGACAATCTGGACAACGCGCGGGTATCGGCTGGGTTGGGATGAGTTGACCGGCCGTTTTTTCGTCATTTAAATATATTTAGGGATGAATTAGATTAATAAAATTTCCCTACATGTTCTCTGTGTATAATTTCAACCCCTTTCGGACTCGGAAGGGTGCACCCTTAAGGGTTGGCGTGGAAGTATCATTAGATAAAAATAAACCAGAAACTATGAGGATTGTCACTGAGTTTAATTATGACATTAAACTTGACCGTTTAAGTCCCCGAAGCGGGAGTGGTCGGGGGTGAAAAATTTTAAACATGTTAAACGGTCGATATTTGCGATAATTATTTCCTGGGGTTAATTACTTTGATAGTATTTATACCGATTTTGTTTGTGTATAATTTAACCCCTGTGAGGGGAGCAAGCTTATGGTTGGGTTGGAGGTACGTTAAATAAAATCCCGCAAAAACATCGAGATTAGAATCAATTCAGAGACTATGAATGTCGCTGAATCTAATTGTGACAACCTTGGTTAAGCGACGGGTTTGGGAGGTGTTGGGCGGGGTAATAAATTTTCAGACAATGTAATCGGCTGATTTTTGCGTGGAATACATTTTTTTTCATTATCGCATATTTGTGGGGGTGGTCATCTTCTAACATGTAAAAACGGTCGATATATTTAGTTAACGACTTCATCCCCCTTCGGAATGGGAGGTAAGCACATGTAGGGATAGGGTTCGAGGAGCTTTACATAAAAATAGCTCAAATGTAACCAAAATTGGAGTCTTATCTATGGTTATAGATAAATGACATCTCGGGCAACGCCGGGCACCCAGCTAGTCTTCTTATAAATAAAAAAGAGTGTATGTTTGTATGTTCGTATGTTCGTTATACAAATCTACACCGGTAGAGAAAATTTCACCAAATTTCGTGCACGTGTTCTGTGCTACCAGGAAACAAACACTGTCGGGGTGAGACGCGCCTACCACCCCCAGAAGCGGGGGTGGACGGGGGTGGAAATATTTGAACGTGCTAAAACTTTCGATATTTCAGTCGGATAAATATTTTTAGGGGTCAAAGATATTTATAGTCTTTCCACTGATGATATCTGAATATAATTTTCAACCTCTACACCCTGGGGAAAGAGCACCCCTAGCGTTTGGGGTGGAGAATACAAATCTATACCGGTGGTTAAAATTTCACCAAATTTCGTACACGGGTTCTTTGCGACCAGGAAACAAACACTGTCGTGGTGAGACGCGTCTACCACCCCTAGAAGCGGGGATGCACGGGGGTTGAAATATTTAAACATGCTAAAACAGCCGATATTTTAGTCGGATAATAATTTTTAGGGATCCAAGATATTTATGGTGTTTCTACCAATGTTTTCTGAATATAATTTTCATCCCCTACACCCTGGGAAAAGGGCACCCTTAGAGTTTGGGGTGGAGAATACAAATCTATACCGGTAGATCAAATTTCACCAAATTTCGTAGAAATGTTAACTTGCCACCAGGAAACAAACACTGTCTGGGTGAGACGCGTCAACCACCTCCAGAAGCGGGGGTGGAAATATTTAAACATGCTAAAACAGTCGATATTTCAGTCGGATAAATATTTTTAGGGGTCAAATATATTAATAGTCTTTCTACTAATGATATCTGAATATAATTTTCAACCTCTACACCCTGGAGAAAGAGCACCCCTAGCGTTTGGGGTGGAGAATACAAATCTATACCGGTGGATCAAATTTCACCAAATTTCGTACACGTGTTATTCGCGACAAGGAAACAAACACTGTCTGGGTGAGACGCGTCTACCACCCCCAGAAGCGGGGGTGGACGGGGGTGGAAATATTTAAACATGCTAAAACAGTCGATATTTCAGTCGGATAAATATTTTTAGGGGTCAAAGATATTTATAATGTTTCCACTGATGATATCAGAATTGTAATTTTCAACCTCTACACCCTGTGGTAAGAGCCCCCTTAGCGTTTGGGGTGGAGAATACAAATTTATTCCGGTGGATGAAATTTTCGTACATGCTAACACAGTCAGATAAATATTTTCCGGGTAAAAGTGATTAATAGTGTTTGTATCAATGTATGTGAGTAAAATTTCAATCATTTTACGGCATGGGAAAGTAGAATTGTAGGGGTGGGGGTGGAGAAATAATAAAAAAAAATTACTCGAATACAAACGAGACTGGAGTCAAAAGCAAAGTTATGGATAACGCTGAGTTTAATTACGCTATAAACTAGCAATTAACCTCCCAGGGACGGGCTTGGTCGGGAGTGGAAATTGACAAACATGTTAATCAACTTTGCAACTTAATATTATTCCGGATCAATGAGATTTCTCTACATTTACACAGTTTATAACTTCAACCCCTTTCGGGCTTATCAGTAGAGCACTTTAAGGAGTTGGGTGCAGGAACGCTGCAATAAAATAACGCGAATACAACCGAGATTGGAGTAAAATCCAAGGTTATGGATGTTGTCCAGTTCAATTATAGCATCAAATTGCCCATTTAGCCCCGAGAGGCGGGAGTGGATGGGATGGAAATTTTCTAACATGTTAAATCATCGATATTAGCGTGGAATAAATAAATGCCGGGACCATTCACGTTGATAGTATTTCTACCGATGTTGTTTGTAGGCATGATAGGGGTGAAGTTGGAGGGGATTTCTTTGAAAATAACGGGAAAACAACCGAGATTCGAGTCAAATCGAAGGTAATATATAACGCTGAATTTATTTATGACAATCTGGACAACGCACGGGTATCGGCTGGGTTGGGATGAGTTGACCGGCTGTTTTTTGCGTCGATTAAATATATTTCAGGATGAATTAGATTAATAAAATTTCTCTTCATGTTCTCTGTGTATAATTTCAACCCCTTTCGGACTCAGAAGGGTGCTCCCTTAAGGGTGGGCGTGAAGTAGCATTACATAAAAAGAAACCAGAAACTATCGGTATTGTCAGTGAGTTTAATTAATTTCTTTGAAAATAACAGAAAAACAAACGAGATTCGACTCAAATGGAAGGTAATGGAAGTTGCTGAATTTATTTTGGACAATCTGGACAACGCGCGGGTATCGGCTGGGTTGGGATGAGTTGACCGGCTGTTTTGCATCGATTAAATATATTTCGGGATGAATTAAATTAATAAAATTTCCCTACAAGTTCTCTGTGTATAATTTCAACCCCTCAGAGTGTTTGTTTGTATATATATATGTTTGTATGTTCCTCATACAATCTACACCGGTAGAGCAAAAATCACCAAATTTTGTACACGTGTTCCTTACGACCAGGAAACAAACACTGTTGGGGTGAGACGCGTCTACCACCCCTAGAAGCGGGGATTCACGGGGGTTGAAATATTTAAACATGCTTAAACAGCCGATATTTTAGTCGGATAATAATTTTTAGGGGTCCAAGATATTGATGGTGTTTCTACCGATGTTTTCTGAATATAATTTTCATACCCTACACCCTAGGGAAAGAGCACCCCTAGCGTTTGGGGTGGAAAATACAAATCTATACCTGTGGTTCAAATTTCACCAAATTTCGTGCACGTGTTCTTTGCTACCAGGAAACAAACACTGTTTGGGTGAGACGCACCTACAACCCCCAGAAGCGGGGGTGGACGGGGGTGGAAATATTTGAACATTCTTAAACTTTCGATAAATCAGTCGGATAAATATGTTTAGGGGTCAAAGATATTTATAGTCTTTCCACTGATGATATCTGAATATAATTTTCAACCTCTACACCCTGGGGAAAGAGCACATCTAGCGTTTGGGGTGGAGAGTACAAATCCACACCGCTGGAGCAAATTTCACCAAATTTCTTACACGGGTTCTTTGCGACCAGGAAAACAACACTGTCGGGGTGAGACGCGTCTACCAACCCCAGAAGCGGGGGTGGACGGGGGTGAACGGGGGTTGAAATACTTAAACATGCTAAAACAGCAGGTATTAGATTTGGATAAATATTTTCGGGGTCAAAGATATTGATTGTGTTTCTACCGATGTTATCTGAATATAATATTCATCTCCTACGCCCTGGGAAAAGGGCACCCTTAGGGTTTGGGGTGGGGTTGCTTTACAGAAAAATAACGCGAATACAACCGAGTTTGGAGTCAAATCGGAGGTTATGGATGTCAGTGAGTTTACTTCGGGTTAAATATTTTTAATTGCCCATTTAACCTGAAAGGGTGGGGGTTGGAAGGGAAGATAAATAGTCAGTTCTTGCGCGTTCTTGGAGGAGTATTACGTGAATACTATTTCAACAGATGTTGTTGAAAATATAAATCCCTTTAGACATTAGTGGTAAATATTTTTTGGGGTCAAAGATATTTATAGTCTTTCCACTGATGATATCTGAATATAATTTTCAATCTCTATACCCTGGGGAAAGAGCACCCCTAGCGTTAGGGGTGGAGAATACAAATCTACACCGCTGGAGCAAATTTCACCAAATTTCGTACACGGGTTCAACACTGTCGGGGTGAGACGAGCCTACCACCTCCAGAAGTGGGGGTGGACGGGGGTGGAAATACTTAAACATGCTAAAACAGCAGGTATTAGATTTGGATATATATTTTCGGGGTCAAAGATATTGTTTGTGTTTCTACCGCTGTTATCTGAATATAATATTCATCTCCTACGCCCTGGGAAAAGGGCACCCTTAGGGTTTGGGGTGGAGTTGCTTTACAGAAAAATAACGCGAATACAACCGAGTTTGGAGTCAAATCGAAGGTTATGGATGTCAGTGAGTTTATTTCGGATAAATACTTTTAATTGCCCATTTAACCCGAAAGGGTGGGGGTTGGAAGGGAAGATAAATAGTCAGTTCTTGCGCGTTCTTGGAGGAGAATTACGTGAATACTGTTTCAACGGATGTTGTTGAAAATATAAATCCCTTTAGACATTAGTGGTGAGCTTGCTTAGGGCTGGGGGTGAGAATTGTCTATTATTCGAAAACTGCCAAAATGTGATGTGTTTATGGGTAAACTAGATTGATAGTGTTTCTACCGATGTGATATGAGTAAAAATTCAACCCTTTCCACCACGGGAAAGTAGCAGATTTAGGGGTGGTGTTGTTCATACTATTTTAACCGATGTTTTTTCCATTAATAACGACGTTTAATCAAAAGTAAATGTGTTTCAGAACCATTACTTTTTATAATCTTTTAAAAAGTTTTTATATTATAAGTTGTTATAAACATAATTTTACATTTATTCCGTAATTGAAGTTTTATTATTGAGAATAAATAAAGCAACCAATAATCACGGACAAATACATGTAACAAAAACTCTACATGCTAACATAGTTTATAATTTAGTTTACTACAACTTCAATGAAAATATTATCCACGTAATCTACATTATTAGAACAATTGTTCTCAAAATCCCAAACCATATAAATCAATCCATTAATAATCCCTTTTCTACCATAACGAAAGGGCTTAATATAAATAATTATTACACTTAATCTTCTTATAAATAAAAAAGAGTGTATGTATGTTTGTATGTTCGTATGTTCGTTATACAAATCTACACCGGTAGAGCAAATTTCACCAAATTTCGTACACGTGTACTTTACGACCAGGAAACAAACACTGTCGGGGTGAGACATGTCTACCACCCCCAGATGCGGGGGTGCACGGGGGTTGAAATATTTAAACATGCTGAAACAGCCGATATTTTAGTCGGTTAATAATTTTTAGGGGTCCAAGATATTGATGGTGTTTCTACCGATGTTTTCTGAATATAATTTTCATCCCCTACACCCTGGGAAAAGGGCACCCTTAGGGTTTGTGGTGGAGAATGGAAATCTATACCGGTGGATCAAATTTCACCAAATTTCGTACACGTGTTCTTTGCAACCAGGAAAACAACAATGTCGGGGTGAGACGCGCCTACCACCCCCAGAAGCGGGGGTGGACGGGGGTAAAAATATTTGGACATGCTAAAACAGTCGATATTTCAGTCGGATAAATATTTTTGGGGTCAAAGATATTTATAGTCTTTCCACTGATGATATCTAAATATAATTTTCAACCTCTACACCCTGGGGTAAGAGCATCCCTAGCGTTTGGGGTGGAGAATACAAATCTATTCCGGTGGTTCAAATTATTCATACATGCTAACACAGTCAGATATATAATTTCCGCGTAAAAGTGATTGATAGTGTTTGTACCAATTTATGTGAGGAAAATTTCAAACATTTTACGGCATGGGAAAGGAGAATTGTGGGGGAAGGGGTTGAGGAATATTACAAAAAACTAACTCGAAAACAAACGAGACTGGAGTTAAAAGCAAAGTTATGGATAACGCTGAGTTTAATTATGCTATAAACTAGCAATTAACCTCCCAGGGACGGGCTTGGTCGGGAGTGGAAATTGTCAAACATGTTAATCAACTTTGCAACTAAATATTATTCCGGATCAATGTGATTTCTCTACATTTACACAGATTATAACTTCAACCCCTTCCGGGCTTATCAGTAGAGCACTTTTAGGTGGTGGGTGGAGGAACGCTGCAATAAAAGAACGCGAATACAACCGAGATTGGAGTCAAATCCAAGGTTATGGATGTCTCCCAGTTCAATTATAGCATCAAATTGGCCATTTAGCCCCAAGGGGCGGTAGTGGATAAGATGAAAGTTTTCTAATATGATAAATAATCGATATTGGCGTGGAATAAATAAATGCCGGGACCATTCACGTTGATAGTATTTCTACCGATGTTGTGTGTAGGCATGATAGGGGTGGGGGTGGAGTGGATTTCCTTGAAAATAACGGGAAAACATCCGAGATTCGAGTCAAATCGAAGGTAATGGATGTCGCTGAATTTATTTATGATAATCTGGACAACTCGCGGGTATCGGCTGGGTTGGGATGAGTTGACCGGCTGTTTTTTGTCAAATAAATATATTTCGGGATGAATTAGATTAATAAAATTTCCCTACATGTTGTCTGTGTAGAATTTCAACCCCTTTCGGACTCGGAAGGGTGCACCCTTAAGGGTTGGCGTAGAAGTAGCATTAGGTAAAAATAAACCAGAAACTATCAGGA
This sequence comes from Zhengitettix transpicula, assembly GCA_037074705.1. NCBI lineage: Eukaryota > Metazoa > Arthropoda > Insecta > Orthoptera > Tetrigidae > Zhengitettix > Zhengitettix transpicula. The sequence continues at coordinate 123,954,820 of CM073592.1, read as the reverse complement.
TTGTCACTGAGTTTAATTATTAAATTAAACTTGACCGTTTTAGTCCCCGAAACGGGAGTGGTCGGGGGTTAAAAATTTCAAACATGTTAAACGGTCGATATTTGCGATAATTATTTCCTGGGGTTAATTACTTTGATAGTATTTATACCGATGTTGTTTGTGTATAATTTAACCCCTGTGAGGGAAGCAAGCTTAGGGGTGGGGTGGAGGTACGTTAAATGAAATCCCGCAAAAACAACCGAGATTCAAATCAATTCAGAGACTATGAATGTCGCTGAATCTAATTGTGACAACCTGGGTAACGCGACGGGTTTGGGAGGTGTTGGGCGGGGTAATAAATTTTCAGACAATGTAATCGGCCGATTTTTGCGTGGAATACATTCTTTTTCATTATCGCATAATTGTGGGGGTGGTCATCTTCTAACATGTAAAAACGGCCGATATATTTATTAAATGACTTTATCCCCCTTCGGCATGGGAGGTGAGCACATTTAGGGATAGAGTTCGAGGAGCTTTACATAAAAATAGTTCAAAAATAACCAAAATTGGAGTCTTATCTATGGTTATAGATAAATAACATCTCGGGCAACGCCGGGCACCCGGATAATCTTATAAATAAAAAAGAGTGTATGTATGTTTGTATGTTCGTTATACAAATCTACACCGGTAAAGCAAATTTCACCAAATTTCGTACACGTGTTCTTTACGACCAGGAAACAAACACTGTCGGGGTGAGACATATCTACCACCCCCAGAAGCGCGGGTGCACGGGGGTTGAAATATTTAAACATGCTAAAACAGCCGATATTTTAGTCGGATAATAATCTTTAGGGGTCCAAGATATTGATGGTGTTTCTACCGATGTTTTCTGAATATAATTTTCATCCCCTACACCTTGGAAAAGGGCACTCTTAGGGTTTGGGGTGGAGGATACAAATCTATACCGGTGGATCAAATTTCACCAAATTTCGTACACGTGTTCTTTGCAACCAGGAAAACAACAATGTCGGGGTGAGACGCGCCTACCACCCCCAGAAGCGGGGGTGGACGGGGGTAAAAATATTTGGACATGCTAAAACAGTCGATATTTCAGTCGGATAAATATTTTTGGGGTCAAAGATATTTATAGTCTTTCCACTGATGATATCTAAATATAATTTTCAACCTCTACACCCTGGGGTAAGAGCATCCCTAGCGTTTGGGGTGGAGAATACAAATCTATTCCGGTAGTTCAAATTATTCATACATGCTAACACAGTCAGATATATAATTTCCGCGTAAAAGTGATTGATAGTGTTTGTACCAATTTATGTGAGGAAAATTTCAAACATTTTACGGCATGGGAAAGGAGAATTGTGGGGGAAGGGGTTGAGGAATATTACAAAAAACTAACTCGAAAACAAACGAGACTGGAGTTAAAAGCAAAGTTATGGATAACGCTGAGTTTAATTATGCTATAAACTAGCAATTAACCTCCCAGGGACGGGCTTGGTCGGGAGTGGAAATTGTCAAACATGTTAATCAACTTTGCAACTAAATATTATTCCGGATCAATGTGATTTCTCTACATTTACACAGATTATAACTTCAACCCCTTCCGGGCTTATCAGTAGAGCACTTTTAGGTGGTGGGTGGAGGAACGCTGCAATAAAAGAACGCGAATACAACCGAGATTGGAGTCAAATCCAAGGTTATGGATGTCTCCCAGTTCAATTATAGCATCAAATTGGCCATTTAGCCCCAAGGGGCGGTAGTGGATAAGATGAAAGTTTTCTAACATGATAAATAATCGATATTGGCGTGGAATAAATAAATGCCGGGACCATTCACGTTGATAGTATTTCTACCGATGTTGTGTGTAGGCATGATAGGGGTGGGGGTGGAGTGGATTTCCTTGAAAATAACGGGAAAACATCCGAGATTCGAGTCAAATCGAAGGTAATGGATGTCGCTGAATTTATTTATGATAATCTGGACAACTCGCGGGTATCGGCTGGGTTGGGATGAGTTGACCGGCTGTTTTTTGTCAAATAAATATATTTCGGGATGAATTAGATTAATAAAATTTCCCTACATGTTGTCTGTGTAGAATTTCAACCCCTTTCGGACTCGGAAGGGTGCACCCTTAAGGGTTGGCGTAGAAGTAGCATTAGGTAAAAATAAACCAGAAACTATCAGGATTGTCACTGAGTTTAATTATTAAATTAAACTTGACCGTTTTAGTCCCCGAAACGGGAGTGGTCGGGGGTTAAAAATTTCAAACATGTTAAACGGTCGATATTTGCGATAATTATTTCCTGGGGTTAATTACTTTGATAGTATTTATACCGATGTTGTTTGTGTATAATTTAACCCCTGTGAGGGAAGCAAGCTTAGGGGTGGGGTGGAGGTACGTTAAATGAAATCCCGCAAAAACAACCGAGATTCAAATCAATTCAGAGACTATGAATGTCGCTGAATCTAATTGTGACAACCTGGGTAACGCGACGGGTTTGGGAGGTGTTGGGCGGGGTAATAAATTTTCAGACAATGTAATCGGCCGATTTTTGCGTGGAATACATTCTTTTTCATTATCGCATAATTGTGGGGGTGGTCATCTTCTAACATGTAAAAACGGCCGATATATTTATTAAATGACTTTATCCCCCTTCGGCATGGGAGGTGAGCACATTTAGGGATAGAGTTCGAGGAGCTTTACATAAAAATAGTTCAAAAATAACCAAAATTGGAGTCTTATCTATGGTTATAGATAAATAACATCTCGGGCAACGCCGGGCACCCGGATAATCTTATAAATAAAAAAGAGTGTATGTATGTTTGTATGTTCGTTATACAAATCTACACCGGTAAAGCAAATTTCACCAAATTTCGTACACGTGTTCTTTACGACCAGGAAACAAACACTGTCGGGGTGAGACATATCTACCACCCCCAGAAGCGCGGGAGCACGGGGGTTGAAATATTTAAACATGCTAAAACAGCCGATATTTTAGTCGGATAATAATCTTTAGGGGTCCAAGATATTGATGGTGTTTCTACCGATGTTTTCTGAATATAATTTTCATCCCCTACACCTTGGAAAAGGGCACTCTTAGGGTTTGGGGTGGAGGATACAAATCTATACCGGTGGATCAAATTTCACCAAATTTCGTACACGTGTTATTTGCGACCAGGAAAACAACACTGTCGGGGTGAGACGCGCCTACCACCCCCAGAGGCGGGGGTGGACGGGGGTGGAAATATTTGAACATGCTAAAACAGTCGATATTTCAATCTCATAAATATTTTTACGGGTCTAAGATATTTATAGTCTTTCCACTGATGTTATCTGAATACAATATTCATCTCCTACGCCCTGGGAAAAGGGCACCCTTAGGGTTTGGGGTGGAGTTCCTTTACAGAAAAATAACGCGAATACAACTGAGTTTGGAGTCAAATCGAAGGTTGTGGATGTCAGTGAGTTTACTTCGGATAAATATTTTTAATTGCCCATTTAACCCGAAAGGGTGGGGGTTGGAAGGGAAGATAAATAGTCAGTTCTTGCGCGTTCATGGAGAAGAATTACGTGAATACTTTTTCAACGGATGTTGTTGAAAATATAAATCCCTTTAGACATTAGTGGTGAGCTTGCTTAGGGCTGGGGGTGAGAATTGTCTATTATTCTAAAACTGCCAAAACGCTAAACCATATAAATCAATCCATTAATAATCCCTTTTCTACCAGAACGAAAGGGCTTAATGTAAATAATTATTACACTTGATCTATATAATAAAAAAGGGTGTATATTTGTATGTATGTATGTATGTATGTATGTATGTATGTATGTATGTTAGTATTTACGATGTTTTTTTTACAAATTTTATCGCGTGGACAGAATTCAACAAAAATTGTTATATATATTCTGCCAAAATCGAGAACCGGTACTGTGGGGGTGAGAAACCCCTAGAATAAACGTTGAAATAATTATCATTGAAATAAGTTACGAATTAGTGTTAAATTACTGCGCGAGACGATGACGTCATAAGTTTTCAAAACATTGACGCATCCTAAATATAGTTCTGTATTTCGTAATGAAATAAAGCTGAAATATTTTTATTGAATAAAGAGTATAATTTTTTTTCAGTAATACTCCATCGATTAGTAATAAAAAACAATACGAAACACTTTACTTGCGCAAAGTTAATTTGGAATAGTTAATTATCCTGCTATCTTTGATAAAGCCAATATGGCGCCTTATAATACATTCAAATGTGTGTCGGTCGAGATTTATAAAATTTCATAATATAACGTACTATTGTATCCTGTATAATATTTCAGAAGATAATAAGATTTGTCTAAGGTACGACTGCTGAATTATATGTTTGTAACTATAAAAGTATTGAAAATGAACTCCGAAAGTTTTTATGGTCGTTATTCAATTAATGCACCATCAGTAAAAGGTATGTACAGAAATAGGAACATTTTAATTGAATTAAAAGTACAATTAATTATACTTTACGCAACGTATTTCTATAAATTATTGCGTGCAATTTGTGTCGTGAAACAAAAATTTGAGGTTAGGATAGCAGTATTTGTATTCCATTTTTGGGAACGACGTTATAGATGATCAATTTCTGAGAAATGAAGCTGAGCAAAATATTTTGATTGAATAATAAGTATAATTAAATCTACCAATACTACATCGAGTGATAAATATAATTTATTATGAAAGGTTATACAATCCATGGCATTAATTTTCTTTTAAATAACTTGACTTTTGACGTGGAATATTTAACGGGATCAGGGACCAATATGTTTCCCAATTATATCTTGCAATACGCACTGGAAGATACATAGAATTATGATAAAAACAATACTTAAATGTTCAAAATTGATATATTTTTATTTAAGACAGCGTATTTCGTAATGTTTTGCATTAATTTTATACAATGCTACCAACTGCAGATTGCTAAAACCACCAAATAGTTTAATTTCAGATGGAAAAATTATGTCTACAAATTTAATAATTGTTTTAAATAGTGTATGTATATCTATCTATATTATATTGTAGTAATTAGTAATTAATCCATTGTTATAATTGCAAAGTAAAGGACTCATTATTAGAGTACATAAAGCGTGCACCGCGACAAAGCAGGCGGCGAGACAAAAGAACCATTGTTAAGACGTACGCATTCGAAAGTCTACGGCGAGGAGCGAAAGAGTACAGTTTGAGTCAACGAGGAGAGAAGAGTTTAGTTGGTTGGACGGCATACACAGAGACGCGGGCAGATGTTCATCAAGTAAAGAGTGGCAGCCAAAACTTTATTAAGAGTGGTGTGGCACACAGAATTTCATCGAGTAAAGTTTGGACATATAATTCGATCAAGTAAAGGTCGCAGGAAAGTTTCTCAATAAGTAAAGCCACAAGCAGTAACCTAATTTCCTGCCGCAGTAAAAAACTCAATAAGTAAAGAGACCGTCACCGATGTCATCGAGAGGAATTTGGTAATAATCTGACTGACCATTAATTCGGAAGGAGTAGCCGTTTCCAGCTGCGAGAACATCAAGTTTCGACAAGTGTTTTGTAACCAATTTAAATTCAGTGATATCCCCAAAAACGTGTCCACAGAAAACCCCAAAATTGAGACCTGGTCGGCCGTAAGTAAAAAGACTCTAAAATTTATTTGTAAACCATTTCTTTAAGATACGTCAGATCGTTCTTCAATTATTTCTTTTCTTTAATTATTTCATTTCTTTAATTGTTTTGTTAGTTAATTTAAATTTCAAGTCACCCATTTATCAAACCCAGTAAAGACCCTGAGATTCTAAATATTATTGTGTAATTTTTTATATTGTATTTAAAGCCATAAATAAATTTTGATTAATTGTTTCCCGTAACATTCCTTTTAATTATTTAGACGCCTTTTTAATCTGTTTATTACAATATATTTCTACATGCACCGGAGGAGACTAAGAATAATGGAAAACACAATCCCTAATACTTCTTAATCATTATAATTTGATAGATTTTAAATCTGCAGAAAGTGACGTATTCTTAAAGTGAAATTCATGAAAAAAATTTTGTTATGTATGTATCATTATAATTTCACATATTTGATTATAAATGTTTAAAGTCTAAGGGAGTAATTCCAAGTGAGAACTGTTAAATATAAATTTTGTGCAATATCATTAATATTTTCTATTTGAGAGTTGACGCATACCGTAATGTATTGCATTCCTTATACAATGCTACCAACATCAGAGAGTAGAATCCACCAAAGAGTACTTTGACTCCTTTCAGTTATCTGGAGTAAATTGGTTATATTCATAACGGTTTTGGTTGTATACCACAAATGTACCGGAGTATGTTTTACACAAAAGAAGTGATGATATACATTACCCTATATTCTTATTATTAATTTATAAAACAGAAGATAAAATTTTCATTTTAGAAATATGATATATACATATATACATATATTGTTCAATAAATATATATATATATATATTAGATATAGGCTCATATCCTCATTTTTATGAAGTAGGTTTTATAGCCAAATACTGACAAAAAGAAGTGATGATATACATTTGTCTGCAATTGGATAATACTTTTAAAACAGATGTAAATTTATCGTTTTAGAAATTAAGTTGTTTCAAATGTGTCATAGTCACAATTATTAACTCATTTGGATAGAAATGATCAGCTGATTAACATTCAGGCAACATAAATCTGTATACGGTATATATAATTTATTAATGTATTTTACTTAAAAGACTTCCAAAACTTATATATAAATAATTTTTCCGGCTCAAAGTTATGCTTTCAATTGTTTACTTTGCATTGTAGCTTAGAATTGTAAAAAATTACATATGTGAATTTCAAAGGCTCTTCCCAAATTTGGAATCTAAATTAATGTTTACTATGTCCAAAAATCATCTGATTTAGATAAACATTTACGAAATTCTATATACTATCCCATTTGGATAGTAAAAAAGTACAGAGATCAGATTACATGATGAATGTTTATGTCGTTCAGTTACATAAAAATATCCGAAAAATAACCGAGATCCGAGTCAAATCGAAGGTAATGGATGTCGCTGAGTTAATTTGTGATAATATCCACAACGGGCGAGGGGTGAGAGGAGTTGGGCAGAGGTGGTCGGGGGTTAGAAATTTAAAAACATGTTTACCGGCAGTTTTTTGCATCGAATAAATATATTTCTGGAAAAAATGAAATTAATAAAATTTCTGTACATGTTCTCCGTTTTTAATTTTAACCCCTTTCGGGATTGGGAGGGGAGCTCCCTTTACGGGTTTGGGGTGGAGTGGCATTACATAAAAATAACGCAAAAGCAATCAAGATTGGAGTCTAATTCAGGGTTATGTATGTCACTGAATTTGATTATGACATTCTCTTTAAACCCCAGGGACGGGCACGGCCGGGGTGGAATTTTTAAAACGTATTAAATCTTCGATATTAACGTGGAACAAATAAATGTCAGGGTCATTGACTTTGATAGTATTTCTACCGATGTTGTTTGTAAAATTTCAACCCCTTTCAGCGTGAGAGGGGAGAACGCTTAAAGGTTGGGGATTAAATATTCTAACATACTACGACAACCGATATTTGATTCGGATAAATATTTTTAGGGGTCAAAGAGTTGATAATGTTTCTAGCAATTTGTATAATTTTAATCCCTTAGAGCATGGTAAAGGAGAACCCTTAGGGTGGGTATGGAAGGGCGTTACAAGGAAATAACGGGAAGACAACCGAGATTGGAGTCAAAACCAAGGTTATGGATGTCGCCGAGTTTAATTATGACAACCAATTTGCTCATTTAACCCCCAGGATTTGGGTGGTTAGGGGTGGACATTTGGAAACATGCAATCACGGCGGTTATTAGCGTAGAATATTTTCAAGGGTTAATTAGATTGATTGTATTTCTACTGATGTTGTGTGTGTAAAATTTCAACCTTTATCAGCATGATAAGGGAGCACGCTTAGGGGTGGGTGTGGACGGGTGTGGAAATACTAAAACATGTCAAAACAGCTGATATTTGAGTCGGATAAATATTTTTAGGCGGGGGCGGATGGGGTGGTAAATTTGGAACATGCAAACACGGCAGATATTTGCGTTGAATAAATATTTTTCATGGTCAATTATAATACATGTATTTCTATTGATGTTATTTGTGTATGATTTCAACCCCTTTCGTCATGGGAAGCGGTGGACCTTTAGGAGTGAAGGGGCGTTTTATAAAATTAACGCAAAAACAACCGATATTCGAGTCAAATCTGGGTTACGGATGTCGCTGAGTTAAATTATGACAATCTGGTCAACGCGCGGGGTGTTTGAGGGGGGATGTTGACGGGGATTAGCGGGGTTCGGGGGAGGAGACGGAGCTACAAACTTTGAACATGTTAACCGGCCGATTTTTGGATCGAATCAATATAATTCAATATCAACGGAATTATTCAAATCTGTATATAATTTACACGTCTTTCTGGTTTGTGAGTGGTGCACCCTTAAGGGTTTAGGGTGTAGTGGCATTACATAAAAATTTCGCAATCACATTAGAGTTTGGAGTCTGAATTGAGGCTATGGATTTCACCTATTTTAATTATGACATTCAACTTGACGTTTAACCCCCATTGGCGGGGTTGAACGGCGATGGAAATTATTTAAACATGTTAATTGAAATAGTTCCTTTTTCCTTAATGTAATAAAGCAGAAATATTTTCATTGACTCAAAAGTATAATTTTATTCATCAATAGTCCATCGAATGATAATAAAAAAACAATACGAATACTTTATGATCTTTGCAGAATGTAATTTGATTTTCGTGCCATATTAGTGACTAATTTGGTGACCATTTGTTTACATTGTGAATCTAGCTAAGAATTTCATCAATTTAATCATTGGTAAAGTCCGAAGACTGAGGGACAATTATATCCTGCAGTACTCAAGGAGTATATTTAAGAAGAAATTTCGAGGTATGTTTGTTGCGAATCTTATCTTCTTATCTTATCTTCTTCTTCTTATAAATAAAGCAGAGTGTTTGTATATATATTTGTTTGTATGTTACTCATACAAATCTACACCGGTAGAGCAAATTTCACCAAATTTTGTACACGTGTTCTTTACGACCAGGAAACAAACACTGTCAGGGTGAGACATGTCTACCACCCCCAGAAGCGGGGATGCACGGGGGTTGAAGTATTTAAACATGCTAAAACAGCCGATATTTTAGTCGGATAATAATTTTTAGGGGTCCAAGATATTGATGGTGTTTCTAACGATGTTTTCTGAATATAATTTTCATTCCCTACACCCTGGGGAAAGAGCACCCCTAGCGTTTGCGGTGGATAATACAAATCTATACCGGTGGTTCAAATTTCACCAAATTTCGTGCACGTGTTCTTTGCTACCAGAAAACAAACACTGTCGGGGTGAGACGCGCCTACCACCCCCAGAAGCGTGGGTGGACGGGGGTGGAAATATTTGAACATGCTAAAACAGTCGATATTTCAGTCGGATAAATATTTTTAGGGGTCAAATATATTAATAGTCTTTCCACTAATGATATCTGAATATAATTTTCAACCTCTCACCCTGGGGAAAGAGCACCCCTAGCGTTTGGGGTGGAGAATACAAATCTATACCGGTGGTTAAAATTTCGCCAAATTTCGTGCACGTGTTCTTTGCGACCAGAAAACAAACACTGTTGGGGTGAGATGTGCCTACCACCCCCAGAAGCGGGGTGGACGGGGGTGGAAATATTTAAACATGCTAAAACAGTCGATATTTCAGTCGGATAAATATTTTTAGGGGTCAAATATATTAATAGTCTTTCCACTAATGATATCTGAATATAATTTTCAACCTCTACACCCTGGGGAAAGAGCACCCCTAGCGTTTGGGGTGGAGAATACAAATCTATACCGGTGGTTAAAATTTCTCCAAATTTCGTGCACGTGTTCTTTGCGACCAGGAAACAAACACTGTTGGGGTGAGATGCGCCTACCACCCCCAGAAGCGGGGTGGACGGGGGTGGAAATATTTAAACATGCTAAAACAGTCGATATTTCAGTCGGATAAATATTTTTAGGGGTCAAAGATATTTATAGTCTTTCCACTGATGGTATCTGAATATAATTTTCAACCTCTACACACTGGGGAAAGAGCACCCCTAGCGTTTGGGGTGGAGAATACAAATCTACACCGCTAGAGCAAATTTCACTAAATTTCGTACACGGGTTCTTTGCGACCAGCAAAACAACACTGTCGGGGTGAGACGCGTCTACCACCCCCAGAAGCGGGGTTGCACGGGGGTTGAAATATTTAAACATGCTAAAACAGCCGATATTTTAGTCGGATAATAATTTTTAGGGGTCCAAGATATTGATGGTGTTTCTACCGATGTTTTCTGAATATAATTTTCATCCCCTACACCCTGGGAAAAGGGCACCCCTTAGGGTTTGGGGTGGAGAATACAAATCTATACCGGTGAATCAAATTTCACCAAATTTCGTACACGTGTTCTTTGCGACCAGGAAAACAACACTGTCGGGGTGAGACATGTCTACCACCCCCAGGAGCGGGGTTGGACGGGGGTGGAATTATTTGAACATGATAAAACAGTCGATATTTCAGACGGATAAATATTTTTAGGGGACAAAAATATTTATAGTCTTTCCACTGATGATATCTGAATATAATTTTCTACCTCTACACCCTGAGGAAAGAGCACCCCTAGCGTTTGGGGTGGAGAATACAAATCTACACCGCTGGAGCAAATTTCACCAAATTTCGTACACGCGTTCTTTGCGACCAGGAAAACAACACTGTCGGGGTGAGACGCGTCTACCAACCCCAGAAGCGGGGGTGGACGGGGGTTGAAATACTTAAACATGCTAAAACAGCAGGTATTAGATTTGGATAAATATTTTCGGGGTCAAACATATTGATTGTGTTTCTACCGATGTTATCTGAATATAATATTCATCTCCTACGCCCTGGGAAAAGGGCACCCTTAGGGTTTGGGGTGGAGTTGCTTTACAGAAAAATAACGCGATAACAACCGAGTCAAATCGAAGGTTATGGATGTGAGTGAGTTTACTTCGGATAAATATTTTCAATAGCCCATTTAACCCGAATGGGTGGGGGTTGGAAGGGAAGATAAATAGTGAGTTCTTGCGCCTTCTTGGAGGAGAATTACGTGAATACTATTTCAACGGATGTTGTTGAAAATATAAATCTCTTTAGACATTAGTGGTGAGCTTGCTTAGGGCTGGGGGTGAGAATTGTCTATTATTCTAAAACTGCCAAAATGTTATGTGTTTATGTGTAAACTAGATTGATAGTGTTTCTACCGATGTGATATGAGTAAAAATTCAACCCTTTCCACCACGGGAAAGTAGCAGATTTAGGGGTGGTGTTGTTCATACTATTTTAACCGATGTTGATTTTATTAATAACGACGTTTAATCAAAAATAAAATTGTTTCAGAACCATTGCTTTTTATACTCTTTTAAAAAGATTTTATATTATCTTATAAATAAAAATGAGTGTATGTATGTATGTATGTTTGTATATTTGTATGTTTGTATATTTGTATGTTCGTTATACAAATCTACACCGCTGGAGAAAATTTCACCAAATTTCGTACACGTGTTCTTTGCGACCAGGAAACAAACACTGTCGGGTTGAGACGCGTCTACCACCCCCAGAAGCGGGTCGGAATTATCAGTAGAGCACTTTTAGGTGTTGGGTGGAGGAACGCTGCCTAAAATAACGCGAATACAACCGAGATTGGAGTCAAATCCAAGGTTATGGATGTCGTCCAGTTCAATTATAGCATCAAATTGGCCATTTAGCCCCGAGGGGCGGGAGTGGATGGGATGGAAATTTTCTAACACGTTAAATCATCGATATTAGCGTGGAATAAATAAATGCCGGGACCATTGACGTTGATAGGATTTCTACCGATGTTGTTTGTAGGCATGATAGGGGTGGGGCTGGAGGGGATTTCCTTGCAAATGACGGGAAAACAACCGAGATTCGATTCGAAGGTAATGGATGTCCCTGAATTTATGTATGACAATCTGGACAACGCGCGGGTATCGGCTGGGTTGGGATGAGTTTACCGGCTGTTTTTTACCCCGATTAAATATATTTCGGGATGAATTAGATTAATAAAATTTCCCTACATTTTCTCTGTGTATAATTTCAACCCCTTTCGGACTCGGAAGGGTGCACCCTTAAGGGTTGGCGTGGAAGTAGCATTAGATAAAAATAAACCAGAAACTATCAGGATTGTCACTGAGTTTATTTATGACAACCTGGGGAACGTTAGGGGGGGGTTACGAGGGGCTGGGCGGGTGTTTAAATTTTCAGACATGTAAAATGATCGATATTTGCGTGAAATAAATATTTTACGCTGCCAATTTCATTTATAGTATTTCTACCGATTTTGTTTGTGTATAATTTCAACACCTTACGGCATGGTAGGGAAGTACGCGTAGAGATGGAGGTGTGATTCATAAAAATAACCTCAAAAAACGAGATTCGAGTGGAACCACAGTTATGGATATAGGTGAATTTATTTATGGCAACGTGGGCAATGCACGATATTTGGTGGGGGTGTGAGGGGCCTCGCGGAATTGGCCGGGGGAGGAAATTTTTAAACATTTTAAACGGTAAATATTTGCGTTAAATAATTAATTCCTGATAGTTTTTTTTGTTGTTTGTGTACAATTTCAACACCTGTGAGAAGAGCAAGGATAGCGTTTGGGGTGGAGGTGCGTTAAATAAAAATAACGCAAAAACAACTGAGATTCGAATCAATTCAGAGACTATGAATGTCGCTGAGTCTAATTGTGACAACCTGGGTAACGCGACAGGTTTTGGAGATATTGGGCGGGGGTAGAAATTTCCAGACATGTTAAAACAGCCGTTATTTGAGTTCAAAGAGTTTCTTACTGTTTCTATCGATGTTTTCCGACTATAACTTTCATCCTCTGCACCCTGGGGAAAGAGCACCCTTATCGTTTGGGGTGGAAAATACAAATCTATACCGGTTGATCAAATTTCACCAAATTTCGTACACGTGTTCTTTCCGACCAGGAAACAAACACTGTTGGGGTGAGACGCGTCTACCACCTCCAGAAGCGGGGGTGGACGGTGATGGAAATACTTAAACATGCTAAAACAGTCGATATTTCATTCAGATAAATATTTTTAGGGGTCACAGATATTGATAGTGTTTCTACCGACTATAATGTTAATCCCCTACACCCTGGGAAATGGGCACCCTTAGGGTTTGAGGTGGAGATGCTTTACAGGAAAATAACGCGAATACAATCAAGATTGGAGTCAAATCCTGTTTTTCGCATGTAGCTGAGTTTAATGATGACATTCAATTCGCCATTTAATCCCCAAGGGTAATCCCTTTCACTATTAGAGGGAAGCATACATAGGGTTGGGGGTGAAAACATTCAAACATTCTAAAACAGCTGATATTTTTAGGGATGTAAGAGTTTGATAGAGTTTCTACCAATGTTATATGAGTATAATTTCTAACTATAAAGCAAGAAATATTCGGGGATAAAAACTCTACATGGTAAGGTAGTTTCTACCAAATAGGGTAATTTAGTTTCCTACAACTTCAATGAAAATATTATCCATGTAATGTATATTACTAAAACAAATGTTCTATAAATCCTTATTTCATAAAAATTAATCCCATAATAACGACGTTAATACCAGAACAAATGATCTTGATATAAATAATTATTACAATGATTATAAATCAACAAAAAACGAAATTTTAATTATCTTATCGTACATTAAAACATTGAATTTCTATTATAGTCGAGAAATAATGCAAGAAATAATCTAGATTGTCAGGTAGTTTCTGCTACCAAATAGGATAATTTAGTTTACTACAACTTCAATGAAACTATTATCCACGTATTGTATATTAGTAAAACAAACATTCTAAAAATCCTCATTCCATATAAATGAATCCAATAATAACGACTTTAATACCAGAACAAATGATCTTATCTTAATATAAATAATAATTATACTTTAATTAAAAATATAATTACAATTAATTATAGACAAGGAACAATGAAAAATGTATTACATGTACCGTAAACTTTACGCAGTCTTAGTAACAATTTATGCAGCCTGAAAGAGTTTTATATTTATACAAGAATTGAAATTAATAATGAAGAACAAAATTTTATATTTATACAAGAATTGAAATTAAATCACAGACAAGCAACAATGAAGAACAAAGTTTTTTATTTATACAAGAATTGAAATTAAATCACAAACAAGCAACAATGAAGAACAAAGTTTTTTATTTATACAAGGATTGAAATTAAATCACAGACAAGCAACAATGAAGAATATATTACATGTAACGAAAACTTTACTCAGTCTTAGTAACAATTTATGCAGCCTGAAAGAGTTTTATATTTATACAAGAATTGAAATTAAATCACAGACAATCAATAATGAAGAACAGAGTTTTATATTTATACAAGAATTGAAATTAAATCACAGACAAGCAAAATTTCCACATCATAAAATTTCCATTTCTAAGCACCGCCTTTTAAAGGGGATACATAAGTTATTCTACGGAAACAGGAATCATGATTGGGTGTTATTTGCGTTTCAATGAAACCAGCCAATGTCATTCCATATAATTCAAACTGTAAATCTGTGCACATTTACTATTTCAAGGAAACAAGAACTACAATTGGCTGATATTTTTGTGAAGCAACCCCACTCTAATCTCAATTCGCTACGAAACAGATACAGAACCAAAATTTGTCAGTCGATTGAGTAGAAGCATTCCAAACGCATCTGGTTTTGATCGATTAATTTACAGAAGCTTTTGTGGACCCTTTCACAAACGGTTACATAATAGCATTTTGTGCCAGCAAACCTCAGTTTTACTACATTTTTTAATATTATATATTTTTTCCAGATTTTATTTTCTACAAGTAGCCGCAAACATCGAACAATATTACCGGAAACCTATCTTTTTTTTTCAAGCAAACTGCAAGTAGGATAACCATTTCTTATTTTGTTATATATTTTTTTCAGGTTTGGTTGACTTTTCGGGACCTCCAAAATTCGTCGTCTGCAAGTATTACGAGTTTTTCCTGCACTACAAAAATATATTTTGTAACTAAGGAACATAAACACACTTCAGGTAATTTCACAAACATTTTACGTATTTTTCACGTCTGTACATTATGTTTTACATGCTTCATTTTCTAAAATTACATACTATTATTATTTTCCAGTACGTTATTTTAAAATCCAGAAAACTTTCTAAAAATTTCCTGTAATAATTTTTATTAAAAACATTCTGTGTTTTCAGTTAATTTAAAATAATATTTTTCAAATAATTATATTTACTGTATTGTTTTATACATTTCATTCTCAATTTTAGAGGATCCTCTTACACCATCGTCAGCACCTTGAAACGAATCTCCTAAGGACACCGCCGATACACTTCCAAGACGACACATTGCAGTGTAGCCACACTTCCTGAAGGTAGTTGAACAAACATTTTAAACATATGAATAATGTCAAAGCTTCCCACTTAACAATTTCATTAAATTAATTTACGATTGTAATATATATTTACATTTCACCCATTTATGTGTCCACATATACGAGTGTTCGTAAACCATGTTTCAATTTCCGTTATAAATAGTGTTCGTATTGTTTCATCCTGTAGTACAAACTCTCAACTATTTATGAACTAAAAAAAATTGTTTTCGTATCACAAGAATTCTAAATTCGAAAAAAAATTAAAATATTTGTTTTCGTATCACAAGAATTCTAAATTCTGAAATATTTAAATAATCGTCCTCATTTTTAGTTTATTTATTCATATTTCTGTAACATTTCATTAGGCACTAAATAATTCTACGTATGTAAATAAATATTGCGTTTTTGTTATCGACTAAACGCTTAAATATTGTAAATACATCCGTGGTTATTAAAACACACAAATATAATAAATAAATGCGTAAAAATTTACATCCGTATTTTCCGTGTAAACAATTTCTAATACTTTACTTTAATTCTACTACACAAATATGTATAATTATCTTCCAATTTACTAATATTTCTTTCCTATATATATGTATCTAATACATTTAGACATTACTTATTAATTCTGCAACTTATTAAATATTCCCTTGAATGTAAAACTCACTTTTGTGTTACATCCTTTAATAATATATTATGTATTGTTGCAATTTAATATTCTTGCCTCATACTTTTGTTACTTAAGAATTTAAAATGTTATAACTTACACATTTTTTCTTTTTGTTTGTATTCCACAAAATTTATATTTCTGCATTCTTATCATAATGTTATATTGCCAAAATTTCCTTCCCATCATGATTATATCAAGATATACATTTGGAAAGAAATAATTTATTGTGTACCTTGTGTATTAAAATCAATTGCAGAATTTCCTTTTCTTAATGCATACACTCCACATTATAAATACTTCCTTCATAACTCCTAAAAATATAATTCTAATTCTTTTTGCATTACCATCTCAAACAAATCATAATTTACACCCCTTCCCAAAATATTCCTTCTCTTACTAGCTAATTTTCATCACAAATCATTTATCCTAGAAGACATCAAGTATTAAATTAATTCTCAAATTATTTTGGTGTACGATGCGTCCGGAATTCATATTCGTTTTTACAACTTAAAACGGCATTATCCCAATTTTTCTAACAGTCCGAAACGAAATTTATATTCTTTCCACAATTTTCTTTCCATTATATTTCAGTTCATTCTTTCATTCGTTACCATTTCATTTTTCTCTATACTTCAAATTATCTCTCATTACACCAAATTTTAAGTTATACATATTTGGTTTTATTTCATAACTTAATTCTTAACTTCTCTTCTTCTACATCACTTCCTTAACTTTCGAATGTTTTACTTTATTTGACTTCTTCTAAGTCCTATCAAGTACTGATCGACATTAACTACTATACATTGGTACATAAAATTCCACAATGGCGATTTAACTTTTTTCAATGTTGTAAGGTCTTTTCGATATTCGAGTGAGTAGTCAAAGTCA
Source organism: Zhengitettix transpicula (assembly GCA_037074705.1). Lineage (NCBI taxonomy): Eukaryota > Metazoa > Arthropoda > Insecta > Orthoptera > Tetrigidae > Zhengitettix > Zhengitettix transpicula. The sequence goes on along the minus strand of CM073592.1, from coordinate 123,937,700 downwards.
ATTTCTTAATATTACGTTCAGTTCTTGATGAAACTTTCTCTATTCATTTATGAATTGCACAATATCAACATTATCTCAATTTCCTTTCCCTATATTTGTGTTTGTAAGAATATTTGCCAATTACTGCTTTTTTCTGAATGCTATCAATCGTAAGTTCAATTCTAAAATATGATTGTTGCACATTCATTACGGAGCGCTTATCAATCTCCGAACTATTTTATTACCCGTGTTTGTTTTTTAATTAATTAGCCAACTGGTTTTTTGCAATATTATTATCGCCGTCGTTTATCTTTAGTATTAGTATCTATATTATTCTGAAACCTAATTCATCAATGACAATTCGTCGCACATATGGTATATAATATATTTTTATTACTTTACCTTTGTTAATACTATCTTAATTACTGCCAAAATATTTGTTTCCTTCTATATTACATTTCACATATTTTGACTCATCACACAAATGAATTTTTAAAAAAAATTTCTTCACATACATTATGTGAAAAATAGATTTACGGAATTTTTAAATGTACGAATTATCAAAGTGAAGATAATATAAAAAGCTACTTCAACATCCATTCCGGAAAATCATTCTATACCAGGGAAATTTTTTTTTCATTCTATCCTCAATTAACTTATCATGTGTCCAATCTGTTGTGTTCATATTATTTATGAGAATTATTATTCCTACAAAGACATCCTCTATACTGTGACTGTCGACAGATATTAAACTGTATTTCGGTCCATCCAATTTATTACTGATTCCTATTAATAATAAAATAAAATAATTAATTCCTCAGCATAAAAAGTAAGATCCGTGCCGTTCTTAACTAATTATAATTAGAATAAATGCAGCAAATTTAAATCCACAGTTAGTGTTTTCAATTTTTATTTTCAGTTATGTTGCCTACAAATTCAGAACTCATTTTACAGTCCTTCTCATTCCCACCTGACAACAATTTCCATAAATGATAGAAATTATTTAAACATATAATAAATTCAAATAACTCTGCATTCAGTTTCCAGTCCTTTCCATTCACATCCAATTCCAATTAAAACAAATTCAACAAATTACATTTTTCAGTTTATATTCAAAACTATTATCTTACCTATAAATTCTGCATTCAATTTCTGTACATTGAGATTACTAACTCTCTACTATTACCATAAATATTGAAATTTTAATCCACAGTTAATATTGTGGAAAACATGTTATATCGTTCCAGCAATATCTAAAATCTATTTCAACCAATTTAATACCGCAGTTAATATCTACCAACCCTGAATACAATTTAAAGTCCATTTCCTTCTTTTCGAATTCCAATTACCACAAATGCTACAAATTTTCTTTCCCATTTCATATTCTCGAATAAGAGTTATATTATACACCAAATCTTCATTTAATTTTCAGTTCCTACCATTCGTATAAAATTTTTATGTCAATAAATTTAATACCTAATTAAATATTTTGGAATAATTTTTACATTATCTGCCAACCCTCCATTGTATTTACAGTCCGTTCCATTTCCTTCTAATTCCTATTACTTCAAATGCATTTAATTTACGGTTCGTTGCATTCGTACAATTTTTACATTTCAACAAATTTACTTCCTCAGTTAATATTTTTCAATAACTATTATATTATCTACGAAAGCTCCATTTCACTTACAGTCCGTTCCAAACTTTTCTAATTCCTAGTACCACAAATTCATTTATTTTACAGTTCGTTCCATTCGGATAAAATTTCTATTTCAAATAATTTAATACCTCATATTTGGATTATGTGTTATATTATCTACTTTCCCTTCATTCCATTTACAGTCCGTTAAATTTATTTCTAATAATACTTAATACTACAAATGCATTTAATTTACAGTTAGCTCCTTTCGTATAAAATTCCTTTTTCACCCTATTTAATACCTCATGTAATAATTTTTGGAATAAGTGTTATATTATCTACAAACTATTCATTCAATTTACAGTTCGTTCAATTCTTTTCTAATTCCTTTTACCACAAACGCATTTAATTTACAGATCTTTCCTTTCGCATATAATTTCTATTTCAAGAAATTTAATTCCTCAGTTAATATTTTGAAATAAATGTTACATTGCCTACTAATGCTCAATTGAATTAACAATCCGTTCATAATTACCTATTTCCTATTATCATAACTCCATTAAAATTAAAATTCGTTCGATTCGTATAAATCTTCTATTTCACCAATTTAATTTCTCAGTTAATATATTCGAATAAGTGTTATATTACCTACCAACCCTCCATTTATTTTTCAGTCCGTATCATTCCTGTAAAATTCATGTTTCAGGAAATTTAATACCTCACTTAATATGATGGAATGTGTTATATTATCTACCAAGCCTCAATTTAATTTACTGTCCGTTCTATTCTTTTAATTCATATTACCACAAAGCCATTTCATTTACAATTCGTTCAATTCGTATATAAACTCTATTTAAAGAAAATTAATACCTCAGTTAATATTTTATAATACGAGTTATTTTATCTACCAACTCTTCATTCAATTTACAGTGTGTAACATTCTTTCTAATTCTTATAACCCCAAATTCATGTAATTTATAGTTCGTTCCATTTGGCTAAAATTTCTATTTGTGCAAAATTAATACCTGAGATAATATTTTAGAAAGAAAGTTATATTATCTACCAACCCTGCATTCTATTTACAGTCCGATCCATTCTTTTCTACTACGAGTGCCACAAATGCATTTAATTTATAGGTAGTTACATTCGTATAAAATTTCTATTTCAACAAATTTAATTTCTCAGTTAATATTTTGGAATAAGAGTAATATTATCTACAACATTACATTCAATTTACAGTCCATTCCATTTTCTTTTCTAATTCCTGTTACTACAAATTCTGAAAATTTAATTCCACAATTAGTACTTATTAAAAACTATTACATTACCTATAATTTCTGTAATACTATCACCGTCATTCAAATTACTAGCTGACTACTTTTACCATAAATGCTACAATTTTTTTCACTGTTAATATTCTAAAATAAGTGAATTATTGTCTACCAATTCTACTTTCAATTTATGTCCAGGTCAATCATATCTAATGCCTATTTCCACAAATGCTACAAATTTTTCCTTCACTTAATATTTCCGTAAAACAGTTATATTTTTCAGCATATAAGATTTAAATTTAGAGTCCGTCCCAATAATGTTCTATTCATATTTCAATGAATACTACATATTTAATTACATAATTTTTCTTTTTAAGAAACATATTTTTTACCAATTATCTATCTCATTTACGGTCCTTCCCATTAATAGCTTACTACTATTTCCATCAATGCTACAAATTTTATTCCACAATCTATATTTATGTATAAGGTTTATAATTTCTAGCAATTCTGTATTTAATTTACCACCCCGCCCATTCATATCTACTTCCTATTTTAGACAATTTGTCAAATGTAATACTATGGTTTCTATTTTCAAATAGCTGTTGTATTACATACAAATTCTGCATTCATTTTACATTCCATCTTATAAATATTTTATTCGTATTTCCACAAATGCTACAAATTGAATTCCACATTTCATATTATCTATCAATTCTACATTTAATATAAGATTCCTATAATTAACACCTAATTTCTATTTCCGTAAGTGCTACAAATTTTACTGTTTAATCTGTATATAATAGCTTTATACTCAATTGTGCCTTTTTTTCTTACACCTGTATATAGAAAATGAATAAATTAGTACACATTTCCAAAACAGTATTGAACCACAAGTATGGTGCTTATACTTATATGAATTCTTTGTACCTTAAGTTTTAGGGGTTATACCGTATACGAAGCAGCTTAATTGTTTTATCATTTTACAGAAACATATCATTTTTGTTACCAAATCAATTTTTAAATCTCAATATGTACAATTGTGGTTTTGGTATTTTTAGTTTTAGTATCAAAACAAATACATCCTTTTCCAAAATGATACATTGTAATGTATAAATAGGAATTTAATATTACTCTTTAAAGGTATTCATTGGTACAAAAATGCCTCCAAGAAAACGTAAGGCAATTGGTCAAGTACAAATGAAGGCTAAAAATATTTAAAAAAAAGCGAGCTGATGAGAGTCCTGAGGATAGAATTTCAAGGCTTCGCAATCTACGCCAGACAGCTGCTGAATCTAGACTATCAGAGACTCCTCAACAGCGAGAGACTAGGCTTCGAGATCAAAGAATAAGGGCAAGATCATCTAGAACTTCCGAATCCCAACAGCAGCGCGAAAGCAAACTGCAAGATCAAAAGAAAAGTGCAAGTTCATCTAGAAGTTCGGAAACCGAACAGCAGCGCGAAATCAGACGGCAAGATTTAAAAAAAAGAGCAAGTACATATAGAAGTTCGGAAACCGAACAGCAGCGCGAAAGCAGACTGCAAGATTTAAAAAAAAGAGCAAGTACATCTAGAAGTTCGGAAACCGAACAGCAGCGTGAGACCCGCCTTCAAAATGTGAGAGTCAGAGCCACACGATCGCGGACTGCACACCATTTTACCCTAGAATTAGAAGCATTCCACTATGATCCACTTAAAGATTACATAAACCATCCAACAGTGACTATAGGTAAAATGCAAACAATTTGTACTTACTGCCATGCAAAAAAATTTAAATCAGAATCTCCCGGTATTTGCTGCAAAAATGGAAAAGTAAAACTCAGCCACCTGGAAACACCACCACAAGAACTTTTGACATATACAGCAGGAAATACAGCAGAATCAAAACATTTTCTCAGTAATATCAGGAAATACAACTCATGTTTCCAAATGACGTCATTCGGAGCCACATCAGTTATTGAAAATCCGGGGTTTGCAACAACATTCACGGTGCAAGGTCAGATTTACCATAAAGCGGGATCGTTGCTCCCGCCGTCTGATCAGCAACCAAAATTTCTACAAATATATTTTATAGGAAACGATGAAACAGAAACTAACCAGAGGTGCGGCTACATCTCAGGAACAAGACGACATATAGTTTCAAGTTTACAAACAATGTTTCATCAACATAATGATCTTATAAAAACATTCAAAACAGCTTTAGAACATATGTCGACAGATGAATATAAAGTTGTCATAAGAGCAGATCGTAGACCGGCTGGAGAACACGAGCGGCGCTTCAATACTCCTGAAGGACACGAAATAGCAGTGGTTATGTCAGCCGATGGCTTTGATCAACGAGATATCATAATTCAACGACGAGGTGATTCACTACAACGTATTTCCGAAACACATCGATTTTATGATGCTCTTCAATACCCAGTCATATTTCCCCGTGGGGAAGAAGGATATCATTTCAATCTCAGACTGATGAACCCAAGAACAGGTCAACCAACAACAAAGAAAGTTTCAGCGATGCTTTTCTATGCATACAGACTAATGGTCCGAGATACTCAACCGAACTATATATTAAACTGCAGGCATTTGTTTCATCAATTCATAGTTGACATGTATGCAAAAATCGAAACAGAACGTCTTATTTATATTCGTCTAAACCAACGTAAACTCAGAGTTGAAGAATACATTCACCTGAGAGATTCTGTTGCAAATGATGGGAACGCTGAAAACATAGGTTCTTTAGTCATACTACCATCTACATTCACTGGTAGTCCCAGACATATGCACGAATACACACAGGATGCTATGACGTACGTAAAGGCATACGGGAGACCAGACTTATTTATCACCTTCACCTGTAATCCTACTTGGTTGGAGATCAAAGAAATACTTAGCAATGGGCAATTACCCAGTGACCGGCATGACTTGATTGCGAGAGTATTTAAACTAAAGCAGTTGAAATTAATGGACGTTATAACAAAGGGTCATGTATTTGGAGTCGCAAGATGCTGGATGTACACAATAGAGTGGCAAAAGCGTGGACTTCCACATTCACACAATTTAATATGGTTGAAGGACAAAATTCACCCCTCACAAATGGATGATATTATATCAGCTGAATTGCCTGACCCAATACAAGATCCTGAACTGTCCATTGTCATTACCCCAAACATGATCCACGGACCATGCGGCAATCTGAATCGGAATTCTCCTTGCATGAAAGACGGAAGGTGTACGAAGATATATCCAATAAAATTTATTAAAGACACGCAAACCGGAAGTGATGGTTATCCTCTGTACAGACAGCGATCTCCAGAAGATGGCGGTTTCACGCCAAAACTCAAGATATGCAAGAATACCGAAATAGAAATCGACAATAGATGGGTAGTGCCTTATTCCCCACTGCTGTCGAGAATGTTTCAGGCACACATCAATGTCGAATACTGTAACAGTGTCAAATCCATCAAATACGTGTGCAAGTATATAAACAAAGGTAGTGATATGGCTTCATTTTGCATTACTAACGACACAACAATTGATGAAGTGACTCAATATCACTTGGGCAGATACATTAGTAGCAACGAAGCAGTTTGGCGAATACTAGGATTTCCCATACATGAAAGATATCCTACTGTTGTTCACCTTAGTGTTCATTTAGAAAATGGTCAACGAGTTTATTTCACCACACAGACTGCTCCGAAAGTTATTGATCAACCACCAAACACAACTTTAACTGCATTCTTTCAACTTTGTCAGAAAGATCCTTTCGCCAGAACCTTATTGTATCCCGAAATACCTCGGTATTACACATGGAATTCATCTAGGAAAGTTTTCTCTAAAAGAAAACTAGGCCAGTCAGTACCTGGACATGATGTACATGCAAGCAATGCTTTGGGTCGTGTGTATACAGTTCATCTCAATAACGCCGAGTGTTTCTTTCTTAGGATGCTTCTTCACTACGTTAGGGGACCAACATCTTTTGCCGACCTAAAAACAGTAAATGGAGAACTATGCGAAACATATAGAGAAACCTGTCAGAAATTAGGTCTCTTACAAACAGACCAGTGCTGGGATGACACAATGCGAGAAGCCCAATTAATCTCCATGCCAGACCAAATGAGAAATCTGTTTGCCATAATACTCACTATGTGCAGTCCGTCGAATCCTGTTACAATATGGGAAAGTTATAAGGAGGCATTAAGTGAAGATATACTCCGTAAAGTCCGGAGGGAAAATCCGACGTTAGAAATTTCTTTTGGTCCAGATATTTTCAATATGGCTTTGATTATTCTGGAAGATAAATGTCTGGCCATTGCAAATAAAACACTACAACAACTCGGCATGTCTCAGCCATTACGAAGTCAAGAAGATGTGTTTCACCCAGATTACATGCGAGAAAAGAGTTACAATATGGAGCAACTTACTTCGTATGTCTTGCAAAACATACCTCTTCTAAATGAGGATCAGAAAAAAGCATACGAAATTATAATGGACAATATATTCAAAGAAAACGGTGGTATTGTTTTCCTTGATGCTTCTGGTGGCACAGGGAAAACATTTTTGACTAATTTAATTCTGGCAGAAATCAGGTCTCGGGGTCAAATTTCTCTTGCCATTGCCTCTTCAGGAATTGCAGCGACATTGATGGATGGAGGAAGAACTGCCCATTCTGCACTTAAATTGCCTCTAGACATAGCGAGATACGAAATTCCTACTTGCAACATAAGCAAGTCAAGTGGTCAAGCTCAGGTACTGAAAACATGTAAATTAATAGTATGGGATGAATGCACCATGGCTCACAAAAAATCTCTCGAGGCCCTTGACAACACTATGAAAGACCTTAAAGGAAATAAGAACATCATGGGAGGAACTCTCGTAGTACTCTGTGGAGACTTTCGTCAAACTCTGCCCGTCATCCCAAACGCAACACCGGCTGATCAAATCCACGCATGTTTAAAACAGTCCTTTCTGTGGAGACATATGCAAAAAATAACGTTACACCTTAATATGAGAGTGCAGTTGGGAGATGACGCAGCACAGACTTTTTCAAACAAACTTCTAGAGATGGGAGAAGGTAGATTACCCCTAGACTCTTCAGGTAACCTAAAATTCTCATCCGACTTTTGTAATCTGGTGTCGTCCATCTCAGACCTAATAGAGGCGGTCTATCCAGCAGTTCGCCAAAACTATCGAAACTTGAATTGGCTGCGAGAAAGAGCCATTCTCGCTCCTAAAAACGACGATGTCCACGAAATAAACAATGAAATACTTACCATGTTACCAGGCATGGTAACTGAGTACAAATCTATTGATACAGTAATAGATACCGACGAGGCGGTTAATTTCCCACCAGAGTTCCTAAACTCACTTGATCCACCTGGTTTACCACCCCATAGGCTCTTACTGAAAGAAGGATCACCGATTATCTTACTACGGAATGTGGACCCTCCAAAACTCTGCAACGGCACAAGACGACTGTGTGTTAAGAAGATGCTTGAAAATGTAATCGAAGCAACTATATTAACAGGAAAAGGAGAAGGGGAAATAGTATATATCCCTCGAATACCATTAATTCCAACAGATTTGCCATTTAACTTCAAGAGATTGCAATTTCCAGTAAGACTTGCATTCTCAATTACAATAAATAAGTCACAATAACAATCAATTAAGCTCTGCGGCGTAGATTTGAGATCGCCATGCTTCTCCCACGGTCAACTTTATGTAGCTTGCTCAAGAGTCGGATCACCTAAGAATTTATTCATTCATGCTCCAGGAAACGAAACTAAAAACATAGTTTACAATTTCTAAAACAATTCACTTAAGGATTTACAAACAATGAAAAGTATCAGGATACTATCCAACATGACACAGACATCACCCTAAGAAAAAATGATGCTGCACGATCCAAACAACATTTAAGGTAAGAAATAAACTTAATAAACAACAGTATTTAAAATAATAAATATTACAATAGTGATTTCATTTCAAATATATTTCATTTTAAATCATAAATCTTTAAGAAAGTTTGTTTTCAAACCAGTATATGCACTTAATAATAATTAATAATTTTAAATCAAATAAAAAAATATTTAATTCAACTAATAAACGATTACCTTTAAAAATGTAAATATCATTAAAAAAATAAATTCTACATAATTCGCTTAATAAATATGCTACATCACTATAATATTTTACAGTTTAATAACCGTTCGCATCAAGCCACCTCAAATATCGCCCAGAATACCAATTATCAGCCAAAGAAATCATAAAATGTTTCACACATTACAGAAAGGTAATAACGAAAAATTTCATTCCTCAATTTTCTATTAAAAAATATTTAATTTATACTACATATTTATATGCGAATAAAAATGTGTATATTAATTAATTCAGAATCAAACTTAATTTTTGATTTTGTTCATTTAAAGAAATGTCTATTCACTACCTAATTTTACAGTTAAATAGCCGTTCGCATCAAGCACACACAAATATCGCCCAGAATTCCAATTATCAGCCAAAGGAATCATAAAATGTTTCACACATTACAGAAAGGTAAACACAAAAACTTTCTTTCCAAAGTTGTCTTTTAAAAATTCCACATTAATAACACAATAATGTAATTCATTTGAACTTCAGTAAATAATTTATATTTATATTATACTTATATACCAAATCGTATATTAATTATGTGCCAATTATAATCAAATTTGGAAGTAATTAATTGAACATAAATTGTTCAATATGATATTTTATCACAGACATTAAATTTTTTGCAGGAATAGGAATTGTATTATTTTCTGGACTTGGATTTATTATAAACACCAACCGGTGACTTTTATTCCGTTGAGAATTTTGTTTAGTCAGTTACGAAAGCACCGACAGCCGGCACTCTGGAATAAGCTGAATTTAGTAGGTTTATTTCGTTACGGAGTGTTCGGACTCATTTGCTCCGCTCTGATTCTAAACATTTTTTTATACGTACAGTTTTCATACTTTGTAACCATTTTCAATATAATTCATATTTAAATATACAGAATTTATTAATATATATTTTCAGAACCTGTTGTTTTATTAAAATTTCCTAGAAATTGCTATGAATTATTAAAATTTTAATTTTATTATTGGTATTTTTATCAACAATTTCGTATTGCCTTGTATCACGTTGTAAAACTTCATTTTCCTTTTCAATTCCTACAATTTTTGAAAGTGTGACCTGTTTTATTTTTCGACTACATATATATATATGTATGGTATTCTTTTAAACTTAGTAAGATATCGCACCGACTTTTGATTCTTTTTAGTTACCAATAGTAATATTCATTATTTTATTGTGCCGCAGTTATGAACACACTTAAAATTCCAACAATTATCTTCAGCTACCCGGTGTATTATTCAATGATGTCGAGATTGTTTTACGCTTTTATATATACAACGTATACATTTCATAGTGTTAGAGGACTAAAGAATTTTTGCACCTCTCAAAACGTCTTCCCTCCATTAACACACACAGTCATCATTCCGGTTATCCTAAAATAGCATTCCGTCATCATCCATTTCGCAGGGGCGTGAAAAGCAATGGACAAAATTTTGTCGATGTCGGTTAAATCTCATCTTGACCTAAAAATTAAGTTCCAATTCAATACTTTTTCAGATTTATAGAAACAAATGGCCGCAAATCACCCGGCACCCAGATATCTAATCTGTAAATAAATAAAATTGACTGTATGTGTGTACGTTCCGCATAGAAATCTACACCGGCGTAGCATATTTCATCAAATTTTCTACACGTAAATCTTTGGAACTGTTGGGATAAAACGCGTCTACAGCTCCCAGTGGCGTCGTGCAAAATATTAAACATGCTAAAACAGCCAATATTTGCGTCGGATAATTATATTTCAGAATCAATGAGATTGATGTATGTCTTAACGCACATAATTTCAGCCCGTTTTGGCATAAGACGGAAATATCCTTAGCGATGAAGATGGATGGGCGTAAGAAATAAAACACGAAAACAGCCAAGATTGACGTCAAATCCGAAGTTAAGGATGTTTCTGAGTCTAAATATCACATTCATCTTTCCATCTTACCCCAAACGGACGAGGTGCAAATTTCAAACATATTAAAACGGCTAATATATTCGTCGAATATACTTTTCAAGTGGCTCTGACATAGATACCGTTTCTCTAAATATTTTTGTGCATAATTTCCATCCCTTTTGGCATCCTTTACGAATGGCAGTGAAGGGGCCTGATATTAAGCTGATGAAAAAACACCCCAGATTACAGTCAAATCAAACCCTGTGCAACGCGAGGTACTGGGCGGAGATAGAAAATTTTATAAACAGCGTAAACGGTCGATTTCTGCGTTGAATAAATACTTTTTGTTTAACCCATAGTAGCGGAGGTATAAATTTGTAAATGGTCGATTAATCCGTCGAATAAAACATTTTCAGCATCACTAAGTTCACATAAAAATAACGCAATAGCAAACTACATTGCAGCCAAATCGAGGGTTGTGGATAAATGACATCTCGGGCAACGCCGGGCACCCAGCTAGTGATGCAATAAAATTCCATGTATTTTATAGCTTTTCAATTAATGCACCATCGGTCTAAACAATGTACGGAACAGGTTTAGGTTAAATCACTTCTGACTTAAGATTAATATAGAATTAAATACTTTTTCGGTTTTATATAAATAAGTACACAGGCAACGCCGGGCACCCAGCTAGTCTAATAAATAAAGCAGTGTGTTTGTTTATATATATATATATATATATTTGTATGTTCCTTATAGAAATCTATACCGATGGAGCAAATTTCACCAAATTTCGTACACGTGTTCTTTACGACCAGGAAACAAACACTGTCGGGGTGAGACGCGCCTACCACCCCCAGAAGCGGGGGTGGACGGGGGTGGAAATATTTTAACATGCTAAAACAGTCGATATTTCAGTCGGATAAATATTTTTAGGGGTCCAAGATATTGATGGTGTTTCTACCGATGTTTTCTGAATATAATTTTCATCCCCTTCACCCTGGGGAAAGAGCACCGCTAGCGTTTGGGGTTGATAATACAAATCTATATCGGTGGTTAAAATTTCACCAAATTTCGTGCACGTGTTTTTTGCGACCAGGAAGACAACAAAGTCGGGGTGAGACGCGCCTACCACCCCCAGAAGCGGGGGTGGAAATACTTAAACATGCTAAAACGGCAGGTATTAGATTTGGATAAATATTTTCGGGGTCAAAAATATTGATTGTGTTTCTACCGATGTTATCTGAATATAATATTCATCTTCTACGCCCTGGGAAAAGGGCACCCTTAGGGTTTGGGGTGGAGTTGCTTTACAGGAAAATAACGCGAGTACAACCGAGTTTGGGGTCAAATCGAAGGTTATGGATGTCAGTGAGTTTACTTCGGACACATTTTTTTAATTTCCCATTTAACACGAAAGGGTGGGGGTTGGAAGGGAAGATAAATAGTCAGTTCTTGCGCGTTCATGGAGGAGAATTACGTGAATACTATTTCAACGGATGTTGTTGAAAATATAAATCCCTTTAGACATTAATAGTGAGCTTGCTTAGGGCTGGGGGTGAGAATTGTCTATTATTCTAAAACTGCCATAACGCTAAACCATATAAATCAATCCATTAATAATCCCTTTTTGAACAGAACGAAAGGGCTTAATATAAATAATTTTTACACTTAATCTTATACATAAAAAAGAGTGTATGTATGTTTGTTTGTATGTTTGTATGTTTGTTTGTATGTTTGTATGTATGTTTGTATGTTCGCTATACAAATCTACACCGGTAGAGCAAATTTCACCAAATTTCGTACACGTGTTCTTTACGACCAGGAAACAAACACTGTCGGGGTGAGACATGTCTACCACCCCCAGAAGCGGGGTTGCACGGGGGTTGAAATATTTAAACATGCTAAAACAGCCGATATTTTAGTCGGATAATAATTTTTAGGGGTCCAAGATATTGATGGTGTTTCTACCGATGTTTTCTGAATATAATTTTCATCCCCTACACCCTGGGGAAAGAGCACCCCTAGCGTTTGGGATGGAGAATACAAATCTATACCGGTGATTAAAATTTCACCAAATTTCGTGCACGTGTTCTTTGCGACCAGGAAACAAACACTGTTGGGGTGAGACGCGCCTACCACCCCCAGAAGCGGTGGTGGACGGGGGTGGAAATATTTGAACATGCTAAAACAGTCGATATTTCAGTCGGATAAATATTTTTAGGGGTCAAAGATATTTATAGCCTTTCCACTGATGATATCTGAATATAATTTTCAACCTCTACACCCTGGCGAAAGAGCACCCCTAGCGTTTGGGGTGGAGAATACAAATCTACACCGCTGGAGAAAATTTCACCAAATTTCGTATACGCGTTCTTTGCGACCAGGAAACAAACACTGTCGGGGTAAGACGCGTCTACCAACCCCAGAAGCGGAGGTGGACGGGGGTTGAAATACTTAAACATGCTAAAACAGCAGGTATTAGATTTGGATAAATATTTTAGGGGTCCAAGATATTGATGGTGTTTCTACCGATGTTTTCTGAATATAATTTTCATCCCCTACACCCTGGGGAAAGAGCACCCCTAGCGTTTGGGATGGAGAATACAAATCTATACCGGTGGTTAAAATTTCACCAAATTTCGTGCACGTGTTCTTTGCGACCAGGAAACAAACACTGTCGGGGTGAGACGCGCCTACCACCCCCAGAAGCGGGGGTGGACGGGGGTGGAAATATTTGAACATGCTAAAACAGTCGATATTTCAGTCGGATAAATATTTTTAGGGGTCAAAGATATTTATAGTCTTTCCACTGACGATATCTGAATATAATTTTCAACCTCTACACCCTGGCGAAAGAGCACCCCTAGCGTTTGGGGTGGAGAATACAAATCCACACCGCTTAAGCAAATTTTACCAAATATCGTACACGGGTTCTTTGCGACCAGGAAAAGAACACTAACGGGATCAGACGCGTCTACCAACCTCTGAAGCGGGGGTGGACAGGGGTGGAAATATTTAAACATGCTAAAAAAGTCGATATTTCAGTCGGATAAATATTTTTAGGGGTCAAAGATATTTTTAGCCTTTCCACTGATGATATCTGAATATAATTTTCAACCTCTACACCCTGGGGAAAGAGCACCCCTAGCGTTTGTGGTGGAGAATACAAATCTACACCGCTGGAGAAAATTTCACCAAATTTCGTATACGGGTTCTTTGCGACCAGGAAACAAACACTGTCGGGGTGAGACGCGTCTACCAACCCCAGAAGCGGAGGTGGACGGGGGTTGAAATACTTAAACATGCTAAAACAGCAGGTATTAGATTTGGATAAATATTTTAGGGGTCCAAGATATTGATGGTGTTTCTACCGATGTTTTCTGAATATAATTTTCATCCCCTACACCCTGGGGAAAGAGCACCCCTAGCGTTTGGGATGGAGAATACAAATCTATACCGGTGATTAAAATTTCACCAAATTTCGTGCACGTGTTCTTTGCGACCAGGAAACAAACACTGTCGGGGTGAGACGCGCCTACCACCCCCAGAAGCGGTGGTGGACGGGGGTGGAAATATTTGAACATGCTAAAACAGTCGATATTTCAGTCGGATAAATATTTTTAGGGGTCAAAGATATTTATAGCCTTTCCACTGATGATATCTGAATATAATTTTCAACCTCTACACCCTGGGGAAAGAGCACCCCTAGCGTTTGTGGTGGAGAATACAAATCTACACCGCTGGAGAAAATTTCACCAAATTTCGTATACGGGTTCTTTGCGACCAGGAAACAAACACTGTCGGGGTGAGACGCGTCTACCAACCCCAGAAGCGGAGGTGGACGGGGGTTGAAATACTTAAACATGCTAAAACAGCAGGTATTAGATTTGGATAAATATTTTAGGGGTCCAAGATATTGATGGTGTTTCTACCGATGTTTTCTGAATATAATTTTCATCCCCTACACCCTGGGGAAAGAGCACCCCTAGCGTTTGGGGTGGAGAATACAAATCTATACCGGTGGATCAAATTTCAACAAATTTCGTGCACGTGTTCTTTGCGACCAGGAAACAAACACTGTCGGGGTGAGACGCGCCTACCACCCCCAGAAGCGGGGATGGACGGGGGTGGAAATATTTGAACATGCTAAAACAGTCGATATTTCAGTCGGATAAATATTTTTAGGGGTCAAAGATATTTATAGTCTTTCCACTGATGATATCTGAATATAATTTTCAACCTCTACACCCTGGCGAAAGAGCACTCCTAGCGTTTGGGGTGGAGAATACAAATCTACACCGCTGGAGCAAATTTCACCAAATTTCGTACACGGGTTCTTTGCGACCAGGAAAACAACACTGTCGGGGTCAGACGCGTCTACCAACCTCTGAAGCGGGGGTCGACGGGGGTGGAAATATTTAAACATGCTAAAACAGTCGATATTTCAGTCGGATAAATAATTTTAGGGGTCAAAGATATTTATAGTCTTTCCACTGATGATATCTGAATATAATTTTCAACCTCTACACCCTGGGGAAAGAGCACCCCTAGCGTTTGGGGTGGAGAATACAAATCTATACCGGTGGATCAAATTTCAACAAATTTCGTACAGGTGTTCTTTGCTACCAGGAAACAAACACTGTCGTGGTGAGACGCGTCTACCACCCCCAGAAGCGGGGGTGGACGGGGGTTGATATATTTAAACATGCTAAAACAGTCTATATTTCAGTCGGATAAATATTTTTAGGTGTCACAGATATTAGTAGCGTTTCTACCGACTGTTGGGGTGAGACGCGTCTACCACCCCCAGAAGCGGGTCGGGATTATCAGTAGAGCACTTTTAGGTGTTGGGTGGGGGAACGCTGCAATAAAATAACGCGAATACAACCGAGATTGGAGTCAAATCCAATGTTATGGATGTCATCCAGTTCAATTATAGCATCAAATTGGCCATTTAGCCCCAAGGGGCGGGAATGGATGGGATGAAAATTTCTAACATGTTAAATCATCGATATTAGCGTGGAATAAATAAATTCCGGGACCATTGACGTTGATAGTATTTCTACCTATGTTGTTTGTAGGCATGATAGGGGTGGGGCTGGAGGGAATTTCCTTGAAAATAGCGGGAAAACAACCGAGATTCGAGTCAAATTGAAGGTCATGGATGTCCCTGAATTTATTTATGACAATCTGGACAACGCGCGGGTATCGGCTGGGTTGGGATGAGTTGACCGGCTGATTTTTGCGTCAATTAAATATATTTAGGGATGAATTAGATTAATAAAATTTCCCTACATGTTCTCTGTGTATAATTTCAACCCCTTTCGGACTCGGAAGGATGCACCATGATAGGGGTGGGGCAGGAGGGAAGTTCCTTGAAAATAACGGGAAAACAACCGAGATTCGAGTCAATTCGAAGGTCATGGATGTCCCTGTATTTATTTATGACAATCTGGACAACGCGCGGATATCGGCTGGGTTGGGATGAGTTGACCGGCTGTTTTTTGCGTCAATTAAATATATTTAGGGATGAATTAGATTAATAAAATTTCCCTACATGTTCTTTGTGAATAATTTCAACCCCTTTCGGACTCGGAAGGATGCACCATGATAGGGGTGGGGCAGGAGGGAAGTTCCTTGAAAATAACGGGAAAACAACCGAGATTCGAGGCAATTCGAAGGTCATGGATGTCCCTGAATTTATTTATGACAATCTGGACAACGCGCGGGTATCGGCTGGGTTGGGATGAGTTGACCGGCTGTTTTTTGCGTCAATTAAATATATTTAGGGATGAATTAGATTAATAAAATTTCCCTACATGTTCTTTGTGAATAATTTCAACCCCTTTCGGACTCATAAGGTTGCACCCTTAAGGGTGGGCGTGAAGTAGCATTACATAAAAAGAAACCAGAAACTATCGGGATTGTCACTGAGTTTAATTAATTTCCTTGAAAATAACGGGAAAACAACCGAGATTCGAGTCAAATCGAAGGTAATGAATGTTGCTGAATTTATTTATGACAATCTGGACAACGCGCTGGTATCGGCTGGGTTGGGATGAGTTGACCGGTTGTTTTTTCGTCAATTAAATATATTTCGGGATGAATTATATTAATAAAATTTCCCTACATGTTCTCTGTGTATAATTTCAACCCCTTTCGGACTCGGAAGGGTGCACCCTTAAGGGTTGGCGTGGAAGTAGCATTAGATAAAAATAAACCAGAAACTATCAGGATTGTCACTGAGTTTAATTATGACATTAAATTGACCGTTTAAGTCCCCGAAGCGGGAGTGGTCGGGGGTGAAAAATTTCAAACATGTTAAATGGTCGATATTTGCGAAAATTATTTCCTAAGGTTAATTACTTTGAAAGTATTTATACCGATGTTGTTCATATAACAATAGCTCAAAAGTAACCAAAATTGGACTCTTATCTATGGTTTTAGATAATTGACATCTCGGGCAACGCCGGGCACCCAGCTAGTCTTATAAATAAAAATGAGTGTATGTATGTATGTTTGTATATTTGTATGTTCGTTATACAAATTTACACCGCTGGAGAAAACTTCACCAAATTTCGTACACGTGTTCTTTGCGACCAGGAAACAAACACTATCGTGGTGAGACGCGTCTACCACCCCCAGAAGCGGGGGTGGACGGGGGTTGATATATTTAAACATGCTAAAACAGTCTATATTTCAGTCGGATAAATATTTTTAGGGGTCACAAATATTAATAGTGTTTCTACCGACTGTTGGGGTGAGACGCGTCTACCACCCCCAGAAGCGGGTCGGAATTATCAGTAGAGCACTTTTAGGTGTTGGGTGGAGGAACGCTGCATAAAATAACGCGAATACAACCGAGATTGGAGTCAAATCCAAGGTTATAGATGTCGTCCAGTTCAATTATAGCATCAAATTGGCCATTTATCCCCGAGGGGCGGGAGTGGATGGGATGGAAATTTTCTAACACGTTAAATCATCGATATTAGCGTGGAATAAATAAATGCCGGGACCATTGACGTTGATAGGATTTCTACCGATGTTGTTTGTAGGCATGATAGGGGTGGGGCTGGAGGGGATTTCCTTGAAAATGACGGGAAAACCACCGAGATTCAAGTCAAATCGAAGGTAATGGATGTCCCTGAATTTATTTATGACAATCTGGACAACGCGCGGGTTTCGGCTGGGTTGGGATGAGTTGACCGGCTGTTTTTTGCGCCGATTAAATATATTTCGGGATGAATTAGATTAATAAAATTTCCCTACATGTTCTCTGTGTATAATTTCAACCCCTTTCGGACTCGGAAGGGTGCACCCTTAAGGGTTGGCGTGGAAGTAGCATTAGATAAAAATAAACCAGAAACTATCAGGATTGTCACTGAGTTTAATTATGACATTAAACTTGACCGTTTAAGTCCCCGAAGCGGGAGTGGTCGAGGGTGAAAAATTTCAAACATGTTAAACGGTCGATATTTGCGATAATTATTTTCTGGGGTTAATTACTTTGATAGTATTTATACCGATGTTGTTTGTGTATAATTTAACCCCTGTGAGGGGAGCAAGCTTAGGGGTGGGGTGGAGGTACGTTATATAAAATCCCGCAAAAACAACCGAGATTCGAATCAATTCCGAGACTATGAATGTCGCTGAATCTAATTTTGACAACCTGGGTAACGCGACGGGTTTGGGAGGTGTTGGGCGGGGGATTAAATTTTCAGACAATGTAATCGGCCGATTTTTGAGTGGAATACATTCTTTTTCATTATCGCATATTTGTGGGGGTGGTCATCTTCTAACATGTAAAAACGGCCGATATATTTAGTCAATGACTTCATCCTCCTTCGTCATGGGAGGTGAGCACATTTAGGGATAGGGTTCGAGGAGCTTTACATAAAAATAGCGCAAAAGTAACCAAAATTGGAGTTTTATGGATGGTTATAGATAAATGACATCTCGGGCTACGCCGGGCACCCAGCTAGTATCATAATAAAACCGACCGACATCCTTACTCTTGGATTCGACTACCATTTCGGCTGTTTTTCGCGTTATTTATATGTATCGCTGTCTGACCCCCACCCCTAATGGCGCTCATTTCGCATGCAGTAAAGGGTTGAAATTATACATAAAAAGCATCCAGAAAAACACTAACAAATCCAATGACACCGAAAAATAATTACTCAACGAAAATATCGACGGATATACCCTATTTTTTAAAAATTTACAATCCCCAAAACCTCGCCTATAGGGGAGGCAGTTATGTCTTAACCCCACAGTGTTTCCAGATTTTTAATAATATGCTTACCTAGTTTTGTTGCAATTTATCCACGCATTTAAATGTATATAAATAATGTACAAACATACAATATTTTTCTTACATAACCAGGGTATTTATTTATATTTATCCGTCAAATAAATTAATTCTATAGTAATATCTTGGTTAATACGTGATTTAAGTGGCATAAGACCATCACGTTCTTTACTATTACCACTTGATGCATAAAACCCAACATATGTCGTAAGCAGATAACTGTATATTTAAATAATGATAATGAACGACTGTAAGTTAACCTATTATCCTGAATAAGAGGGTTCATCCACCAAAATTCAAAAATTAATGAATCTGTCCCTATTTCCTACCCAAATAAATAATTATTTTGACTATGTCACATCTCAGAAAACTGTATTTTCACAATTTGGTACTATGTATAGAAAAATGACGTTTTTCCTCCTCAGTAAGCATTTATCAGCTTTATTAATTAGAATTGGCTTACATAACCACAACAGTTGGTATATTTCAAAAGGGATACAATGGTAATTAAAATTTTGGAGGCGATAAGTCCACTTCCTCAGGATTTACGATTTATAGATTAATGATGACTATGCACCAATAAATATCTTTATCTGTGACAGTACTATTTGTAAAAATATTATCTGATTTATATTAAAAATTCGATTTAAAAGACTTTACAAA
Source organism: Zhengitettix transpicula (assembly GCA_037074705.1). Lineage (NCBI taxonomy): Eukaryota > Metazoa > Arthropoda > Insecta > Orthoptera > Tetrigidae > Zhengitettix > Zhengitettix transpicula. Next base: position 123,917,800 of record CM073592.1, on the reverse strand, counting down.
GTTTAATCTAAATCAGACGAACTTTTGACATAGAGCACATTAATTTAGATTCCATATTTTGGAAGAGCATATTAAATGTACATATGTAATGTTTTCAATTTCTGAGTTACTATGATAAGTAATCCATTTACAGCATTGATTTTGAGTTTTAAAATATTATATATAATATGTAATAAACACAAATGAAAGACAAGTTAAATTGAAACAAAGTCATAATGTGCCACACGTTAAGTCGACAATTTGTAATATTCGGGTATAATAAACAATTAAAATGACAGTTAGCCCACGTTAATGCATCCATTTAAATAATGTAACTTTTATATGAAAGGATATTTAATAAATAAGAAAATTTAACTGAACAAACACATTAATTTATTCATTGCTCAAGGATTTAAATTTACAAATAGTTATCCATTGAAATTTTTACAAAAGTTATCACGTACAATTTAAATTTTACGCTCTCTCATGGTCTTCACTGGACCTTTAAATAAAGAAATATATTTGTTGACAATTTAATTTTTATAAAGCTATTCTCGACTTCAAAGTATTTTTCACAATGCAATATAAAATATTAACGATATTCGAAAACCCTAAATCCGACAATTTATCTTTAATTAATGGTTTACAATAATAATTAAATGGATATATGACTTACAGGTCTCTGGTATCAGGATAATTTTGAACACGTTCAGAAATACTTACACACACTTTACATTCTAAAACAGGCCATTCTTTTCACTGACTACACATCACTGTTGATTAGGCAAAGTTGGTTATATCTCGACGACGACTTTATTCTGCAATAATTCACCAACTTTATTCTACAATAATTCCTCCACGAAGACTTTACACAGTTATATTTTAATAAAACTGGTATTCTCTGCAATCTTTACGCTGCAATATATCAATGAATAATACACTCTGCTTTAATCCAACAACTTTATTTTTCAATACTTTGACTACGTTTGGTCTCTTTCTATAACAACCGCTCTCTGCTGTATTTCATCGACGATTGCCTTACACATTCCATTCAGCGCGCTGACAGTCTACAATACTTTAGACCTGTTACATTATTGTCCAGTCTTGTGTTAATTTGTGTGTTTTTGCCGCTAACAATCCAAGTTCAAAATTTATTGTAATTATTAAATACTAATTTCCTTTTAATTACCACAATATATATATATATATATATTATAATAATAATAAATACTAATAATTTTGATGAATGAAATTTTCCCCCCCTTGTGGTAGCCATTTTATGTAATACATACGTAAAAATAAAATAAAACTACCAACTTAAACAAACAATTCTCATTTATTAAAACACAATTTTCAAATTAAACAAATCTGATGAAATTTTATAAATCAAAACAATTTTATTTACCTAGAATACATTTGATAAATTTATTTGGACTCGGTACCCTCAAAGTCTTTACTGGGTTGATAAGGAAAAGGAACAAAATGTTACAATTAAACAAATACAGTTACAATAAATGAAAAACGAAATGATTGAAACGAAATAATTGACATGATTGAAACGACTGAAACGAAATTAACGAAATCTGACACTTTTTACCCTTTATGAGCAATTTACAATTATTAATTCAGAAAAATAAACTTACACGCTCTTTGGTCCACACACTCACTTCATACAGGCTTAAAAGGCACCAGGCTGCGCTCAGACTCTGCTATCACAGCCACATATTCTTGACGATGTCACCCTCTCGACGAATTCAAACACCTCTGCTGGCAGACAGACCTCCACGATGAAACTCCCACCGACTGTTGACGACTGATGTCCAGCTAATTACTCTCGGCCACCTAGCTTGGCCTAGCATCCGATGATCTCTCCTTTTTGCAAACTTCTAACTGTTCATAACAATTGTTTTCGGCCACATTAACTCGGCCCCGCGTCCGTCCCTGCGGACTTGCACCACCGTTCTCTCCCACTAACACATCCGTCTCCCGTCCACACGAAATGATAATGAAGCTCCCGAACTGTCCAACTTCCCTCTTATTTATATCCGGGCTCCAGAATATTCCCTTGTTTTCACAGTTTTTTTCATTTCTACTTTCACCAAATAAACACCATCTGTTGCCGTTCTCCCGCTCAGAGGGCCACTCAAACAATTAAATTAAACGTTTCCTTTTAATATAATTACCTCGTCCATCTGTTATGATGCCTTTCAGGGTTCGGTCGTCCACAACCAATTAGCCCTAAGAGCTGCAAAATGCCCCAATTATTTGTCCTTCCCCTCACTAAAAGGTCACTTATCTGTCATTTTATCATTATTTTTTTATATGTTCAAACCACTCAAGGATCCCCAGTCTGAGTTCGTAAACAAATCTGACATAAATAAGAACAGAATCCCTGTCCTTCGGAGATGGTTATTACAATATATATTAACGTATTATATATACATTATACAGATTTATGGTATGCCATCTGTGTTGTATTGTGAAACGTGTGTCAGTAAAAATGTCTGTGTAAATTTTATGCACAGGGTGGCCATTATTAAAGTGAAGTGTGTTCCCGAACTCAAAAGCATAAAACTTGTAAGTAGCGATTTAAAATAAATGATTTTGTAAACCGTAAATTAAAGGTGAAAGGTCAGATATCGTTTCTAGTAACTTCAATAAATTGAATTTCAATATTATGTAAAATTCTTTCAAGTGTAATTGGATTTTTGTTCTTTCTATCAGGCCTAGAGGAGACCCTGAGATTTCGAGTTTCGTTCTTGGTAAAAAAAAATAATAAAGGTATAAATTTTCTTAAATGCCACAAAAGGTAAAAATAATTGTTAGTAAAATTTGATCTAAATGTGGCGAAATAAAGTAGAGATTCAAATTGTGTGAATAAATTTGTTGTTTTGTTAAATTTAATTTTTTCTTTAATTTAAATTTTATTTCATTAAATATTTTAAAAATAGTTTAAATTTTATTACAAATTGGCTACCACAACGTGGGTCAAATTTCATTTAATTTAGTTAAATTGTAAAGTGGTTATTACAATATATATAATAATCATAAATTATTACATACCAGTCAGACTGCTGTTGCCTTAAGATTAGTTAGCTGCTCTCATTTGCATCCAAATGAGTTAATAATTTTGACTTTGTCACATTTCAAACAACTTAATTTCTAAAATGAAAATTTTATAACTTTTTTAAATTAATAATAAGAAAAATAGCAAAATACAGACAAATGTATATCATCACTTATTTTGTGTAAAACATACTCCATACAACCATATATAGTCTATGTAACTGAAAAGAATCAAAGTACTCTTTGGTGGATCCTACTCTCTGACGTTGGTAGAATTATATAAAATAAATGCAAAATGCAAAAGTATAAATATTGTGCAATGTTCTCACTTGCAATTACTCTCTTAGACTTTACACATTTACAATAAAATATGTGAAATTATAATGATATACACACAATACCAAATATTTTCATAAATTTCACTTTAAGAATACGTCAGTTTATGTAGATTTAAAATCTATTAAATTATAATGATTAAGAAATATCATGTATTGTTTTTACCATCATTCTATGCTTCCTCCAGTGCGTATTGTGATATATCATTGGGCATACCTTAGTTAAATATGTCCAGTTGAATGTCAAGTTATTTAAAAGTAAATTAGATCCATGTATTGCATTACCTTGCATAATGATTTTATTTATCACTGGATGTGGTATTGGTGGATACATTTATACTTTTTATTGAATCAAAGTATTCCTGCTTTACTTCATTTCACGGAAATTGTACACTTATAACATCCTTCCCAAACATGTAATATAAATTATATGATTTATTATTATTCTCAAACAATATAATGAAACAAATTCTATTATCCTAACATGAAAATTTTGTTAACGACACAGATTACACCCACTAATTTTATTATATGCATAAATGTACAGAAATACATTGTATAAAGTACAATTAACTTTACTTTTACTTCAATATAAATGTTCCTATTTCTCTACATACCTTTGACTAACAGCGCATTAATTGAATAACGACAATATCAAAATTTTATTGGGGGTTCAGTACGTATTCATACACACCGAACTCACGAATCGTACCTTATTATCTCCTGAAATATTATTCACGATACAATACTTTTGACTGACAGTGCATTAATTGAATAACGACATTAACATTTTATTAGGGGTTCCGTACGTATGTTATACATTAGATATGCCGAGTTAAAAATCAAGTTATTTTTTAAAAAAACATTAGTTCTACTGATTGTATAACCTTTCATATTGGTGTCGTTTATAATTACACTTTTATTTAGATAAATACGTTTATAAAATACAGAAATTGTATTTTTAATTCCATGTAAATTTTCCTAGTTCCGTACATACTTTCGACCGATAATTTATTAATTTAACAGCTATAAAATACCTTGAATTTTACTACGGGGAAAAGGTGGCTACCTCCTGTCCAGAGTTTTTTGGAGACGGGAGTCGAAGTCCGAACGGGGTTGAAATTATACACAGAGAACATGAGGAAAAATTTATGAATCTCATTGACCCAAAAAAATTTTATTCGACGCAAAAATCAGCCGGTTAACATCTTTGAAAATTTCTACCCCTCCAAACCGCACACACCTCCACGCGTTGCCCTTTTTGTCATAAATAAAATCAGCGACATCCATATCCCCGATTTGACTAGAATCTCGGTTGTTTTTGCGTTAATTTTATGAAACATCCCTTTGTTTCCACCCCTAAGCGTGCTGCCCTACCCAGCCGAAAGGGATTGAAATTATACACAAACAACAGCTGTAGAAATACTATCAATCGAATTAACCCTCAAAAATATTTATTCAACGCAAATATTAACCTTTCAACATGTTTGATAATTGCAACACCCGAACACCCTCGCTTGGAGCAGTTAAATGATAAGTCTAATGGCATAATTGAACTCAGTGACATCCATAACCCCGGATTGGACTCCAATCTCGATTGTTTTTGCGTTATTTATATGATATTCCACTCCACCTTCACACTTAAGAGTGCTCCATTCCAAAACCCGAAAGGAGTTAATTATTTTAAATGTCACATCTGAGAAAACAAAATATTCACAATTTACATCTATATGAATAGATAAATAATGTTTTTCTTCTTCAGTAAGCATTTATCAGCTTTATTAATTAAAACTGATTTACCTCAACAGTTGGTATATTCTAAATGGGATGAAATGATAATTAAAATCTTGAAGGGTATAAGACCGCTTCTTCAGGATTTATTATTTATTGATTAATTATTTCTATTCACCAATTTATTCTGTATCTGTGACAGGTCTATTTGTAAGAATATTAAATGAATTAGATACAAAATTTGATTTAATACTCTCCACAAAATTTAATTTAAATCAGATCAAGTTTTTACACAGTAGTAGATTCTATATTTGGGAAGAGCCTTTTAAATTTACATATGTAATGTTTATCCATTTCTGAGCTAGTATGTAAACAATTAACAGTTGGAATATATATGAGTGTGTGTGTATGTATATATACATATACAAATTTTGGAAGTTTTTAAAATAATTTTTATTAATTGTTATATATACATTATACAGATATATGGTAGGTCATTTTCTCTCTGACCCTTTCCAATCCAAATAAGATAGATGACCAATAGAACTACAATATATATTAAGTGTTTAAAATTGTTCAGATAAAAATTGTGAGAAGACTTTTAAATACATGTGCAGTCAATTGTATTAACCTAACCTCAAAATTTCGTTCACATTTAATATATTATCACAATTATTCCCAATATGGATTTATATATAATTTTTCATACTGAAAATTATGTTGACAGCAGCTCAGAAATTGAAATATGTTCTCGTAATCTTTACAGATTTACATTCAAATATGTTAAATTATAATGTTGAACATACATAACAATTTTTTTCTACGAATATCGCTTGAAATAATTCGTAAGTTTTCATGATTAGTAGCTCAGAAATTGTACATTTAAAACATTCTTCCCAAACATGGAAGATAAATTAAATGATTTATTATCACTCACAAACAATTTGAAAAGGCCAAATTCAGTTATCGTAACCTGAAATTTTTGATTTCAGTATTTAACATTTATTTTTTATATTTATACCAATTTAAAAAATACGTTGCTTAAATATCCTTTTAATTCAATGTAAATGTTCCTACTTCTGTACTTACAAGTGACTGACAGTGTATTAATTGAATAACGACTAAAAACAAAATTTTATTGGGGGTTCCGTACGTCATATTGAATACTTTGATAGTTATATACACATAACTGACCTATCTTAACTTAGACAACACTTATTATATACTGAAATATTATACAGGATACAATAGTACTTTATTACCAGCAAGATAGAATAGTGCTTTATTACAGGCAATATAAAATGAAATTCAATAAATATCCGCCTACATACATTTGAAACACAGAATGTACACAAACGACGCCATATATTAACAATAACGTATCTCCTTGTATTCCTGTTCAGCCTCTTCGGCGCACTGGTCGAATTGTGAGACCACATGTTCGATTTTCTCCGTAGCATTTTGTAATTTTTTTGATCAATATGTAATTTTATAATTGTGTATGTTATTTTTTACTTTGAGGGGAGAAATGTTATGTGATGTATGTATTACTTGTGATATGACGTAGAGATAGTAAAATGTGTTGGTGTGCGAGTCTAAATTTTCTTGTGTTTTCAATTATAGAATCTAGTAAATCAATTGTGTTTTATTTAGAGAGAAACATAACAACTGTAAATGAATGTAGAACACAACACTTGAAGTATGACTGCAGCTGGCCTGTGAGTGGACTGCATGCAGTCCGTCAAGGAGGTTGTTGAAAGCCCGGGACAACCAACCCGTCCAACCGCTACTCTGCTGTCCTACAATATGGACTATGTACGTTTACTGCATCCAAGAGAATCTCATATTCAATTTTTTTTAATTTAATATTTAAATTAAATTCGTACTTTATTTATTTATACTAACTGGGTGCCCGGCGTTGCCCGAGATGTCATTTATCTATAATCCCCAATATGTCTCCAATTTCGGTTGCTTTTGCGCTATTTTTATGTAACGCTCCTCGAACCCTATCCCTAAATGTGCACCCTCCGATGCCGAAGGAGGTTGAACTCATTGACATAATATATCGGCCGTTTATACATGTTAGAAGATGACCACACCCACAAATGTGTGATAATCAAAAAGTATTTATTCCACGCAAAAATCGACCGATTACATTGTCTGGAAATTTCTACCCCCGCCCACCACCTCCCAAACCCGTCGCGTTACCAAGGTTGTCCCAATTAGACTCGGCGACATTCATAGTTTCTAAATTGATTCGAATCTCGGTTGTTTTGGCGTTACTTTTATTTAACGTAAATCCACCCCAACCGCTAACCTTGCTCCCCTCACAGGGGTTGAAATTGTACACAAACAACATAGGTAAAAATACTATCAAAGTCATTAACCCCGGGAAATAATTATTTAACACAAATATAGACCGTTTAAAATGTTTGAAAATTTCCTCCCCCACCCAACTCCTCCATCTCTACGCGTAGTTCCCTACCATGCCGTAAGGTGTTGAAATTATACTAAAAAAAATCGGTAGAAATACTATCAATGACACTGACAGCGTAAAATATTTATTTCACGCAAATATCGGCCATTATACATTTCTGAAAATTTATACCCCCGCCCAGAACCTACCACCCCCAGTCACTTTCCCAATAGTTGTCATAAATAAACTCAGTGACATCCATAACTTGAATTTGACTCCAATCTGGGATTTATTTTCTTGTAACGCCCCTCAAACCCCCACCCCTAAGTGTGATCTTTCACGTCCTTAAGAGGTTTAAATTAAAAACAGAATTGGTAGAAATATTATCAGTACATTGACCTCGATAAATATTCATTCCTTTCAAAAATGGACCGTTAAACATGTTTTAAAATTAACACCCCCGCCAACCCTTCCTTAGGGAGAGTTAAACGATTAGTTGAGTGTAATAATTAAACTCATTGACATCCATGACCGTGAGTTCGACTCCAATTTCGATTGTTTTTGCATCATTATATGTAATTACACTCCACCCCCACCCTTAAGGGAAGCTCAATTCCCAATCCCAGAAGGGGTTCAAATTATACGCGGAGAAAATGTAGAGAAATTTTATTAATCAAATTGATCCAGAAATATATTTAATAACGACCGGTCAACATTTTTTTAAAAATTCACCCAACTCCTCCCACCTCAGCCCACCCCTCACGCGTTGTCCAGAATGTCATAAATAAATTCAGCGATATCCTTCGATTTGACTCGTTTTTTTTCTTGTCAGTCCCCTCTACCCCCATGCATCGCCCTCATGCCGAAAGAGGGGTTCAATTTTTACACACACAACTTGGGTAGAATTACTTTAAATCTAATTAACCCTGAAAATATCATTCACCTCTAATAACGGTCGTGATTTCATGTTTCAATATTTCCACTCCCGTCAAACACCACTCCTCGGGAGTTAAATGACAAATTAAATGTCATAATTAAACTGAGTGGCATTAATAACCCTCTATTTGACTCAAATCTCGGTTTTATTCGCGTTATTTATTTTTAACGACCGTTGATCCTCACCCGTAATGTGAGCACCCTCTCAATCTCAAAAGGGATTCAAATTAAACTCAGAGAACGTGTAGTGAAATTTTAATAATCTCATTGTTTCAGAAATTTCGCAAAATTCAACCGCTTAACTTACTTTAGAATTTCTATTCCCCGCTCACGTCCACCTAACCCCTTCAACCCCAGTCCAGCCCAAACCCCTGCGTTGCTCAAATTCTCATAAACGAACTCTGCGACATTAAGTACGTTCGACTTACTCGAATGTTGGTTGTTTTCGAGATATTTTCTTGTAACACAAGTCCACCCCGCCCCCTAAGCGTTCTGCACCCTCATGTCGCAAGAGGTTGAAATTATATTGACATAAAATGGGTATAAATACTATAAATCTAATTAACCCTGAAAAAATATTATTTTACGCAAATATAGACCTTTTAACATATTTGAAAATTTCCAACCCCACCCTCTTCCGCCTCTGGGGGTAAAATGGCCAAATTAAATCATAATTACACTCTGCGACATCCAAAAACTGTGTTTGACTGTAATTTTGTTTTATTCGCGTTATTTAATTGTAATGCCCGTCCTCCCTTACCCCTAAGAGTGCTCCTTTCTCTTGCTGTAAGGGTTTGAAACTATACTCAGATAACATTATTAATCACTTTTTCCCAGAAAATATTTATCCTACTCAAATATCAGCCATGTTAGCATGTTTGACAGATATCCACCATATCTACTCCTGCTTGTGGCACTAAACAACAACTTGAATATCATAATTAAACTCACTGACAACAATAACCCTGGATTTGAGTCCAATCTCGATTGTGTTTGAACTATTGTTATATAAATCTACTCCACCCCCACCCTTAAGGTTGCTCCTCCCAAACCACGAAAGAGGTTAATATTAAATAAATGGAACGTTTAGAGACATTTTATAAATATCAGTGAACCAGAAAAATATTTATTCGACGCAAATATCAACTGCTTATTATGTTTGAAAATTTCAACCCCCGTCCACCATTGCTCCTGGCGGTTAAAACACCAATTGATTGTCTTAATTAAACTCAGCGCTATCCATAATCATTGATTTGACTCTAATCTTGGTTGTATTCGCATTATTTTCTTGTAACGCCCGTCCACCCAAATCCTTAAGGGTGCTCCCCTCCGAAGCCCAAAAGGGTTTGAAATTATACACGGAGAACATGTAGAGAAATTTAAAGAATCACAGTTCCGGAATATATTTATTCGCCGCAAAAGTCGGCCGGTTAAAACGTTTAAAAATTTCTACCCTCGCCGACAACGGCTAGACCTTCCCACTTCCGCCCATCCCACACGTTGCTCAGTGACATACATTTCCTTGGATTTTACATCAGTCTCGTTTGTTTTTGCATTATTTTATTGTAACTACCCTCTACCCCCACCCCTAGGCGTCCTCCGCTCTCATACTGAAAGGAGTAGAAATTATACACAAACATCACCAGTAGAAATACTATCAATTCCATTAACGCCTGCCGAATATTAATTCCACACGATCATCAACCGGTTAACATATTTGAAAATTTACAACCCCTCCAACCAATCGTTGGGAATGTTAAACGGTAATTCTAATGTCATAATTAAACTTATTGACATCCATAATACTTTGAATTGACTCTAATCTCGGTTGTATTCGCGTTATTTTCTTGTAACGGACGTCCACCCTTACCCTTAAGGGCGCATCCCTCCCAAGCCCGAAATGGGTTGAAATTAAACACGGAGAACACGTAGGGAAATTTTATGAATATCATTGTTCCCGAAATATATTTATTTCATACAAAATAACTTATTTTAAAAGTTCTACCTTCCGCCCAACCATTCCTACCCAATCCTACAACCGCTCGTTGCCCAGATTGTCATAAATGAACTCAGCGACATCCATTACCTTTGAGTTGCAAGATATAATTGGGCAACATATTGGTCCCTGATCCCGTTAAATACGTCAAAAGTGAAGTTATTTAAAAGAAAATTAATGCAATCGATTGTATAACCTTTCATAATAAATTATATTTATCACTGGTAGTGGTAGATTTAATTATAATTATTATTGCTCAGCTTCATTTCTCAGAAACTGAACATCTATAACGTCGTTCCCAAAAATGGAAAACAAATACTGCTATCGTAACCTAAAATTTTTGTTTCACGGCACAAATTGAACGCAATAATTTGTTTACATTTATACAAATTTATAGAAATACGTTGCGTAAAGTACAATTAATTGTACTTTTAATTCAATATAAATGTTCCTATTTCTGTACAGACCTTTGACTGAGAGTGCATTAATTGAATAACGACCATAAAAACTTTCGGATATCCGTACGTCATTTTGAATACTTTTATAGTTACAAACATATAATTCAGCAGTCGTACCTTAGACAAATCTTATTATCTTCTGATATATTATACAGGATACAATAATACGTTATATTTAAAATTTTATAAATCTCGACCGACCCACTTTTGAATGTATTATAAGGCGCCATATTGGCGTTGTTATAGATGGAGAATATTTCCAAATTAACTTTGCGCAAGGATGGTATTGTTTTTTATTACTATTTGATGGAGTATTACTGAAAAAAATTTTACTTTTTATTCAATCAAAATATTTCTGCTTTATTTCATTACGAAATACAAAACTATATTTTTATGCTGCGTCAATGTCTTGAAAACTTATGACGTCATCGTCTCGCGAAGTAATTTAACACTAATTCGTAACTTATTTCAATTATAATTATTTCCACGTTTATTCTGGGGGTTTCTCACCCCCACAGTAACGGTTCTCGATTTTGGCAGAATATATATACCAATTTTTGTTGAATTCTGTCCACGCGATAAAATTTGTATAAGGAACATAATAAACAAACAAATATACAAACAAACGCTCTGCTTTATTTATTAGAAGAAGAAGATTTTGCACTTTACAAGTGTTTGATATGGTCAATTCTCAGTTATAGGAGTTCATAAAATTGAATAGGGAAAAGAGTTCACCTACTCAAATATGATGCCCGAAAATCACTCAATGAAGAAATAATCGGGATTATGCAAAGATTTGAAACAACAGCAAATATGGGGAGCGTGAGAAAAATAATTGCTTGTTTACAAACTAGTTTTTAAAGAGAACTGAAGAAAAAGCATACGAGTGAAATGGTTTTTCGGAAGACAACATAGTAGTCAAAAACGTAAAGTAGCGATAAGACGTTGCTCTAGTACTACAGATTCGCACAGTAACGTTTCACTTTTTGTAATAGGGGTTAAATATTTTCGAGTAAGTACACAAGACGACAGTTTTCCATTCTTAAATAGTTCTTGTAATATTCACCTATATAATTTAACAATTTCGCGTCACGCTAATTAATTTTGTGACCCATGTATTTTTCTTTTCTTTTCCATTGAAGCTAATAATAAGAGAGAACTGATAAATTTACGCTATGATTTACGATACGCTATGAGGAAATACATTTTTTTTAAAAAAAAGGACGACCCACTCCAACTCCAGAAGTGATACTGAGGTTGGATTCCGTGTTGGACAGTGTGTGGTGAAGGCTGGCGCAAGGATCCTACAATGTAGTTCTACAGAGGTTGGACCGTGAATGGCTGGTATTAGAAATCAATTAAATGCTTGTTGAAATCAAGAAAAGTAATCAAGTGGTTTTCTTGCATGAAAACATGGAAAACATAATAATATATCTTAAATAAACAAACAGCCTGACTCAGAAAATTTGTTTATTAACAAAAAATATTAAATAAACCGACGTTTCGTCCTTTTTAGGACTTCTTCAGTTTTAATAACATATATATATATTGTAATACCCCGTTGAGAAGGACATGAATTTTGTTCTTATTTCATCCAACTCAGACTGTGGATTCTTGAGTGGTTTGTAGAAAATAAAGGATAATAATAAAATGATGGATAAGTGGGAGGACTATAATTGGGCGTTTAGCGGCTCTTAGGACTAATGGTTGTGACCGACATCTGGACGACGGGACCCTAAATGCATGATGACAGAAGTTTTATGGACATACAATTATATTAAAAGGAAATATTTATTTTAATTGTATTGAGTGGCTCACGAAGCGTGAGAAAGGCAACAGATGGTGTCGTTTGGCGAACGTGGAAACTCAAAAACTGTGAAAACAAGGGAATATTCTGGAGAGGGGAGAGCAGATAAAAGGACAGTTGTTTGACTGGAGAAGGCAGAGTCGAGGTGGACGGCAGACAGTTGGGAGAGAGCGGTGGTGGAGGTCCGCAACGCGGACGCAGGGCCAAGTTAAGGGGGCCGAAACAATTTTATATAGTCAGTCAGTCAGTCAGAGGGGTTAGGAGAGATCGTTGATGTTGGGCCAAGTTAAAGTGGCCGAAACAATTTTACAAGTCAGTGAGTTTGCATTCAGGAGAGAGCGTTGGTGGAGGCCAATTTAAGTGGCCGAGAGGAATCATCAGTCAGCAGTCATCAGCAGTCGGTAGGAGTTTCGTCGTGGAAATCTGTCTGTCAGCAGGGTTGGTTGTTTGGAGGAAGTCACTGTGAGAGTAATATCATCGAGAAGAGGTGATTCTGAAAGCAAAGTGTGAGCGCAACCTAGTGCTCTTTAAGCCTGTATGAAGTGAGTATGTGCTGGTATGCGAAAGATCAAAATTTCATGGAGCAGAGAGATTGTAAGTTCATTTTTTCTGTATTCATTGTTGTAAATAGTTAAATAAGGGTAAAGAGTCAGATTTCGTTTCATTTCATTTTTCATTTATTTTAACTGCATTGTTTAATTGTAAATTTTGTGTCCCGTTTCCTTATCAACCCAGTAAAGACCGTGGGGTACAGAGTCTGATTTATTAAAATGTATTCTAGATTAATAAAATTGTTTTGTTGATAAAATTTAATAACGTGTTTAATATAAATTTCCTGTAATCCTAATTATCAATGAGAGGGTTATTACAATATATATAAATCAAGAAAAACATTAAGAGGACAGGTTTTTTCAACCTAGCCTGTTGCAACCGAAATGAAACTCATTATCCCCGACAGCTATGAAGGGATGTTTGTTCCGACATTAAACAAACAGTATAGAAAATTCAAATGCAGACGTTTTTACTCTTCTAAATTTTGCATTTCGTATCTTCAATCACTTATTCACCTGCTACGCACATTATTCATTTTCCTTATTCATTTCCTCTATGAAAATGAAATACTCGAATATCTCTGCAAACTTAGTTAGACCCGGGGAGAAATGCATCTCCAGAAGTTTAAGTGCATCCTCAATAGGTACACGCAAGAGCAATGAAACAACATCAACGCTAACAAGACGGGGTTGTCCTTCCTGAATGTTCTAATTCGGAGGAAACAAGATGGTGGACTTGGCCATTCCGTTTATCGGAAAGCCACACACACAGATCGGTACTTGCATGCCAGCAGCTTCCACCATCTCTCAACCTTGGTCCATACGGCCTGACTCAAGCCCTCAGGGTGGTATCAGACAAAGACAATCTAGCTGGTGAATTAGAACATCTTAAAACCGTTTTCCGCCTGAACGGATACAATCCCGGCCACAGGGCACTTGCGCTCCGATGGGAGAAATCAATAGAGGAAAAGGAAAATGCAGTCAACCATACTTACATTCCTTTCGCTGACAACATCAGCAACCGAATAGGACGCCTACTGGCCAAGCATAACATTGACACGGTCTTCTATCCACAAAAGAAAATAAAAGAAATGCTTGGCTCGGTTAAAGATAGTAAAGGACTTCGTACTCCTGGAGTCTACAGCATACCGTGTGAATGCGGCAAAAAGTACATCGGCCAAACTATTCGCACGCTAATGGACAGATGCACAGAACATCAAAGGCATCTCAAACTTCAGCAGCCAAATAAGTCAGCAGTGGCAGAACATGCCATAGAAACCGGCCATGACATAAAGTTTAATGAAACCAAAATCTTGGACCGTGTCAATGGTTTCTGGAACAGCATAATCAAAGAGTCCATACACATTAGGACACAAGACAACATGCTAAACTGGGACACCGGGTTTCAATTGAGCAAGACTTGGGACCCAGCTATAACAATGATAAGACGAGGGGTCCGGAGCTCTATTGGCCGGGGCTGCTGCAGGTAATGTACCTCGGCGAGTGGCCGGTCTCTTCACTGATGCTGACATGGCAGAGACAGGCTGTTGACTCAGCGCTGATTAGCTCTCGAAGGGTAATGATCCGGCGGAGGGTATTTATAACATGAAATGTAATGATTTCACCTCATCATCAACCTTCCCAGAGAGCTCTGGCGGAGGCTACCTTTTGGGATGCCTTCACAACTCTAAGGTTCCCACATGCCGGGGCACCTCGGTCTGTTTTGAGAGGTGTATGTTCCGGGGTCGCAGACCTTGGGCATACGGTAAGTTGTCCGCTATTCCTATTTGAATAGTCGGCCAGCTGCCTCCTAAACTGGCCAAGGCATGGTGGGGGAAAGCTACGACCCCACTGCAAACCCCTCTCCCGCCATCGGAAGGGCGTGGGACAAGTACCAAATTCCCGACCTACCTGATGCAGGTTTTTCTAGGGCTTGTCCTGCATTTCTTTTAGGCGAATGCCGGGTAGGATCCTTAAACCATAGCCCGGGGGCCCTAGTTACTCTTGGCTACCTTCCTCCACCCTTCCGCATCCCCCCTTTCAAATCCCTTTCCTATGCTATAAGAGGGGAGTTGCCACTATGTGGATTACCCTATACATAGCCTGTCTACACCTAAAAAAAATGGTTCAGGCACTTCGCCTAGGAGATGACTACAGAAATTTTAGTCGTCGAAACATCACGTTTAAATATGCTACACCCGAGTGAATACCGAGAACTGTTTATCGAACTTACCAAGTAGA
The DNA here is from genome assembly GCA_037074705.1 of Zhengitettix transpicula. Classification (NCBI taxonomy): domain Eukaryota; kingdom Metazoa; phylum Arthropoda; class Insecta; order Orthoptera; family Tetrigidae; genus Zhengitettix; species Zhengitettix transpicula. The sequence continues at coordinate 123,902,284 of CM073592.1, read as the reverse complement.
AGTTCTCCGCTGCCAACAAAACTCCCCTCCATCTTCTTCCTTCTCCTATTCCGGAGCTCACGAGTACTGCGATCTATACGGCGCAGCGAACATTCCTGATATTTTAGTGAGTTGACTTTTTCGATGACATTTTCATATATGCAGACTGATTTGACAGCATTTTGCTGGCATTGACATCTGCGCTAGAACTTTTCAGGACACGCGGACTTCGACTCAATCGCGCGAAATTTGTACTGGAAGATTTTAGTCATAGAGAGGATGTAATCAGTACACTAAATCGGATATGCACATCCGAGCTATACGAAATGTTCCAAAGCCATCAATGCCTGAGGAGCTACAACTCGTTCAAGGCAAGGCAACGTATTACTATTCGTTTATTACACATCTGCGCAGAAAGATACTCTCACGTGGTCACCAGAAGGCACACAAGTTCTCATGCCCTTTGCTGTCGGCCACAGACGCTAGCAAAATCGGACTAGGCGCAATGCTGTCTGTCTCACGGTATCAACAACGGGCTTGAATGCACTATCGCATACGCAAGTCAAACAGTGAATCCAACAGATCGGAAATATCCACAGAACGACAAACAAGCACTCGCTTCAGTTTTTTTTATCTACCTCTGTGCACGCCATCATCACGAATCACATGCCATTGACTCAGATTTTACACCTGGAAAAATTTTTGTTGTACATCAAAACTAAACGGAAACGCAGATTACTGCTTCAGTCTTAGCAGGGAAATAAGACAGAGGATTTTGACGATTTCGATAATTTCATCATACAACAGACGATGAAACTACCTGTTCGCTCGGAGATCGCACGAGAAATTCGGAAAGACGCACATGTTGAAAGAATAAGACAACGCTTAAAATCGGACACAACATAATTATAAGTCTCCGGAAGTGCGAAGTGCAAGGATTCTCCTGCTCAAAAACGTGTTATACAAACAATATGTCAGGTCACTTAACAAACTTTATATAGAAGTCACTTGAAAAAAAAATTATTTTCATTTACTCATTCATGTTATTTAGTAACAATTCTGATAGTCATGACTTAAACACAAGAAACCATCAATACAAAAACGGTAAATCATTGTCAATTGCACAGAATGGTGTCCGTTATGCAGGCATTTCTTTATCTAACAAACTGCCACAAATAATTAAACAGTTAGCCAATAACCATTAGCTGCCCGCGAGTATTTAAATTTAAATTATGAGCTACATCACCACAAGCAACCATTTTTACGAGGATAACTACGTAAAATAATAATACAACAACATCGATAGTGATACCGTAATACCCGTGATATGATACATTTCTAATTCCGTTTACATAATTTCCAATAGAGTCTATTTTTTAAAAACGATATAATTTAGCATCAAACTGACACGCATTTCTAACACAAAAGTATTTCTCCTCTCTACAAATTTTAAACAAAGTTAATTTTATGTTGGCAGTATTGTATTCCGTGTCGTGCAGTAGATTTACGCACTATTGGTGGGGGGGAGGTGCTTTTTAAAAGTTGTTTTCCTTAAAATAACCTTTGACTGAGATGTTCGATTATTTTTGTTTTGAAATTATAAACTTCTTTAAAATAGGCTTTTAATTACTGAACGGTTCAATTTTTTTATTTAATTGCGTATGCCGCCTGATGCGGTCGCCTCCCTGTTTCAGTGCACGACACGTAATTATTGGTAGGCTGTGTTGTCCGATTTGTAGCATAAAAAAAACAGGCAGTTTGTAGAGCTTTACGGGTGGTACAGGGGGAGGGGTGAAAAGCTATACAATCCAGACAGAAATAGTGTGCTTGAGCCCCGATAGCTGGCATGGCCAGCTGGCTGCATTAGCGAGTGCGGCGCAAGGCTGACAATTTAAAGTCTTCAATAACGAGGAGGCAATTCGCAGTGTTGAAACATAATTATTATGAAGATTCTTAAAATTAAGAGAAATTAATTCTTCCTAAATTAATTTATGTGCACATAAGCACCAACCATCAGTGCTTATAATTTAAATTTAAAAAAAATCAAATTAAAGTTGAGCTAAGTTTTTTCTCCTTACCCACTCCTATTCTCTAAAAGAATTTGTAGAAAATCTGAGATGTCGAATGAAGTTAAAATTTAAACAGCCAGCATGAACTACTAATCGTCACCATGTGTTGTTACTAACACTTCGTGACTCAAAATGGCCAAAGTGAGCTATTCAATTATATAACTCTATATAGAATATTATTACTACAAAATCAAATGATTGTAAAATACTATTAATAGCATAAATGAATGAATTTGTGAAATTTAGTGTTTTTTTATAATTACTATATTAAACTAAAAAAAAGTGTACACCCTGCCATTCCACTTCCTTAAAGCTTGGCCTCTGTATAGGATCTATGGAACATGACATTATTCTTATTGAGAGAAACCATTTTTAGACTTTGAAGTTATAAATCTGTTTTATGGTCATAGATATATGATGGGGCCCAACAAGGTGTTATTTTTATGCTTATTTTCAATGTATTAACAGTTTTAAAAAAAAATGCACCAATGGATGTAGCTCAAAAATTTTTCTTATTATGCCAAACATCATCTTTGCACTGTGATTTATATTATCCAGGCATGCAGTTAAATTTAAAACTGTACACAACATGCAGGCCACAGCTGAACATAAAATTTGTGAAAAAGACAACATTTATATCTAATATTTTGGATATGATTAGTCATTGTGTAATAACTCACACACAATAAGACCTGGAAATATTTGGATAAGAAAAGGTTTCAATTTACATTGTCATACACATATGTAAATGTACCCACACACATGAAACTGTAAAATTAAGGAATCTCTTGAAATGTGACACTGTCAACTATGAACTTCAAATTTACTATTCTTCAGTTCACAATATAAAACACTGGCAAATTGTTCATTTGTAGATTTAGTAAATACACATATTCTGAGAACCTTGTAGACTTTTTCAGGTATGCCATTGTCTATAAGCAATTCATATTGTACATTCTGTATTAGTTGGATAAATAGAGAGAACATATTTTATGAAACCTCTAATTTTATTTTAGTTGTGATTGTCGTTCATCTGTAATTAAGACTGTATAAAATTCATTAAGGCTTTACCTATTATATTGTATAATTTTCAGAAATAACAGTTTCTAAAAGGTAAAAGTAAATGAAATCATGAAATTGCAAAATAAAGTATAATTTAATTATTGTTTTACTGATATGACATGAAATACACTGATGTAAACTGTCATTCAAAGAAGTTTGAGTAACAGTAATTTAACCAGCAACACAGAGTTCTATAGGGAAAACATTTCAATCACTAATAAACACTATGTATCAAGAGGTAGCATCACTTTACTTGTTAATAGGACATAAATTCAATACAAATTTTCCAGCACCTATTTGAAAATATTATCTAGGTATATACGTCTTATCCATTATTATAAACAGAATGTTTATCAAAATGTAGAAAAACAAAGGAATCATGGAAAATACATTAGATTGTCATACAAATCCTTAATTTTTTAGTATTTTCTTATCAATAAACGTTAATTGATAAAATCCATAAGTTATAAATGTGTAATACCTGAATACTGAAATAAAAACGTTTATCAACACAAAATTAATATTTAAACACATATTTGAACACACTGAAGATGTTAGAAAATAAAAACATTTTAAACAGATTTAATAATTATGAAACTTAGATCCATCTTCCTAAAAAAATATTTTTATTAAATAGATTGAACTTTTATTACCCACTGATAATATATTGACTTTTAAACAGTACACATTATAATCTCTACATGGAAGTAATACAGTCTTTAACAGAAGTGGCATGCCAGTAATAAAAGTGAATTGTTTTCAATTAGTTGACTCCTCACCCTTCCCAAATCTATTTGGACATCGAATAGAAACTTTTCAGTATGACTAATTTGAATCCATGCACTTTACTAAATACCTTAGCCTTTAAAATTATAGTCAGTGAAAGTTGCCAGCTGCACGTAATACAGCTTGCTCAGATATTGTTCCTTACATAATAGATTATTCTAATTGTATTGTTCAAGTGAAATGCACACCAGTATGGATCTAATAACTGCCAGTTGCACAAATCACAGTTGGTCTGCAAATTTTGTGTCCATAAAAGTAAACCATGAAACAACTGTCAATATAAACTTATAGCAAAAACTCACAAATGTCCTTATTGTCATAACACATCAATAATTTTGCAAATAAGGTTTATTTTAAATAGCTATTAATAGGAATTGCATCCACATAATAGCATAATTATTTTTAAAATAATCCTTTAGTAATAATGACACGTTTTTTGATTCTTATTGGTGTAAAAATGGCATTTGATTATGCTTTATAAGGCTACAAGCCAATACGTACAATAATCCAAAATATAGGTTCAGTTTTGCTGTTTTTCTAGGCACCATCTGAATTGAATCCGGACACCTAAAATACTTTTCAATTCGAAATGCTTCCGGTAATGTAATAAGAGGTAACAAAAACAAAAAAGAATGACGAAGTGCAAAGACAACAAATAAAATGTAAGGAGTAAATAGCAGAAAAGCATATAAAACATGAGAAGCGGTCTGTCCAATTAGTATAGCTAATGTAACTATTCCAGCACGACTATCACTTTCCAAATCACGAGTATTATTACTATGTAAAATTGCTTCAGTATTTAAAGCTAAAGGTATAGCATAGTAAATTGTAGCCCATTCAACATGTCCTGTTTGGGACATGAATGCAAAGAGAACTGATATAGGCCCAAAAATAATAAGAAATACAACATCTCCTAAAGCAATATACTTGAATCCGATTCCACCTGTGTATAAAAATGAACTTGAAAGTCCACCAAAATACACAAATGCAAGGTGTTCCATTTTTGCAGGAGAAACTGCTACTAAAATAATAAAACCAAAACACCCTGCAGCATAAAGCATTGCACCAAGGGTAACAATTTCATCTTTAGACAGTATATGGTCAACAAGTGTACGATCATCACTTTTCCCACTATCAATTCCTTTTATGTAATCAAAATAAGTGTTCACCACATTCCCAGCTCCATGCACAGAAATTACTGTGAATAAAGTCAGTAACAATATCAACCAGCTGAAGTATCCACACTTAACAGCTATTGTACAACCTAATAAAGTAGGCACCAATGACGCACTTAATGACCACGGTCTCAATGCCAGCACGTACGAAGAAAGTTTCAAAAGCGGTTGAGTCTTATCGGTGTGATTTGCTTTCTTTCCTCGCACATCATTTTCTTCTTCCTTGGACATTTTCGAAATACCAGAGACGGCGTCTGAAATTAATAATTATAATTTTTCAGCAAAACTTACTTCAGTTGCACGTATATGATAGAATCTATAATTATTATACACAGTAAATGATACCTGAGTTTTATCTGTTCTGTACTAATTTGAGGTTAAATTGCACAATCTCCCATTTCACACTCCTGATTAGAAATAACAGCAATTTAAACTATGTATATATTTTAACTAATTAAATACAGGAATATGCTGATTCGAATAACCAACAGACATGTCATAAATATTAAATTTTATTTATTGCACATATATTCCGATTCAACTTATGCTCTGTCCACTGGTGACGTGTTTTCTCTATGTCAATGTGTTACATTATAAAAATCAGCCAAAGAACAATCAACTTATAAAGGAATTGTTTATAAATAGAAGTTAATAGTTGTAATTTTTTTATCAGCAAACAGAATTAAATGATAAAATATGAAAATAATTTAGTCTGCACCCAAAGTATATTCAAACAATGATATACAAAGAGGAATATCTTCGACTAGCAAACACTCTCAAATTTATATAGAAACGAGTTTTTACAGAATATGTTCGTATATATATATATATATATATATATATATATATATATACGAACATATTCTGTAAAAACTAGTTTCTATATAAATTTTACTGAACTGAAATTATTATTTAAAGATAGTCATAGAGACATTTATAATCTAGGGCACCAGAGCACCTGTCCGTATAAATCATAGGAATACTTTTAACTTACCTCAGATTTGGATTAAGAGATCAATCGACGGCTTAATGTTACATTATTTCTGTTTCCGTTACACGTCTCACGTCGATTTACCGTTGTAGTATTGCATCAACCTTAACAATAAATTACCGTCTCATTTCTTGTTTTATGTATTGTAATAAACAACAGGTTAACGAATCAATTAACGAAAATTTACTTATATTTAAAAATTTATTGTTGATAAATTTACATTGTATAAGACCTATTTTGCACGCCGAATTTCATCCAGTTAATAACAAATACTTTAATTTTTCATTTATTAATTCGTGGCATTTATGAAAATACAGTTCTTATATCATTACAAACAAATAAGTCGGATCTCTATATCTCAGGGTCACTACTGGGTTTGATAATTAGAACAAAAGCAATGTATAAACTGAAAATTAACAATTCAAATATAAAAAGTTAACCTAAAACAATATGTAGATAAGTGAAAAGAAAACCTGAATGAAACGAAAACAGAACAAAATCTAACTATACTTTTTTAATTATCGTTTACCAATTTGTATAAAAGTTTTGTTACACACGGAATGTCTGTCTGGTACCAGATCTCTCTCTTGTATCTTGAAAACTACCACACTAAACGGCCATTTTTACACTGACTACACTTCATTGAAGTTTTTTTAATACACACGATTGAAACACTCGTCCTCTGTTATCTGGAACTTCGGATGAGCCGCTCTTTGGTCAGCTAGTGGATGCCGGTCTCCTCTATGCGAAAATTGTTCAATCAGCGTGAAGCAACCATTTGCTTAACCGTGTGCAAATTATTATGTAAATCTCTCCGTAAAAATATTTGCTTGCTTTCATGTAAAAATACAGGATCTCGCCATTCGTACTTTATACCTGCAACCTTTACTGTTTGTTGCTCTAGGTGAACTGAACTGTATTATATCTCCCCGTCGACTTTTAACAGTTTCATCTCTCGTACGCAGATTTTTGACTCCTTCACCTTTCAATCGCCGATTCCAGACTTTTAAATCATCAGACGTTTACGTTTTTCATTTCCCCACGTGAACTGAACTGTTCCGTTTCTCGCAGCAGACTGGCCTTTTCCAAGTGTATACTGAGTTTTCTCCGCGCGCGGTCTCCATTGATAAACAAAGGAAAAAAACCCGCCTTCATTGTCGCCTTTACGCATCCATACCGCTAACAATTTAATTATATTAAAACAATTAATGGCCTGTTTAATTGATATTACAGTATATTAATCAAATACTTGAGAATGAAGGTGTTTAAGGTGAATATGTCCAGCGGAACTTACGAATATCAAATCTATATCTTAGTTTCATTACAACGCGTTGAGACTATTCCGAAAAGGGTTCTATGTGGTACATTTTTTTAAACGGTAAAACTGTAACTGTTCGACCATTTCGGCACATGAATCAGAGGTGTCACAGAAGGAGACGAGTGCAAATTATATTCATTAGTGTGTCTTCTTCTGTTATTCATTTGTTCATCCGTGTAATCATATTTATATAAATAAATAGATACAAATCAAGCAGTTAATTCTATTATCCTAATATATAAATGTTTTAGTGGTAACTAAAATATAACTAATTGATGAACAGACGTGATCGATCGGCTTCAACAACAATTGGAAAATCTTAAGCTGAAATAAAACCGGGTGCAACAGAAGAAACTGAACATTGCCACGTAATGCCAGACGGAAGTTTCAGATACTTATTGATGATACAGTGCATTACCGCTCACAGTGTGACCAACTACTAGCTTCATTGCTGAATCTCTCAGATCGGCTGTGCGGGAAATTTGACGATGAAACAAGAATGGTAGTTCTCTGAAACGTTAGGAAAATTCATCGGTTTTAAAAGGTGTCTGACGTTGTCACAGTTGAGTTATTTCATTGAACGATTACATAGTGAAAGGTATCGTTAACGGATTGTAACTCTTCCCATCAAGTTGCTCGGAGTCTTGTAATCTTATATATGACGTATCCTATTTCCTCGACCGAATACTAACGGATTAATAATAAATCTAAATCAGAACCGCCTTTGAAGAAGAATTGCAACAGTTGAAGAGGTGCGTCGTCTTTCTGCTCAGCTTTCTATCCAAACCACATTCTCGACCGATCCGCCAAATATCCAGCCAGTGATTTTCACGTTCATAGTTTTTGTTTCTCTATTTGAAGTTTGTCTGAACGAAAGTCGTTTTTAGTATTAACACAAAAACTTATCGACCCAATGACAGAATTAATTTGAACAATCAAATATAAAAGTGAGTAGACGTTTCGAACAACTGTTGTGTAAGATAAAATAGACAAATACAGACAAAAGAAGTGATTATATGAATACTACTCTGTGTTGTTATTAATTTTCAAACAGACATGTTAATTTTTCTGTTCTGTTCTTTCTTTGTCACTACTACGACCAAACTGAAGTATAATATACTATTGACAATAGTATAATATTTAATAATATTTAAAATGATTAAGTCTAATATTTAAAATAATTTAGCAGCAAATTGACCCTAATTTCTAACACGAAAGTATTTTTCATTCTAATATATTTTAATGTTTGGAACAAGCCACGCATGATGTATGTGTGTATAGTATGCAGGAACTTGCGATATATTTTCGCATTACGATGCCCCATAAATACTTATTTCTTTAAAATAGCCTTATATTGTGAATTTTTAAAAACTACACAAAATGTTCTGAAATTATAAACTACTTTATAATAAGAATTTAAAACTTATTATGATTTTGTTGCTTATGCCACCTGATGCGGCCGCCTCTGTGTCATCGCACGTATCGGCCCTGTGCTGTTTGCTCCGTAGCACAAAGTCAGTTCGTTGAGTTTTAAGGTCCGGCCACACTGTATGATTACATGCAAAATCGAATTGTTCAGGTATACTCATGCAACCTTATGGAAACTGGCCACACTGTGCGACCTGCGATTATTCGCAACTGGCAAACGCAGCTGGCTGCGTATTCTTTTCTCCGTTTAAAACGCAATCCGTGTTAGCCCAATTCCTACGTTTAAAAAAAAAGGCCTCTGCGAATCTAAAGTCGGGTATTTTATTCCCCCCCCAAACTTATATATATTGTAGTTATTAGCGAAAACCCAAGTTTTCCAATTCGAAAGGTCACGGGAAAAGTTTCTGTGGCCTAAACCCCAGGATATTTTGCTCCTCTTTTCAGTTTTTCGATAGTAGCTAAAGCATGAGACTTTCTGCTGAAAATAATCTTCGATAATAAATTGTAGAGAATAAAATTATGAGTCGAATGGTATAGCCAAGCACGAAATTATGTCAAACGAAGTGGTAGAAATCGTTCGTCTAATTTACGACATTTTCGAAGATAATACAGTTTGTCATATTTCTAGTGCTGATATCTCCAAAATGGTTGGAAGTAAACTAATTTGTCATAGGTTTTAGAGAAATTAATTCTCTTTGCAACGAATAAACTGATTTTAACAACACATTGAGAATGGACGAAACCCATTTTGAATAGCAATCATAAATGGGTACAAGAGTCGGAGTAGTTTTTCTATTCTTTCTTCCTTCCAAAGAGGTGCAAAATTTCATGGTTTTTAGGCTACAGAAACTTTTTCCGAGACCTTTCGAATTGGAAAACTTGGGTTTTCACTAATGGCCACAACATATACAAGTTGGAAAAAAATACCCAGACTACTGCTCGGTATGGTGTATATAGCTACTGGGATATGTTTAATAATGGAGCTGGCCACACTGTCCGACAAGTCGTTGCTTGGGTTTATCCCACCATTGTCGAACAGATGAAGTTTATTCTACTGGAAAAACAGCTTAACTACAATGTAATACTTACTTTTTCGTTGCCATTCATTTTTTTTTAAAAAAAATATTATAGTGCGTTATTGAGGATTAATTTATGCTGATATTTTAGTCAGTTTTGTTTAACCTCGTGAGCAACCACGTTTTCGCTGATTCTTCCACCATCAGCGGAAAATACCGTTCGGTACCAGTCTGGCTGGGGGTTATAACTGTACCTCAATTATTTAAAAGCCGAGGATTTTTCGGGACTGAGGTTTTTTTCCCGGTAAGGAAACCCTTCAGGTTGAATTATCGGCACTTTTATCCCTCAGCCCTACGCTCGTCATAATGTCTCTCTCACAAGCTATCTCCGTGAATGACCGTATTATGCTCTCAGGTGGGGATCAAACACAAGTTACCAATCTTTGTGTTTCAAGTTAGTTTATTAACAGCACGTGCAGAGGGGGTATAGAAAGTGGCAGACTGCCATTCTTGGCCGTGCGTGCTTTCAAAGGGGCACGACCTTTAAGGGCCTTTGGCCCCCCCAAAAAAACGGGTCGAAAACAGCCTGGTACAGAGGGGCTCAACTTCTATCTGACGTCAAAAGTTAGAAAGAGGAAATTTATGACGTCAGATTGACTGGGGCCTGTGATTTGTCCAAAAACAATTGAAAAACACCAATAGGAAGGCAGTTGGACACACAGGTCGCTAGAAGTTGAAGCCTGAAGATCAATCAGTCTAGAGATGTAGTTTTGACTAGTCGCTCTGGTTTTCGGACTCTCCAAGAAATTATAAGCTCAGTGAGACTCCTCCAGAGGCCACCAAGTTCATGACCAGCTGCGAGAAACGTCGCTGTGTGGCTGAGACGCTCAGTCTGGTAACCAATTTCGTCACTTCTCATGGTTGCGTAGGGCACTTTGCTTAAATTCCGTTTTCCCAGACCTATTTTGCCACAAAAATACCTGGGTTTTCATGACTGGCTAGTCGGGGCAAAATAATTGTAAGTTTATATTAATTTCAATAAATTAATTTATATATTGGATGAGTTGTTGTTTTCACGTTTTAAGCCACCTACGCTACTTCCTCCTTCTGCAGGTAAGGATTTCTAAGAATTGGGCCGCTGGAGACCTGCTATGGTGATGTTGCAGGGAGAGTGCCACAATATAACGTATGTTCCACTTTCAGTTTTTATTATTACTATTTTCCTTAATTCAAAACGTTCAAGTATGTGTTAAATAATATTAGCAATGTTATTGTGATTATTTGGTATGATTATTTAGATTTTGTTCATTATCAACCTGATTATAGTGAATGCTTTATTACAAGTTCTTTAAATGATGAACACTCATTCTGAAATACTCAAAAAAATATTATGGTTATCTGTAAGCAATGCCATGAGGGTATGGAACTGTCCCTGTGTTGGTCGAACTGCATTAATAGAATGCACACCGAATCTTCGTTACCTCTTCTTTTCCAGCTAGCAGCAAATTTTCACTCATCGAAGTCATTAACAGGGAACTGGGATCGCGTCTTGCGCATATTCGAGAGTGGGGTGGAAAATGCATGCACTTTCTCGCACTTCCTATTGCGTATAATCGCACATGTCGAACAGTCATAAAAACACATTCGCATGCGCAAAATCAGCGTAGGAATGACATTGCGGGTGGTGCAGGGGGGGGGGGGGTTGAACGAAATACTGAACATGCGCATTTCTTATTGCAGACAAAAATTGGAGCTTCAGCCATTTTGTAGCACATGGCCGTCTGGCCGTAACAAATAAATAGATTGTAAACTTGAATTATCCACGAATACTTAGTTCTTACCTGAAGTTAAATATAAGATAAATAAATCAGCGAATGAAGTCAGGATTAATTAATTTTAATACAATTACATTAGAGAATATGAATATATTAAAATTTTAAAAAATGAATACTAAGTTTCGACCTATCTTTGGGACATCATCAGGAACTATTTAAAAAAAATAAAAGCGATGTCTAAATTAAATCTACGCAATACAAAAAACTGTTCATGACTTATTTGAAGCCAAATTAGGATTCCAATTCAATAAACTGGTTCCAAACATAATCATTTATTTAACAATGCGTGGTCTGCCCCTCTTGCAAGTCGAGTTCGAAATGTATCCCTTTTCTAGTCTCTTAATTATATGTAGTTCTCTTAATTGTATTAAAATCAAATTATTCTTAATTAATTGATTGATTTGTTTAGTTCTTGGTTTATGAAATGTAGACAACGTTTCACTAGGCTCTTGCAAAACTTTTACAATTCATCAAGTTTAATATATATGTATTACTTTCTACTGTACTTAATTATATTATTTATGGAATTAACATTGTAATAAGATTAATAGTATCTTGGAAATATTTTGAAACAAAACTACTTTCCCTTTGATTAATTACAACTGTGGAATAACTGTGAACTAACTGAGATAATAGCCTTTCTCTTGTAATACAATTTACGCTATTGTTATATGGAAATTTTTAATAATGCAATTCTTCAGTAGATCTGTTGTCTAGTTTAATATATAATCATATCGGATCACTAGTTAGAGTAAGTAACCATTTTTGTTATTGCAAACCTGTTTTAGAGATATTTGCGGATTAAACACAGACTTTACTGTAGAAAGTTTTATCCCATAGCTTTCTTCATAAATTGATTAGTCAAAATCATATAATCTCTTGAACAGACCTAATGACAATGAACCATTCATTCTTGGCATAATTGTTTGATATTTAACTATGGTTCGATGCGTAAATTGAGTGTTAATCGAGCTGTTATAGTAGGTTCTTTTATGAAAATACAGAATTGATTAAGTCTATTTCAGAAAAACATTGAGTAATTTAGAATATTAGTTTAGTGGAAAGATGTTTGTGTTTACCGTACACTATTTTGTCTAACCTTACGAGATTGTCTTCTTTGACATATTGTATTAGGGTGATTATATATGGTAATGTACTTGTTGTTTGTGTGCGACTGTACGCTATATATCTCTGCTCGAACGAACGAAACGCTCGAGTTCTTGGTTTCATTTCATAAGATAAATTGTCGCAACATGTCTATTTTTCGCCCGTTTATGGATTTTGAAGAAGATGTTTTCGGGTAAGTTAATTAATAGAAGACTAGGTGTAAAATCTAATTGGATACCATTTAAATAACGTATTTTGGAATTTATTGTATGTTACCATGAGCCCCTAACATTATTAGACCTTACTAGACCTGGTAGAGAATAATATATAAATGGCTAAAACTTAAATATAACTTAAGTGAAAGGTTCAGAATATTGTGTGCTATTCAATTACTTTAATTCTGTAAGTGCAGACAATCGATTTTTTTTAGTTTGCGTTCATTCAGTAATATAAACATTATAGAATTTAATACTATTTCGATTAAGCGTATAAAAGTTGATGATTCACATTTGTTTCAAAAAATGAGTAATTTATGGTAAACAAATATGTCGTAATCTGAATTACCATTTAATCTAAAGAATATGGTGTTATGAATACGTAGCGAGCATTATTGTAAAGATAACTAGTTGTATATGATAACTATTGACTACCCCTTTGTTTAAGTGCGTAAATTGCGAACTGCAAACTGTTATTTCGTTTAAAATACGTATTGCATCAAGACAAATAAGTATAGAAGAATGCCTTGGCCCCTTCCTAGTTCTGTGAAAAATGCAGCAGAAGTGAGGTTAATAATTTGACCAATTTTTAATGGAAATACAAATGGTGGAGAAATTCTTTGAGAAAAGTCCATTAACTCAAAAATTTGGTGCTCTTAAACCATTGTGTTCAGACATTGTCGTATCAGATTTGGAAAATAAACTTTATAAAATGATATGCTACTAATTGAATCCAAGAAAGGAAATAAAGTTAATCCAGGTGACTATAAATTTAATCAAGGAAAATATTGATCAATCAGAGCTTCAAGTAAGTATTAAAAGTATTTAAAAATCATATGGGTGTGTTGCTATATGCTATGCAAGAAAAAATAATAGACAAATTGAAATGAAATTTGGCAACTAATATAATTCTCTAGATTCAGATTGTGGGAATTATCTTACAGCCAGATAGAAAGGAATACTAGAAATCATAATGAATAATAATGCATAAAATTACTATATCAGAACCAACTACATTAAAAAGAAGCAATTATGAAACACTAATATACAAGCACTGTAATTCTATAGGTGTCAACAGAAGGTTTAAGAGGATAATGAAGGAAGACTGGCTGGATATACAGTGGTCTACATACAGAGTATATAAATACATAATCGTATTAAGGTGCTTTAAGGATTGTGGATTTTGGTTACAAAGTAACGTATGTGGCTATTGTGGATGCTAAATCATGTGATACAATGAATGTAAACTGTGTTACTTGTGTTATGATCAATCAGAATTTAGGATTAAAATATTATTTTAATTGTAGTTTTTCAATTCAAAATGATACGTCTAGAGACAACAATAGAAATTAGAGTTTAGTAACATCTGAAGTTGAATCAAAGTATAAAGAAAGAAATGTTTATATGTTCACAAAATGCACGGAGTGTAACTGTATAGTTTTATGAACTAGAAAATTTATTGCTAATTAATAATTCAGCAGTATTGTGTTTAAGTCAACATCACCTGGCACCAGATATAGAAAATAGTCAAATTAAAATAATGTTAGGTAGGATTCAACAAGTAAAGCTGGTGGAGTTCTATATTTAAAATAAGCTTAGGCATTGTATAAAAAGTTCTCGGTTCTCACTTGGGGTGTCAACAACGATTAAACCGTGACGGTTCGATGATCACAAGCCCTGCCGTCATCATCATGTATTAAATTAACAGAATGTAAATTTTTTATGTTAATGTATAGAAATTGATACTTAATCGAAAACACATTGATTTGATTGTTTTATATCACCGTCAAATAACTCAACACTTGGATTTCTTAAATGTCTTTGAATATTTTTGTGAGATCTATGTATCACATGGCCATGAGGTTATATATTATGTTTTATGTGTACTAACATGTCATTGGACTCTTCTGTAAATTTCCTGCTCCATCTTGCCATGTCCTGAGCTTTGACATTCTTCATCAAATATATTCTTTCCCTCTTCAAGTTGTATAGCAGCTGCACTTTTTTCTTCCAGGACCTGGAACTCCATCCTTATGTCCTTCAATAGTGTTGTGCAGTATACTTATGTGTTCGACCCTTTCTTAACCATTTGTTACTTCATTTTTTTAAATCTCCAATACCATGTTTCAAAAGTTTACAGATATTTCTACTCCATTTTTCTTAATGTCAATGTTTCTTGTCCATGCAAAGCCATGTCCCACTTTACCATGTTCTTCCACAATTTTAGATTCAGTTTGTTTGTAAGTGGAGCTATTTTCTTGTTGAATGCTGCCTAGGATATCACTTAGATTTTTTAACAACTGGCTATTTATAGTGTCAATGCTATTTTGTAATCTAGAAGAAACACTGATACTATTCACGCTTCTCTATCCATCGCTTTTAGCCAATCTCCTATCACCAGTTGCAATGCCGACTCTGTACTATGTTGTTCTCTATATCCTATATGTTAAGTTAGTAATCCATTTTCTTTAATATGCTTTAATAATGTTGCATGTCTATTGGTCTAAGTTCATTAGACTTTGCGCTTTCCCTAATTTTAGTAGTAGGGATAATCAGATGTTTTTAATGTTTTTTGCATCATTCTTTGTGTGACTGTTTTACAATACCAGCTACATTATCTTCAATTACTGCCCATAGTTTTTTTAATCATTTCACTACTGATATTACCATGGACATGGACTATTTCTTATTTACACATTTCCCATCGTCATTGAATTTTGCTTTGCTTTTGATTTTGTCAATTGTATTGTGTGGTTGTGTCACTCTCGGATCATATTTTTTAGCACCAGAAATTAGGAACAAAGCTTGAAGAAATGTGTGTTATTTGTCATTTGGCTGTTTTATCATTTTATATTTCAAAACAGACGTATTATAGATTGAATAATGTTTTTTTTTAAGATGTTATAGTCATTCCCAATATCTTTATGTAATTTTCTTTTAATTATTTCAGATACCTTGTTGTAGTCTATTTTTCCTTTCATTAGGAACTTTTCTCCTCTATTTATAATGCTTAATACTCCATGAATATTTATTATATAGTGATCTGAAATCCTTGGTGTTTGTAAAACTTTACATTCCATATTCCTATTATAAGTTATCACAATATCAATTAAAGTTTCACTAACTTTGATAACCCTAGTTGCATTTGTTACAATTTGTTTCAAAACCAGCTCCAATTATGTACGATTTTAATCTGTTAGTATAATAATGTCCTCTTTAGTTCATATTAAAATCTCTTCAACTAGTACAGTCTTTTTGATTAATATCCAACAGTTCTTCCATTTTTATGGAAAATTCACCTTTACTACAGCTTGGAGATTTGTTCCTATTAAATCTTTACCAATGTATACTTTAATAGCCTGTATTCACTGCTCTATTTGATATCACTTTTCACACTACTTCGTAAGATAGATATTCAGAAAATATATATATATATATATCACTATCCAAGTTTATATATATATATATATATATATATATATATATATATATATATATAAACTTGGATAGTGAGGAAGGATAGAAATAAATAGGAGAAATAGGAGATTGTATTAATGAAAACTGTATTTATGTCATTTAACGTGTATTCAATTTGTATTTGTTTACATTGTCATTTGCACTGGAGCATGCCCTCTGAAATGTTTTGAAAGTTTTATATTAAATATATGGTGAATCCATTATTACTACTCGGTCAATGTACACAGGAAGTAGAAAGAATTTAATCATTTAGATTTTTATTTGTTTACAAAAGTGTCTTTACTTTCCAGAGCCCATATGCGCTCAATGCAGCATATGAATGATATGATGAATTCAATGTTTTCAAACCCATTTGGTATGATGCGGGGAATGGGAATGCCTGCTCTGGAACATTCACCTCACACATCCAGTGGTAATCGGGATCTTATGCCATTTGGTTTTCCCAATATGAACTCTATCTTCCAGAATTTTGTAAGTAATTTACAATCAAATTGAAACTGGGGGGGGGGGGGAATTGTATCCCAAAAATATTCTATTTTTTGAGTAAAATAAAGAATTAACTATCCAACACTTCATTGTAATTTAAAGTGTTGTTCCAATTTGTGTAGTTACCATACGTTGTTATGTATACAATGGTGATACATTTAAATGGAGGAGGGGTTTACATATATTCAATTGTGCAACTCGTTGATAATAGGCTAATAATATTTAGAAAATAATAATGCCCTGTTGCTGAAGAAAATTTTATTGAGTTTCCACTCGGGTACAACAGTAATTAAACCATGTTTCAACAACCCTCTACACTGTCATCCTCCTCTTACTTTGGATGCAGAGGGTTGTCAAAATTAATCAATTACTGTTGTACAGAAGTAGGAACCTGAGTACTGTTTCTACACTGGGGAAGCCTTCAATCTTTTTTTAAATATGGATTGTTATATTGTATGGTTGCTCCTATATATTAATTATATTGGATTATAATGGTTTTTAATGCAAAATTTTAATATTTCGGCTATGCCAAATCAATAAAATTTGTAAGTTTGGCTAGACCATTGTTTCAGAAATGTAACCAGCATGTGAATATGTATTCAATTTCTTGATTTTTAAAAAAACGTCTTGAAAGAGTTAAAGCAAGATTGAAATTAAGCTTTTGTATAAATGGATTTTTATAAAATATATTTTTTTGTTTCATATTCATGACAAAATGAATTTGATTTAAATATATAAGGATATATTATTCAATATATACTTTCAATTTTAGGATAACTTGGGGGAACATAACGGACACAGTTACAGCAGTAGAACAGTTATGACTATGAGTAGTGGACCTGATGGAAGACCCCAGGTAAGGGTAACATTGAGTCTCAAAGAAATGCAATATATCTTAAATTAAATTGGCTGGCTTAATGCAGTCTCAACAAGCATATTACAAAAAAATAACCATTGGACCTTTTCGTACACTTGTTAATATGGAATGATTTGACATTTTTATTTAGTAAAAATTTCAAACTCTTGAAATTTTTTTTGTCCTAATTTATCCACCTCAAAAATGTATCAGTTATCTACTAATATTTATTTACTGTTTTAGGTGTATCAAGCATCGTCTACTACAAGGACTGCTCCAGGTGGTGTAAAAGAAGTGAAGAAATCTGTCTGTGATTCTCGTTCTGGAGTTAAGAAGTTGGCTGTTGGACACCACATTGGTGAGCGAGCTCACTACATTGAGAGAGAACAAAATTTCCGCTCTGGAGAGCAAGAAGAACGGCAAGAGTTTATAAACCTTGAAGAAGGTACCAGATATGAGTTAGATTCTGTTTCCTAGTATTGGATTAAACAAAATATCAAATGCCATTTAGTGTTTATATTTAAACAGATGAATCTTAATGCATTTTTAAATATTTTTTTTGTAGCTACATATATATTTTCAATTATATTATCACATTCACATCCTTAGTTACGTAGGTGATTAATTTTGCAGATTCAAATTTGTTGTCAGTCTGTCGTGGATCCACATTGCACTAACTAGATATAATTTTGTGTAATACAATTTGTAAAATTTAATTACAATTAAATGATTTTGATGGTTGTCTCATTCTTGAATTGATGTCATTATTTTTATTGTAGAAGAAGCAGATGATTTCAATAAAGAATTTGAGCAGAAAACAAAACATGCGATGAATGCTGTCACTTATCCAAGTCGGCATGCCAGAAGACACAGAGAATTACCAGCTCTTCCAAGCAGCAGGTAAACAAAAATTCTATATTTTACAGTTTGTTGTAGTCAGATTTTATTTGTTCCTCCTGTGGATGAAAGAAAATTTTCATGCATGAATAGTTTGTGATTTTTTAGGAAAGTTGAAAGGTGCAGGTATCACACCAGTGGAAATGTAAAATGTTACATCAAATTTTCTATAATTGTATATTTCTAAAAGTAGCAAAATGTGGTGAATATCAATTGTGTGTTAATTTCATTAAAATACTAAAACATCTAAATCACAATAATGTTAACAAGAGAAACAATTTGCCCTGTAAATAAGAGCAAATTCTCATAGATTTTTTTTTAAGTTGAGTTTCAATAGAAAAGAACAATCAAATAAGACATGGGCAGCATAAAATGGCTGTAAATTATCTTAAATTATAGATTTCAAGAAAACTGTCACGATTACACCAACAAACTAAAGGTTATGTTTGTATGTTATAAGCTTTCATAATTGGCCAGTCATTTATCTGATAAAATTTGTAATTGAACATAGACAATATCCTCTTTTTGTTGAGAGTTAAAATTAATAATAAGATAACATAGCCAAATGTAGACAAAAAAGTTATGATATAAATACTACACAATGTTTCTGGAAACCTTTTTCCTTTCTTCAGGTACCAATAAGAAAGAGCCAAGAGTGACACAACCACACACTACAGTTGACAAACTCAAAATTTAAGCAAAACACAAGAATAATAGGAAAAGAAAACGGTCAGTGTAACAATAAGGGATCATAAATCAGGAATGGTACCTGGTGTCAACATCTAAAATCTTAGAATTTTGCCAATCAAATGAATGTTTTGAGTTTTGTCAACTAATTAGTGCAGTTGTGTCACTCTAGGCTCTTATGTTTTTTCTGCACCTAAAGAAATAACAAGGCTTCCAGAAACATTGTGTGGTATTTATATGATCACTTCTTTAGTCTGTATTTGGCTATCTTTCTTGTTCTTAAAAAAGAGCTACGTTATACAGTCTTGTATATAAAGTTATATTACTTTCTAATTCCACGTTCCATCAACTCAACAAAAATATTGTCTGTAACATTTTAATTTGCAATGAGTACCCTTTAAATTTTATTAATAAACATTTAATAATTAATAAAATATTAATATTAAAAAAATTCAATATATTACTGCCATTTGTCCCCGTATCACCTTAATCCAAATTTTTCCTATACTCTCTTATTACAAATTTCTACATCATAAGTTTGTTCAAATCTTTAAAGAATATTAAATATACATCATTTACAGTTCTAATACTCTTTCCTTCTTGATTAAAAACCACAATGATCCACTTGACCTATAGCAAAAATAGTGTAGTTTACAAATGTCTAATATCAAACTGTCCAATAGTAAGCAATATGTAGTCTCCAAACATATAATCAATATGAAACATTCATTTGATTGAAAAAATGCTAATAATTTAGACATTGACTCGTACAATCAGAAAGCCTATATTTATCTTATAAAATTACCATAACCCAAAAATTAATCCTTACAATTTTGAATCTGTTCTTGTAAAAATTTATATCATACACTCTCATAACACAATTTGGATTTACACATATACAAGCACTCCCAATTCAAGTGACACACTTCTCTCAGCAAACAACTTTTTTGTTGACTTAACAATTTATATTCAAGATACACTTTCTGGAATTCAAGGCCTATGTCCAGAATTTTATTTACAGTTTATATCTTAATATTTACATATATGGAGGACTGACACATTAACTCATATATAAGAAAAAAATTTATATTATTTGATATACGAGGGTGGTCTGAAAAGTTTCTGACCCAACAATGATAGAAAATATTTTATTTTATTTTTCAACATAGTCTCCTTGTAACTCTACACACTTCTCCCAGTGATGCTCCCATCTCTATAATCTGTCCAAAAAGTACTTGGCATTTTTCTCTGCAAAATAATTGTCGGAAACTTTTCAGACAACCCTCATACTTCCAGTCAATTCCAACACAATTCATACATCTTCCTTTACTTCAAAATATTTGTTTCAGTTTATCATTGTCAATATATTCTTCACATCATACATTTGTCATTATACATAAATGCATTTTAATCTAATATATTCCATTACATTTCCACATTCTTAAAGTTTTATCAATTAACAAACATGTCAAAAATTCAAACTAGACCATTTAAATATTTTACTTTCTATTTGTTTTCTTATATCCCCATCTCAACTCTTTTCTAGTTCCAACCCTTAAACATCAATGTCACATTCTTATTTTAATAAATTTGCATAATATATTTCATTTCTAAATTCTTGAAAATGTACATTTTTTCAAAAAGGCCTCTCATACTTTGAGCATCTTAAAGTTCTCCCAATCACCCTTGTGCCCTTCTTATTTGAAGTGCGTGGAAAAAGCAGTATTTTTTTTGGACATTGGTTTAGCATTACTTTTGTGATTGGAGATCCCATTTTTAATGCATGTAACTGTCATCCCTATATTCTTCAAATTACAATCCTTACATTTCAAAAGATAAACACACACTTTTATATCTTCTCCCTTGTTCTTATCTTTCTTGCTGTTTATTCATTTTCCTGTCTTATTAACAGGTTTCAAGGCAATTTTGGTCTCCAGGAACCAATTGTGCTTTAACAACTTACATAATCTTTCAGATCGATTTTTTTTATATATATATATGTAACACCATAATAACTCATACTTCATATTTTTTTCCAGAACTCCTTGACTCAACCACCTCATTATATCCATTATACTCTAACTCAATATTCAGTTTTTCTTCTTTTTGTTTATTTGACTTAAAATACTTGTATAACACTTCATACTTTTTTTTTCAAATCCTTATTATTTGTTTTCTACCTTGCCTCCTGTAGAATTTTCTTTCTCCTGTATTCTATTCTCATTAATGTTCTCATATTTGTTTTCATTCATTCATCCTTATTTCATTCACACACATATTCCATACTCTATTTATGTAAGATACTGCATACCAATTCTCTTCAAGTATTCCTAAACATTTTGTTTTTTATTTCACTCATATATTCCTAATCACTTAATCTAATAATTTTATGTGTATGTATATTAACCACATTCTTTTTAAATTTGAAGGGACAGTTAGAAATGTAATTCAACATGGTGTCAGTATACATCTCCTTTCTAAACCATTTTGTTGTCAGCCTTTTTTTATCCTTAATCACATATAGATCTAAGAAATTGATTTTCCCTTCAATCTCTATTTCATGGGTGAATTTAATCATTTTATGCATTCCATTCAAAAATTTCACTATCGGTCCTATTTCTTGTTCATTGTTTCTAACCCCATTAAATTTAAATTAATTAAAAAATTTATAAGATGACTGGCTAGTAATACAACTTGTTTTCATTTCTGAATGTATCAAGTTGGATATAGGTCTGTGTATACATCTAAAGCAACGAAGGATGATGCGGCATTGTTAAATTAATTAATTCAGTCAGGAACGAGATAGAGAGCAGACATGACTTATCTTAAATGCAGAATTGTAGTCACCATGCTGTGCAGTAAGGAGCATGTCATATTTTCAAAACAGAACAGGACTACACCTCATGCTAATTGACCCCACACTGGCTGGGCAGCAATGGTTGGATGTAGGTTTGTTTCACATACAAACTTAAAATATATGGAGCAATTTCAACCAAACTTGGTACACACACCACACCCTTACCAAAACCTGGGGTTCAGTGTGCTAAGTAGTTGGCAATTTAAAAAATGTGCAAACCACCCATTTTAGTGCCAATGAAATAGTTTTTGACATTCACTGTGCTTGTTAACTTTGAACTTTAGCCTGGTCAGTATACAGTGGGTTCCCACTGCTAATTATAAAATATCCACATTGTCTGAGATTAGTGATAAAAGTGAATTTAAGGGTTTCTTTTAGTTGGATAGTGACATTCATAATGTTGGGTAAGTTGAAGTTAACCCCCCCTCCCCCAATCAGCATCGGTGGAGGGGTGGGAGCATGAAGGAGTGAATTTATCTGTATTAGATTTGAATCTATATTTTTAGTATCATTGAGAGGAAGAGTGATGCTCCCTGTGGCAGTTGAGTGATGCTGAATTAATATTTTGTTTTTGGTGTAATATTAATAAATACCCAGGCAACACTGGGCAATCATTTAGTCTAATGTATAAAAATGGATTTAATTAATGTGTTCAGGAAAGAGTGTTAGTGTCACAGACTCCTTTGTATCTGATGTAGATCCAGTTCTCAATTTAAGCCAGGCCTGCTACTCCATTTCCTATTTTCATATTCATATTAATTATTTTAACAATGCTACATTATTCTTAGTTTCTTGAAAACTAAGTGAATGTATGTATGTATGTCCTGTGTATAAATTTAAATGTATGGAGACATTTCAATTAAACCTTTTACATGAGTCTAAAAAAATATCGTGTTCAGGATCACCGAGATTAATGATGTCACTCTCAACGTACTTGGTGTCTGATTTCAATCCCCAATGGCATGGGAGAAGAGCACCAGTAAGGATGAGGATAGAAGTTGGTTACATAAATATAATGTGAAATCAGAAAAGTTGTGTGTTGAATCCAGTGCTATTGGAGACTGAGTTTAATTCTGACATTTGCCATGCTAAATAAGTTGAGGTTCAGGCCTTATGTGGAGGGTAGAAGGGGGTAACAAAAGAATGTGGAAATAATCAAATGTTTGTAGATGGCAGGGATTCAGAGCTCACCAAGTAAAATGCTGATATAATGACAGTTCAGTTAAAGTTAAGCTTTCTCAGCGGAGAGGTCAGTGGTTAAAATGTGTTTAAATTTAAAAAAAATTCAAAACGACTCATATTAGCATTGATTAAATTGTTATCAGGTTCATTTTGATTAATAATATTTTCAAGTTCATTTTGATTAATAATATTTTCAATGTAAATTGTATTTCATTTGAACCCCTAAGGGTGGTGAAGAAGGATGACAAAAATATCGTGAAAGTGACTGGGATTCACTTTGATTCTATGGTTTTGGTGTGTACTGAATTGGATGTTTGTATTCACCATTCCAGTACAGTTGACATTCAGCGTCTTTGTTGGTTAGGAAGGAAAAATTGTCAAAGATAGACCTTATTAGTGTTGAATCCATTGTTTTCTGTGTCACTGAGATGATTAACACCACTCCCAATTCTGTTTAAATTCAATTTTCACTCCAAACTTGTGTGTGCAAAGGGGTTAATTATAAAATATCCAAATAGTATGCATTCGTGTCAGAGTTAGTTTTTGACAAGTTGAATTATGCTATTCAGTATTCTGGTTCAGTTGAAGTTAAGCCCTCGTTGGCATAGGTGTGGGCTGAGAAGGAGAAAATGTTCAAAAGTGGCACATCATAGTGCCGAATCCATTGTTTTTGTCGTCATTGAGATGAACATTGATGCTCCTACTGCTGATTAAGTTACATGTTTAACAAAATTAGTTTTTAATTTAATTATTTTATGGATATTTTATAAATATCTGAGGAATGTGACGTATCTGTTGGTATCATATATAAAAATAGTCTACCCCATAAATGTGAATGTGTACTTGTGTACTCGTGACTATTTTCTTAAAATGTATATTTTAAGATACTTTATTAGATTACATTATTATTTTTAGTGTTTTAATAGGTAAGGTGATTGTAAAAATTAAATGAGGATTTTATTATTTATTTTATGTTACCTTTTATCTTGTTACACCATATACATCAATCTGCAAGTTTACAGTTTGTTAGTTTGATTATATTAGTTACCAGCTGCATGCCCAGCATTGCCCAAAAATGCATTTAATTGTAAATAAACTCTGTAACAGCCATAATTCTCGATTTTACTGCAATCTTTATTTTTTGTTTTCTTTTTATGTAACGTCCCTCCACCTGAAGGGTGTTCTGCTCTAATGCTGATAGGAGTTGAAATTATGCACAAACATCGGGAGAAATAATGTCAATCTCAGTGACCCCGAAAATATTTATACAATGCAAATATCGACTGTCAAATTTGTTTCACAGGAGTAGATTTGTATGTGGAACATACAGTCAAACAATCAATTTTATTTATTAGAAAAAACATCTTATCCATTTGTGTGCGATAAGTGCTTAAAAAATGTAATTATTAGATGATGTATATCACCTTTTCTATCCAAATGAGTTAATTAGTTTGACAGTGATGCATTATCCATACTTGCGCTATATATATGTAAATAACACATTTGGATAGGAGAGAGAGACAGCAAAGTCAACTTAACTGAAATCAACAGTTGGGCTGAGGATTAAAAATTTATCAAATTTTAGATTGCCTGATCCCCCTTCAACAAGAAGGGCTGAATGACCTTTCCTGTGTTGATTGTTGGTGCACCATAATTTTAATTCGTCATTTCAGACCTTCTTTCATGACAAAGGGGTATTGGCCTTAAAAAATTAGATAAATTTTTATTCCTCAGTCCATCTGTACCAACTGTTGATTTCAGGGTATGTCGACTTTGTTGTCTCTTTTCTATCCAAATGTGTTATTTAATTTTACCTCATCACATTTTCTTGTGTGTGTGTATATATATAGCGCAAGTAAGGATAATGTGACTTGCTTTATGGAAATATGTTTATATATAATGCAATGAAAGTTGGAGTTTCCAGGCAGGGAGAAGTAACATGACAAATGACCAGAGGAGAATAGGTCTGAATGTCTTGCTATTTAGTACTTTAATACATTTCACAAATTGAAATCCATCATACAGATAAATTGGCTATTTTAATGATATAGCAAGAGTTAAATAATGGACTTCTTCAGGTTAATCTTGTAACATTGGAATGGTGTTACCTTTGGAACTTCGGCGTAAAATACGAGTATCCTGGGCACATTTTAACATCCTTTATACCATTACATATAAAAAGAAGACTAAGTTTTTTATTTCATACTTTTTCGGACATTTAACAGTGATTTACTCTTTTTAAGAGTCAGTAAAAGCACATAACTTTCTTTTCTTTTATATAAATTATATTTTAGCTCTCGTGTGAGGAGTCGTGCTCATGCTTCAAATAGCCGAAGGAACCATCCTGCTCTTCCAGCTCCCCCTAGGTAAGATTTATGAAGAAATGTTGTACCACCCAGTATTCACTAATAATACCAATATCTTTAATAACAGATATAATAAACTAACAATGAATTGGATTTCCTATTTATTCATCTAATTTCATTTAATATAAACATTGATATTACTAATTTACATTATATTTTCCTTGTAAGACGGTGAAATGTTAGGGCTCTGTTTATGGCAATTTAAATTGGTGAAACTTTGTGCTAAACTCATGGGCAAGAATAGCACTTTTCATAAGCATTTCTATCTTTATATTTGGGTCTATTTTCAGTTATATAATAATTATTTTAATCTCCAATTCAACTTCTATAATTTAATAAGCAGCTACTTTAGCATTGTGTAATATCAATTTTTTGGTAAAATTTGTTTATAATATATTAATTATTCCTGTCGCAGGAATAATTCCAGAGCTGGATAAGTATATAATAAATTTTATATAATGAGATACAATTTGTTATGAAACCTAAACAAAACACAATTGTAATATATCAGTTGGTAATCCTTCAAGTGATTGGAAGTAAATTAAAGTCAATACTATGTGTATGCTATTATCAAGTGGATATATAAGCAAATACTTCACTAATTTAGGGAATACATTTGTGGTTAAGTAATGTGGCAATAGTAAATATATACCTTATTAAATCTTAAATGACTCACATAAACCTTCATATTTATAGTGAAACATTTAATCTGAATGTCACAAGTATGAATTAAAATGGAACCAACAATTACTGTATTTGACTTTTCTGTTTTAATTTTCCTTATATTTAGATTTCTTGATGATTGATAGTGCCTGCATTATCTGTTGCAGTCACCACATGCCATCACATGATGACACGATGATATTGTTGTTTTTATACACAGTTTTTGTTTGGGTGTATCTAAATAAACGTTAGTGATTGCATTGAGTTTTTCATACACAAATTCATGTGTAAAAAATATTGTGGCCACAGTCTACCAATATCTTGCAAAGCTATCTTTCAGAACTTTGTTATAGGCTTCTTTTCTTCGGCCATATTGCTAGGCATCATGAAGGCAAATAATCCATAATAGGTTGAACAACTGTGGTAAAATTCAGTTGTCCACTTCATTAACATTGAAAGCTGTGCCGAAAATTCATTTAATGCCAAATTTAATTACTCTTTTATATCTCTGGGTTAAAGTTTTATAATAAAAGCTTCTTCTTTAAAAATGTTAGCTATTTTTCGCTATTTTTCATGTAGCCCTTGTTTACTTCTCTTAGTTACTGCAATCATATAATTGAATAAACATGGTTTATTATAGAAAAAATCAATTTGAAGTAAAAGTTATTGTTGCTTATTTAGCATTTGCTCCGCCTACATTAGCCCTGTAATGTGTAGGACACAAACTTTTCTAGAGCAACTCTATTAGTTTCTATTAAATGGAAATGATTAATCCATCAGTCTCCGTCAAATTCTCATTAAGTAATATATTTGGCAGTATAAAATTTGATTCTTAAAAGATATAACAAAGTTTTGGAGAGTTTTTCAACTGCTTAGCCTTAGTAATGATTGGAAAATACGTGGTAAAGGTTATGTAGCTGAATCATTACTATCCACAATGCAAGTGGCTCACATTGGTTGGCCTGAAATTAGCAAACCATAAAACTGAAGCAGTCCTCGTGACAAGCAGAAGAGTGAAGATCATAACCTCTGTCTCCCAAAGAGAGATTCATTCATAAGCATCCTCACTGTAGTCGGGAGTACAGAATGGAGTCAGACTCTGGTTTGACCAATCACCTGATCCTGGTCTGTGAGAAGATGACAAATATGAACTATGTCCTCAACCGCATTATGTTCAACACTGGGGAACCTTGACGAAGTAGAAGGAGGCTTTTGTTGAACATCACCTCTACACTGCTTTATGCAGCAAAGAAAACATATGGACCTTAGATGACCACAGAATTGCTGTGCATGTAGCATGGTTATTCTATAGAGTATTTTATGATGCTGTGTGTGTGTGCATTGGTGAACATACATCCTATTTATCTACTGGCAGATGAATGTGCCAGGATCTTGAATTAAGAGCATGGAAACATACATCATCTCTAGTATGTCAATACAGGAGAAACTAGTGACAATGATGAAATGGCCACAACACTAGGACATTTCCACCAATGGAAGGTGGATGTATCGCCTCATCCCAGTAGGAAATTTGGGGAGGTAGAGCACTTGCACAACTACTGAAAGACATGTTTTTTTTGGTGATTGTAAGTCTACAGATTGAGTTAACCACAGTTATGTGGTTTCACAGTTTCTGAGATGTGTGTAAATGCATTTTCCCCCACCCTATAAAAATAAACTAAAAAAACACACACACAAACTAGCCAACTGCCTTGCATTACCCGTGTAAAAGCTTTTGAGTTTGTCGCCAGGTTTGTCTGGTGTGTTGTTCTTACAGTTCTTGTTTAGCACTTATTTTTGTTAGTCATTGGGCTATTTATATAATTAATAGGTCAAAAATGTTAAGAAAATCTGTTTTTGTTATGTTAAAATAACTTTTCCTTCCTCTATGCAGTATTAAGATCATCATCAGTGTACAGTCATTGGGCATTGACCTATTTAAGTCAGATTCATTTTACAATCTATGATTGAACCACTTTTTGAACAGTTATATCAGGGAAGCCAAAGGATTGACAGTTTAAATGTTTATGATATTTCTCCTTTCTTCCTATTTGTCATATCCACATATGATATCCATATCATCACAATTTCATCTAATTATGTCAGTCAAACAATTAAATACCCAATTAATTATGTTAAGTAAGAAAGGCAAAGAAGGTCAAACAAAGAACCACAAGAAATATTGTGATGGAAGCAGCTAAGAAAAATTCAACAAAAAAATAAGTGACAGAGGTATGACAAACGCAAGATAATTTTATTTTAATGCAAAAATTATAAAAAAGTTATGATAAGAAGGGTCAGTAAAAAATTGTACTCATAGAAAGTAGAAATTGCTCAGTTTTGAACAATAAGGAAAACTGTCTTCAGCAAAATAGAACAGTCTTGACTATCATAATTTGGATGCAAAACTGTTACATAAAATTGTCTCTAGGACTAGGTTGAAGGTGTAGTACAAGAGTTGTCATACTTGTGTTTCTTGTATCTCTGAAGATAACAGGTCTTTACTTGTTTGAAATGTTTGTAGTATTGGTTTGTTATTTGTGTATTTCTTGCTAAAATAAAATATTCTACTTTATTCTTGTTTTTGTGAAAGCTCTGGCTGGCTTTCTTGTTGATTTTTTATCCGCCTTTTTCACTACTGTGTTTCTTGTCGATTCTTTGTTCACCATTCTTCTAATGCAATGGAATACCCATTTAACAGTGCCAGCTGATGTATATCTGCTCATGTACTACAACACACAAATTTATGAGATTTTTTGTTTTCTTAATTTTAAGAATTTGTGTGCTCAATCAGTCGGATACAATACTGCCAACATATGTGGATTGTTCCTATATTTGGAAGAAATACTTTTGTGTTACAAATGCATAAACTTGTTCTAAATTTTTCTGCTTTTAAAAATTATAGTATTGCATATTATGGAGGCCAAATTATAAATGTAGCATATTACAGGTAAGTTCATTTTCTGTGGAGAATTGGTGACATTATTTCTGTTGTAGTATTGTTAGTATATTACATATTTATCTTCGTATAAATGATTGTTACTTGATGTGACATAGTACATAACTTAAAAAACTTGAGCTGCCACTGTGAATTAATATTCCCAATTTTACTCAACAAATTTCAAAACTAATATATTATTAATTTATTGCTATCATGTCATTGTCCATTGTCTTGGATTTTGTTTTACGAATGCAACTGGAAAAAAGTAAGATTATTTTTGTTTTATTTGTGTTCTAAGTTACAAATTTTTTTAGTGAATTTTCCTTTTGTAATTTAGTTTTATAAACTCTCATTCTAATTTCATAAGAATGTTTCTTGTACTATTTCACTTTCCAGGTACAACAGAAAATATTGATAGAGTAATGTAATAGGCAGATCGAAGGAAGGGATGTAAGTATTTTGACAGAACTTGTCCAGTTCATAGAAGATGTAAAGTATTCATATATTTCTAACTTACTGACATTTTCTCACTGAGTAATAATGATTTCTGTATTAATTGTATTTGTATGCAGAATTTGTGAATTATTAATATTCTTTAACCCATAATATATACAAATGTTCAGAATACTACTCTTTATGAATACATTTATCGTAATACAAATTCATAAATGTCTTACACCCTACAGGGTTCGATGAATTCTTCATGTTTTTTAAATTTCTGTATAATAATGTCCTTATTCATTATTATTCAGAACTTTTTAAATGAAAAGAAACTGATATATTACACTGGTCCACTCAAGGATTTAATGTGAGACTTATTCAGAAGAAACAAAATATTCGTTATAAATTTGAAACTTGTATGCTTAAGAATGAAATAACTGTATATTTTCATTGATGCTGTTTGTTTCAGTTCTGGGGCCGAAAAGTCAAGGAAACGTGACCATGAACCTGATGCATCAGCTGAAAGAACAAACAAAGCTTTAAAACCTTCTCCAAAAAATTAATTGTATGAGTAATTGAACTTTTGAACTAAAAGTAATATAATTCATACTTTTAATATCAGTTTTTCATTTTAAATAAAAAAAATGTATCCTTGCAACATGATATTTGTATATTCTTTCATTTCCATCTATTCTACCTTCTTGATTGCTTTTTAATTAAATGCGTTAGAGATGAGCTACTTCATAGCAATTTTCTTTTATCTTCATTATTCTACTATGATAACTTTAAATCAGAATTCAATGTTGGGTTTGGTTGTAGTTCCAAAAAGGATACATTTAGCTAGAAGTACATAACCACCAAAAGACTGTAGCACAATTAGAATTGTATAAAATTATCATAGTTAAAGTTTTTTGGATAACATTAAAATTTTACAAGAACTATCATTAATATTGTAAGTGTAAAATACATGTTGGGGGGAGGGAATTAAATACAAATAAGTCATAAATTAATATTTCTACATAGCTGATAATTTTGAATATCTTATTTAGTGTATATTGAAATACATACATTTAAAACAACTTTTAAGTTACAGAAGGGATTAAGTAAATGTAATATTATACATATATATATATATATATATATATGTATATATATAAAATTAGTAAGGATATGACATTTTGAAAAATAATTGCGATATCGGTATGGAAACGAAAGAGATTCTTGAAGGAGGAGGCTGATGGCCTCTGAAAATTTGAAGAACTTCCTTCGGTTTCCTATGGCTACACCGTACTTTATTTTCAGGTAAGCCACGAGTTATCTCTCTTTCCTTTCTATACCAATATCACAATATACCAATAACAAACATTGTAATAGAATTTTGCAGATGAACACAATCTCAATTATGTGTTTTCTAGAGAAATGAGTAGCCAGAAACTTAATGTGTTTGTGTTAAAATGTTGCCTAGGCTTATCTGGTTTTGTATGCAATAACTACATTGAAGATTTTGTAAGTAATGTTTGTACAATATTCGGGCAGAAATTTAGTATATCAAGAGTGAGTATTGCTTATACATCTGAATCCATATTATTTTCTACAGTTCAACATTACCTGAGAGCCAGTTTCAAATTGAATATATGAACAACCAAGGTAAACATTTGAAATGTCAAATAATAAAGTTATCAACATAATTCCAAGGTCCACAAATAAATTTATGTTTGTTTTTATGTGGATGTGTATCTTCTGTGTACCTGTAATTTTCTCAAAATTATTGTGCATTTTCTAATTTATTTTTTTTGAGCTTTGAAACAATTAAATATAATACATGACTGGCCAATTATTTTATTTTAATTTGTTCCAAAAACATTATAAATGAACAGGATAAATGTTTTATATTAAGTAATAGAAATTAGAATAATATATAATAATTCCTAATATCAATTTAACTTTTAAATTACTCTGCTCATGTAATCTTATAGTAAATGTTTGAGTACTTTGAGAATGTCAGTTGTTTGGATTTCCAATATTGAAAAAAATGCAAATTAGTTACCTTTGATAGTTAATGAGTGTAAAGTTTGACATTAATGTGAATCAACTTTTTCCATTGTTATGTTTTTGAAATTGTATATAAACTGCATAATAAATATAATTATTTACAGCACCAAATTCTGATTACAGTTTATGGGTTCATTCTGTACATATTTGGCTCGTTTGTGATTTCTTAAACATGTAACTACTTATTTGAAAGTAATGGAAAAATGACTGCAATGTGATGTAATTGAGTATTAGAGAGTGACGGCTTTCCCGGTGAATCTGTTCTAGATAAAATTCTCGGGTCTGATGACGATGGCGGAGATTGCAGTCAAAACGTCATTATTCAACTAACAATTGGCCTGAGTTCAGACCCAAGAATTTTATCTTGATGTAATTGAATTAAAAAATAAATCAAATTTAAGTAGTTCTAACCAGTATTAAATTCATGTGTCAAATACATTAATGCAGTACTATAATTAAAATATTAGGTAATAACAATTTAATTTTATTAAATTATTTGAATTTGGGAGAGATATTTGTTGATTTCAAATATTACCATTCAAGTATTAAAATTCAATCAGGAATTGTCTAACATGATACAACATTGTCTTGAATAGTGTTAGATTCACTGTTGCATACTATTTTTTTGTATTTAAAGACCTCTGAATAAAGTTAATATTTCAATTGTCAATTACGCAAATAATAGATATGCATCCATATTCTTTTATCTGCAGAGATCACATTTGAAACAGATTTGATGTGAGTGTTTTCAGGATCTTTAAAAATGTTTTCCTGAACAGTGAATGATACTATTAAATCATAACTATAGTCTATCATTATTTAAAATAGGTATAAAGTATCTTGACTATAAAACTACAGCAAAATAGTTGTTTTGTGTAAGAAACTCGTCCATTTGGCCCTTGGTTAAGTCACCTATTATAAATATTAAAACTATACCTTATATCACATTTATCAATATCAGTTAAAGATTTGGTAGTAATTATACTGGAATATGTTAATTTCTACAGTAGTGGTACAAGCTTACAGAGCTTATGTGGATGTATTTGCCAGTATGTATTATCTCACATTCTGTGCTGTAAAAATTAAAATAACTACTTTTATCAAGTAGGATCCATAAATATGACATTTATGCTCTTGATTAAATTTTATTTGTTTCCGATTCCTACTACTTTGTCGTCATCCTCACGAGCACAACCTTACAAATCATGTGCTTCCTATGCTTCAGAAATGGATTGTTTACAATGGAACAATTTAAAAAATATATATTTGCAGGCACAACATGAAGCAGCAGCGCATAGGTATAACAAATTCTGCTATCCAAACTGTTGTCTTGTGTCTTTGCTCTAAACTTTTACTACAAGGTTTGGATAATATGAATTGCTAATAAAAAATTTGCATTTATGAAAATTGTTAATAGGTTCAATAACAATTCAGTTGATTAATTATTAATTCATAAACAGGATTGTTAGATGGAACGACCATTTTTGGGTAACTCTTGAGCACCAAACAAGATTTATTTGGACTGTGTTTTATGAATCCGCAGATTAGTGATAGTTCAAGATGGTACAGTAAATATTGTCGTGAAGAACAAGTAGAAATTGACGAAGCACAATTGTTTATTCTATGAACCAGTTTGTCTTATACAGTATGTTTCCTATGCATCTAGGGAGTAATGATTCATATGAAAATTAATTACAAATTGAGAAGACAAAAATAATTTGAAATTTGGATAAACAAACGGAAAATCTATCTGCTGTAAAAAATTTGCAGGTAGGAAATCAAAAAGATGAGGGAGGATTAGCAAACGCTGGGAAGGTAAGCAAATTAGTCAGCGGTGAACTCTCGAGACTTATTAGTCACGGAAAACAACTGAAATATAGAAATTGGTACCTATGTAGGATATCCACATATCTCAAGTGCCAACCATGTAACCCAAAGATTTAGGAAGACCCCATTTGAGAATTGCATACACAGCCCGTTTAAAATAGCTGCTGATCAAATATTACAATTTTCTAACAATACAAATCAGTCATGTTTATATATAATTTCTTCGAAAAAGTTTCGTTTCTAGTGGACGTCGAGGTTGAAGCAGATGGCGCTTCGTGCGTCGATGTTTGCGGTCACCATGGGGACGCATGAATGGAAACGAGGGGTGCTGGATGCGCAGCTGCGCACTCTAGCGGAGCTCCCTCGGTGCGTGTCCTCACTTTGCATCCGACGGACGTAGTATCCGCCCAGCCGTCGCTGACGACAGCCTTCCTAAACAGGTGAGCATATCAGATTCGCAGGCACTTATTATTTACGTCACCTTCTACCCATCAGACTTCAAAGAGCTCATCATTCTGTCGTTATGTGTTAATTTATCGCCCTTGTGTGCGATATTCGAGGTGTCGGGAATTAAATTGTAGCGGATGATAAACGACGTAACTTCATACAAAATAAAAAAAATAACCCTTTTCACACAGATTGGTGAAACTTCCAGGAGGTTGAACTTCGTAATAGCTGCTTTATAATACAAATCAATGTTAAACTAAAAAAAAAGACCGCACATCACGTTTAGAACAATATATTTAAATGTATATTCTGTAGATCCGTCGTCAATGTATCCGTGCGACTCGAGTAATAACCAATACATAGAAACTGAACGGGTTTTTAGAGCGATTTGTCCTAAATCGCTAACCTCTTCACAATAAGCTTTGAATACTAAGCAATTTTGCGGGCAATGTTCATTCTTCGAATTTCGTGATTGTATTGTTTTTATGTTCAAGTCTATTCGATTGCCCAGTTACTCATTTTTATTATACCCCCCCAAAAAGAATTCTACCGTAATCTCATAGTCATTTCTTATGTATTACAATTAACCTCCCCTTGGACTCCACCTCATACCGGCATCAGGAGCGTCACAGTCTGGCTGCTCGTGATATTTTTAAGCTTATGTTCTACATAATCCCAAGCAACGATTTTACGAGGATTACTGTGTAAAATTACATCAGTGATAGTGTGACCAATACTCTGAAACCACACGTAATCTCCTACATTTCTAATTCCGTCTACATAATTTGCAATAGTGTCTAATTTTTAAACACGGAATAATTTATCACTTCTAACCCGACAGTATTTTTGCTCGGTACATATTTTAAATAAAGTTAATTTTCGGAACAAGCTACTGAGCAGTATTGTATGCATGGCGTGCGGTAGACTTTCGCACTTTGATGCCTCTTTACTGTTGTTTTCTTTAAAAATAACTTTAGATTGTGATTATTTTGGTTTTACGAAAAATGTACGAATACATTATTATAAAATAAATATAATTAGATATTGGCTCAAATTTATTTTGATTTCGTTGCTTATGGCGCCTAATGCGACCGCATCTCTTTAATTGCGCGGCACGGTTCTGGAGTGCTCTCAGATTTGTAGCACGAAAATGAGTGAGTTTGTAGAGCTTTACGGATGGCGCAGTTGGTGTGTGTGGGGAAGATATAACGCGCATGCGCAGTTATCATTAAAGTGCCAGATCTTGTGCTATAGCTGGAATAGCACTGGCTGCTTTAGGAGCGATGAACAGCAAGGCGGGAAGTTTAAAGTCTTCGATATCAAAGCATAGATTCGTAGTGTTAACACAATTATTATGACGGTTCTTAAAATTGAGAAAAACTAATTCTTACTAAATTAATTTGTGTTGTAGCACGTACGCACGAGCCGCCACTGGTCACAGTTCATCTCAACGATTCCGAAATCTATAGATTATACACTACGTAGACTATTTTGGACAATTATTGTCACATTATATTTAACACCCACACCCACCGCACATGGCGGGAGTTACAGCTGTGGATTCGTCATCAATCATATTATTTCAGTCTCCCTGTGCTCAATTAAAGCCGTTAGGGGTTGAAATACGACTTATAGTAGATACAGAGTAACACTATTATTGTAAGCTTTCTTAAACTATTTAATAAACACTAATATTGGTCCTTTTCGCATTATTTTTAAATGTCACCCCACCTTAAGAGATGTAGGAGTGTCTTACTTCCACAGTGATTTTTGCTAGATTTTGACGCGTACCAAGTTTAGTTGAAATTGCTCCACCCATTTCTTTTTTAAGATTGCATACGAAACATACATAAATATGTATTTATTATAGTAATAATGATGAAAAAATATCTGACATTTATAATATTGTAAATGAATAAATATATGGC
Organism: Zhengitettix transpicula; assembly: GCA_037074705.1. NCBI lineage: Eukaryota > Metazoa > Arthropoda > Insecta > Orthoptera > Tetrigidae > Zhengitettix > Zhengitettix transpicula. The sequence continues at coordinate 123,866,196 of CM073592.1, read as the reverse complement.
CTTAAGTCTGAAAATTGATTATTAACAAAAAATTAAAATAATTCCCGTTTGGTCCACTTTTAGGACCTCTTCAGATTAAATAATTTTTTGTATCTTAACACTGCAAAAATGTAGGTTACGAAACATTGCCTCTAAATTTGTTTGTAGTGTTTATAAATAAAATTATTGAACCTGAAAAGGTCCCAAAAGAGGACGAAACGTTTATTTATTTTTCTTTAATAAACATAATTTTCCGACTCAGGACCATATATTTATTTATATGTATACGAGGGTGGTCTGAAAAGTTTCCGACCTCAACGTGAAGATGGCAGCACTAGTAAATAAAAGCTAGTGAATTTCGTTGTTCATCTCTTGACAGTTACTCACCAAAGTTTCAGTCATTTTGGACGCGCAGTTGTTATGTAACAGTCGTTTGAGTGAGTTGATGTGAGTGTTTTTGTGAAAATGGAGAAAATCGAGCTGTTATTAAATACTTGTTTTTGAAAGACAATATACAAATCAAAGATGAGTTGGATTCTGTGTATGGGGACACTGCATCATCATTTACCGCAGTGAAATTTAAAAGTGGCCGTAAGAGCTTGCGCCACAGTTCACCAAATGGTGCTACACGACCGCCGAATTAAAGTGAGAGAGATAGCAGAGGTCATGAGAACTTGTTTGTCACATATTAAATCAACATTTAGGCATGAGAAAGCTGTCCGCGCGTTGGGTGCCGCGTTTGATCAAGTTAGACCAAAAACGTGTTCGAATGAACATTTCCAACGCTCTGTTGGCGAAGTTTAGGCGCAATAAATCCGAGTTTTGGTGCCGATTAACTACTGTAGAAATTTGGATACATCATTATACGCCCGAAACAAAAATACAGTCCATTCAGTGGACTGCAAAGGGGGAACCGGCTCCAAAAAAGCAAAAACTGTTTTTTCGGCTGCGAAAGTGATGGTGACTGTTTTTTGGGATAGTCATGGAGTTATTTTAATCGATTATTTTCAAAAAGGAAAAACCATTACAGGAGCATCATTACTTGACAAGCTGAAGGCAGAACTTGCGGAAAAACGGCCATATATACAGAAAAAGAAAATCCTGTTTCACACCTCAGCGGTTGCCATGGCGCAAATCCACGAATTACGGGTTGAACTGCTTGACCATCCGCCTTACTCACCAGATAGCCCCAAGCGACTTATTCTTGTTACTCATCTAAAAGTTGCGCTCGGAGGACAGAGATTCTGGTCAAATGAAGAGGCAATCACCTTCGTGAACACTTATTTTTCAGAGAAAAACGCCGAGTACTTTTTGGACGGGTTACAGATGTGGGAGCATCGCTGGGAGAAGTGTGCAGAGTTACAAGGAGACTATGTTGAAAAATAAGAGAAAAATTAAAAAATATATATCTTCTATCTTTGTCGGGTCGGAACCTTTTCAGACCACCCTCGTATATATTATACTAGTCTCGGGTATTTATTTATATTACACTAGAAAATGAATTAATACGGCAACCAATCTCTTTTTCATTTTTAATATTTTATAATTATCCGCTTTTCACCCCGCCTCATATCGACTGGGATTTTAAATAGGTGACAATCAGTATCGGGCGTGTCACTGTTCATGGCACTTACACTATTGATTCGACTCTAATACAAATAATTTGGACCATTTATTTCCACTTCTCAGCCTGAACTTCCACTTAACCGGCATTGTGAATGGCATCCAACATAGAGAACCCTAATGTTCGAAATTGTATCCAACCCAGGTCCATTTAGATATTTTATTACCTCCACCGCTTGTTGAAGGGACATTACTTGACTTTACCCGTTATTAGGGGTGTCATGTTTCATCTCAGCGACATCGAAAACTTTTGATTCGACATTGATATGGACCATTTACCCCTTTAACCCCTCTACCTCTATGCCGAGAGGGGCTGAACTTCAACTTAATCGGCATGGTTAATTTCGGCATTCAACTCAGCGAGCGCCCAAGACAATCTTGGTCTTTTGTCCATTATTTTTAAATCTTTCCCTTACACCCTCACCATTAGGGGCAGAAATTAGGCTTGAACTACATCCTATTAATCTCAGCGAACCCTAAAACTATTCGACATAATGTATTTCGTTTTTACAATTTTTCAAACTTCTGTCCCACAGGGTTCTAGGGTCGTCTGTGTTCGTAGGTCGTAAATAACATGTTTGGATGAAATTTTTCCACGAGTTTAAGATTGTACAGGGAACATGCACACACACTTGCATCTGTTTTTATTTATTAGACTAGCGAACTGTCCCGGGTATTTATTTATATTATATAGCAAAAGACTTATGAAATTGCACGTGACTTAACCTGCATCGGGAGGGCCACTGTTGTTCATATCTGCGACCCCAAACCGGTGAATTCGATGTGAATCTCGGTAGTTTTCACTTTGTTTTTGTCGCCACCTATCCCCCAGGGGCGCTTCTCATGCATGCCGTTAAGGGTTAAAATCGGCACATCACCTCAATTAGTGACCGAGTTAACATTACCATATAGTAACAACCAAGAAAGACCCAATGCGGTACAGTAGATATATTAAAATAAACCTGAGATAAAACACCAATAAGTTAATAGTAAATATTTTGTTTTACTAAGGAAATGTTTAATTATTTTGTTCAAATGAATTTTATTAAATATAAAATTAACCGATTATTTTGGTAACGTCATTTAACTTTATAAATATTTTACAACATATGCAATTATTAATTTATCACGGGTATATTATCAATGTTACTACCATTATAAAAGCGACCGTCATGCTTATTTCGCAAACATTCTATATCTTTCAGATGCTCCTTCGACAGGAATAACTTATTTTAATTGATACTTGGCTGGTGCCATTTTACATCTCAATTAAGACTACTTCCTTTTATTGATTGCAGAATGGACAATAATCTTTTGTGGCTCTGTGTAATATTGACAAAACAATTTCTGATTATTGCTGTGTAAATGCACGTTGCTCACTGTTCTCATGATATTTGTACTTGCAACCCAGATAAATCACATCTCCTCCGCTATCTCGCCGCGGATGAATTTTTATAACCACCCATGAGGGTTGGCTTAGGGATTGGCACCCTTCCTCGTCCATTACCCCTTACATTTCGCGATTCTCTAGAATGTACTCGTGTAAATCTCCGGCTAACTCGGTTCTGGAAACGTTCCGTCAGGAAATGCTACATTTGTTAAAACGTGACCCTTCTGTAAAAACGCTTGACATGTCTTGGCATGTGTGTCTAGTAAGTACAGTTTATCAGTTTGTCGTAATTTATCTAATATGCCATTAATTATCTTCTTTCTGATTCGAAAAATATAGTACACACACACATATTTTTTTTAGAGTAACAGGCTACATGAGGGTAATCCACATGGTGGCAACTCCCCTTTAATAGCATAAGAAGGGTAGAGGAAGGAAGCCAAGGGTTAACTAGGGCCCCCGGACTGCAGTTTAAGGATCCTACCCGGCAATTCGCCTAAAAGCGATGCAAGGGAAAACCTAGAAAAATCTGCATCAGGCAGGTCGGGCATTTGGTACTTGTCCCACGCCCTTCCGAAGCGGGACAGGGGTTTGCTGTGGGGACGCAGCACTCCCTTCTTCGTGTCTTGACCAGTTTAGGAGGCAGCTGGCGGACTGTTCCAATGGGAGCAATAAAACTCTGCCCAAGGTCTGCGACCCCGGAACATACACCTCTAAAAACAGGCCGAGGTGCCTCGACTTGTGGGGACCTCAGTTCAGAAACTAGAGAGAGGAGATATTGATTGCCAAATATACAGTATAATGAATTCGCGTTATAACTGTCAAAATTGTTGGTGACCTAGATCACTATATTTTGAAATTATTTTGAATATTGAGATAAGGTATGAAGAATCTGATCGATGGTTAACATTTGTCCTGAAACATTTTTTGTAGCAAAATTTTGTGTGCGATTTCAAGGAGAGTACAGGTTAGGTTGAGTACCAAGGATTGGTCATAACAAAGGTTGTTGGCTTGTCTATTATGAAACGGGAGCGACTTCGGTGAAAAGATGAGGCGAGTGAAACACAATATAATTCCAACAAGGTTAAAGTACAGAAAGTTAAAAAAAAATGCACGGGAAAGTTGTCCTCTGAAATCCCCTTTACTCTTCTTAGCAGCTTATGCCACAGATATAGACTTAAGGAAAATAAACGTGCCAAATCTTAGCGTATAAAAGTTTCCGAAGAGCAATGAAAACACATTTAAATGTTTTTCTTCATCACCGAACGTAGAAACTGTTGTACAGTTACGGGCATGTTAAATATGGAGTTCCATGGGAAACATGACATTGCTTCAACAGAAGATGATAGCTATGTCCGCTATCAAAACGTCGTGGAATTACTGCATTCTCACCCGGTTGGAATCCTGATAACTCTTTGTCAGCACATGACAAAATGAAACAAACTTTCGCCAAAGGGATTGAGGGTACTTACCGAGAATGCCTACACTAAAAATTTTAACGGCAAATAAATGACTACTTTTGGGGAAAAAATTGTTATCCTGAGTACAAATGATGGAATAAATTTCATATCAAGAATGGTTACAACAATATTTTCCCGTATCACTTATTTTTTGAACGAACTGCGGACGTTCTGTAGTGTAGTTGTTAGCATACTTGCGTCGCATCACAGAGGTCCACGGATGTTTCTATGACTTCCATGATCAAGGACTGAAGAAAAATGTCAGTCCAAATTCTAGAAAGTGTCATGGAAGATGACAGACTGGTAGTCGCGCCGTTCGTATGCTCCAGAGAGAGCGAAGATTTAGTAATCATTTATATATATTATAGTAATCACTAATGAAAGACAATTAAATCGCCACGTTGAGGCCTTAATTTGTAATAATTAGTTTAAATTCACAGTTAAAGTCCCACGTTGGACCAACATTCGTAGTAATTAAAAAAGAATGAAAGTTAAATCGCCATGTTAATGCGTCAATTTGTAGTGATTTAAATATTAAAATGATAGGATGATAAGAATCAAGATATTAAAATAGACAAACAAATTAATTTATTAACGCACAAACAATTAATTTTACACAAGTTATTTAAGCCAATAAATTTCAATTTACATTATCAATTAATCTTTTACAATAAAATGACTATATCTCAGGGTCGTTTACTGGGTCTTGAATAAAGAAATACTTGTTAACAATTAAATTTTATCAAGCTATGGTGGATTTAATCCATCAGTAGATTTATTACAACGCAAAAACATAAAATATGAACTTCAAATTCTGATCGAAATTCGAAATCTGGTGATAATACCTTTACTTATGATTTTACAAATAGTAATTTTATGGAATTTTAACTTACTGTCTCTGGTACTCAAGGAAATTTGGCTCGTTCGTACACACACTTATCGCACTTTATTATAGACAGTCCATTTTTATAACACTGAATCTAATAAACACTTTTAGTTCACTGTTTAAGAAATATTATTCGCTCGTTCCGAAGTTTATTAACTGCTGGATGCAGTTGCCTGGGCTTCCAAAATCGAAGACAATGCTCTAAATCGAAAATATAACAATTTAGACTCTGCGCTTTAAATATTTAGAGTTGAGTAATACGTGGTTATTTTACAGACTGCAACTTGGAAAACTGTTCTAACTGTTTTAGCTGTTGTTACATGTATCGGGACACTTTCTGAATATTATACTTTTGGTCTGACCACTGCTATATTTTAAAGACGACTTTCCTGGAGCTCGCCCCCCCCCCCACAGACTCTGCTATGCGCGTCTAGCGAACCAAACCCTACAGTACCCCACAAACATGGCATTCTTGCGACGTTCTTGTGTTTTATGCCGCTAACAATGCGAGTCCAAATTTTTGTTTATTAATTAATTATTGTCTTTTAATTATCACAATATATTGTAATACTAATTAGAGGCCATTAATGATTTTGATAATTGGATATTTGTAGCGGCACCAATTTCAAAGGCGACAATGTATAGGCGAGCATTGTTTGGCCGCGAGCACTTTCTGAAAGAACAGTCGGGTGTTGGAAATCAAGTCGTCGGAAGTTGAAAACCAGTCAGCGAGCAGGGTGGCAGGCACAGATTCATCCGGAAAGATTAAAAGTTAAATTTGAGTAAGAAGTTTTGAACAGTAATTTTCAAAGTTAAAGTGACAAGCAGTAACTAAATAAATTACGCCGAAATAAAAAAAATCTGTGAGTACTGCGACCGCCACCAATTCCACAGAGAAATAATTCGGAACAATTTGTCCAACCAATAATCCAGAAGGAGTTTGCAGCTTCCAGTTTCCAGAGGAGATCCAGAGTTACGACAGTGCTCTTTAATCCATGTAAATTCAGTGATTTTATAGCCTTTTAGTGTGAATTGTGAGGTGAGCCCGAGCCCAATAGTGTTAAGCCTGGTACCCTTACATGTTTTGTAAGTACGAAAAAATTTGATCAAGTTTTGTAAACGATAATTAAAGGTAAAGTCGTCAGATTTCGATTTCACGTTTTATTTGATTGTTTAACTTCTTAGGTTGTAAAGGAATTTGATTGTTTAACGTAAATATAAAGGTTGTTTCTTTACTTAGAAGGTCCAGATAAATGACCCTGAGAAAAGAGTTGTAAAATCTATAAAAAAGAAAATTTTTATATGTAAATAATCTCATATAAAAATGTAAATTTCAACTGAATAAAAGTAAATTGTCTTGTAAAGTTTCTAAAGAATTTCGTAATTATTTTGCAATCCTTCTCTTTAAATTAGTTAAATATAATTGATTTGTAAACCAACTATGGAATTCAAATCATTAATTAATCTTTTGCAATAAAGTGTTTAATTAATTAATTCGTAACTGTTTATTACATTTTTGGCGTCACCAACGTGTGGCAAATAATTTGTTTAATAAATATCTTTTTTAATCATTACAAATTGGCTTCACCAACGTGGGGCAATCAATTTATTTATTTATCCTATTATTGAGTATTCATTACAAATTGGTGCCTCAACGTGGGCCGAATCAATTAATTGCAATGGTGTTTATTACAATATATATATAAATTTATGGTAGACAATGAATTTAATAGGGAAAATTATATCAGTACTCTAATAAATAAACTTAGCTCAGCAGTCTTTGCAGTTAAAATAATATCCAATTATGCTGATATAAAACGAGAAAAATGTTATAAATAGAATATTTTAATGCAAAGTATAATGGTATTATTTATTAGGGTAATTATAAATGGAAATATAAGGTATTATTACTTCAAGAACTGTGTTATAATATTAATTAGTAAGCTTAAATCAAGTGCATAATGTAAAGGACTATTAAAAAAAATTAAGAATTATTACTCGCAAGTCAATATATTTTTTCATTGCAGTTGTTATAAATTTAGTAGAACGTCTAACATACGCTCATTAAATACACGAAACAAAATAAATTTGCATATAAATTTTAAATCATTATCAATTGCACAAAAGGGAGTGGAGTAAAAAGTGTTAATTTACTTCGAGCTAACAATACGGAATTAATAGATAATCCAGTTAAATTCAGATGTGAGCTTAACAAATTTGTAACTAGTCACTCCTTTTCGGTAGAGGAATATATGGGCAGTTTAAACATTGTTAGCATTAACTCCCAGTTACTTCAGCTGTAATCTTATGTTAAGAATAATCTAAGCATAAACAGTAATAAAACAAAATTTAAATGGAAGTGCAATTAAAATACGTAACGTGACTTAAATTGATTACTCATTTCACTTTATTACTAAGAAATTAAATATCAGAACCTTTCCTGTGCCGTGAAAGTTGACCCGGTGTCTATTCTTTACGATTAACAGCTAGCCACGCTGTAGTAAAAACTCCATACTCTAAGTTCAATATATTGTTCTCGGAGCTCAACCGGGTTTTGCATAATTGTAGAACGCAACGTTTCGACGACTAAAAGCTCTGTCGTCATCTTCTAGGCGAAGTGTCGGAACCATTTTTTTTTTTTTAGGGCAATAGGCTACATGAGGGTAATCCACTTAGGGCAACTCCCCTTTAATAGCATAGGAAGGGATTTGAAAGGGGGGATGCGGAAGGGTAGAGGAAGGTAGCCAAGGGTTAACTAGGGCCCCCGGGCTATATTTTAAGGATCCTACCCGGCATTCGCCTAAAGGAATGCAGGGAAAACCTTAGAAAAACCTGCATCGGGTAGGTCGGGCATTGGGTACTTGTCCCACGCCCTTCCGATAGCGGGAGAGGAGTTTGCTGTGGGGACGCAGCTTACCCCTCGCCATGCCTTGGCCTGTTTAGGAGGCAGCTGGCCGACTATTCCAATAGGAATAGCGGACAACTCTTGCCGTATGCCCAAGGTCTGTGACCCCGGAACATACACCTCTCAAAACAGACCGAGGTGCCTCGGCATGTGGGAACCTTAGTTCAAAAAAACCAGAGAGATGTGAGAGCATCCCCAAAGGTAGCCCCCGCCAGAGCTCTCTGGGAAGGGATTTGAAAGGGGGGATGCGGAAGGGTAGAGGAAGGTGAGTGACAGTGTCGGAACCATTCTATTGCATATTATATATATGCTCTTCTGAATCATCACGCTGTGAGAGCCAATCAGCGCTCAGTCAACAGTCCGCCTCCGCCATGTCAGCATCAGTCAAAAGGCCAGCCACTCGCCGAGGTACATTACCCTCAGCAACCCCAGCCACAAACGCGACGGACTAATGCACAGGCGTCATCTTCTAGGCGAAGTGCCATGGTCTCGGCACTTCGCCTAGAACTTTTTCTCAACAAATACACCGGGAAAGCCTTCGTTCTTTGACATTAATTTTGTTCTGATTTCATCCGATTTGTTTACCAACTCATACTGGGGATTCTTGAGTGGTTTGTAAAAAAAAGATAATAATAAAATGATGAATAAGTGGCTTTTACAGAAGGGGAGGACTATAATTGGACGTTTAGCGGCTTAGAGCTAATGGTATTGACAGACATCTGGTCGGAACCCTAAATGCATGATGACAGAAGTTTTATGGACATACAATTATATTAAAAGGAAATATTTATTTTAATTGTATTGAGTGGCTCTTGGAGCGTGATAAAGGCAACAGCTGGTGTTGTTTTCTGAACGTGGAAACTCAAAAACTGTAAAAAAAAGGAATATTCTGGAGAGGGGGAAGCGGATAGAAAAGTGGAGTGTGGTGTCAGAGTTGGGAGTAGATGGACGTTGAGTGTGGTGGCAGAATCTGAACGAGAAAAACATAAAAGTGTTGGACTGTAGTTAAAGAGCAGTTGGACAGGAGCAGTGGAACAGTTGGGAGAGAGCGTTGGTGGAGGTCCGCAGGGCGGACGCAGGGCCAAGTTAAGGTGGCCGAAATAAATAGGAGTTTTATTCATTCAAGAGGCAGTTTTAGAGTCGTCAGGAGAGATCATCGGATGGTAGGCCATGCTAGGTGGCCGAGAGTAATCAGTTGGACATCAGTCATCAACATTCGGTAGGAGTTTCGTCGTGGAAATCTGTCTGCCAGCAGAGTTTGTTGCTTGGAGGAATTCGTCGTGAGGGTAACGTCATCGAGAAGAGGTGGCTGTGAAAGCAAAGTGTGAGCGCAACCTGGTAAGCCTGTATGAAGTGAGTGTGTGCTGGTATGCGAGAGATCCAAATTGCATGGACCAGAGAGATTGTAAGTTTATTTTTTTGGTATTCATAGTTGAAAATTGTTAAATAAGGGTAATGAGTCAGATTTCGTTTCATTTCGTTTTTCATTTATTTTAACTGCATTGTTTAATTGTAAATTTTGTGTTCCGTTTTCCTTATCAACCCAGTAAAGACCGTGGGGTACAGAGTCTGATTTATTAAAATGTATTCTAGATTAATAAAATTGTTTTGTTGATAAAATTTAATAACGTGTTTAATATAATTTCCTATAATCATAAATTATCGATAAGTGGGGTATTACAGTATATATTGTAATAACCACCAAAGGGTCTACAAAAAATATATAAGGTTTGATTTTAACAAACAAATTTATTAAACTTCATCAGAAATTACAATTAAATTTAATATTTTACTATTATAATAAGAACTCTTGCTCTCATCGGTCTCTACTGGGTTTGACAACGGACAGAATCGAACTATTAAAAAGACCCAACATTTATGTTTTAAATTAAACAAAATTATCTACTAAATTTATTAATGAACTTAGCCTATAGCTTGCTTCTAACTTTATTATCAAAAGAAGAGAACGACATCTGACTGTTATCCTTTAATAACGTTTACATCTGTTAATATTATGCATTCCAACTTACGGTTTCTCAGGTTTACTTCGACTCGTTCTTAAGACACTCACTTTATAGCCTTGACATTCACTCACTGACTCTAACACAATATCACTGGTTCGCCGTGACACTCCTTGACGTCGTTTGCTGCATCCAGGTCGCCTACCATCGAAGACAGGTCAAATTCTCCTACTCATACAGATAGAGCTTCTGTATTTTAAAAATGTTTATAGCTGTTATGGTTTTGCTGACTGATGCTGACTGTCACTGACTGACTAACTGTCGAGGTTCACCGAACCCCTCTCCTACGCTGACTCTCGCTGACTGTCCCACAATAGGTTATTTCCCCTATATATACCACTAGCCTCCTTGTTTTTCTCTTGATGCAAAATTCCGTCGCAACGGCGCGGTGACAGAATCCCATTACCGAAATTTACGTCCCGGCCGCTGGAGTCCTTTAGCCGGCTGCTCTCTTTTGTCCGAAACCCGACAATCGCGACAGGTCCAATTTGTCTTTGGACCTCTCCCCTCACAAGTGCGCAATACTAATTTCTCCAGATCCTAAGTCAACAAGTGCCTGGACCCTCATCATCCCAAGTAATTGCGCCACTTGTCATCTCTCCATTACTCAGAGATTTTACTTCCTCGCAGCTGTAGTTATTTCGCCCCCCGCAATTACTCAGGACTCGTCGGCCTCACCCGGCTCGCACAAGATCTTTTCTTGCAAGTCCCAAGCAAATACGCCACTTGTCAGGTCATTCGTCAGAGACAATAGCCTGCTCTAACATAACCACTTTGGGACCATCTGCTCGCCCACGTTCTGCGTTACGAATTCGCCACGCCGCTCCCCAAATCAATAAGTTACTGGACCCGCAATTACTCTTTAGACCTAATTGCCGCACCGTCACACTGTCCCTAAAAATTACGGCTTCCTCTCTGCCGCTCACCAGCACTCATCCTAGATAAATGTCTTACCGCTCCGTCTTGTCACCTCGTGACAGGACCCGCAATCACTTTTCCCTCGCATTCTCTTTACGACATGTGCGCTGTTTTTAATCCAATACATTATATTAAATGCATTACAATATATATATATATATATATATATATATATATATATATGTATTGTAATAAACAAATGATAGGCGTTAATTAAATTATAGGAATGATTAATAAAATTAATATTTAAAGTTTTGATTTTTTAAAAATGCACATTATTAGCCCTATCTTTGTCCGCTGGTCTTTGATCACAATTTACAAAACTTTACTTTACTTATTAAGAATTTATGTTGTTCTACCAAATACACATCAATATTTACAATCCAATATGTTGAAAATCTCTTAATCTCAGGGTCATCACTGGGTTTGATAATTAACAGAAAAGTGATTTATAAACTAATTAACAATTCAAACGTAAAAATTTACGTAACACAATATGACGATAGATGGAATGAAAGAAAGCAAAATGCAAAAAAACTGAACTTCAACGAAATCTGACTAATACCTTTCTAATTATCGTTTACAAAATTTTATATCAAAGGTTTGGTTACTCACGTAATGTCCGTCTGGTACCAGCTCTTTCTTTTGTAGCTTCAACACTACACTAAAAATGCAAATTTTTACACTGATTCTAATTTCCTCGCAGATTTTACACACGCGGTCGAAGTGCAAGTCCTTAGTTGACATATACCTCGGTTGTTGTCTCTTCGTCCTCGTCAGCTAGCCAATACCGGATTCATCAATGCGAAGATTGTTCAATTTGTGAAACAAACTCCTGCTTCCATACGGTGTATAGAAATTTTAAAACAAGTTAACCGGCCGTTTTTTGCGTCGATTAAATATATTTCAGGTTCAATTAGATTAATAAATGTTCTCATACATTTTCCCCGTGTATAATTTCAACATCTTTCGGGATTGGGAATGGAGCTCCCCTTAAGGGTGGGGGTTAGTTGAATTACATTATAATGATGCAAAAACACTTGACATTGGAGTCGAAACCTCGGTCATGAATGTCAATGAGTTAAATTATTACATTCAACTAACCGTTTAACTCCCGGAAGGAAGGGTTGGCGGGGGTGTAAATTTTTTTAAACATATTAAACGGTCGATTTTTGTAGCGAATAAATATTTGTCGGGACAATGTCATTGATAATATTTCTACCGATTTTGCTTTTGATTTCAACCCCTTGACACACGTGAAAGATCACAATTAGGGGTGGGGGACGAGGGGCGTTACGAGAAAATAACGTGAATAAATCCCAGATAGGAGTTGTAGGTGAATGTATTTATGACAACGTGGGAAATTCACGGTGGTGTGCGGAGGGTGAGGGGCTTGGCGGAGTTGGGCTGGGGAATAAATTTTTAAACATGTTAACCGACCGATATTTGGGATAATTATTTCCTGGGGTTAATGACTTTGATAGTATTTATACAGATGTTTTTTGTGTATAATTTAAACCCCTGTAAGGGGTGCAAGCTTAGCGGTGGGGTGGAGGTACGTTAAATAAAAAACCGCAAAAACAACCGAGTTTCGAATTAATTCAGAGACTATGATTGTCGCCGAGTCTAATTGTGACATCCTGGGTAACGCGACGGGTTTGGGCGGGGGTAGAAATTTTCAGACAATGTAATCGGCCGATTTTTGCGCGGAATACATTCTTTTTAATTATCGCACATTTGTGGGGGTGGTCATCTTCTAACATGTAAAAACGGCCGATATATTTGGTCAATGATTTCATCCTCCTTTGGCATGGGAGGTGAGCACATATAGGGATAGCGTTCGAAGAGCGTTACATAAAAATATCGGAAATGTAATTGGAGTCATATCGGGGGTTATGGGTAAATGGCATCTCGGGCAATTTTAAAACAAGAATTCACGGTGGTTACTTATGTACAAAAATATTTACAAGGGTTAATTAGATTGATAGTATTTAGAACGATGTTGTGTGTGTAAAATTTCCACCTTTATCGGCATAAAAGGGGAGCACGCATAAGGGTGGGGGTGGAAATATTCAAACTTGATAAAACAGCCGATGTTTGAGTCGGTTAGGGGTAAAAGAGATTAATATAGTTTCTAGCAATGTTATCTGAGTATAATATCAAATCCTTACAGCATGGTAAAGGAGCACCCTTAGGGATAGGGGAGGAATCCTTTAATCGAAAATTACGCGAATTAACCCGTGATTGGAGCCAAAACCAAGGTTATGTCACTGAGTTTAATTATAACATTCAACTATCAATTAACCTCCCAGGGGCGGGGGTGGAAAAATTCAAAAGTTCTAATCTTTAGGCAGATAAATATTTTTAGGGTCGAAGAGATACATAGTGTTTCAACCGATGTTATCTAAGTATAATTTCAACCCCCTTCCAGCACGGGAAATGAGTACTCTTAGGGGTGTGGGTGGACAGGCGTTCCAATAAATAACGCGAATAAAACCGACGTTACAGACACATCCGGGGTTCTGGATTTCTACCTATGATATGTGTGTAAAATTTCAACCCCTGTTGCGGCCTGACGGTTAGGGGTGTGGAGGGCGGGGACTCACAAGAAAATAACGTAAAAACAACCGAGATTCGAGTCAAATGGAAGGTAATGGATATGCTGAGTTTATTTATGACAATCTGTACTACAGCAATGATTTTCCCCTTGTTATGGGCACAGTCACTGTGATTTCTTGGATCTTGCGAGGGCGCTGGACTTTTTGGACGATCTGGAGGAGCTGTAGACTATCAGATCTGCCAACTTCCTGCAAAGGACAGCCTTATCAGCTATCCTACACCTACGCTCTGGTCATCCTCCGAAAGAGCAACTTTGCCGCCAAGGACGGACCAGTCGACCCGGGATCCAAAAACAATTAATAAATATCTTTACTTACTATTAACAGCTCTCCGTTTCAAATTCCATTATTTTCCAATGCAGAAAGAAGTATATAAATATTTTAAAATGATGAATAGTAGGATATTCAAAATTATGTGGCCCGCAAGAGCAAAAGATCAAAATCTCATCAGGTTATAAACTTAATTAAACAGATAAATACTGAAGATGATACAGATTTTCATAAAAAAGAGACTTAATAAAACCAAATTAATGAATAAGAAAGATAGCCAATACTGACAAAAAAGGGTAATGTAAAATTAATTATATATAATATATTAATTATAAAATATATTGATTAATCATATAGAATTAAAAGGACTGCAATACTAATATAAATTAGTGACGACAGGCAGAAATAAAATACCCAACTGAAAAGCAAATAAAAGGGAATTATTTAATAATTTTGTTGTATGGAAGACGAGACAGAAAGAGTTCTTAAATAAAACAAAAATTACAGGCTCTTGTCAGAGATGATTCACATTAAATCAAAGATTACACAGCAATTAATATACAAAGAGATACTGTCAAACTCAGCAATTGCGATCCCTTATTGTTACGCTAAACCTTCTGTTTTTCTCATTGTCATTGTTGTCCCTTTGTCGTTGCGTTTTCGTCGCTTTTGAGTGTTGTCTACTGACGCGTGCAGTTGTGTCGCTCTAGGCTCTTCATAGCACCTGACGAAAGGAACAAGGATCCCAGAAACGTTGTTGTGTGGTATTTATATTACCCTTTAATGTCTGAATTGACTATCTTTCTTATTCATTATTACGTCAATCAGACATAATTTTTTTCATTTTAAACCAAATTAAAATATAAATTAATCAAGAGGGAAACCAGTTTACTTAGAAGCAAAATTGTAATAGAAGCTACAGGGTTTAGGAAACAATAACCCATTTACGATTAACATTTTTATATTTAAAAAAATTAAGCTGTCGAACGAGACATATATATTTTTAATAACCTGTGTAACTATGATGTTTTTATCTGTATAAATATTCTTTATTTATTTTAAATGGATTAATTTATTTTGTTTTTCTGTAAATTGTCAGCTCTTCATACTGAAATATTAGTCATATATTTTATTTTCACGTCTTTTTTTAACAATGAACACCCTTAACGGTCATTAACAGACGATTTTTATAATTTAAAATAATTATTAAGCATAAAATCTTTAATTAACAACACAAAAAACGTTTCTGTACATATTTGTAACATCGTCAGGCTGTCTGAGTGAAAGAAATGTTTTTGTTTTGATGTTTTCAACGTTTGCTCAGTTTTGATTTTATTTTCATGTTGATGATCGTTGAATATATCTGCTTGGTCACAGTGTAATTAATCTCGAATTTAAATATTGATACATTATATGTGACATATTGGTAAATTATGATATCGTCTGCTAATGTAACAATTTATATGTTTAATAAATTTTTCACAGTTACGCACCACGCGCAGATTTCTCGACGTTGACGTTTCTGCGGGTTGTTCTCCACCGCTGTCTTGAAGACTGTGTGGCGCTGCGTGACGTGTGCGAGCTATATATAGTGTCGGACATGCTGCGACCTGATTGGCTGCTGAGGATCGCCTAATCACAGCGTCAAGGACACATGTTTTTTCATGTCGCGTAGTAAATGGCAGGCGATCCGCAACTGCCAATCAGGTCGCAGCATGTCCGACCACTATAAATACCACACGCTCACGTCACGCAGCGCCACACAGGCTGAAGACAGCCGCGGAGAACGACCGGCAGAAACGTCAACATAGAGAAATCTGAACCTGGTACGTAACCGTGAAAAATTAGTTAATAATTTACACCGGGAAAGCTGTCTTTCTTATTAAAATTATTTCCGTTGTGAGAGTCTGTGCGTTATTTAGGAAGTTAAATGTATCAGATATTTTATTTAAGATGCATATATTTAAAATGAGAACAAGAAATGCACGTGAATATTGGGAACTGGAGGAAAATTGCATTAGCCACCTACTTTTTTCTTTC
This sequence comes from Zhengitettix transpicula, assembly GCA_037074705.1. Taxonomy (NCBI): domain Eukaryota; kingdom Metazoa; phylum Arthropoda; class Insecta; order Orthoptera; family Tetrigidae; genus Zhengitettix; species Zhengitettix transpicula. Next base: position 123,850,086 of record CM073592.1, on the reverse strand, counting down.
ATATTATAGACAGACAATTAATTGTGTTTATGGGTATTAAATATGGACATTATCTGAAAACTTATGGAACAAATAAAAAAAACGATTGACTATAATTTTACATTTGTAATTATTGTAAGTATAGTAATTATTGATTTTAAAAAAATAATTACGGAATACGAAGAAGATGAATATTGGAACGCCAAAATCATTCCGCTTAAAAAAATTGATTTGCAGATAAATAAATAAAATTAAACAAATAGTTTTTAATTTAAATAAAAATTAATTATTTAATTTCGAAAATTACTTTAAGTACCACATTATTAATTTAATTTAGTAAATTTTCAAACAATGCAACCTGGCCTATAACACATTTAGGGATAGAGGTCGAGTTGCGTTACATAAAAATAACGAAAAAAATCGGGGGGTTATGGACAAATGACATCTCGGGCAACGCCAACTAGTTAATTATTAAAATAGCTCGAAAGTAGAAATTTTACTATTTTTGCAGTATTTTGAAGTCAGCCAATGGCGCCAGTAATGTATTAAGCATAATTTTGGAATTAAAAAGTGAACAAAAGACAAAGATTAATCGATTTTTTATTAATGATTACAACTTTTAATTAAAAGAATTTATCAGTTTTTATAATTGTCCTAGAGTTGCTTAATCAATGACGAATAAAAATATTGGGTATTTTATTTGTGTCTTAGTAAAGCAGAACATATAAAACTGTACCCTACATTTTAATAGTTAAATATCCCTACAATTTTTCACCGACAAGATTCCACAGTAAAAATAGTTAAAATCTCATAAAATATTTTTCTAAATAAATATGTATTAAGTTAGAATCATCACAAACCCCTCTGCTAATAAATACTAAAAAATCGATTAAAATTTTCTTGAATTATTCGGACTTTTCTTGTGCGTTCTAATGGTACAGTGAAAGTCGTCACAACGATGACGTTTGGCTGGTAGTTTGAATTTGAATGCGACTTTTACCGGACGTGTAAACAACAAAGGTATGAATAGTGCGGAGAAAACCACGTCGAAGCAGAAACATAGATCGTTTTGTGATTGCTGAATTTTCATAAGTTGAGTTTAGGGAATAAAAAGGTAACGATGGGAGATAGCGAAGGCTATAGAATGAAAGATTTTTAAATATTCTGCTGCAGAAGGGTATTGGGAATTTTCTTGGAAGAATCCAGTATTTATTAAATGGAATTACTAAGGAAAGTGGGACTAGAAGTCTTTTTAATTGATCTAACCAGGAGGAGAAATATTGTGCTGTGGCATAAATTGCTGTTGTAAGTACTTGTAGAAGGCGCAGTATAGAATAAATGTATGAGGAACAGACAAAAACTAAAATCTGTCAGGAAAATTATCAAAGATTGATTGTAGTTAGTATGAGTAAATGGGTAAAAAGTCATCGCATTAACAGCTGTTTCTCACACGTCAGTATGACTGTTTTCATAAAAAGAGATGACATTTTATGGAGATGAATTCATAGTTGTTGGGGAGTCTTTGTACAACACATCTGGCAATGATTCAGTTCCCCCTGTAGTCAGGGGAACACAGGAGGGAGTAACAAAGGGCGTCCCCGTTGCCATTAGCAACTGCATATTGCAGAATTCGCACAAACCAGCCCTCGCGCTCTATTTATACCAATTACTATATTTGTCTTGAGGAAAAGTACTTTTAATTAACAGGCCGACATTATAATTTTCCTGTCTGATCACTTATAGTAGAAGATTTTCAATAAAAGTACACCGTTACGTTTGAACAATTTTAATAACGTTCTAATGCCACACATTATTTTTAAACCTTTCAGCACTACAGCGACCTGTTTGGATTACACGTTTAAAATTTAAAACAAACTGTGAATAGAGTCTGGTCACCGGACTGAGCTTCGGTTCGTGTGTACTCTGGAGGAAATTCATTAGAGAAGACGGCATTACGTGGAAGACATTTGTTTATGCAGAGTCCCTACGGCAGGGGTTATATTACACGTCTCCGTAGAGGATCCACCAGCAACGGCGCCGTGTTATGTGCGGAAGTGACATGAGCGGACAAACCGATATCGTGCGATGAGTGGACAGATACCCTTCTTCCCCGAAACCTCTTCTTGACCGCTGGGCGAGCAGGTAGAAATTCTCTAAAGAGTTAACTTTTTCCTAAAAATCGAAATAGTTAAGAAGTTATGCCAGAGAAATAATGGACAGTCAAAACACACGCAAGCATTTAAATAAAACACTTTTCGGTCCTGATGTGGACCTTCAACAGACATAAAAAGACAACACTATTAATTCACAAATATAAGAATACACTTTATCGAAGAGTGTAACAACTTAAGTTGAAATTGATTAAATATCGATAATAAGAAATTTGGGGAAAAAATACTTAGAGAACAAATTTTAAATGAGAAGTTTATGAATCCTGAATTTATAAGAATCTAAATATTGCTTAAAGAATCTGTATTGGTTTTAACAATAATTGAATGTATACCATGCTTAATGTATAACATTTCAGAATTTTTTGTAGATTTATAATTTTCATCTGTATCTAAAATATGGAAACCAATCCTATAGGATTGGTGGAATTAATATGCTTAGAAATGATAAATTAAGTTACGAATATTACATCAGATATATTTGTTTGACTTCTTTAACTAAATGAAAACATCAGCCTTTTTAGTAAAAGTTTATTATGCCAGATATTTTTTAAACATTATAATAGAACAATCATTAAAACAATCTCCAAGTTTCATCCCTAATTTATTGGGACCCGATCAGGTGCTCTAAAATTCAATTAAATGACTTTATTTCAAAATCCGTATTTTACGTTATTCCAATCGAAATTATTCTACATGTAATAAATATGCTATGGAAATTATGTATCAAACGAAATGTTTCATATTAGATCCAATGATTCGGTCATTTATGTAAAAAATGATACCAATGAGTTAAATATAATTAAATGATTACTTATAATTGTAATAGATTTCAAGTATTTAAAAATTTTTCTTACCATTGTTATCTTCACCTCAACAATACTCTCAACAGCTGCGTAAACATAACAGTATATTCGCATACAACGTGTGTGGTTATTGCACACAATAAATTTAATTCATGTAATTAATTATATGTAAGTTTTTAAAATTATCATGCTTGTAAAATCTTGTTTTCCTTGTATTTTTAGAAATACGGATTTTTAAATTAAAAATTCAATTAAACGTAATTGAATTTTACTACACCTGAAGGGGTCACAATAATTTAGGGATAAAACTTGGAGTATGTTTTAATGATTGTTCTATTATAATGTTTAAAAAATGTAATACATACTAAATTATTAAGAAGGCTGATGTTTTCATTTATTTAAAGAAGGCAGATAAATGTACTGATACAATTTTCGTACCTTAATTTATAATTTCTAAGCATATTTATTCTAGCAATCCTATAATGTGGAACAGTTTCCATAATTTAGATACAGATGGAAATTATAAAACCAGATACGTTTCTGAAATGTTCAACCAATCTACGATAAATTGTATTCTTAAATCTATACATTATAGTTTTGTCTTTATATGTCTGTTGAAGGTCCACATCAGAACCTAAAAGTGTTGAATTTTTAATTAAAGTTTATTAAAATGCTTGCGAGTCTTTTGCCTGTCCATTTCTCCGACGTAACTTCTTTCTTAACTATTTCGCCTTTTAGGAAAAAGTTAACTCTTTCGAGAATTTCTACCTGCTCGTCAAGCGTTCAGGAAGGGGTTTAAGGGGAAGAAGTGTCTTCTGTCCGCTCATCACACGATATCGGTTTGTCCGCTTATGCCACATCCGCACATAACACGACACCCTTCAACCGGCATTTGGGACCAAACCGATTAAAGACAGACATGGCAGACTGGTCAAACAGAATCAACATTGTGGAACCGGATGAGGACTATTTCTCGTCAAAGAGCTCCCATTATTCATCCTTTCCTAGAATTTAAATGAGCAATATAGCTTAATTAAGAGGCGTGCCACCAATAATTTTTCTAATGACAGCCAATTCATGCAAGCCATTTAGGGTTAGCGAATAGTAGTAAAGTAGCCAATAAATGGACGAAACTAAGTAATAAAATAAATACCACACAAAGTTGCTGCAATTATTATGTTTGTCAGATGACAAACTGGATTTTGCTGCGTTCCTAAAGACTCTTTCGACATTTATTCACCTGACGAAAGCAACAAGGTTGGCCCGATGATGTCACTGGAACGATGTCCGACGTAGAATAATGTGTCTCTCATAGAGATTCTAATTTAGAATCGCAGACTCAAACTGGAGACTACTTCAAAGAATGAATGAATACTACATGTTAAACAATTCAATTGACTAATCTAATCTCTAATCTGAATGAAAATACCAGAGAAAGGATCTTTGGGGCGCTTATATCAAATTACCCAAGCCTCAAACATTTAACTTTTTCATTTTATCCTCCAATCATATATTCCATTTACCTGGATTTAATCAATTCTCCCCGTGCACTACGTGTTTGCAAACGTTCTCACGTTTAATCTCTCATCCAGGCTAAACTTATAATTGTTATTATTTTCCCACGCTGGTGAGTATTTTATCTAGTTCTTTACCTGTATCCCAGGTGTGTAGTTTACTGATACGCACCTGTGTGATCTCTGCCGATTCCAAGACGCCGACAGCACTTTCAAATATTTTAATAATTCTTGCCACGTATCAAAATTTCAAACCACAGGGTAACCTAATAAAATAATTTAAGGTTTTGAAACAAATCACCAATTTCACCCAGTGAAATTTATTCAACCAAATTGGATCCAATTTTTTCAAATATTATAACTCAATAATTATATATATTTTTTATTTTATGAATGTAATTTTAATTGGAGAATAAAACACCGGTATTAAGAAAGAAAAATGCGGGTAAACGAAACACGTAATCAAATAAAATGGAATCTATATAACATTAATATTACGACATATTTTACAAATCTAATAAATGGCATTTTTATAAAAAGTTACGCAAAAAGAAATTTAAGAGAACTGTGCGTTTCTTCATTTTTTTCTTCGCTAATGTTAGAAAATGCGACATTCGGGACACCTCATACTGTCCATTTTTTCTCCGGCTTTTAATTATTGTTGTCATCCTGTACTTAACTAAATACAAACGGTAATTTGTCGAGATTTATTAAAGAAAACTTTAAGAACAGTTTCCTCCTTTCCTTATGCTAGTTTCACACTTACCCAACAACATTCCAAACTACCTTTAAGCCTGCCACTAACCAAGCAAGTTCTCTTCACATACAGACGGTTGTCTTCAGTCATTCTACGAATATGGAGCGTGATTGCATAGTCTGGTATATAGATGTTCTTGAAAACGAAAAAAATTAATGATGCAAAGTGTTTGTCGAATGATTATGAAAAGAGACATGTTGGGGGCTTTCTATGTTCACTTTGAGGAGTTGAGAGAATTTGAAGATAAGTTCTTTAATTTTTTTCGTGTCAAGAAAAATTTGAATTTGCCATTATTGGTGTACCGTTCTGTAGAAAGTTATCATGTTTTAACTGTATAGTTTTTTATTTAGTTATTTTTAAGATATTTAATTTTATTTAAATAATTATTAAACTCTGAAATTATTTAATTATATTAAGGTGAAAAATGAATCACAATAATTAATAATTTATACTTTATTAACAAAATGACATTAACATCCTGCTTTCATTATCAATTTGTATCTCACGGCTAATTTATAAAATAAACAAAACAGAACAAACAAAAACACAGACACAATTGTCTAACAGGGGTTGGTGGTCATATAGCTTTAGTGAACCAACTTTGTTTTGTCATTATTCCGTTACATTCCCACTTGCATATCTGGCCAGGTCAAGACTTCGCAGATGGCTCGTGCATGTGCTGAAATCCCACGTAATTGCAGGAAAACTATAATCACCGAACAGACTTTCACTCCGAAACTCAAAATCAAGCTCCATATAAACTAAAAACCAGTTTCTCCAAACAAAAGACTTACTACTCAAAACTTAAATCTCACTTCTAGAAAACTAAAGCCTAACTTCTCAAACTTAAATATAACTTCTTATAACTAAAATGTTATTGTTGTTCGCCGACGATCAGGTAATATTTACAGAAGATGAACAGGACATGACATACTTGATAAATAAGCTCATGGAAGAATATAAAAAATGGGGACAACATAAATTTACAGAAGACAGAATACATGTGTTTAGGAAAAGATGTAGAGGACATAACACTCGAAACAGTAAAAATAAAAAATGTGAATTTTTTAAATGCTTGGGGTTAATAATTACAAAAGTAGGAACATGTGAAAGAGATACACAAACTAAAATTGCAATGACAAAGAATTCTACCAAGATTTTACACGGAATAATTTGGAATAAAAATTTAACAAAGGAAACAAAATTTATAAGAACATAATACAGAAGATTCTATGTTATGGAAGTGAAACTTGGCCCCTGACAGAATTACAAAAGAACAAAATTATAACAGTAGAATTCGATTATCTGGGGAGAAGTCTTCAAAAAACAAGACAGGATAAAATTAGAAATGAGCTCCTTTGGAAAGAAATGAACGTAACCACGTCTGTCGTTAAAACGATTGAAAATAAAACCCTTAAATGGTATGGTCACGTACAAAGAATGGAAAATAGAAGATGACCAAAAGAAATATACCAATGGTCACCTCCTGGAAAAAATAAAAGGGGAGGAAGACCCAGATTAAAGTGAAAACTGTAATGGGAGATTGGAACGACAGACAGAAATGGAAATTGAAGACGGCAAACCTATAAAAGGGGGAAAAGCCGAAGAAGAAGAACTAAAATGTAACTTCTAAATACTAGAATCTAACTCTCGCTTGCTATGCCAGTTCCTTTACACCTCGAAATTTCCCTCCACAGGGTCTTGGATTCTGCAGTTTTTACCCAATCGGAATTAGATTTGAGTACCCAGAAATCTCCATTTCGTAATTAGCCACAACCTCCGGGGTCACATGGCCAAAATCAGGGGCGTGGGAAGACATGATCGCGATGACGCCAATCTGGCCAAACATCTTGTGACCCCAGATTAGCCTAGCCAGACACACTCAATATTATAATCTCTACAAAGGATTGCCGCGCCAGGGTTGTTTTCGTTTTATCTGCGTACCTGGCATGCGAGCATTGACCTTCACCAGACCCAAGCCGAGAGTATCAATTTATCAAGATATTTTTTTTTCATAAAAGAAAAGAAAATATTTAAATAAAAAATAAAATAACCCTCAATTAAATTGTATACATTACAAAGTCAACGTTAGGTAATATGAAGTATCGACGCGTTGAATTTTCATAATTGAAAGATACTCCGGGAGTAATATCCACAACTGGTTTGCAGAGTGCTCCCTCCGTACTTTTGTTAGGTAGGCCTATGGAGGGGACACCGAATTTTGAAGGTCAAGCAAGGACAATACGAGAGAGACAGCTGAGGGTGCAAAGTCGAGAGCGGAGACAGAGAAGTTGTGTGGAGTGGATAGGGTGTCGGAATGTTTATCCATGAAAGACACATGCATTAATTAAAATGAAGCGATAATTAAGCAAAATGTGTTAGATATAATTTCGTTATTAAAGTAGAAACTCGTGAATACACGCTATTCAGATTTTAGTTGCCTAATCTCCTCATTTATGAGTTTCCATGAAAATTTTTTTTTTTCTTGTCTTAGAATGGTCATTATTAGTTGCAAATGAAAAAACATGAAATCTCCCGTTTACCTATCATTCAGATTAATACAATCCGCTATCTGTGAATAGCTTTTGCTGAAGGTGTTTGGAGATTTCCCTTCTGTGAAGTTATCGCACACACATGTCGATAAACTGAGTATATTTCTGCGAATAACTTGTTCCACAGAAAAGAAGTCAAGTGCACTAGTGCCATCTTGTTTGTGGTAATTTGAACGTCTTAAACGACAATAAAAATGTAGTAAAGACAATAAATTCCGAGGCGAATGAGCAAAAATAATTTTAGAGACAAGGAAATATCCGTCCAAAGACCTTGGTTACCTGTATTCTGGCCAGGTATCGGGACTTTGTTCTACACAGCATTTTCTTTTAATTGTAGGTTTTTCAAATAGTAACAGAAACGCGAAACATTAAATATCTGCCCATACAACGCCAACTTGACTCGGAAAAAATGAATGTACCTCTCGTTTCTGAAGTAATGGGATAAAGACACTGTCACGGACTGGTCAATTAACAATTTGGGAAACGGTAAAGGACCGTGCCTCGTATTTAACGTTAACCTGTCAATAGATATTGCTCCACCACAAATATATGCACTAGACCCCGTGCTACACAATTAATGTATCAAGTATTAAAATATGTATGAGAATAGTACACAAGAAACTATCGATTTATTTCTATTGATTTCCAAAGCAGATAAACTAATACGTGACATAATAAAATCTTCCTTAAAAAAAACCTTGGAAATTACATCGGTCAACGAACTTCATTTTGCTGATGTGAACGAGCAGTTCTTTCAACTTAGACGATAAGCTTTTACATTGGATTGCACTCAAAAGTCTACTTAAGAGAACTTGTTTCCTGCCGAGAACTTTTTCTTCGATACTTGGAAGCTACAATGAAACAACAAAGAAAACAAAAGGAAGGTTGGTAGTAAATATTAGTCATATTTAAATACGTAAACAAACGGCCTTGAATCAGAAAATTATGTTTATTAACAAAAAAATTTTACATATACCAACGTTTCGTTCTTTTTAGAACCTCTTCAGATTAAAATTTTTATTTATAAGTCGAGCAAAATTTTTGTTGCAACAGGGAAGCCAGCAAAATCTTGCCTTCGAATCTCGGCATGGGCATGGATGTTTGTGGTCGTCCTGGTCAAGAAAACTGGGGGTAAGGCTGTGGGAGAATCGACACTCTGACCAGGTGTCACTCCTAAATCCAGAATGTGTCATGTAAGATGACAGTCTGGCAGCCGTCTCGGTAGCCCAAGGCCCTTCATGGGCTGTCGAGCCAATGAGTTAGCTATCTCTTCTCTCTGGCTTTCGAACTAAGGTTCCCACAAGCCGAGGCACCTCGGCCTGTTTTAAGAGGGGTATGTTCCGGGGTCGCAGACGTTTGCGGTACGGTAAGAGCTGTCCCCTATTCCTATTGGAATAGTCGGCCAGCTGCCTCCTAAACTGGCCAAGGCACGGAGACGGGAATGCTGCGCCCCCATAACAAATCTTTCTCAAACCATCGGAAGAGCGTGGGACAAGTACCAAATTCCCGACCTACCTGATGCAGTTTTTTAGGGTTTTCCCTGCATCAATTTTAGGCGAATTGCCGGGTAGGATCCTTATACCATAGGCCGGAGTCCCTTCCGCGTCATCCCCCCTTTCAGTCCCTTTCCTATGCTATAAGAGGGGAGGTGCCGCTATGCGAATTACCCTATATATCGCCTGTCTACACTTTCTTGTTTCTTCATCATTAAAAGTCAAATATTCGTCTTTAGTGACTCATTAATTTTAAGTAACGAAAAGGATTTCAGCGTTGGTTATTGTCTGTCCCCTAGGAATTCAGACACTTGATTTAAAAGCTGCATTTTCAATTAAAACAGTTGACATTCCGTTTTTATTCTTGACATGTATTTCGTCTGTGAAAACGACCATATGACTAATGTAGGCTGTAGAAGCTCATATTTCTTGAGCCTTGATGAAAAAAGGGAGGTTTTAATATGTGGAACGCTTTCCACTGATGATTAAGGGGAGAGTGAGGAGTGGACAAAGGAGACCTGTGTTTAAAGTTCCAAGTTTCAACATAAGGATGGGTAGGGAATATATATATATTTATATATATATATATAAATAATATGACATTATCCTAAATTCATGGGAATTAAAAATGATTAAATCTAATTATTTATTAAATATGGTTTTAAAATGTTGGGAAGATGTATCACACTGCATTATAAACGATAGACAAGCGAGTTCTGTACACGTTGACAATTTATACTTAAACATTACCTGCAAATCAATATAAAAATGATAGAACTTGTAGTTCTCCGAATATCGTGTGAATCCTGTGAAGAATCCAAAGGAACTCACGTCACACAAAGCAAGTGGGATTACAATAACGGACTGCTTGAAATGGATCACTCTTAAATAATTACTCTTCATTTGATGATTACTGTTCGTTCAACGTTTCGGCTTACAGAACTTCGCATAATGACAGAAGTCACCATTGGTGGCGAATACGACATTTAATTTTTGCCGACATGAAAATAGTAGTGCAAGTTATTAATACTAAAACAAACAGAAAATTATAATCATATATATATATATATATATATATATAATCTTGGAGAATAATGTAACATTGCTTGTTTAAGTTAATGTCAGTGTTTTTCACCACAAACTTTGGTGTTTAATTTTAATTGAGTAATAATTGGAAAATATTTGACAGGAATGTGAGCCAGAACCGATTCCTTCCTGGTTTATTGCGGTCACTTTCAGGTATATAAATGACACAACCCGATTCCTTCCCATCCGGAATCGAAGCTGGTCTGTTTTTACATTACCTACCAAACTTGAAGCCGGAGAAAGTTGGTGAGCGTTTTACTGAAGATTTTATGTCCATAAAGCCACAATTGGAAAAAGTTAACATCATCTACAATTATTTGGTAGAAAATTACATCGACGAAAATTCCCAATTTCCTCTAACCCTGAGAGCGGAATTTTGAGCCATCCTAGAACGGACAACTGAAAGTCTTCACAATAAGTTTAATAAACAGTTTTATTCAGCCCATCCCGATATTTATAAATTCGTTAAAGTTTTACTTATGATGCTAGCTTTTACCTACACAAATATTAAATCATCTGCAGTCACTATGAAAATAAGAATAAAAGCTAAAACTAATGATATGCAACAGAAAATGGAAATAAAAGAAAAAAATTACGCCTGATTGAAAATAATGAATAAGAAAGATAACCAATTCAGACAAAAAAATTGATAATATAAATACCACACAACGTTTTTCATAGAGATCATTGCCTTTCCGGTACTATTTTTAGTACAGTAGTCGTTCAACAGTGGCAACTGCACTGTAAACGGAGAGGTGCTGTAGTTCTTCCTTCATTAAGGCATAAGGTGCAATGATCTTGCGTGACACCCTCTTAGAAGATAATCCATCACAGGACGCTTTAATCCTGAATTGGAGAGCAGCGATGAGACTTCAATGGGGATAAGGCTATTTATAAGGATTCTCCGAAGTCATACGTATCAACTCCCTGTAGCCTACGATATAAACACAAACACTGCACTTCTACAAATGAGATAGGGTTCATGGCTTCTAGTGACTCCAAAGTTACGGGAATAAATATACTATAAAGCAGTAAAGTATTATTTACAAGTAACATCAGAATTATTTTTGTATATAAAAATTGATTATATTGGAAACAACTACTAAACTGATTTATTACTGAATAATAACTAAAAAGAACTGTATACTGCAGCAAAACACGAGCTTTTACAGCTGTTCAAAGAGCAACATTATAAATTGTTAATCTCTACAATATATATATATATATATATATATACACCTCTTGATAATTAATTTTAAATTTATTTTTGAAACTTTGTCGCTCCAAAAAATAATAATCGACAAATCTTTAATTTTTTTGTGTCAAGTTATTACCCAAAATTTGTTTTTTATTAACAACTTGAAAATTAATTAATTTGCTCCCATTGAATACCCAAACTATAGATAAATTATGATTATAGGAATTTAAATTAAAAAAGTTATTCAATTTTATAAACAAAACAGTTTTATTAATCTAGAATACAACTCAAGAAATCGCCGTATATTTTTTATATTCTTTTACATCAACAATTAAATTACACTAATAATCCAGTTACATTTTATAAATCAGACTCTATACCTCAGGGTCTTCACTGGGTTGATAAGGAAACGGAAAACTAAAATTTACAATTTAAACAATGCAATTAAATAAAATGAAAACGAAATCTGACTCATTACCCTTATTTAACAATTTACAGAATTTATCACTAAATGTCTACTTACAATTTTATTTGGGTTTTCAGGAACGCACTTCACTCTACAATGCCCTTCTGTGCACAGGCTTTCACACACACACTTCACAGACACGCTTCACTTTACTCTTTTGATATCCAGACTCCTGACTGCTTGCATGGACTAAAATGGTTTTTTTAGTCACGGCCACCATTCAATTTGACCGAATATTTTTCACCAGCGCCTAAAGTTCAGTTTGTTTGAAATATATCGAAATGCCCAATAATGTTTATCTCCAAGCTTTCTCATTTTCTCTCAGACGATCATTGATTAAATCCTTCCACAAAGTCAGTAAACCAACATTTAGTTATACTTCAGCATCTATTTTCTATTTTACACTGCTCCAGCCTCCACGTCCTCCTCCCTTCAGATCTACAGTCCAACTAACTTTTCTATCCGCTTCCCTCTCTCCAGATTATCCCTTTTTTTCCTACAGTTTTTGAGTTCCCACGTTCGGACCTCATATGGCTTTCTCACGCTCAGAGAGCTACTTAATATTGTTAAAATAAACATTTCCTTTTCATATAATTGGATGTCTACAAAAACTTTTGTCATTATTCCTTTAGGGTTTTTCTTCCGATGTCTGTCAAAACACAAGCTCTAAGAGCCGCTAAAGGTCCAATTATAGTCCTCCCGTTTGTGAGCTTTTCCGCTGTCAATCATCAATTTATTATTTTTTTATATACAAGCCACCCAAGAATCCCCAGTCTTGGTTGGTAAACAAATCTTATGAAATATGAACAAAATTTATGTCCTTCTTAATATATATATATATTGTAATAAACAACTGGAAGGCTTTGATTAAATGAATCAATTAACAAAAACAAATTAATTAAAATTTGAAGACGTCGAATCTATAATGATTTTAAAAAGGGAGGTATTAAATCACAGGAATAATTAACAACATTTACTAAGCATGAAAAGAAATTTATTATTGTTGATCAATTTACAATGTACAAGACCTATTTTTCATGCCGAATTTCATCCATTTAAAACAAATACTTTATTTTTCACTTATTAATTCGTGGCATTTATAAAGATACAGTTCTTATAACCCATAACTGGGTTTGATAATTAGAACAAAATTAATGTATAAACTGACAATTAAAAATTCAAATATAAAAGTCAACCTAAAACAATATGAAAATAAGTGAAAAGAAACTGAACGAAACGAAATCTGACTATACCTTTTTAATTAATGTTTACAAATATGTTTAAAAGTTTTGTTACTCACGGAACGTGTCTGGTATCAGATCTCTCTCTTGTATCTTGAAAACTACCACACTAAAAGGCCATTTTTACACAGACTCTACACTTCATTGAAAATTTTAATACACACGATTAAAATACTCGTTCTCTGCTATTTGGAAGCTCGGATGAGTCGCCCCCTTTTGTCAACTAGTGGATGCCGCTTCCCTCTATGCGATAATTGTTCAATCAGCTTTAAGCAACCATTTGCTTCACCGTGTGCATATTATTATGTAAATTTCTCCGTAAAAATGTTTGCTTGCTTCCATGTAAAAGTACAGGATCTCGTCATTCGTACTTTATATCTGCAACCTTTACTGTTTGTTGCTGTAGGTGAACTGAACTGTATTATATCTCCCCGTCGACTTTTAACAGTTTCATCTCTCGTACGCAAATTTTTGACTCCTTCACCTTTAAATCGCCGATTCCAGACTTTTGAATCATCAGACTATTACGTTTTTCATTTCCCCACGTGAACTGAACTGTTCCGTTTCTCGCAGCAGACTGGCCTTTTCCAAGTGCATACTGAGTTTTCTCCGCGTGCGGTCTCCATTGTTGAACAAAGGAAAAACCCGGCTTCATTGTCGCCTTTACGCATTCGTACCGCTAACAATTTAATTATATTTAGAACAATTAATGGCCTGTTTAATTGGCATTACAATATATATACTGTAGAGATCAAAATTTGTAATGTACATTTTATTAAATTTTTTTCTTTTAATTATTGGCGGCGTAACTTTGAGGTCAAATCATTGTAAAGAACAGTCAGTGTGGCGCAAAAATGCGGAGTCTGTAAGGTTGCTACGGATTATTGTCGAAAATCGTACGCACACAGAACTTTGGCGGAAAACATTCAGTGTGTTGTGGGAACCGGACGAGTGTGTTTGAATGGTCTAATCAGTTAGGTAGTAATGGCGATAGTCTGTTGTGGCGAACCGGCCAGTGGTGGTCGCATTCAGCGTATGTATTACAGGTTTTTCTACAGCAAAACTGAGTGTGACACCACGTACGACAGTAAAGTTCGTGAAAGAGTAAAGTAGAAAGGCGCCGAAATAGTTATGAAGTGAAACTATATGGCCTGTAAATAAAATATTGTTCTTTAAAATAAAATTTAAAAAAGTCTAAAAACCGGTACCTGAGCAGCTCTGAATAAAAATGGTATGTAGACACGTGATTTCTAAATATTTTCGCAAGTATTATTTACCGACACAATTCTATATCTTTGTAACGCTTGTCTACCCTCATCCCCAAGGGCGCTCCTTTACCATTCTGTAAGGGGTTGAAATAATAACTCAGATAACATCGGCAGAAACACTATCAATCTGTTTGACCCCTAAAAATATTTATCTGCCTAAAACAAACATACTAAAAAACTCTATGCTTTATTTATTAGACTAGCTGGGTGCCCGGCGTTGCAGGAGATATCATTTTTCTATAACCCCCGATATGACTCCAATTTCGGTTGCTTTTGCGCTATTTTTATGTAACGCTTCTGGAACCCTATCTCTAAATGTGCTCACCTCCCATGCCGATATATGTCATATATAAATCATTGACCAAATATATCGGTTTTACATGTTAGAAGATGACCACCCTCACAAATGTGCGATACTCAAAAAATATTTATTCCACGCAAAAATCGGCCGATTGTCTGAAAATTTCTACCTCCGCCCACCACCTCCCAAACACGTCGCGTTACCCAGGTTGTCACAATTAGATTCAGCGACATTCATAGTCTCTGAATTGATTCGAATATCGGTTGTTTTAGCGTTATTTTAATTTAACGTACCTCCACCTCACCCATAAGCTTGCTACCCTACAGGGGTTGAAATTATACATCGGTATAAATACTATCGAAGTCATTAACCCCAGAAAATTATTATTTAACGCAAATATAGACAGTTTAACATGTTTAAAAATTTCCATCCCCGACCATTCCAGCTTTGGGGACTTAAACGACAAGTTGAATGTCGTAATTAAACTCAGTGACAACTATAACCCCGGATTCGACTCCAATCTCTACAGTTCCTGCTTTATTTTTATGTAATGCCACCACGTCCACCCTTAAGGGAGCACGCCTCCCAAGCTCGAAATGAGTTGAAATTATACACAGGGAACATGCAGAGAAATTTTATGAATCTCATTGATTCCCGTAACGCCCCTCCACCCCCACCCCTAATTGTGATCATTCTCGTGTGTCAAGTGGTTGAAATTGAGAGATAAATCGGTGGACAAATATTTATTCGCTACAAAAAATGACCTTTGAACATGTTTAAAAATATTTGCACCCCCGCCAACCCTTCCTTGGGGGAGTTAAACGGTTAGTTCAATGTAATAATTTAACTCATTGACATCCATGGCCGTGGATTCGACCTTAATATCGATTGTTTTTGCATCACTATAATGTAATTCCACTCCACTCTCACCCTTAAGGGGAGCTCCATTCGCAATCCCGTAAGATGTTGAAATTATACACGAGCAAAAAGTAGCGAAATTTTATGAATCTAATTTATCCCGAAATATATTTAATCGACGCAAAAAACGGCCGGTCAACTTGTTTTAAAAATTCTATCCTCCGTACACCTCCGCCCAAATCTTCCCAACTCAGCCGACACCCGCGCGTTGCCCAGATTTTCATAAATAAATTCAGCGACATCCATTACCTTCGATTTGATTCGAAATTAGGTTTTTTTCGCGTTATTTTCTTGTAAATCCCCTCCACGCCCACCCCTATCATGCCCCACCCCCCATATCGTGCCTAAAAACAACATCCGTAGAAATACTATCAACGTCAATGACCCTGTGATTTATTTATTCCACGATGATTTTACATGTTTGACAAATTCCACCTCGTCCATTCCCGCCCCAGGGGATTAAATGGGTAATTGAATATAATCTCAAATAACATCGGTTGAAACACTATCTCTTGGATACCTGAAAATAACTGACTAAATATCGGCTATTTTAGCATGTTTGAATGTTTCCACCCCGTCCCCTAAGTGTGCTTCCCTCTCATGCAAAAATGGGTTAAATTTTACAAACATCTGTAGATATATAATCAATGTAATTGACCTCGACAATTAATTACTTAACGCAAATATTGATCGTTTAACATGATTGACAATTTCCACCCCCGACCGCCCCCGTCCTTGGGAGGTTAATTGCTAGTTTAATGTCATAATTAAACTCAGCGTTATCCATAACTTTGCTTTTGACTCCAGTCTCGGCTGTATTCGAGTTATTTTATTATAACATTCCTCCACCCCCACCCCTAGAGTTCTCCTTTCCCGTGCCGTAAAATGTTGAAATTTTACTGACATACATGGGTACAAACACTATTAATCACTTTTACCCGGAAAATATTTATCCGAGTCAAATATATACATACATACATACACACACTCATTTTTATTTATAGTAAATAAGTAATAAATAATTAATGCCTGTCTCAAGAACAATATCAAATCTACTTCCAATATTTTTTATTTAGTCACATCTTCACATCAAAACCTACCCGAAGAATTTATCAGACAATATTATGCATATTTATGCTCCTTTTTTAGAATAGAACACTATACAGTTATAGTCGCAAAGTATACGTGGATGTGTACCCTTTTAAATGTGTCTGTGTTCACAACGCTTAAAAAACATGATGTTTGAAGATTTCCACCCCCAACCACCCCCGCTTGGGGGACTTAAACGGCAACTTGAATATCATAATCAAACTCACGGGCAACCATAACCCTGGATTTGACTCCAATCTAGATTGTGTTTGTGTTATTTTCATAATAATACACTCCATCCCCACCCTTAAGAGTGCTCCACTCCAAATCCCGAAAGAGGTTATATTAAATATATGGAACATGTAGAATATTATAAATCTAAGTGAACCAGAAAAATACTTATTCGACGCAAATATCGACCGTTTTACTTGTTTGAAAATTTAAACACCTGTCCACCCCCGCTTGGGAAGTTAAACTGTAAGTGACCGACAGTGACCGTCTCCTGGTCGCAAAGAACACGTGTACGAAATTTGGTGAAATTTGCTCAACGGGTGTAGATTTCTATAAGGAACATACATACATACATACATACATACATACAAACATACATACATACATACATACACACACACACACTCATTTTTATTTATAATAAATAAGTAATAAATAATTAATGCCTGTCTCAAGAACAATATCAAATCTACTTCTAATATTTTTTATTTAGTCACAACTTCACATCAAAACGTACCCGAAGAATTTATCAGACAATAGTATGCATATTTATGCTCCTTTTTTAGAATAGAACACTATACAGTTATAGTCGCAAAGTATACGTGTATGTGTACCCTTTAAATTTGTGTCTGTGTTCACAACGCTTAAAAACAAACACAAGTCACCACTTATAATTGAGCTACGAATAAGATTTAACTGATGTCACTCTGACGTCATCAGATGGCGTATATGCTTCTTAGAGAGAGACGTATGTAGTAAATACATATAATTAGCATAAAAGAAAAACAAATTTTATTAAAACAAACAATTAATTAAATAATATTTAAATCAATACTTAATATACTTTTAAACCAATGACCAAGTCAACATATTATTAATATTCTCTCCTACATCATCTTTGGTCTTTTAACAGTTTGTTAAACATACTGACCATATAGATTTCTCCTTTAATTACAATATTCAATATATTATCTTTCTAATATGCGTCTCAATACTTATAAGACTTCTGTAAACCGTTTTCAATCCTTTATAATCATTATTTTTTTCTTTTCAAACAACTGCTTCACTGATCGCCCATGTACAGTGGACTTTTTTCCACCGATAAACAAAAACCCGTAAGCGATAATCCTCTATACGTCTCAAAATATAATATTTTCGTCGCACGTTATATTCACATATGGTCTCTTCTGAGGTATTATCGCAGCCAACTAAATCTATTTTTCCAAACTGTGTCATAGTAAGTAAAGTTAATGGTATTTAATTAATTTTTATAAAACAAATCAAAATTGTTGAAAATCGCGCGCCGTATGTAAAGATAATTTCCCGCTCAGAGATATTGCACTTATCAGACGTAATCATCCTCGATCCTTCAATTTGCTTCACGAAAAACTTATTTTACAAATTTTAACATACTTGTAACTGGCTGAAGATACCATGTTACAATAGAAGTATCAAAACCATTATTATTATCGTAATCGTAATATAAAAAGTAGTCTAGATTGATAACACCGGTACTTTAGCAGAAGAGTGCAGAATTTGAGTCCTTCGCGAGCGAGATAGAAATTTGCATTAAGCCTTCGCCCTGCGCGGTGTTAATACGAGAAGAGCAGCTATCCTGCTCATCCTTAGCCTCCTTGCTGCATTCAGCTCAATTTATCGATAGAGTATTGTATGGGAGAGCAGAGCCCTTTTGTTTTTCACACTTCAGAATGCAGACTGAAGTAACCAGTGAAGTGGGGAAGGCATTACAAGAGGCGAGGGGACGTCGCGCGCAGGAAACTCACTTTCACGTTTACAAATATTTCATGAGTTAAATAAAGAACACCTTCTCTTTCCAGATAACCTCAGTTCAGTATTAAAATTATTTTGGACTATTGGACCACATATGTGGGGGTTGGGGGGTGAGAGAGACATAAACGCTGCTTTAATTCAGGGCTCGATTTAAGGACCATTACTTTTTCTTCCGTAAATTAATGATTTTCTAAACACAAATGACACGAATTCGATTATTACAGACACAGATTAAAATAATCTTAATACGAAGATTGAGAATAAAACTTGTAGTGTACACAAGCGATATAAATTAGCTGAGGATTATATTACGTGTATAAAATATCTTCAGAAATTAATATTCTCGGCTTGGGTCTGGTGAGGGTCAATGCTCGCATGCCAGGTACGCAGAGAAACGAAAACAACCCTCACGCGGCAACCTTTTGTAGAGATTATAATATTGAGCATGTCTGGTTTGGTTAATCTGTGGTCTGAAGATTTTAGCACGCTCACACAAGGTGTTTCACCAGAATGGCCCCATCGCGAATATGTCTTCCCACGTCAATGATTTTGGCCATGTGAACCCCAGGAGGATGTGACTAATTAAGAAATTGAGATTTGTGGGAACTCAAATCTAATTCAGATTGGGAATAACTGTAGAATTCAAATCCCTGTGGGGGAAAATTTCGAACAACCTAGGTGTGAAAGGAGCTGGCAGAGCAAGTGAGAGTGAGTCAGATTCTAGTATTGACAAGTTACATTTGAGTTTTGAGAAGTTACGTTTTAGGCATGAGTTAGTTAGATTTTAGTTTTCAAGAAGTTAGAAGTGAGATTTATATTTTGAAAAGTGAGATTTAAGTTATGAGAAGTTACATTTAAGTTTGAGAAGTTAGACTTTAGTTTTGAACTGTGAGATTTAAGTTTTGAGAAATAAGATTTTAGCTTGGAGGAACTGGTTTTTAGTTTATGTGGATTTATATTTTTTTCTGGAACTACATGGGATAGCAGCATCCGCCCGAGACATCTGCGACGTCGTGACCTGGCAAGATCTGCAAGAGGTAATGTACCGGATAATATAGCCACCAAAGTCGAATCGTTAGAGCCACCGTATTTTGGCCCACCAACCCCTGTTAGAAATTGTCTCTGTATTTTTTGTTTTTTGTGTATTGTTTATATTATAAATTATCCGTTGGAATTTAAATTGATAAAGAGAGTAGAAAGATAATGTTATTTTATTAATAAAATATAAATGATTAATTATTGTGATTCATTTTTCACATGAAATATAATTAAATAATTTCATAAGTAAATAATGATTTAAATAAAATTAAATATCTTAAAAATAACTAAATAAAAAGAACCCCGATTCAGATAAAAACAATGCAGGTCTACATTGAATTCAGCACAGATAATCACATTTGTATTAATATTGGTTAGATAATTTAAAATACCAGTTAAATGAATGATAAAAAGATTAAGTATTAGGTTTATACATTGCTACAATTATAGTATGTATATTGAGCACATGACAGGCTGTGACCTCAAAAATCATTTCAACTGACATGTGATTGACTGGCCAGTGGTTTATGGTTTATTCCCGTCTCATCCATTTCACGCAAATACTGTTGTAGTTGGCATTTACCCCTCAGTTGCAGGGGTAGCGGGGTGGAAATTTGGACATGCAAACACGGCAGATATTTGTGTTGAATAAATATTTTTCAGGGTTAATTATATTCATTGTATTTCTACTGATGTTTGTGTATAATTTCAACCTCCTTCGGCATGCAATGGAAGCACCCCTATGTGTGGGGGTGGAGGGGCGTTTCATATAATTAACGCCAAATCAACCGAGATTCCAGTCAAATCGGGGTTATTTATGTCGCTGAGACTATTTATAACAAACTAAAAAACTCACGGTGATGGATAGGAATTGGCGGTGATGACAAGGGGTGGGCGGGGAAAAATATTTTCAAACATGCTAACTGGCCGATTATTGCGTCGAATCAATCAAATTCGGGATCAATAGCATTCATAAAATTCCACTACATGTTATCTGTGAATAATTTCAACTTTTTAGGGCATGGGAATGGGAGTGGGTTGAGGGTGGAGTGTCATTACATGAAATTACGCAAACACATTCGTGTTTCGAGTCGAATCTAGGGTTATATTTGTCACTGCGTTTAATTATGACATTCAACTTACAGTTTATCTCACCCAAGCGGGGGTGGATGGGGATTGAAATTTTCAAGCCAGATAAGCAATCGATATTTGCGTCGAATAAATATTTTCCTGGGTTAATTATATGTATTGTATTTCTACTGGTGTTATTTTTGTATGTTTTCAACCCCTTTCGGCATGGGTAGCGGAAGACCTTACGGGTGGGGGTGGAGGGGTATTTCATAAAATTAGCAAAAAACAACCTAGATTCGAGTCAAATAGTGGTTACGGATGTCGCTGAGACTATTTATGACAACCTGGGCAACGCGCTGGGATGGATGAAGGGTCTGGGCGAGGAAAGAATTTTCAAACATGCTAACCAGCCGACTTTTGCGTCGAATCAATATAATTCGGGATCAATGGAATTTATCAAATTCCACTACATGTTCTCTGTGTATAATTTCAACCACTTTCAGGCATGGGAATGATGCACCCTAAAAGGATGGGGTTGGAGTGGCATTACATGAAAATACGCAAACACTTTTGACTTTGGAGTCGAATCCGGGGTTATGTTAAACACTGTGTTTAATTATGACATTAAACTTACAGTTTAACTCCCCCAAACGGGGGTGGACCGGGGTTGTAATTTTCAAACATGTTAAACAGCTGATATTTGCGTCGTATAAATATTTTTCTGTTTCACTGGGATTCTTAAAATTTCTCTATATGTTCCATATATATAATATTAACCTCATTCGGGATTTTGAGTGGATCACTCTTAAGGGAGGGGGGTGGAGTTGTATTTATATTAACATAACGCAAATACAATCGAGATTGGACTCGAATCCAGGGTTATGGTTGTCAGTGAGTTTAATTATGATATTTAAATTTATGTTTATGTCCCCCAAACGGGGATGGTTGGGGGTGGAAATTTTCATACATGCCAACACGGCTAATTATTGAGTCGGATAATTATTTTCAAGGTTAAGTGATTAATAGTGTTTGTACCAATGTATGTGAGTAAAATTTCAACCGTTTATAACAGGGGAAATTACCACCTATGGTGTGGGGGTGGAGGGGCGTTACAAGAAAATAACTCGAATACACCCGAGACTGGAGTCAAACCAAAAGTTATGGATAACGCTGAGATAAATTATGACACTCAACAAGCAATTAACCTCCCAGGGACGGGGGTGGTTGGGGTTGGAAATTGTTAAACATGTTAATCTACCGAATTTTGCGACGATTGAATATTTTTCTGGATCAATGAGATTCTTAAAATTTCCCTAAGTATTCTCTGAGTATAATTTCAATACCCTTTCGGGCTTAGCAGTAGAGCACCCTTAAGGGCGGGGGTATAAAAATCTACGATAAAATAACGCGAATACAACCGAGATTGTAGTCAAATCCAAGGTTCTGGATGTCACAGACTTTAATTATGATATTTAATTGGTAATCTAGCCCCAGAGGGACCAGGAATGGAAATTTCCAAACATGTTATACTGTCCATATTTGCGTGGAATGAATATTTTTCAGAGTTAATTGGATTTTTAGTATTTCTACGCATTTTATGTTTGTAAAATTTTAACCTCTAGTGACATATGTAGGAGTACGCTTTGGGGTGGCAGTAGAGGCGAGTTATTTGAAAATAACGCTAATACCACCGAGATTCGATTCAAATGTAATATAATGGATGTCCGTGAGTTTATTTATGACAATCTGATTTATCCGGGGGTGTGGGAGAAGTTAGGCGGAGGTGGGTTGAAATAAGTAAGGTTCCGAATTTTGCGTCGAATAAATATATTTCGGGAACAATGAGATTAATAAAATTTCACGATACGTTCTCCGTGTTTAATTTGAAATCCTGGGGTTGGGGTGGACGGTTGTTACAAATAAATAACACGAATTAAACAGAGATTAGAGTCAAATATAAGGTTATGAATGTCGCTGAGTTTAATTATGACATTTAATTGTACATATAACTCCAAGGGATGAAGGTGGACGGGGGTGGAATTAATGAAACAAGAAATCGCGACTTATATTAGAGTTGAATTAATATTTTTCAGGGTTAATTAGATTTTCAGTATTTCAACCCATGTTATGTGTGTAAAGTTTAAACCCCTCTTGCGGCACGAGGGGTGAGCATGGTTAGGGATGGAGGTGGAGGGAACTTACAAGGAAATAACCTGAAAACAACCGAGATTCGTGTAAAATCGAAGGTAATGGATATCGCTGAGTGTATTTATGACAATTACTCAATTTCGCGAGGGGTGGAAGGAGTTGGGCGGTGGTGAGTGAGGGATAGAAATCTAAAAACATGTTGACCCGCAGTTTTTTGCGTCGCATAAATATATTTCAGAATCAATGAAAGAAATAAAATTTCTCTATATGTTCTCCGTGCTTAATTTCAACCCCTTTTGGAATTGGGAGGGAAACTCCCCTTAGGGGTTGAAGTGGAGTTGCATTACATAAAAGTAATGCAAAAGCAATCGATATTGGAGTTGAATCTAGGGTTATAGATGTCACTGACTTTGATTATGACATTTAATTGGCCGTTTAATCCGAAGGGCTGGGGATGGACTAAGTGGAATTTTTCAAACATGTTAATTCGTCGATATTATCGAGGAATAAATAAATGACAGGGCCATTGACGTTTATAGTATTTCTACCGATGTTGTTTGTAAAATTTCAGCCCCTTTCAGTGTGAAAGGGGTGCACGATAAGGGGTGAGAGTTGAAATATTTTAAGACAACCCTTTATTTGAGTCGAATAAATATTTTTAGTGGTCAAAGATATTAATAGTGTTTCTATCGATGTTATCTGAGTATAATTTCAACCCCATACAGCATGGGAAAGGAGCATCTTTAGGGTGGGGTGGACGGGCATTACAAAAAAATAACGCGAATGCAACCGAACTTAGAGTCAAATCCAGAGTTAAGGATGTCTCTGAGTCTAATAATGACATTCTATAGGCTATTAAAACCCAAACGTCGACGGGGTTTAAATTTTTCAAACATGTTAAACGGTCGATATTTGCATGGAATAAATATTTTTCAGGGTTAATAAGGTTTATAGTATTTCTACCAATGTTGTGTGTGTAAAAGTTTAACCCCATTGCGTTATGAGGGAAAAGCATGCATATGGGTGGGGTGGTGGGGGGTTACAAGAAAATAACGCGTAAACAACCGAGATTCGAGTCAAATAAAAGGTAATGGATGTCGCTGAGTTCATTTATGACACGTGCGGGGATGGTCTGGGGTGGGAGGATTTGGATAGAAGTGGTCGGAGGGTAGAAGTTTTAAAATAAGTTAAATGGCTGGATTTT
Source organism: Zhengitettix transpicula (assembly GCA_037074705.1). Classification (NCBI taxonomy): domain Eukaryota; kingdom Metazoa; phylum Arthropoda; class Insecta; order Orthoptera; family Tetrigidae; genus Zhengitettix; species Zhengitettix transpicula. The sequence goes on along the minus strand of CM073592.1, from coordinate 123,825,767 downwards.
GCGTAGAATAAATATATTATGAATAAATATACTATGAGATTCATAAAATTTCTCTACGTGTTATTCGCGTGTTATTTCAACTTCTTACAGCATTGGGAGGGCAGGTCCCCTTAGGGGTAGGGGTTGAGTGGAAGAAAATAAAAATTACCCAAAAATAATCGAGATTGGAGTCGTAACCAGAGTTATGGTTGTCAATTAATTTAATTATGACATTAGACTTACCGTTTTACTGCCCCAACGAGCGGATGGCGGGGGTGTAAATTTTCAAACATGTTAAATGGTTGATGTTTGTGTGGAATAAATATTCGTCATAGGTCAATGAAATTGACAGTATTTCTATGGATGATGTTTGTGTATAATTTCAACACCTTTCGGCATGAGAAGGCAGGACACTTAGTGCTGGGGGTGTTTAAAGAAAATAACGCAAAATTAACCGAGATTCAAAGCAAATTGAAGTTATTGGATGTCGCTAAGTTTATTTTTACAAACTAGGTACCGCGAAAGGTTTGGTTGGAGGTGAGTATGGTAGAAAAATTCAAAAATACTAACCTGTCGTTATTTCCGTTGAATAAATATTTTGTGGGATCAATGACCCTCATAATATTTTGTAATATATTCTGTCTACAATTACAACCCATATTGGCTTCGGATAAGAGAATAATGGTGGGTTGAGTGGAGCTGAATTTCATAAAAATAGCCCAAAAAACCGAGATTGGAGTCTAAATCATGTTTATGGATATCTCTGAGATTAATTATGACATTAAAATTACAGTGTAATCCCCACGGTTGGGGCAGAACGGGGGTGCAAAGTTTAAAACAGGTTTATCGGACGATATTTGGGTCCAATAAAAATTTTTGGTGCTTTTAAATTCATAATATTTCTACAATATATATTATACTGCCGCAAAGTTGCGTCGACAGTTTGTACTGACCTCACAGTGAAAAGAAAAATTTGTAAGTCCCAGCAAATTTGTGAACGCGATTTGAGCAGTTCCCAATTAGGAGAAGGGCATTAGCTTAGAAAAACCTGCTGGATAAAACGTCCCTAGGCCAGCGCAGGTTCGCCAAAACTTAACTTAGAGGCAGAATCTATAACGATGTGTGGTTCATCCTGAGAGTTTTACTTAAATTTGTTTACCTGAGTAATACACGAATTGATTAACGCACGTATGAAATAACAATTAGCTAATTTAATTACAAATGATTTTATTAAATGATTAAATTTAGGGCGCCGACAAACGTTCTGATATAAAATGTAATGAATATAAGTTACTAAATTGGCTGCTTGTGAACACTAATACAACATTTTCGTCAACTGATTGGGTACAATCGCGGCACAAATGAATATTGATGTGTTACCACTTTTATGAATAACTTTAAACGAAATTAAGCTGACTATAAATTTATTAAACACATTTATAAAAATGTAAATATTCTAGACTTACAATTAGGATTTATGCTTTCTGCGTAAGGTGTACAACACACTTGTTGCTGTAGAGTACACAGCTTCGAACTCACTCGATTTACCAGTATAAAATACATTCTGTAAACACACTCAAATAAGATTAATTCATAAAACTGGTAAAAACATACAATAATACTAATATTACAGCAATGATTCGTATCGCGTGACTTGAAAGCAAATCGTTCTGAACACAGCGCTTTCTGGAATGACTACTAGGCCTAATTTATTATTATTATTTCCACATAATATTCAAAATCCAAATAAAACGAAATATACAATTTTTGTAACAAAATCTTGCTGCATGAAAAACCAGAATTTTATAATATTTGTCCGTGGAGTGGTTTAACAGCTTGTTAATGAATTTTTATAAGTTTTAGACGCGCTTTTAAATTGATAACACACAAAATGTACACCTTTTTCTTCAGCACTGCACAATATCAGTGGAATTAGCTTCCTGGTTATTCACAGATTGCACAGATGGAAAAATCATGACTCTGCGGATGTGGAAACTTTAATTTGAACTAGTATTGGCAAAAATTAACACAATATTGAATCCACATTGCCATCGAATTTCAAGTCTGAAACCAGTTAGCTGCACGATTATAACCGAAAGGCAACCATTTACAAAAAAAAAACTTACGCACACTATCACTGGACAAGCTAAAAGCAGGTAAAATGAGCTTCCAATAGATGTGATTACAGTGGGATCTGGTCGTTTCCCGGTATACACTTGCCCGAAGCACGTTTCCCGGACAACAATATCTCGCCCAACATGTCATTTTCCCGAAAGGTGCGTTTCCGTGAAATAAAGCACAATATTAATATATGTAGGAATCGGTTTAAAGGGAGTGATAAAAATTTGCGATAACAATGATTTGTGTCGAATCCGGTGTTATGGTAATCACTAAGTCTTCTTATGACATTACAGCAAGTTGAAGTTTAATCCCTAGGGATAGGTGTGGTACGGGGTGATAATAATAATTAGATATAGACCGAGATTCGCGTCAATTACCGTAACATCAATTTTGGTCGTTATCGCAATTTTTTATAACCCCACACCTAGAAGTGTCCATATGCTATAAATTTTGACTGAAAACATCGATATTGACATTATGAATCTAAGCGATCCTGTAAACTATTCGTCACCAATATAGGGCGCTGTCGCATATTTTGAAAATGCATACACCCCCACCCCTAGAGGTGCTATATTTATCCTAAATCCACGGGATTCGTTTCTGGATCTGTAACGTGTACGCGATTTCAGTGTTGCGTGATTCTACTTCAATTGGTAACAATAAAGGACGTCTCTTGGTGACCTTATGAATAGTATTATAAGAACTATGCCCCATACTTAGCCTTCCAGACTTCAAACTCTATTAGAAGAGAGGTAGATTTTTTTCAAATTACACTTGATAACAGCTTATCAGTTAATTTCTTCAAAGTACCCAATACGCAGGTATTACATCACTCATTGGTATTCGCAGAGGCGTAACTATGGTTTTCAGCACCCGGACACAACTAAAGATTTCGCGCCCCCTACTATTTCCCGAAATGCAATGGGGAAGTGCATTTTAGACATATAGTCCTATATAATCCCTTATAAAATTATTTTACCAACTGCTAACACTGACAAAGTCAGTATGATTTCGAACCGAGTGTACAGTGGGGCAGTCAACTTGTGTTCACTCAGTAAAAGGTGAGTAACGTTATATATATTGCTGTCTGTAAGGTTTTACAATGTATTATCTGTGGGTGACTCAGTGACTGCTGTCTTCTCCAGGCGATCCTATCTTCTTTCAAGATGCCCTCGCCGTCGCACTCATTTTCGTAATTAAAATAGATTGCTGCTGTAAATTCATAGAAATAGTTACGCGGTCTACCGTCTCCCGCTAGTCTTTGTCGCTGTCTCAAGCGATCCGGTCGTAAAAAATCACAGATTTTTCGTGCAACGGCCTCTTTTAAAATAAGTGACCCAACTGAAATATTTATAGAATCTGTGCGTAAATACACGTATTTGTTTGACACTGGCGATTATTATAAAAATGTTTTAAAGAAGGCTGAAGCATGGAATGAAATATCTCAAGAATATGACAGGTAAGTATCATTTTATTGTAATTCATTTAATTGTTAATAAAAATTAAAAATACATAACATTTCATGGGTTGTTAATATGTTGGGTTGTTTCTTCTGTAAAAGTAATCAGCAAAACGTTCTCGAATTTGAATTACAGCATTGTGCGAACTTCGATTTGTTAACCCAGTTTCCACAACTGCGCGTACAGGGCCGCACTCTTCTTAGTTTGTGCGGCTGTCCACTCTCTGTTATTATCTTTGATATCACGTAAGTGTGCAAATAGCAAGCTGCTTTTCCAATATAGTCCGCAGTTTCAACATCTACCTCTATGACTCTTAAAAATACCCGCCATTACATTACTAATGCACTAAATGCGTTCTGCACTACACGATCAGATGTAAATTGAATTGTTTCTTTCGGCCATTGTTGACTACATGTTGATGGTATGGTCTCATTAAATAAGTGCAAAGCCTTCATCACCAACCAAAACAAGAGGAAGAGGAGTGTCTGTACCCGGCAGTAGCTTCGGTGGTAGAATAGTTTCACCAGCAATGTACTCTCGGAAAAATATTGAATTTTCAAAAATACAGCTGTCGCTGTGACGTCCGAAAATTCCTATATGAACTATCATGAATTTGTAGTATAGTACTGTTACGAGAAAGAGTAAAAAAAAAAATTGTACAAAAACTGCGACCCTCTGTTATCTGGGGATTTTAGTTTGACACGTTTTCAATCTGTTTATGCTTTCAATGAAGTTCGGAAACTCCCAAAGTTCTGTGAACCCTTGCCCAGCTCTCTTACACATCTCTAACATTGGGTTAATATTTTAATACTAATAATTAATAACGATATTTAGTACTACCTTGCTTACTTGTTTATTTATTTTTCAAAATAAACATTCCATATGATTTGTTATCAATGTTTCATAATTTACCTTACTAGCAAATAGATAGTCGTTGCCTACTTTTCGTTTTATTTCTCCAGTTCGTTGTGTACTTTCCAATCCTCCATCATGCTATTCCTCGAAACATTCTCGTGATATACGAAAATACTTGAAAAACCTATATTTATGTGACTCCAGTTCGATACATAAGCGATCTCTTTTCTTATTGATTTCATGCGAAAAGAGAGAAGAGAAAAAAGTGTAGACAAGCTACATGAGGGTAATCCACATAATGGCAACTCCCCTGTTATAGCATAGGAAACGGAATGAAAGATGGGATGCGGAACCCTGGTCTATCCTCAAAAACTCTTAATAATGCACAGAAGAAACTGTGAAGTACTTCCGATATGCATTACCGGGCCATATTATAATGCTTTTCTGTTAAAAACTACGGCGACACTTCTTGACATTGACTTCACAGGTGATTGCAGGCAACCATGCCTGATGAATACAGCTGTCAAAGTACCGGAATATAATCTCATTCAATAATTTTAGATTGGCTAAACATGAATTGCTAAAAAATTATTTAACGGGCGATGTCTCTTAATATTGTGGATCTAGTCCTAATATCAGTAACAATTCATACAGGAATTTCGTATGAGTTTGGTACTATTCTTCCATTAGGAATACCGATAGATAGGAAATATAATCAACACTTTATAAGTACCGTAGGGTATGAAAAGCGTTCGCAAATTACATATTTGTCGTAAATTAAATTTGGGGATGTGTAAAAAATTACGGAGTAATTAGATCAAATAAATTGATCAATGACACCGAGACGCTTTTGTAAAAAAATAAGTGTACCTACTTAGTGGCTAATGAAGGTGTCCTTGTTGCTTTGTCTGGTGAATAGCTGTACAAGTATTTGATGCAAGTAAACTCCATTCTACTGCTGTACAGTACATTTTATAATAAGAAACAGCGAAATACAGACAAAAGAAGTGATAATATAAATACCACAGAACGTTTCTGGAAGCCTTATTATTTCTTCAGGAACAGAAAAAACGCAAATCTAGAGAGACTGAACTGCACAAGTCAGTTGAAAAAACTCAAAATCTTACGGGTATTAAGGGAACTTTTTGTAATGATAGCTACAGGGGTAAAGTGGATCTTTGTGGATTTTAATCAAGATGAAAAGTAGATCTCCAAATGTTTGATATTTTATATTCTTTAAAAATTTGGAAGAATTTGTGATGCATAACTTCGTAATACGGTACTTCGAGAAAAAAAATTATTTAGGTGATTGTGGACGAGTAACAATAGGACATTGTATTTTCTTCAATCTAATTTATTTTATTAATAAACACATCAACAGAAATTAATGTACAAACAGTTACTATGAAACTCAACAATTGCTACGATCAATAATCAGAAAGATAACCAAATACAGACAAAAGAAGTGATAATACAATATTTTGAACAAGTGTAACACCGATCAAGTATACTTATCATCTAAACCAGGGAGTCCCTTGGTATCATAAAAATGGTCAGTAGTATTTTGCGGGTCTATTGGACGTCGAAGATAAAATTTATTTAGTTTTTAAGGACCAATAATTAGAAAATATTCATTTTAATATGTTTAAATACATTATAGATTTGCATAGAACGGTGTGGTCTGCGCATCTAATCGAACCATCAATTGTTTAGTTTTACTTGTTTGAGGCAGAAATAAAGCACGTTAACAATTTATTTAAAAAAACTAGAAATCATTAAATAGTACAGAACTCGGTGATTTAGGATTATTGTTAACTCATTTCACACCTAATTTAAAAAGTATTTTGGAAAATCTTCAGCCCCAACCATCTCAAATAATTATTTAAAATTATATTGTTAATAGCTGAGTGTCAGCGTTGTACAGGTATTTATTTAAATACCCCAGGATAAGGCATTAATTTCACACTAACCTCTTGGTAAACATAACATATAACCAGCATCAACAGTGCCAGTGTTTGGATCATTTACCTATTTACATTCTCCTCCCCGACCTAACACCTCGGCATTTAACTTCAAATAAACCAGGATGGACTGACGGTATTCGGGAATTCATAAAATAAAAGTGTCTGAAATAACGACGAATTAAAACAGTAAAAAATACTCGCTAACTGAATAAAGTGTAAAACTACTCCCGTTACCATAAAGGAGTAAATAAATACAACCGTTTACTAAATAGAGAAAAAATATACCTGGTATACTAAGAAAATTAAAAAAATTACGCGGTAACTTAAGAAGTTAAAAACAACTCCAGATAACCGTTTGTCAACCACGTCCACCTTCCGAAGAGGAACATAAAATTTAATTAACCACAATGGTTAATGTGAGATTCAAATTCAGCGACTCCTATAACCCCGGAATGGACACTAATATCAGTCTTTTTTTATTACTTTTTATGTAAACCACTTTCACCATCACTCGTTCTATAAAGATGCGTCACTCCATTGCCTTTTTGAGTTGAAATTAGACAGTTAAGAACGACAGTACCAAATTAAGCGACTCTGACAACGTTTTATTCGACGCTAATAATAACCGTTTAGGAATGTTTTTAAATTCTACCCCATCCCCTGCAGGCCGTAGGTGTGTCTTAAATCCTGTGTTAGTTTCTGAACATGTGTATAAAGTTTGGTAGAAATTGGTTTACACATTTAAGATTGTAAACGTAAATTTGTTTCACCCCTTCCACCCCCACTCCTAGCGGCTGAACTACACATTAACCAGTATAGTAAATGTCAGAATTAAACTCAGTGACTTCCATAACCCCAGTCTCCATTGTTTACTCCTTACATTTACGCAACGGCCTTTCACCCACATCCTCCCCCACCCCCACACCTAGGGGCTGGACTACAACCTAACTGACATAGTGAATGACGGAATGAAACTCATTGACTTCTTTAACCCTGGGTTTGTCTCCAATCACTGTTGTTTTTAGTTATTTTTAGGTAACTCCCCTCCACCCCTCCCTTACTGGTGCTTTAAGGGGGTCAAATTATACACTACAAATATCTGAATAGAAACTATTAATTACATCAACTCCGAAAATTAATTAATCGACGCTAATATCGGCCGTTTCTGGATGTTTTTAAATTTCTCCCTATGAGATCTGCCTAATGCTTCGAAGGGCCGACAATAATCTTCGAAAGGGTGCGCTTAACAACTCACCGAAGTTTGATCGTAATCGTATGAATGTTTTAGGAGCAATGAGGGTCACACAAACATACTTTCATTTTTATATATAGATTGAAAGAGGGAACATGTGTCTGTAAAATTTTAAAATAATGATGTATATATATTTGTTATATTACTTGGTAAATTTTCCTAATAACTACAACTTGATAAATGGCTATATTAATGATTTATAATAATCAATGAAAATTATTTGTCATAGTTGGAATAAGTTTAAGAATCCCTGATAAGTAATCACATGTAAAATTGTTTCTAAGATCTCCTATCAAGTACCATTAATTGTCCTCGATAATTTTCAGAGGAACATATTCATCAGTGCTTAAATTCATTTATTTATTAATAAATGTACCGAATGCTAACACAGAATACCACTGAGATTTGTACGAGTTTGGTCTCAGCTGACTTAATAACTCGCAACTCGAATGTTGGCAAGAGAATATTATACACATAACAATAGGGAGAAAATAGACAAATGTTCGTACATTATGTGAACAATTTAAAGTGTAACGGATAATAGTATCCGTAATAGACGAAATTGAGAATATGGGCATATATATTGTGGTATTCCAATTAATGAAAGTTAACATGGTGCCAACACGTTGCGACCAATTTATGAAGTATTTGAAACTTTAAAAGGAAAAGATAATTTATAGGATTTATCCTTGAATTAAACAAATTTTTTAAAAGATAACAATAATTTATTTATTACAAATTTTGATTTACTTTAATTTTGTACAATCTTTTTAAAAAACGCCAGAATACTTAATCTGACTCAAAACTTCAGGGCCTCTAATAAATATAGTGATTTGCAATTAGCACCAAAAGATATTAACATATTATATAAAAAATCTAACAAATCTACAGAAATCTGTAATTGTACTTATATAAAAGTTTTCTACAAACCAATTTAGAGCTGCTCGATACCGTATAAATTGTGCACTTCACTGTTATTTACTTCTAAAAAATATTGAATCAACAGGCCATAACACTGATTACTATATTGTTTCGCATCATTAAATTCCGGCCCCTCACTACCAAGTGTTCACGAACTTTACGTCGTCCTACTTATTATCACACAGCTTTACTGTAGAAGTAGATTAATGCCAAACGTTGCTTGTGATATTTTTAGCCTTTATTCAGCATATAATTTGCTGGATTCTTAATTTTTTAGCCACGAGAATCCTCGGCTGGTCTCCAAAACTACACTTGCACGCCATGGTCAGGCTCTCAAAACACTGAATGTTTCCGCCAAAGTTCTCTGTGCGTATTACACATTCTTTGCCGACAATGATAGAGTAGCAACCTTTCCAGTCTCTTCATTCTTGCCCCCATACTGACTGTTCTTTACAATGTTATGGCCTCCAAATTACGCCGACAGTAATATTAAGGAAAATTATTAAATAATATATTATAATAATATATATTGTAACATGATTGTTACATAGCGAGGTACGGTCGAGACCCTAAAGGGGACCCCTGTGTTTATGCAGGTGCTGGAAAGGCGAAGTGCGGAATCGGAGTGTGAACGCACGTGTAGGACCCCGATGTTGTTTTAGGCGAAAGCCGAGGGGAGAAGCGGAGAGGTCAGTTCCAGACTGGACTCGACCACGGATGGACGTGCTCCAAATAATTTACAATGTTTTATAAACCACGCCCTGTAGTTTATTATATCTCATGTTCGATTAAATAAAATTATGAAAGATTAAAAAAGTGTTTGGTGATTTTATCCAAAAACATTACCTGACGCCCAAACATGAATAATCAACAAAAAAACGCAAGGAGGGTAGCGGAGCGGCTACATTATGGCGCCCAACGTGGGGCCTGAACGGTAATTAGATGGAGCACGCGGGAGCAGGGAGCAGAATTGGAGAACGAGGTTGCTGAGTACACGCGGGATCGAAGTTCTGGAGCACACGAGGACGAGATCTGATACGTGAGGAAAAAAGAAAAAAAACTGGGTTCTTCATCGTCGGAAGAAAAGTGAGTGAAGTGTTAGTGAAGTGCTGCAATAAGCGAACAGAAAAAAGAACAGGTTGGTGACAATCTAATTAATTTTTTGGTGTTGTGGGGTCATTTATAGTTCTACTAGCAATGGCAGAACGAAATAATGAGGCAGAATCCGATATGTGGGATAAATGTTTAAAATTATTAAATGTAAATCTTGAGTTATTAAACGGATGTGTTGATGTAGTAAGTGGAATAAGTAGAAAGTTTGATGTAATAAATGAAAGAATGGATGTATTAATTGATGGAAAGGTTGACAAGGTAGAGGAAGATTTAAATGTAAAATGTGATGACTTCAGAGATAAGGTTGATGTTGAGAGTGCGAAGTCGGAAGTTGAAGAATATATTTTGCAGGATCAAATAGTGATTCAAAATGGAAAATCGGAGGAAGGGATTAATAAATTAAATGTAGGAGGTAAAGGTAATTTGGTTCAGAAACAGCTGATTATCGATAGTGAATTGCATAAACTTGCTAATAATTTAAAAGATAAAATGGTAGAAAATGGGGAAATTGTGAAACCCATTAATGAGGAAAAAGGTAGTGGATGTTGATCAAAGAACATCTCACAAAATGTAACGAAAGGTAAAATTACAAAAAATAAATCCAAGTGTGTAAACGTTAAGGAGGAGTATTATAGATTAATACCGAAAAAGAAAATTTTTGTGTGTAAAGAAGGTGGGATTTTTATCACTCCACACAGAAAAAAGATGTGTATGTTTGAGGAATGCATGAATAAAGGAAGTAATAATTGGTATGGTGTGGCTGACAGGAGAGTGAAAAATGTAATTCAAACACCTGTCAATTTGGGTTATACAAATAACCGAAAACTAAATGTATATGATGAGTATTTGATGAATGTATGGAAGGATATAAAAATAGATAAAGACTGTGAAATGTGGACGTTGCAAAGAAAGTGGAAGTATTTGGTGAAATATTTTTGTATGGGAATTCCCCGGAAGCCAGGAGGAGGCAACAGTTATTATAATTTGGTTCCATTCCTTCAGAGAGAAAATTTGTAAATTTTATGGTTAATTTATAAGTAAACAAATATTGTGTATGATCCATGTGTCTAACTCTTGTAAATATTGTATTGGAGGAAGACGCTAATTAGGTTGTAGGTTAAGATTATGGTAAATGTGTGTTGGTTTTAAAAAAGTATTGATCAAACAGATGATTAATAGAAACTTTGTAAGTTTGTATTTTTAAACATGAAAAGAAGGTATTTGTAAAAATTGTGTAATTGTATTAATTGGTTATCAGGGCGTGGTCAAGTGGTTGTTGATGTTAGTATTATGTGGAAAAAAAAGTGAAAATGTGGCTGTATTTTATGGATATCTACGGTCAGCCAATTTTTGTTCTTTGGAGGGGGGATAATGTAACATGATTGTTACATTGCGAGGTACGGTCGAGACCCTAAAGGGGACCCCTGTGTTTATGCAGGTGCCGGAAAGGCGAAGTGCGGAATCGGAGTGTGAACGCACGTGTAGGACCCCGATGTTGTTTTAGGCGAAAGCCGAGGGGAGAAGCGGAGAGGTCAGTTCCAGACTGGACTCGACCACGGATGGACGTGCTCCAAATAATTTACAATGTTTTATAAACCACGCCCTGTAGTTTATTATATCTCATGTTCGATTAAATAAAATTATGAAAGATTAAAAATGTGTTTTGGTGATTATATCCAAAAAATTACCTGGCGCCCAAACATGAATAATCAACGAAAAAACGCAAGGAGGTTAGCGGAGCGGCTACAATATATATATATATATTGTAGTAAACACTAATAAATTTTTGATTAATGAAATTTACCCCACGTTGGGCGCCATTTTATGAATTAGTGAAAATAATATTAGCAATTTAACTACCAATTTAAACAAACAATTCTTTTTTTATTACAACACAAATTTACAATTACACAAATCTGATGAAATTTTATAAATGAAAACAATTTTATTTACCTAGAATACATTTGATAAATTTATTTGGACTCTGTACGCTCAAGGTCTTTACTGGGTTGATAAGGAAACGGAACAAAATGTTACAATTAAACAAATACAGTTTCAATAAATGAAAAACGAAATGATTGAAACGAAATAATTAAAATGATTGAAACGAGTGAAACAAATGAAACGAAATGATTGAAACGAAATCAACGAAGTTAACGAAATCTGACACTGTTTACCCTTTATTAGCAATTTACAATTATTAATTAAGAAAATTAAACTTACACGCTCTCTGGTCCACTCACTCACTTCATACAGGCTTAAAAGGCACCAGGCTGCGCTCACACTCTGCTGGCAGACAGACCTCCACGATGAAACTCCCACCGACTGTTGACGACTGCTGACTGATGATTCCTCTCGGCCACCTAGCTTGGCCTAGCATCCGATGATCTCTCCTTTTCGCGAACTCCCAACTGTTCATAACAATTGTTTTCGGCCACTTTAACGAGGCCCCCCGTCCGTCCCTGCGGACCTGCACCACCGATCTCTTCCCGCTGACACGTCCGTCTCCTCTCTAACACGAAATGATAATGAAGCTCCTACTGTCGAACTGCCCTCTTATTTATATCCGGGCTTCTGAATCTTCCCTTGTTTTCACAGTTTTTTTGCATTCCCACATTCGCCAAAAAAAACATCTGTTGCCGTTCTCCCGCTCCGAGAGCCACTCAATCAATTAAATTAAACGTTTCCTTTTAAAATAATTACATCGTCCAACAAACTTTTGTAATTATGCCATTAGGAATCCGTCGTCCAGATGTTGGTCACATCAATTAGCCCTAAAAGCTGCCCCAATTATTAGTTCTTCCCCCTCTAAAGGTCACTTATCCGTAATTTTATCATTATTTTTTTATATGTACCAACCACTCAAGGATCCCCAGTCTGAGTTCGTAAACAAATCTGACAAAAGTAAGACCAGAATTCCTGTCCTGAGCTGGTTATTACAATATATATATATATATATATATATATATATATATATATATTGTAGTAAACACTTTTAATTAAAGGGAAACAAGTTAAGCAAACTATGGACATTAAAGCCAAAACGTTAGGAAAGTCAAATTATGTAATATACAAAATATAAAAGGAAACAAAGGACGGAAGTTACGGGATTTTACGTTGAAATAAAACCAAAATTTTTAAAGAGATAGCAAAACATTATTTAATTGACAAATTTGATATACGTTGAATTCTTTACATTTTATGTTTTTAGTAAATGTTTTTAGTAAATGCCTCAGCTTTTATGAGAATCTACATTTCAGAGCCTCTTATAGAGCCTCTAATAGACATTGATTTGCAATTTTCACCAAGTTACAAAAGCAAACAATGAATTTAATTTACAATAACAAAATTTAATGCATAGGTTTACCTAAGAAAGTTTGACTGATTGAATGACTGACTCCTCTCGTCAGACCCTTCAAACACCTACTTAATGTTTTCCGCCAAAGTTCTCTGTGCGTTCGATTTTCGTCAATGATCCGTAGCACTCATTATAGTCTCTATATTCTTGCGCCAAAGTGCTGTTCTTTACAATGCTCGGCCTAAAAGATACGCCGCCAACAATTAAAGCAACAATTTAAATAAAACACAATGGTAATTTCTACAATATATTGTAGTATACAATTTAAGGGAATAAAATAAAAGACACCTCGTTGAAACCAATTAATGTGGAAAACAAATTTAAATTAATAGGATTTATATCTATATTACAACAACTTTTAAAGATAAAAATATATAATACAAATTTCTATTTAATTTGGGTTCAGTACATAATTTTTAAATATTTTCCACAGCTGTTAATGAAACTCTCAATCCTTCAGGGCCGCTTATTGGGCCTCTAATAATTAAAATAATTTGCAATTATCGTCAAATCAGATGAAAATCAAGAGTTACAAAATTAAATTTACAATAACAATTGATATAAAAAATCTAAAAAATATATGAAATCCAGTGAACTCTAGAAATTTAAAGAAATCTGACGGTAATAATTTTTATATGAGGTTTACAGTGTAAAGATTTTTACATGCCAGATTATTAGAGCTGCTGTGGTACCACACTAATTATTATTTCACAAGTTTTTTTTTCAATAAAATTTAATTTAACAGGCCATTAAATGTTCACAACTTTTGTTCACTTTCATAAATTCCGGCCAATTGACCACCGGACACTTATCCATCAATTGTTCAATAACTATCTTATATTTTTATTATAAACTAGCGGGTGCCCGGCGTTGCCCGAGATGTCATTTATCCATAACCCCCGATACACTCCAATTTCGGTTGCTTTTGCGCTATTTTTATGTAACGCTCCTCGATCCTCTACCCCTACCCCTAGGCGTCCTCCCCTCTCATACTGAAAGGAGTTGAAATTATACACAAACTTCACCAGTAGAAATACTATCAATTCCATTAACACCTGCCGAATATTATTTCCACACGATCATCAACCGGTTAACATGTTTGAAAATTTACAACCCCTCGTTGGGAATGTTAAACGGTAATTCTAATGTCATAATTAAACTCATTGACATCCATAATACTTTGAATTGGATCTAATCTCGGTTGTATTCGCGTTATTCTCTTGTAACGCCCGTCCACCCTTACCCTTAAGGGCGCATCCCTCCCAAGCCCGAAATGGGTTGAAATTAAACACGGAGAACGTCTAGGGAAATTTTATGAATATCATTGTTCCCGAAATATATTTATTTGATGCAAAATTCGGTTGGTTAACTTATTTTAAAAGTTCTACCCTCCGCCCAACCCTTCCTACCCAATCCTACAACCGCGCGTTGCCCAGATTGTCATAAATGAACTGAGAGACATCCATTACCTTTGAGTTGACTCGAATCTCGGTATTTTTAGCGTTATTTACTGGTAACCCCCCTCCACCGCCACCCCTTAATGTGCTCAACCCTCGTGCCACAATGGGTTAAAATTAATAAAAATCACATGAGTAGAAATACTATAAATCTAATTAACGCTGAAAAATATTTATGCAACGCAAATATCGGACATTTTAGCATGTTTGAAGATTTCCACCACCGTCCACCCTTGCTCCTGGGGGTGGTAGGCGTGTTACACCCACACAGTGTTTGTTTCCCTGTCGCAAAGAACACGTGTACGAAATTTGGTGATATTGCTTCGAGGTTGTAGATTTGTAAGCGGAACATACCCATCCATATACATACCTATGTATATACATACATTTATACACACATACATACATACATACATACATAAGGCAATTTTATATAATAGAAGCTATATATATATATATATATACACTATTTAAAACAATTACTGAATTTGTAGATATATAATTTTTCCATCTGAAAATAAACTATTTGGTGGTTTTAGCAATCTGCAGTTGGCAGCATTGTATAAAATTAATGCAAAACATTACGAAATACGCTGTCTTCAATAGAAAAATATCAATTTTGAACATTTAAGTATTGTTTTTATCATAATTCTATGTATTTTCCAGTGCGTATTGCAAGATTTAATTAGGCAACATAATGGTCCCTGATCCCGTTAAATACGTCAAAAGTCAAGTTATTTAAAAGAAAATTAATGCCATGGACTGTATAACCTTTCATAATGAATTTCCTCAAATTTTTGTGCTTCAAGACTAGGAGCAAGAAAAACTGGAAGGGGAAAGTCCTGTCTACCTTTTTGCTCCGGACTTGGGAATAGTGAAGGGAGACGGGGGATTAAGGGTCTTTTGGTCGCTTCGAACACGTTCTCTCTAAGTATGGCGCCGAGACCGGCGGAGGCCAGATGGTGACGGTCCACAATTTTCGGAAGTCTCACCAGATTGAAAAACAAGACATCTTGAAGGCGGAGACAATTCCTTTCTAGAATGAAAATTTAGTCTGTAAAAGTTGAGTCTGATAAGTGAAACTGAAAAGGTCAGTAAAGGGAAAGAGCCAAATAAAATAGCCTGCGATCTTGTACAGACTTACGAGAACATCGTCCAGACCTGACCAGCCTGTACCTGCGTTTTCCTCACCGCCAAGCTAGCGGAAGCTACGACACGGTAACCGGATTATAAATCATTAATACTGTATCATTTAGAACAGCAGAGACTTTGAAAATTCGTATAATGCCCCCCCCCCCCTCCTCCCCAGTTTGTCAGAATTTCTGTCTTTTAAAATATATCTATTCTCTGCTAAAGAAAACTAAATGTATATAATCTTCTGAGGCCATTTCCCAACCTAGTCAATATTTCTTACAAATTTGGAATGTCTTATTATTTGAAGTTTCACAAAACCCATTTAACTCTGTTCAAGAACGTCCATCTCACAAACGCCAAGACGTCCTTCAGGCTAGCAAATACTTTTCGGTCAAAAATGCTAAAATCCCACTACAAAATTAAAGAATTTTAACCTCATTTCCCTTTCTTCTTTAACTATATAAATTTAGAGCAAGACCTGAATCATCTTCAGTCAGATGTGAACGTCTTGGTATCGTGTGTTGAAACGTGTATTTACACACCACAAACTAAACAATAGTCCATGCAGTGGAAAGGAGCTGGTTTTTTAATTTATTTATACTTTTATCTGATCATAAAACTCAATTTTTCTCGCCGGAAAGTGATTGCGGCTGTAGAACTATACAGACGAAAAATGACACTGAAATACCGTGGGATTATATGTGTTTGATTAGTCAACTATTTTATTAATTATCGTCATGGACCCATGACGTCATAAAACTGTATATGTGTTTGATTAGTCAACTATTTTATTAATTATCGTTATGGACCCATGACGTCATAAACAGCGCCCTGTATACATCCACTCCTTTAATAATTACACTACAACATAAAAACACAAGTAAAAATTTAAACATGATAAATAAGTCTATTGGTTGTTTTAATCTGACGTCCATATCAGGAAGTTTGTCCAATTTGATTGGATTCTGCCGAATCTTCTTTATGACACTCTACGTCCTCCTCTCTTCCCTCTACCTAAGTTCTCCTTCAGCATTGGCCTGTATCATCTCCCTTTGATTTCCTATAGCGTTTGAAATAAAGTCGTTCCCACTGGGTACCAAATGAAATCGATTTCCCCGAACAGTATCCTTCTCTGTATTTATAACGTAAGATCGAGGAGCCTTTGACATATTTTTAATCACTCCATATCGTCTCAAGTCTGTAATCCAGACTTTATCTCGGGGCTGAAGTTTTGACAGTTCACGAACTCCATGTCGCCGATTAAAATTATCTTCTTGACGCTTTCTATAATTACTTTCATCCTTCCGAAGTTGCCACGAATTGAGTAATTTTGGCTTTAGCTCAGATGGTCAAGAAGGCACTAATGTTCGCAGCTGACGACCCATCAACAACTCAGATGGCGAGAATCCATTATTCCATAACAGCGCCCTCTATACAATATGTATTAATATTACATAAAATTGTTAAGTAAACTTCAGTGAAATTAAACCACCCTTACATTCAACAATTACAACATCATTATTACACCAATTTTAATTTTACATCTTTTAAATCATTGTTCTGTATACCACCAGTAGCTCGTCAATTATAAACCGAAATCACGTGACTCACTACGTCACATACGTCCACCAATTTACCACTAATTATTAATTATGTTGGGCAACATATTCCACTTTAATTATTATTTATTTATTATTCATGGACACTATATATATAATATAATATTTACGTATCTACATTGACATAGTTTTTTATATTGTTACATAAAATATTTAAACAGCTTTCATAATGCATGCCAATGTTACCCACTTCACTTTCCTTATTTAATACATTCTAACAAACTTCTTTTAAATTTGGAGTCTTCCACATGCCTGATTTTGAAAATCTTCCAATCTGTTCCATGTCCTAGGCAAGTTTGTGTTTGGTTTTGACCTATGTTTCACATTACTCTTATGGTGATATAATCTTTGTTTCATAAGCACCCCTTTGTATTTCTTCCCTACAATCACTGCATTTTATTTCATATTCACAATCCTTCACATCTTCCCTGTTTCATGTCCTTGATGCTATTCACCAATCTTTCCACCTTATTTACAGGTTTCAAAGCTATATTCATTTCAAAAGAACCATTCACCCTTAATTAATTACACAGCTTCTCAGACAAATGTCTGAAATACATAACTGTTGTAAGTATTCTTTTTGTTAATTTCACTTCATCGACCACCTCATCAACCTCATTCAATTCTATTTCTTCCTCCTTACTAATAAAATATCTATATAAACCCTCTTTCGTTTTTCCTCTCCCGATATTAGTTTTAATGTTTTCCTTAATACCCATATTGTCTCGTTTAACTTTGATTTCATTGACTGCACTAATATTACTTCATTCAATTTTATTTATGGAACAGGTAAATAGGAATAAATGTAAATATAATATACCGATGTATTCATTTTTCAGTATTAGTATTTTGTTGGTATTTAACAATACCTATATTTGTTGGCGGTTGATTATGAGCAGTTGTGTGCATCCGCGCGTGTTCGGTCCCAGAAACGTACGTCGTCGGTTTGTGCTGTACGGTGAAGCGTTCATTCTCACTCGTCACTCACTCTTTCACTTCGCATTCGCATTCGCAGTTCACAGCCCGGTGCTACCATGGCCAAACGAGGACTTATGATTTGAGTTGCCCAAAATTGTAGTCTTCTTCCACTAACAGCTACTGTTTAAATAAATTATTTGTTGCTGACTAATGGTGGTTTAATTGCATTGGAATTTACTAAACCATATTAACAAGGCGTTATAATTGAAATATATAATAAAATTGGTTTGAGAATACAAATTGTCATTTTCACGATCAGCAACGATCGTACACACGCTTTTTTGCCCTGGAGCCTTGTTCTGTGTGTGTGGTCGGTTGGACATATTGCGACTACAGAAGAAGTTCTGAAGTGGAATTCTCGAAAACACTTTTGGTTAGCGACATTTATTTATATTCAGGGAAGTGACGAGAGATGCGGTTTCCGTTGCTGTCGGTGGTTCTGGCTGCTGTGCTAGCGCTGTGCTGCGGAGGAATCTTGCGGCGCTGTCCGTCAGAGTGCGTCTGCTCGGAGGAACGGGCTCAGGTGCTCTGCGACAAGGGCGCCATGGAGGATCCCATTCCCACGGCAGACATGGACGCCGAACGCGTCCAGGATCTGCGGATATCCGCGCCGAGTTCGGGGCCTCCCAACGCCCTCACCATTGGACCCATCTTTCAGCACTTCCGGCAACTTCGAACTCTAGCAGTCGTCCGGTCGGCTGTCCCAGCCGTGGGAATCCGCTCCTTCCTCGGACTAGCAGGTCTGCAGGTATGTATACAAATACACGTTTCAACATATTTGTCATTTCCCCTGTAACTACATAACGGAAAACTTATTTATTGCCATATATTTATTAAGTTACTAGGTGAGTGCCGGAGAATTATTTTAAATAGTGTAATGTTTAAAAATTTCCGCTGCCACCATTTAATGATATAATTCCGCTGCCACCATATAATATTCGAATTTCTCCTGGTCTCGCTAACATGAGATATTTAGGAAGAAATTTAACTTGGGTCCGGAGTGCGCACTAAGTCGCACACTATAATAGCTTAAAGGTTTAGGGAAAAAACATGAGGCTTTAGTCCATTAGAATAAGAAATAAGTTTTATTAAACTTAGTCTACAGCCTAGAGCAAGAGATAATAATATGAAAACAGAAGACAGAGTGGCATATGTACCACGTTGAAGTAATAAGCAGAGACTTCCTTACATCAGGAAAGTCTGGTCCTTTTATACAAATTTTAATCAATAACATTCAAGAGATCTCCCGCCCTGTGTACGACGGGGTACCTTCTTCACAGAGCCTCATTGTCGACGCGTGTCCCTTACTCAGCAGGGCACGTGGAGTCTTGTTTATTTATCATACTGACTCGGAAATTCTTGAATGTTTACAAAAACATATAGTTTACTGATGCTTACTCAGAGAACGTGAGTAACCACAAAGACGCATTGTTTCTGATGCTTACTCAGAAGTTCCTTAGTGCCCACAAAGGCAGACCTGATGTAATATATATATAACAATAGTATTTCCCCTCCCCGACCAAACCCCTCGTCATCTAACTCCAAATAAACCACGACGAAGACTGACATTATTTCGGTAACTCTCCTAATGCATAAAATGAAAGTGTTTAAAAATTCACGACGAATTAAGAGTAAAAAATCCTCTCTAACTTAATAAAGTCTAAAACTACACCCGAGTGACGAATACGCTGCATGCAGTCTATAGAGAATCATTAGCTGCTTAGACGTCGTTTGACGTGACAGATTTTAGATTCGGAAGATCACTTAGAAGTCTTATTTTCGGATCTGTTGAGGCGCCTTTTTATGAGAGAAAATGTGCCCAATGTGGCACTCGATCGTGTGACGTGACGGAATTCGACCCAGGGAACCATTTGCCGATGATTGGTAGAAGCTTTAAATCTACTACAAATTACACAATTGTGAATAACCGACTTGACACGAGATCTCGCTCCAAGAATCCAATATAATTCTCGTATAATACTAAACGTCATTCAGTCCCAGCATCTAATAAATTCTGGTACATTTGTGTAACTCAGGGCATGTCAAGCTTTTTTTGTATGGGGCCGTATAGTAAAATGTATGGTAGGCCACGGTCCAAGTAATGTACAGATATGTAAGTATACATAGTGTTGATGTTACATATAATAAAATAATAGTGTTGCAACTCTAACTAATTAGAATTAGGACTGCCTTTCTTTTGCAAGAATATTCGGTGAAAGTGATGTTATTGATACGCGTAAACTAGTAGCGATAATTCTTGATATGTTTTTTTCTGCTTTCGTTAAATTAGTTTTATACAAAAGTTGCTCATAGCAATAAGTACTGGTGAAGAGGGACATCATTTTACACACAAAATTAAAAAGATTTGGATATTTATCTTTGGAAATATGTCTCACGTAAAAATATTGCAGACATACCTCTCGAAAATGGCTCGAAGTGCGAGTAAATCTTCTGTTATTTTAAAATTTTGGTCAACTGTACTAATAATATAGAACAGAGAAATTTTTTTGGCGGACCGGACAAATTTTGCCTACCGTTGGTCTAACTAGTACTGTTGATATGTAATGTCGAGAAAAAATAGCGGGAAATAAATGACACTTTTGTAACGTTGAATTTTGAAGTCGACCGCTGACTCTAGGAATATTAGAACAATCTAAAATGGGATTTAATAATGTTAATTTATAAGATTTAAAAAGTTCTTGTTTTTTATGGACAAGAGAAATAACTGTAGCAAATTCTTAATTTTGAATTCATCTTATATATGTAATTTCAGAGCCAGAAAGAAATTTGGTTCTCTCAGATTTTCGCTTTAAGTCATCAATAAATTTAATCACATAAGCCTTAAAGCCCAAGACAAGAAACTAAGATAAGTAACATCACTGGTTTCTAGATGATGTAAAGTAAATTGATTGCGTTTCTCGACTTATATCGATTCTAAAGATATGGGGATTGATGCGTTAAAAACAGTTTCGTAGTAGAACTGCATCCCGAAGTACAGGATGATGTGGGATAAAAGCTCGATGCACTATATTAACTTCACCGACTAGAATAGGATAAACATGACCTGATGTCAAATATTCATTAATGAAAGCAGAGTACATTTTTTATAAATTTACGTCAGTGTGAATTTCTTTTCCAACTTAAAATACGAATTGAAATCTGTATTATATGACTAACCTAATTCTGTTGTTAATTTACGAAACAACAGATGAATGCCATAGCGCCCTTTAGGAGTACGGTAATTTGTTTTAACAAAATGAGATTCCCATTCCTTTTCATTCTGAGAAAGTGAGACCTGATCAGAGATATCTTCGATTTCGTAAAACATTTGCAATAACTCGTTTATTGAAGTATCAAAAAAATGATGGATATGCACTGAGTGAGAATGAATTGGATGAAGAGGTAGAGGTCCTGAAATTATCCATCCAAATATAGTTAATTGAATTCCATGTGTACCAGGAGGACCCGTACGTGATCCATCGCGAAGCACTGAACTGTATAAATCAGCACCAAACAGGAAATCAATGTTATCATTTGAAGAAGAATAAGGATCTGACAGATTAATATCTTGCAAACTGTTCATTTCACTCGAAAAGGCAAATTGTCTAGGTACATATTTAGTGATTTCTGGAACAACAGGAGTTGTGGTAGGTAATGAAATTTCAGGGTTATCAATTGCTTTAAGGATAACATCCACGGAACTAGAAATGTTTGTGACAGTAGCAATACCAACTGACGAAATAGGAGTTGATACTCGGGTAACGAGATAAACACAATATTTTAACCATAGATTCGCTAATAAAGGAAGATTCCGAACACTGATCTAACAAGGCGCGAACTTGAATTTGTCTACCGTTAGCAGCTTGTAACACAACACCAGCGGTTAGAAAGCAATGCAGGCTGCAACTTGCTTTTTTCAATAGAATTAAAATTACTGCTAATAGACGGGTTTGATGAATTACATAAGACGAATTTTCTGAATTTAAATTATCTGACGTAACTAGATTAGAAGAACACAAATTCATATTTGATTCCTGATGTAACAGATATCGGTGTCTCTTGTGACAATGTTTGATCGAAAACTTACTAGGACACGCTTGGCGATTATGACCGTTGGCTAAACAGGTAATACAGAAATGATGTTTTCGAATATAAGAATACCGATTAGAGAATGTCATATTCTTGTATGCAACACAAGCAAATATCATATGATCGCCATTACAACATTTTTAATGACAGATGTTTGATCATAATTAAATAAATTATTATTAGAAAATGTTGTGCAGAATTACGTGATTTGTCATCTTTCAATTATATGCAGGAATAGCTTTTAATGCTCGTATACGTGATGAAATAACGGCTCGCAGATATCTGCACGTTATAAGGATCTCCTTGTAGAACATGTGATTCCAGCTTTTCAAGAATGCAACTGTGTCTGCGCCAGTATTTTCATGCAAGTTGGAGCGTCACCACATGGCGCTTGCCAGGTGAAGATTTGATTCGAGAAACCTTCGGTAACGACCGCATTATCTCTAGGCAATTCCAAGATGTGTTGCCTTCCAGATCCCCCGACCTAAATCCATGTGACTTCTGGTTGTGAGAATATGTGAAAGACCGTGTCTATCAGGGTATCCGGACTCTTCCTCATCTGACGGACAGCATACGACGACATATCATTCAGATTACACCTGATATGCTGCAAGCAACTGTCGACCATGCAGCATGTTGCTGAGTCGGTTTCCATATTGAACACGTGGTGTAACTTCTGACAATGTCCTAACAAACGTGACAGAACCACAGTTATCATGTATTTTATCATTCTTCCCCTTTTCCGTCACCCACACCACATGCTGATTGCTTACAGCGCCATACTTTCACCTGATTGAAGAAAGCGGACCTATTGAATTTTTAATCATTACCAGCGAGCGCACCGATTAATGAACATACCTACGATTTTTCAATTTCCTGTGATATAGCACTCGGTTATAATTAAACTGACCTCCCGGTGGAATGGTACAGTGTCTTGCCACCGGTACGTTGGTAAGTAAGCTGTCAACATCAAAACTTAACCAACATATATGTAGAATCCGAGGTTAAGATATTTACTGAAATGGTGAATTGATACGAGTTTTTAACTGAATATGGCGAATTTTGGATTAGACGTTTAAGTTTTGAATTTACATACGATTCCATGGAATGGCAGGGACCTGACATATTTATGTGTGTATTTGAAATAAAAAACTGATTTATGAACTGAAATACTGTTTTTTCGGCATCAGGAGCTGAATCTGACGGACAATTGCATATCCCACCTTGTTGAAGAGAACTTCTGGGGCCTCTCGCGGCTGGTAGCGCTTCATCTGGATCGGAACTTGATTGAGTCCGTACCCAGCGGCACCTTCAGACACGCGTCGGCCATGCGGGTTCTCACTTTGTCCCACAACAAGGTCGTACGTCTCGAACCACGGGTTTTCCTAGGCCTTTCGTCACTACTGCAACTGGATGTCAGCGGGAACCCACTGCAGGAACTACGGCCGTCCGTCTTCCTCGACTTGCAGGTAACGTATGCATGACTATATCACGGGTAATGATCCAGAAAGATGAAGAGTATCGTCACTCCCTCATCATGAAAGAGTTACAAATTCCAAACTAATCGAAAGTGAGGTTGACATCAATATCTGCGAGCTATCAAATCTATTCTTATGAAACATGCTTAATATGGAATATGAATATATATTGAAATCCAAATTAGGAAGGATTCAGATATCTCTGCGGGAATATCTGGAAAGTGAACAAAGGAATTTAATTCCAACTTGATTGAGGGAAAAAGTACAAGGGCGGAATACAACCATATTAAAAAGTGTATTTATTTATGTAATACACATAGATACATATAAAAAAGTAACAGTGCAGAATATATATATATATATATATATATATATATATATATATATATGCCTGCTGTGGTGTAGTGACCAGCGTCATTGCCTCGCATCACAGAGTTCCCGGGTTCGAATTCCGGCATAGGCATGGATGTTTGTGGTCGCCCTGGTCACGAAAACTGAAGTTAAGGCTGTGGGAGAATCGACACACTTACCAGGTGTCACTCCTAATCATTTAAGATGACAGTCTGGCAGCCGTCTCGGTAGGCCAAGGCCCTTCATGGGCTGTCGAGCCAAGGAGTTAGTATATATTGTAATAACCAAATTTAAATATTTAATGAAAGGAAATTTAAATTAAACAAACATATTTAAATTTAACAAAACAAAACAAATTTATTCACACAAAATACAATTTAAATCTCTAGTTTATTTCTCCACATTTAGATCAAATTTTACTAACAATTAATTTTAATTTTTGTGGCATTTAAGAAAATTTATACCTTTATTTTTTATTTTTACAAAGAATGAAACTCAAAATCTCAGGGCCTCCACTAGGCCTGATAGAAAGAACAAAAATCCAAGTACACTTGAAAGAATTTTACAGAATATAGAAATTCAATTTATTGAAGTTACTAGAAACGAAATCTGACCTTTCACCATTAATTTATGCTTTAAAAAATTATTTATTTTAAATCGCTACTTACAAGTTTTATTTTTTTGGGTTCGGGAACACACTTCACTTTAATAATGGTCACTCTGTGAATAAAATTTACACAGACATTTTACTGACACACATTTCACAACACAACACTATCCTTTCAGTATCCAAACTCCAGACTGCAGACTTCCGACTACTCGTATGGATGTTTTGCCCGCGGCCACCAATCAATTTGTCTAGTATGATTGACAATTCCAATACGTTTTGTCTTATTTAAAATGTTCTGGATCTCTCAACCTTCAGCAAGACAGAGTTCAAATCTGGTGTTCAACCTAACACTCCTTTCTCCTTCCATCTATGACATAAACTTCTATGTCTTTCTCCTCTAAAATCTCTTACACAAACATTATTCAATTCTAACACCAACTTCTAAATTCTTCATTACTTTGTCTCTCTGGCTTCCAACTAACTTTCCTATCAGCTTCCCCCTCTCCAGAATATTCCTTTTTCCCACAGATTTAATTTCCCACGTTCGGACCTCATCCGGCTTTCTCACGCTAAGAGAGCTACTGAATATTGATGGATTAACATTCCCTTATCTTATAATTGAATGTCAACAAATAAACTGTTGTCATCGTTCCTTTGGGGTCTTGTTCCGATGTCCGTCAGACATTAGATCTAAGAGCCGCTAAAGATGTCCAATTATAGTTCTCCCTTTTGTGAGCATTTATCCGTTGTCAATCATCATTTTTTATACGAGCCACCCAAGATATCCAGTCCGAGTTAGTAAATAGATTTTAAATAATGGCCGTCCACCTCTAGTCTGTGCCGTGAAACAAATATTTTGAAATTTAAACAAAATACTGGCCTTCTTAACTTCTTAAACGATTTTAATTAATTAATTTTAAATTTAATATACAACACAGAGTGGAAGCAATTTACGGAATTTGAACAATTTAAAATTCTAGTAGAATACGGGTTCTAAAAAATTGGGCAGATTTGATAAAACATAAATTTAGTTAATACAAGATTTAATAAGTGTATTTAATAAAATAATATAAAATTTTCCCACAGCTATATTTACAAATGAGAATCTCAGTTCAGAGGGCTTTACCGGACCTCGTAACAAGTATGTAATACAATTTTTGACAAAATTCCAACCGGGTGAGAATGAAGTAATTCCACGTTTCGATAGTGGGCATTGGTATTATCTTCTGATGAAGTGCCTGTGCCGATACGTATCCTCCCTTTTATTCCCGTCCTGTTGATATCTGTGGCGCCAGCGATACCAGAGATCCGGACACGACGAACCCGCAGCGGGAGAACGCGGATCTACGGATCAACTATAGTACTGTATTTTTCTGAGGATTTTAACTTCGTTGTTATTATTATGACTATGCATTGCATTGCTCAGTCATTTTGACTAGTCTAACAAGCATCTTAGGGATTAAAAACACAATCATATGCTTGTTAAAATGATGAAGAGTAGTTGTATAGTGATATTATACTCGTAAAATTTCTCTATAACTGATCTAAGCAGAAATATCTGATCATATGTCGATCTGCAGATGTACAGTCTCCATAACTGTTTTTAGTGATAGTGGTAAATCTTTATATATCATATTCGGCCAGGAAATTGCCATAAAATTTCCACAGACATTTATAATGAAGTGGCCTCATTCCATTCCTGGAGAATTTCTTACTGTTCCCAGATTCTGATAAAAATCACATAGTTGTGTGGTGTCTTACTAGCCACTTTGGATTTTTATCTGTATTTAGGATATTTAATAACAAAATGTAATGAATTTTAAATAATTTATTTACAAAATAACTCAAATAAAATTATTAATATTAAAAATAATGAATCGAAATTAAACTGGCTTAACTATGGGGAACGGAAAGAATTTTCTTACGTAACATCAAAAGGCTCTCAAAGAACGCGGGCGGAAAAAAAATTAAAGTAATTAAAATATAAAAAGCAACTATCACGCTTAAACGAGAATGGTTTCAGTTATTTGGAAATGCTTGTAGACCCAGGTATTTCTCCTGTTGCCTGCTGTAGTCACTTTTTTTGTAGGTCTCTCTGGAACTTGTTCGGGACCGATGCTGGTGGCGAAAAATGGTGTTCTCATAGTCTGCTTTGCGGCTGGTTGACGGGCATATCCTTTTTGTTACTCTGATATGGTTATTGAACTCCTTTTGTTCCTAAAATACGGCTATTGAAATTTTTTAATGTAAATGCGAGGAGACACTTTCCTCCAAGCACTTGTTCTCTCAGACTCCTCTCCCAGACTGCCGAGGTACTTTTTCCTCCCTTTTAATACATCTGACAGCTCCCTACGAAATACAATAGTCGACCCGACCGTAACTAACTGACCACCCTCGAATATGCGACTTACCTGCGCGCTTCGACAAAATTTAGAAGGAAAATTATTTTTGATTGCCAGATAATTAAATTACACAACGTTAAAATCTAAGGTAGAAAATGAATCACCACAGATGTTTTGCTTCATTTCTTTCCCATTATGCTTCAGCAACGTTGAGGGGATACCGTACATCCCCCAAGATTTGTTATCTTTAAGACTCTTAAAAGCTCCATTTTATTGTGAAAGCGATGCCCTCTCTACTTGGAACTGACGTTTATCACATAATGTCTCCTGGGTTTTCCAGCTACTACTGTGTTGTTCATTCTTCCAGATCTCAATTCAGTAGCGTCTCTTCATGACACCATTCACGTCTACCGCTAACTTTCCATTTTTATCTCCACAGAGAAAAGTTCTTGGATGGAATCTTCTTTTAATCTCTTGCTCTGTTGTAAAACTTTCGCACCTACTTTTTATCATAAATCTTCTCAATATCTGACAGGCTTTTCTTCTGTAGTTGTCACTTTCCCGATACATCGTTTTAACTTTCCTCCGTTTGGGCTTATATTCTTTTCTTGTGGCTCTAGTCATCTGTTGAAACATCTAATTCGTTACTGCTTTCTTTCATCAAGCGCTTGTTGGAATTCTTCATCAAACTATTGAGCTCGAGCCATTGCCTATAGTATCCCCAGAATATCCCCAAATGAGTTAAACATTGTGGTTTTAAACTGTTGTCTGTGTAAGTTTTTCATTATATGCGCTGAAAGAGCTCACCCTTCAACTTTTCAACGGCAAATTTAGTCTCTTTCCAACATGTTTCCCTTTGTATAAACTTAAGCATTACCATCGGATGTTCGCTGACACAGTCAGCCCCCACCAAGACATAGCATTTATAATTTTCAGATGAATCTGTGCTGCTTACTGTCATGTTCCTATTTACTGCCCAATCTATCACCCATTTGATTTCATGTTCACTAAATTTTCCTAATGTGGGTGATACCACTTTTGCATTCATGTCACCCATATCAATTTTATATCATGTCTTGGTTGTTTATCAAATACCTATTCAAACGTTTCATATAACTGATCTATCTCTTACTAATCACTTTATTTCGTAGAATCATGAACACATATTATAGTGGTTTTGAAAAATCTTCCTCGAACCTTACTGTATACACTCTATTCGAGATTTCCTTAAAGTTCAACACATATTTCTGATTATTCTTAACAAAGTATGCCGAATGCAATGGAGTAATTGTTGGCTGCGCAATTTGCGTGGCTGAGGAATTCGAGGACCGGAAGATGGCAGATGTAGGGCCATAAATTTTGAGTTACCAGATGATGGCGGTCACTAGTTTCGATGATGTACACGACTGGAAAACACGAATTCGCAGTTGCCCGAAGGTGGTAAAGCGGAGAGGTTGTACGAGCTAGTTAAGGAAAAACATTTAGTCACAGTCACACGGAGTTTGGTTGAGATAGTTATGGAGAATACATTTAGTCGAACTTAGTCCAAGTGAGTGAAGGATATACATTTTAGTCGGAGAAGTGAGGGTGACACTTGATTTAGTTCGAAAAGTGGTGTTTGTACCATAAGTACGTGAAGCAGCCTTCGAACCTGTCGATCTGGTCAGTCACCTGCCACGCTGATCTTAGTCCTCGTCGCCACCAAATTAGAAGACAATACAATAACCCGGTAAACATACAATAAACAATAAATAGTGTATACTTTAAACAGAGATGATACGTTCATTAATGGCCAACCACACCCTACGCTTAGAAATTCTTATTTACTGAGCCAAGCTTTACATACTATTATTGGAATTGTTTTAAATATTTAAATACACTATTAGATAAACCAAATTGTATTATAAATTAATAAACAAACCCCAAAAGTTATATTACAATAACAAAGCTCTTAATTATGATACCGCTATTGAACAGCGTACTTTATTAATATCAATCCTTAGAGAGAGATAATAAATATACACGGAAATGCTCTGTAAATAAAATAAAATTTATAATACTAACCGATCTATGTAAATAACCATAATCTGTGTTTGTATTCTTCGGAACAATAAAGAATGTAGTATATTTTAGTCAATTCATATTACGCGAAGTACAATTCATTTAGGTTAACACTTAGAAACATTTAGAAACAAAAATAGTTATAAAAATACGTTTGTTGTGCAAAATTTATATCAAGTATTGAAATAACAAACAAAAAATCCGAGCAACGGAAAATGGTCGTTTCACTCTGAAGCCAGGCTCTTTATGAAGTATTCTACTTCAGGTTTGCCTACCTTGCCTAATTGAAGGGCGCTATCGGTTCCAGTGTAGACCAGTCTTATCAGATTTACTCTTGATGTTGTTGAAACCAATTGTTTTCAAAGGTTTTCGTCAAGAAACTTTACATTCACTGCACTATTTAAGTTTTAAGCAACCTAAACTGTTTTAAGATCGTCTTTATTCATTTGCGACACCGTACGTTCGCTATTATTTTTGGCTTTTCTATTTTCGGTAACAATTTAGCTTTTTATGGAGATTAAAAGAATAATACGCACTTGAAACACAAACACGAATGAAAATTATAACTATAAAGCAATATAATATCTGAGCTCCGATTGCAAAGTTCTGTAAAGGTGAATTAGAACGTAAACTGTAACATTTTTTGTCAAATTTATATAAATTTCCATTAAAACCAATAAGTGTCCTCGTGTCGGTACCGCTGCATATTGAAAATTTTGCAGTCTATGTATTTTCTCCTAAATGTATCCGAGTGCCATTGTCCCGAGTTCCTTGTGGCTGTTCAGAACATTTGACAATGATAGAAAGAGAATGAGTCATGTAAAATTTATTTTACCTTCATAAATATACACTACTTAGTTCGCACTTAATCTTATTTTCAAAACGTGTATTAGTAACCACCAGTATTTATCAGTCGTATAGCGGGTTCTATTCCGTGCCAGCATTTTTGTACAATAGCACTTATCCCAAATTTCTTTAAGATGGAGTTACTTATCCTGGATGTTTCAGAAAATACTTCCACAAATATGTATCGATTTCTAATAAGAACGCTTCGTCGTACAACGTTTCTAAAACGTTTACATTCGTTCTTTGTACATTTTGAAGCATTTACAGCCTTATCTTTACAACCCGTCAATATATCAATTAATATAATTGTACTTTTGAGATGTTTAGTATTATAAACAAATAATATCACTAAATTAATAAATATTACTAATTTCGAAAAATTTTCTTGTCTGAAAGGAACAAAATTCTGGCTTTCTCCCACAATTCCTCTTCAGATAGAATCAATATCTCGACTGTGCTTCTTTCTTCAATTTCGTACATTATATCTTGAGCAATAAATATTCGAAAAGCTTTCATTGGTTTATCGCCAGAGTCCGGTTATATAAGCAAAGTAAAACAGTAAAATAAGTAATGAAATGTGTATAAATAATATAATAGTTTTGTCTCCACATGGCTTATGTGGTGATCCATTTTTTACCTTATAGTTTAACGTTGTGAAATTTAATTTTCTAGCAAGCAAAAATAATTTTCCTTCTAAATTCGATAACCGTATTTTAGGAACAAAAGGAGTTCAATAACCATATCAGCGCGAAGGCAAGTCGCATATTCGAGGGTGGTCAGTTGGTTACGGTCTGGCCTCCTATTGTATTTCGAAGGGACCTGCCAGATTTTTTAAAAGGAAGGGAAAAAAACCTTGGAGGAAAGTGTCACCTCGCATTTGCATTAAAAAATTTCGATAACCGTATTTTAGGAACAAAAGGAGTTCAATAACCATATCAGAGTAACAAAAAGGATCAGCCCGTCAACCAGCCGCAAAGAAGACTACGAGACCTTCCTTTTTCGCCACCTGAACCATCCTGAATGGGTCCCGAACAAGTTCTGGAGGGACCTACAAAAAAGTGACTACAGCAGGCAACAGGAGAGACACCTGGGTCTACAAGCATTTCCAAGTAACTGAACACCATTCTTGTTTAAGCGCGATAGTTGCATTTTATATTTTAATTACTTTAAATTTTTATCCGCCCGCGTTCTTTGAGAGTAGCATTTTGATGTTACGTAAGAAAATTCTTTCCTATGTCCAGAGTTAAGCCAGTATATTTCGATTCATTATTCGGAGTCAATGAGGTTGATAGTATTGCTACCGATGTTGTTTTTACAATTTCAACCGCTTTCAGCATAAGAGGGGAGCACGCTTAGGGTAGAACATTCAAAAATCCTAAAACAGCCGATATTGTAGACGGCTAATTTTTTTTGTTTGGAGGGGGTGTCAAAGATATTGATAGTGTTTATGCCGATGTTATCTGAGTATAATTTTGAACCCCCTACAGAACGGGAAAGGAGAACCTTTAGGGGATGGGGATGACTGGCGTAATAAGAAAATAACGCAAATACAACCGATATTGGAGTGAAATACAGGGTTATGGATTTTACTGAGTTTATTTATGACATTCAATTCGCCATTTAATCTCCACGGGTGGGGATTTATAGGGGTAGTATTTTGAAATATGCAATCACGGACGATATAAGTATTGAATAAATATTTTTCAGGGTTAATTAGATTACCGATTTTGTTTGTGTATAATTTCTACGCCTTCCGAATGGGAGGGAAGCACGGTGAGAGGTGGGTGTGGAGAGAATTTACATGAAAATAACGCGAAATCAACCGAGATTCGAGACAAATCGATGTTGCTGAATATATTTTTGACATTCTGGGTAACGGGGGTTGATATGTTCAAAAATGTTAACCTGTCGATATTTGCGTCGAATACACACTTTTCGGGGTCAATTACCACAATAATATTTTGTAATCTAATCTGTGTATAATTACAACCCCTATCGGCTTGGGAGGAGATAAGCATGAAGGGTAGGGTGGAGTTGCATCACATAAAAATAACGCAAAACAAACGATATTGGCGTCAATCCAGGGTTATTGATGCCGCTGAGTTTAATTATGATATTTAACTTGCAATTAACCTCCCTGAGACAGGGTGGTCGATTTTTGCGACGAATATATATTTTTCGGGAACAATGAGATTCATAAAATTACTCTTCGTGTTCTCCGAGTATAATTCAAACCTCTTTCGGGCTTAACAGTACAGTATCCTTCGGTGTGGGGGTGAGATACATAAAAATAACACGAATTCAACAGCGACTGGAGTAAAATCCAGGGTTATGGATGTCACTGAGTTTAATTATGATTTATAACTTTCAATTTAACGACCATGGGCGGCGTTTGACGGGGGTGTCAATTTTAACGTACAAAATAAACTAAATTTGCGTGGAACAAATATTTTCCGGGGTCAATGACATTTATATTGATGTTGTTTTGGTATAATTTATACTCCTATCAGAATGGGACGAGAGGCGGCTAAGCGGTGGGGGTGGAGGGGTGTTACAAGAAAATAATGCGAAAACAACCGATATTCAAAACAAATCGAGTTTAAGGATGTTGCTGTGTTTATTTATGACAGTTTGGCCACCTGGCGTGAGTGGGCTGAGGTGGGAGGGGTTAAGTGGATTTTGGAAGGGGTCTAAATTTTCAACATCCCTGTTCACCCCTCCAATTAAGGTTAAACGTCAAGTTAAATATGATAATTAAAATAAATGAAATATATAACCCAGATTTGACTCCAATTTCGATTGTTTTTTCGTTATTTTGATGTAATTATTATTCAAATATGTTAATTTCTCGATGTTTGCGCCTAATATTTTTCGCAGAAAATCAATTTAGAATATTTCTCTTGTTGTTTATGTATAATTTCAACCCCTTTCGGGCTTAGGAGTAGAGCATCCTTAGGGGTGGGGATGGAAGGGCGTCAATACAAAATAACGCGAATATAACCGCGATTGGAGTCGAAGCCGGGTTTGTGGATGTCACTGAGTTTAATTATGACATTCAACTTTGTGTTTAACCCACAGTAGAGGCGGTGGACGGGGGAGGAAATTTTGAAATATGCAAACACCGCCGATATTTGCGGCGAATAATTTTTTTTCGTGTTCAAAGAGACTGATAGTATTTATACCGATATTGTTTGTGTATAGTTTCAAACCCTATCGGCATGAGAAGGGAGCACGCTTAAGGGTGATATTTGGTGGTGCGTTACAGAAAAATAATGTGATTACGACCCAGATTGGGGTCAAATCCAGGGATATGGATGTCGCTGAGTTTATTTATGACAATCTGGTCTACTACGGGGGTGGGAGGCGGTACATTTTCTCCGTGTATAATTTCAACCCGATTTGGGCTTGGGAGGGAAGCATCCTTCAGGGTTAGGGTGGGGTGGAATTACTTAAAATTATGCAAAACAATTGAAATTTGGTCGATTCTAAGTTTTTGTATATTACTG
This sequence comes from Zhengitettix transpicula, assembly GCA_037074705.1. Lineage (NCBI taxonomy): Eukaryota > Metazoa > Arthropoda > Insecta > Orthoptera > Tetrigidae > Zhengitettix > Zhengitettix transpicula. The sequence continues at coordinate 123,792,273 of CM073592.1, read as the reverse complement.
AGTTTAATTATTACATTCACCTTGCCGTTTAACTTCCACAAGTGGGGGTTGTAGTTTGTATGTTAATCGGCCGATATTGGTATCGCAATAATATTTTTCGAGATCAATTAAATTCATAATATTTCTCTAGATGTTCTCTGTGTATAATTTCAATCCCTGTGGGCATGGAAAGGAAAAACTGAGGGGTGGGGTTTGGTGGGGCGTTACCTGAAAATAATGTGAATACGACCAAGATTCTAATCAAATCAAGGTTATTGTTGACGAAACGCTAAAACGCAAGCGGAATATGTCGGAAATGGAAACTTTCAAACATGGTAACAGTCGATAATTGTTTGGAATAAATATTTTGTGGGGTTAATGATTTTAATAGCATTTCTACCGATGTTTTTTTTTGTATATAATGCTAATTTATTTCGACCTGGGAGGGGAGTACGCTTAGGGGTGAGGATGGATGTGATTTACATTAAAATAACGCGAAATCAACGGAGATTCGAGACAAATCGGGGTTTTTGATGTTACTGAATTTATTTATGACATTCTGGGTAACACACGGTGGTGGGCGGGGGTTGGGAGTGACTGGGCGGACGTGGACGTGGGTTAAAATGATAACAAAAATATTAACCTGTCAATATTTGCATCGAATAAATATATCAGGTGTTATAACTTCATAACGGTTAGTTTTTAAAGGATTATTAACAATACATAATAATACTTATAGTAATTAAGTATTTCTTTTATTGGAAAAAGTGACTACAGATCCTAATGGTTGAGACACACTGCCATCATGTCACGTACTGTCCCGTGATTTAACGTGAATTCCCAAAAGTGTGCGATACAACCTGCGAATGTTGTCAACCAGAGACACACTTCTATCACGTTACGTCACGACACTTCGATGTTAAGTATCTGTGACATTTCGTTCGCACACACATCTGTATTCTGTTTTAAACGTTATGAAGGCGCTTGAGGCTGCCTCGTCACTTTTTTTCAATAGAACAAATAATTATTTTACATAATTACCTTAAGTATTATTACGTATTGTTAATAATTCACTAAAAACTAACCATTATCAAGGTATAACTCCTGAAACCTCCAAAATGTAGAGAATTTAATGCCTTTTTTAACGCATTATCTGGTTTCAAAAAAACATCTACAATTTACGAAAATACAACTAGATTCAATGAAACACGAGTTATCATTATTTAATTGAATTTGAAATATATCAACCCTAGAGTTTCACATTTAATTTAATTATTTGATTAAATAAAAAAATTAACCAGCTGACTTATTATCTCTGTCAGTACTTAAGTATTTCTTGTATTAGAAAAAGCGACTATAGATCGTAAAGTTGGAGGAGACACACTGCCATCATGTCACGTACTGACGCTCATAACGTCAAATAAGTCGCTCGTATCTGAGTACATGGACTTAAATTTTTATATCATATTTAGAATCACACACGTGTGTAAATATATATATATATATATATATATATATATATTGTAATGCCAATTAATTAGGCCGCTAATTGGTTTTAATAAATAATTGTAGCGGCAGGAGCTTCCAAAGCGACAATGGAGCCGAGCTCTGTTGTTTTGTCGGAAAGTCAAAAATGGTGTATGGAGAGCACTAAGAGTTAGTGAGTGGCGGGACATTTCAGAGGACGGGTCGAATAATACTAAAGCAGAGACTAGCCATCGTTAATGTATTATGAAACAAAGTTGTGAATTTAAGACTAAGTAAAAACATTCACGGAAGTATTACCCCGTAAATATTGCTAAGTTAGCAGTTTTTACGTCTATCAGCAGCCAGGAAAGGTGTGCAGTTTTACGTCTGTAGCAGCCAGGAAAGGAAGTAACTTTAAGTCCAAAGCGGTAAAAGACTAACAAATCTACGAATCATAGGATTCGTATAAGGCAAGCGACCATCAGATAGCTGACATTCAGGAGGACCATCCGAGTTCCTGGGAGCCTATCAGTTTTGGCTTTAATAGTGTAAAATCTGTGAGTCGACATTTTAGAATCATTGTATAATTTTGCAATAGTGTACTTCCGAAACCAAAAAGGAATGCTGGTACCAGCTGGACAGATGTAAGTAACAAAACCAAACTAATGATTAATTGTAAACGTAATTAAAGGATAGAGTCAGATTTCGTTCTCTTTTAATTGTAAATCAAAGTTAATTTATTTTCTTTTTAATTTCTTTCTATCGACATATTCTTAGGTAAATGTGAACGGTTTGTTAATAAGATTTTAAAATCAATTTGTTGTGTCCATTATCAAACCCAGTGAAAGCCCTGAGAAATTAATATTTTAAATTGTAATCGTTTTTGAGTTAAATTTACAAAGTGGAAGAAAATAATAATTTTATGTATTAAATTTTATAAATTCTTTAAATTAATTAAAGCCACCAGTTGATTATTACAATACATATGGTTGTAATATAAGTTCATATTCAATAGTATTATTCTTCTAAACAAAACAGAATCTGTATAATATTTTATAGTATATGTCTAGTTAAGACTTTCAGGCAGCTTCAAACGGAAACATTACAATTGTTTGCGTAACGGTATTAGATTTACTTTTCCTGGAAGAGAGGGGTAATGTACGAATGATATATTTAAGAACAAATGCTATGAGCTAAGCACTGCTGTCACTTATCAAAAGAGAATGTTTGCTGGAAGAGAACCACGTGAAGTGACAGCAGTGCGCGATTGAGGCTGCAGTCACGCTTCAACTTTATGGCTGACACGTCACGTGACTGTAGGTGAGCAACGTTGAAAACAGAATACTGATTGAAAATGTGAGCAGGCTGCTCACAGATACGTGAAAGCGCGTGATGACCCGTGATATCGCAGTGACGTGACGTAACGTGATAGAAGTGTGTCCCTGGCTCATAAGACTACATTGGCAGATACTTATGGAACTTCACGGTAAATCACGTGACATTACGTCTCCGTATGCCGAAGGTCTGCGATCCCGGAACATACACCTCTCAAAACTGACCGGCTTGTGGATACATTAGTTTAAAAGCAGATAGAGAAGAAGACGTCCCCGAAGGTAGGCCTCTCCGTTTCTCCAGAAAGGTTCTGTCTGCTAGAACTTACAACAGGTCCCACATGCTCAAGAATCTATATACGCACAATATCATCAATGACACTATCAGAGGTTACGAAAAGACTCCGAGAAATCGATTTCTTCTTCCCGGATGTAAATCATGTAAGGTTTCCAGCACTTGTAAACGTGATGGAATAACAATTCGGATACACCAGAAACCACATCCTGTATCACATGAATCGGTTGAACTCCATTCAAAAAACGGTTTAATATTATCATCAGTACATACTTTTTGCCATGCACACATTACATATGCGGATACTCGACTTAAAATACAATCAGATCGTCTGTGTTTTTAATTTATCGTGCCTTAATTGGAAAATCTTCCAAAGTCAATTCCTTACATACTCATTAATTTAGAAAACAATCTTATGCTAACCCAATCCATACCAATTAAAGGTAGCTTATTACCCTTAACAATAAATAACTGACAGATTATCTAATGTATCATTATACGTAACTGGTACAACAGCATTTCAAATGGCATTCACTACTGAACCATTATAATCCATTATTCTGTGTCCGGTTCACCTGATAATTACATAAGGAAAACAGCTTTTAAACTGATATTTTTACTTCTGTGATTTCCTTTGTGTTTAGTTTTACAGTGATATGAATAGTGAACCAAATTTTCTGCTTGCGTAACATTGAATAATAATAAACCTATTTTTATTTGAGATTCCATATTTACTCTTTTCTTTATTTTGTCTGGATGCAGATGTTTTCTTTTTAGTACTATGTGGTTCACTACGGTATTTACACTCTGCTTTCCATTTTCAGAGCTCAGCTTTTGTAATTTATTAAAATCAATAACTGGTTGGAAATTTTACCTTTTATATCGCTATTTTCATGCTCAACCATTTCATTAATTGTTGCTATTTGTACGACGTCATTCCATAAAATAGTTTCCTTTTTCTTAAATATTTTTCTAATATTTTCATGTAATAAACCACAATCTAACCGATTCCCGAGTGCATCATTGTGAAAAGTGCCTAAATCTCACTCGACATTGTGGCCACGGCAGTTTGTCCCGGTCTTTGAACACTTTTATTAAAACCAAATCTTTCTGCCATAATATTTTGTGCCGGAGTGAAGTGTTCCTTTAAAACGGTCATTAGATTATCATATGTTTTCTGTAGAAATGGTCGTAATAAGTTTCTCAGTAACTTTTTTTGTATAGTTGTGCGCCTACAACATTAAGAACACTGATACATTTTTTATGGGAAGTAATATTATTAATGTCACAAAAATAGTCAAAACGCTTGGTATACAAAGAAACTTCAAATGTATCCATATGACTAAAGTAATATGCGCTAAATAAAGCACGCAATCAGTAACTTACAACTTACTACGGAACCAGAAATACAATATAATTAAACTCAGCGTCACATCGTGATGTAATACGAGAAAGTAAGTGTACTAGATTTTTATATATTGTAATATACACAATCAATACGTCGTTTAATTTATTTAATGAATTTAAAGAATTTGCCTCTCGTTGAAGCTATTAATGTAATAATTAACTGGAATGGCTTTTTATGAAATAAAAGAATTTATAAAATTTACAAACAATATTTATTCATTTTGTGGCAATAATTGAAAAACAATTACAAACTTAAAATATTAGATCTCAGGGTTTCACTGGGTTTGATAATGGACACATCAATTGTATTTAAAAATCTTATTAACAAACAAATCACATTTACCTAAACAATACGTCGACTAAAAGAAAAGAAATTAACTTGACAATTAAAATAGAACGAAATCAAAAAGTAAAGAGATTAACTCTGATTAACAATTTAAAAGGAGAACGAAATCTGACTTCTATCTTTTAATTACGTTTACATAAATAATTATTTTGTAATTTGTTACTCATCTGTCCAGTTGGTTCCAGCATACCTTTGTTTTAGAAAATACACTATTGCGAGATTTTACACTGATTCTAAGATTCACAGATTTTACACTGATTCTACTCAAGACCGATAGGATGTCAGGAACTCGGATAATCCTCCTTTTTTGTCAGCTATCTGTTGACTGCTTGCCTTAGGTGAATTCTGTGGTTTGTAGATTTGCTAGTCTTTACTGCTTTGGACTTAAACTGCAATTTTACTATTTCTGGCTGGCTATGGACGTAAAACTGCTTTTACTTAGCAAGTTTCGATGTAATGCTTTCGTGAACGTTTTACTTTGTCCTCAACTCACAACTTTGCTTAATAGTAATACAATAAACGACGGCTAGTCTCTGCTCAAGTATCACTTGTTCCGTCCTCCGAAATGTCCAGGTACCAACCGGATTGACTCTAATTTACAATTTTTTTATTAATAAGAAGAAAACGAAATCTGACGGCTATCTTTTAATCAGGTTTACACAATTAGTTGTTTTTATATTGTTACTCACGGCTGCCCAGCATTCCAGGATACCTTTAATTGTCGAAACACTATGGCGGGGTTTTGCACTGCTTCTAAAACTCACAGATTCTAAATCAATATTTTTAGATAAAAATCAGGAACCAGGATGATCCTCCTTTCGTCTCTACCCTCTACCGGTTGACCGCTCGCCTTGGGTGACTTCTGCGATTCGTCGATATGCTCTTGTGAATGTTTTGTCTTGAGAAAAATGTTCAGGGACCAATCAACTCTGTTGAATGCTAATTCTCAATATTTCTCTGCAAACTGTTTTTCACCATATCATAATGCGACCTGCTCTATCGTTCTCCAATTAACAGTTATTATTTGACGACGTCCCACCGCAAACTTTATCTCGTCAAACCTTGCGACCTGAACTTCTCAATTAACTTTACTTTAAATATTAGAAATCGTCTTTTCTCTTTCTAACACGACCAATTTCTGTCGTGTCTGATTGCCAACTGAACTCCCGTCTCGCAATTTTGAGCGCGCATTACTTCTTCCGACAAAGGAAACAATTCTCGGCTTGTCTATTGTTGTTCTCTTCTGGACCGCCGCCACAAAGAATTTCTCTAACAATTTAGATTTCCAAATTCACAATTAATGTATTAATTAATATATATATTGTAACATGATTGTTACATTACGAGGTACGGCCGAGACCCTAAAGGGGACCCATGTGTTTAGGCAGGTGCCGGAAAGGCGAAGTGCGGAATCGGAGTGTGTACGCACGTGTAGGACCCCGCTGTTGTTTTAGGCGACGGCCAAGGGGAGAAGCGGAAGGGTCAGTTCCAAGCTGGACTCGACCAAGGATGGACGTGCTACCACGTTTACAAAGTTTGATAAACCACGCCTTGAAGTTAACTTATGTCTCATGTTCGTTTAAATAAAAGTAATCAAATATTAAAAAGTTGTTTTGGTGATTTTCTCCCAAAAATTACCTGGCGCCCAAACATTATGAATAATCTACGAAAAAACGCAAGGAGGGTAGCGGAGCGGCTACAATATATATATATTGTAATGATAAAAGTGCAATTAAACGAATTAATTATTAAAGATTATTGAAATAAATTGTTATCAGCGAACACACAGATACAATAATGGTTGAGAATTCTGAACACGCAGGACATTATTGTTTGAGTGCGCGTAAGCTACGGAGCAGTTAGTCAGCCACGAAACCTTGATGTATGCAGAAGGAGTTGAAATTTGTTGGTCAGCCACAGGACATTGTGGAATACAGAGTAATTGAGTCTGACAGTTGGTGGAGCATATTAGTAGAGGAGAGAACAAAGTTTTGATTCATCGGTGATTCGAGACGAGAGCGCCAATCCACTTTTGGCCGGCTATATCGAGGAGCTCTCAAAGTAAAGTCGACGGACATCGGTGAGACGAAGGTTTCGGAACAATTGTGTCCGGTGGTCAATCGGTCGGAGTTCGGCAAAAGTGAAACAAAGTAAATTCAGTGGCACATGGCCTGTTAAAGTTTTCAAGGTGAAAAGTGTGTTATAAAATTTTGACAATTGCCCTGGTACCGGTACAACAGTAAGTAAAAAGAAACATTTAAAAATTCATATTTGTAAACGTTAAATAAAGATAGTACATCGTCAGATTTCGATTTCATTTTTGTTTATTTCGTTTTATTTTTATTAAATTTTGAGAGTTTATAAAATTATTTGTTAATAGTGAATTGTAAAATCTTTAATTTTTCTTTATTTAAAAAGGCCCAATCAAGACCCTGAGATAAGAGGAAAGGACATTTTGTATAAAATTTGATATTAAGTTTCAACAAGTAATTTTTTTATAAATAGTTGTGCATAATAAACCAATTGTTTAAGTGAATTGAATCAATGTAATTATTTTCATGCTCCTTTCATTCAATAATTTAAATGATTAGTCCAATTTAAGTAATTAATTCATTTTGAATATTACATTTATGGCGTGCTAACGAGTGGCGAAATTTTAATTAGGTTCTTTTAATTCAATAATGTTATGTTGAATATTACATTCTGGCGTCTTAACGTGGGCCAATTCAGATAAATAATTGTTATGCTGTTTATTACATTTATGGCACATCAACGTGGGGCCATTTTAATTGCCCAGTTAAGGAGGACATGAATTTTGTTCTTATTTCATCAGATTTGTTTACCAACTCAGACTGGGGATTCTTGAGTGGTTTGTATATATAAAAAAGGATAATAATAAAATGATGGATAAGTGGCTCTTAGAGAAGGGGAGGACTATAATTGGACGTTTAGCGGCTCTTAGAGCTAATGGTTTTGACAGACATCTGGACGGAACCCTAAAGGCATAATGACAGAAGTTTTATGGACATACAATTATAATAAAAGGAAATGTTTATTTTAATTGTATTGAGTGGCTCTCGGAGCAAGAGAAAGCCAACAGTTGGTGTTTGTTTGGCGAACGTGGAAACTCATAAACTGTGAAAACAAGGGAATATTCTGGAGAGGGGGAAGCAGATAAAAGGGAGTTGGACTGGAGACCTAGACAGTTGGACAGGAGACCTCAAAGGAGATGGACGGGAGAGTTGGAAGGAGATGGACGTGATGTGTGGCGAGAATCTGAACGAGGAAGACATAGGAGTTGAAATGTAGACCACAAAGGAGGAGGACGTGGAGGCAGCGATAAATATTCGGTCAAATAAAATTGCCTAAAAATAAAATAAACATTTTAGTCCATGCAAGCAGTCAGGAGTCGGGATATCAAAAAGGATAAAGCGAACGTGTCTGTGAAGCGTGTGTAAAAGTCTGTGCACAGAAGGGCATTGTAGATTAAAGTGCATTCCTGAAAAACCCAAATAAAATTGTAAGTAGACATTCAGTAATAAATTCTGTAAATTGTTAAATAAGGGTAATGAGTCAGATTTCGTTTTCATTTTATTTAATTGCATATTTTAAATTGTAAATTTTTGTTTTCTGTTTCCTTATCAACCCAGTAAAGACCCTGGGGTACAGAGTCTGATTTATAAAATATAACTAGATAATTAGTGTAATTTAATTGTTGAGGTAAAAGGATATAAAAAAAGAGATTTCTTGAGTTGTATTCTATATTAATAAAATTGTTTTGTTTATAAAAATTTAATAACTTGTTTAATTTAAATTCCTATAATCATAATTATCAATAAGTAGGATATATATATATATATATATATATATATATATATATATATATATTGTAAATTAAGCAATTAATTGATTTTAAATAATTTAAATTGTTAGCGGTATTTGAGCGACCAAAAGCGACAATGGCGCCGAGCTCTGTTGCTTTGATGAAATGCAGAAAGGGAAATGCGCGCTAAAACTCGGGAGGCACTACGATAGTTAGTTGGCGGAAAAACATTGCTAGGAGCAGAACAAATAATAAAACTTGAGCAGAGACTAGACGTCGTTAATGTATTACCAGTTAAAGTTGTGAATTAATACAAAGTAAAACATTCACGGAAGTATTGCAGCGTAAATATTGGAAAGTAAGAGCAGTTATCGTCAGAATAGAACTTTCCAACATCTTCGTGGATAAATTGTTCCAGGAACATTGGTAAAATTATTGTGGAGCGGAGCAGTCAACGGAATACAGCCAATCTTGCCCAATTTTAAAGTGAAGTGTAGAATCAATGAAAACCAAGGCCTGATATTAAATAATTAAATGGTGTAAAAGTGTCCTAAAGAGGTAAAATTGATTGTTCTGGTACCAGACCGACGCTCCGTAAGTAACATAATTTTGATAAATTTGTAAACAATAATTAAAAGGGTAATCAGATTTCGTTCAGAGTTTATTTAGTTCATCTTTCATTCCACTTATATTTCATATTGTTTTTAGGTTAATTTTTTTATATTTTGAATTGTTAATAGTCAAATTATACATTTATCGTGTCCTAATTATTAAACCCAGTGATGACCCTGAGATTAAGAGATTTTCAACATATTGGATTGTAAATATTAATGTGTATTCACTAGAACAAAATAAATCGTAAATAATTAAAGTAAAGTTTTGTAAATTTTGATCAAAGACCGGCGTACAAAGAAAGGGCTAATAATGTGCAGTTTTAAGAAAAAAAACTTTAAATATTAATAATTTTATTAATAATTGCTTTAAATTAACTAAAGCCTACTTGTTGAATATATATATATATATATTGTAATAAACAATTATGTAAGTTTTAATTAATTTAATGAATTTAATACATAAAATCATTTATTTATTTCCACTTTGTAAATTTAACTCAAAAACAATTACAATTTAAAATATTAATTTCTCAGGACCTTCACTGGGTTTGATAATGGACACAACAAATTTATTTAAAAATCTTATTAACAAACCGTTCACAATTTACCTAAACAATATGTCGATAGAAAGAAATTTAAAAGTAAAGAAATTAACTCTGATTAACAATTAAAAGAGAACGAAATCTGACCTTATCCTCTAATTAGCGTTTACAATTAATCATTAGTTTTGGTTTTGTTACTTACATCTGTCCAGCTGGTACCAGCATTCCTTTTTGGTTTCGGAAGTACACTATTGCAAAATTATACACTGATTTTAAAAGTCGACTCACAGATTTTACACTATTGAAGTCAAAATTGAAAGGCTCACAGGAACTCGGATGCTGCTCCTGAATGTCAGCTATCTAATGTCTGCTTCGCTTATACGAATCCTATGATTCGTAGATTTGTTAGTCTTTTGGACTTAAACTGACTTCCTTTCCTGGCTGCTGATAGACGTAAAACTGCTAACTTAGCGATATTTACGGGGTAATACTTCCGTGAATGTTTTTACTTTGTCTTAAATTCACAACTTTGTTTAATAATACTTTAACGATGGCTAGTCTCTGCTCTAGTAATATTCGTTCCGTCCTCTGAAATGTCCCGCCACCAACTAACAGTTATATTACTTGTTCTGCTCCTCAAGATGTTTTTTCGCGAACTGACTCCTAGTTCTTTCGAGTTTTAGCGCGCATACGCCATTTTTGACTTTTCGACATAGTAAAGTGAGCTCGCTTCTCTCATTGTTGCTTTGTTCGATCAGACCGCTATAATGGATTTCTCAAACAATTCAAATTTTATGTCCAAACAATTAATGGCCTAATTAATTGGCATTACAATATATATACAAAAATTTCTTCTTGAATAAGGTCTGATAACATGTTTGTTTATAGGAAAAGCCTCGCCAGTGAAACTGACAATCGGCCTTTTGATTGTGCCCTAAAAAACTGGCAACAATTTACTGCATGGAACTTTCAGCTGTTCACTAGTTAACAATTGACTGGGGAAGTAGGAATAAATATAAACAATCTGCTGTTGGACTAGATCATGTTTTTTAACAAGCTAAATAAGTTCAGAATCTCGGTGGTCATCTGATGCTTTGAAATAGAAAATGATTCATCAGAATGGCGCACATTCATTGATTCGTCTAAAACTAGCCTCAGTCTTGCTGCATAATGGAAATGCATCTCTTAATATGGGATACTCGGTTCATATAAAAGAAAACTGTAATGACTTGATTACGATTCTTGAGAAAATCAAGAGAATCAATGATCAGTAAATCATATACAAAATATTCTTGAATTCTTTGTTTATGGAATAGTAGCGGCAAACAGTTGCACTGGACAAAAACTGACTGGATAGTTTAACCCCTGGCGAGAAAAACCATGGTTCCGCCACAAAAAGTGTCATTACCACCTCTTCATATTAAATTTGGGCTCATAAAGAAATTTGTCAAATCGCTGCTAAGAGATGGGGATGGTTTCAGACATCTGTGTTCAGTTCCAGAAACTGTCTGAAAAGTGGGAGTTTTCCATTGTCCCGACGTAAAAAACTTTTATCTGATTCCCTCCCTTAGGAAACAATGGGAGAAATGGAGAATGAATTCCAAGAATGTTGTGCACAAGTTTATGGGGAATAATAAGGATCCTAACTGCAAAACCATTGTACAACGTATGCTGGCAGCTAATGAAGCTCAAGGATGCAAGATCAGCTTGAAAATTATTTTCTTACACTCCCATATTGACTATTTTTCGAAAAACCTGGGAGCGTATAGCGAAGAACAGGGTAAAAGATTTCTGATGTCCGTGATATCGAGAGACGTTACCAAGAAAAATTCTGATGTCAAGATTTTACCTGTCATCTGTTGGATGCTAAGTCAAGATACCAGAGAAGAAAATCGGAAAATTAGTTGTGAGAAGCAGCAAAGAGAAGAATAAAAGGTTTCAAAAGAGGAAAGAGTAGACCTAAAATTGTGTATGAATATCTGAAACAATTTTTTTATTAGAAAATATAACATATTTAGTTCCTTGTAATAAATAAGTGTTTTTAACAAAACCTTGTTTTTATTTTGCAAATAATGATGGTATTTTATGCAAGTCACTTTTAGAATCTTCTACCCGTAAAACATATAATTCAGCAAAAATATCCAATGGAGCAGGAATTTTTTTTTTTTGCAATTGATTTATAAAAATTTTTTCATTAAATTACATTATATATTAGCAAGTGTTGAGAACTTGGCAAGTTGGAACTCGTTCGGCCATGGCGCCAGATTGTCCAGGAAGTAATCCTTGCAGTCTGGGCAGAAGCACGTACGGGCAGACCTCAACTTTACCTGGGATGGGAAAGCCATCCCTTCAGAAGTATAAAATTTCATAGGACACGTGATTTCCGGGACTTATAATATTTCTTTGTCTAGGAAAGATCGGTCAAAAAGGCTCGAAAAGATGGAAGTTTCTCAATTCTTGACGCACTTGGGGGCTTGGGGGGGGGGGAGACGAAGTTCATGCTAAAGCATGAGTTTCATAGAACTGATGGTTTCTCCGGTGAGCTGAACCTAAATAATTTGTATATTTATTCATGTAAATATTTTCAATTTAAAAATTAATAGTTACCAATAATTTCCTAAAACGTTCCCTTGTTTTTTTTATAATTTATAACCCCACCCCGATACAAAAAAATATCATAGAACAAATAAACTGACATTATCGGATTAAAGAATGTCACTGTCACAGTAAGAAGATTACAAATCTGACCATTTGCCGTTCATTATTCTATGAAGTAGTTTCACGCGGCAAGATAAGATGTTTCTTCTACTGCCATAAAACACGTGAAATGTAAAGAGATTTTTAGTGACTTTTCATCATACGAAGGTGGTCTGAAAAGTTTCCGACCCAACAATGATAGAAAAAATTTTTTTTTCCATTTTTTAAATTTTTTTTTCAACATAGTCTCCTTGTAACTCTACACACTTCTCCCAGCGATGCTCCCTTCTCTGTAACCCGTCCAAATAGTACTCGGCGTTTTTCTCTGCAAAATAATTGTCGGAGCACCCTCGTACATGCTTACGCCTAGCAAACTTTTAAAATTGATCTCGGTGGGTGTTTTCTTGGACTTCACTCCGCACCACATTCCCCTATCCTTGCGGTGTTCGATGTTAAGATGTGTAGTGGAGGTTCGTTTAATAACTCAAACACATGAGTATACATACTTAATGTTTATTGTAACTCGTGTAATATCGTCTGGGCCCGGACGGAGCTCAGCATGCGCCGTTCGTCAGGTAGGGACTGCCTGAAAGGAATCCGTTCATTGGACAAAGGATAGGATCTATTGTTGTCCGGAATGTTGTAGGTCACTTAGAGTGTGCAGAATGCCACCCAAACACTGTATATTGTGCTGCATGTGTTAATGCGGCTAGCGTTCGGTGGTAGAGCATTTGTCCAACTTCCTTCTTAACTTTGTGAAATGTAATATTTAGATTTGCAAATATGCATCTGGAATTGTTAAAAAATTCTTTATTATTTAACAACAGTATTGGCATTGACAAATTGGGAAACCAGGTAAGATTTATCACTATTTTTGTTGTTAAGTATGTGGTTATTTTTATGGTCAGGGCCTGCAGCATTTCCGCTGCCGCGGCTGCTTGCTGTCCACTCCGGCGGATCTGCCTGTTCTGCCGATCGTCAAAACTCTTGATCTGGGGGATAACCTGCTGATCCAGCTGCCTCCAGCTGCGGAGTTCTGGCCGCGGCTGGTCGTTCTGCTGGTGGACGGCAACAGACTGTCTTCGCTTCCTGACCTCCCAGCTCAATTGGCTGAGCTCTCGTTAGCAAGAAACAACTTCACTCGGATTCAGTTCGACAAACTCAGTCGGGTGCGATCTCTGGATCTGGCGGGCAACCACCTTCAACCCAGCGATGTCCTCAGCATGCTCGAGGTAAACGCTTGACCGAATATCAACAGCTTGAAAAGAACTCATAACAATCAATTCACACAAGTAAAGTCAGTTGGTCCACAATATATAAAAGGGCTTAATTTCAACGTAATTACCTCTAAATAAGTTATACTTATAAGATTTTACAGTCCCATTCCTTGCATTATTCTTTCTAATATTTGTAAATTAACTAACCGCAGCTCCAAACACTTATTTATACGAAGAAAACATCTTTCCGGAGAGAGATTTTGGAGTGTAAAAAGGCTGGGGAATACTATAATTCATATTGAAAATCTCTTCATTTTTGCATTACCAAAACTTTCGCGGTCAGCTGCAATAAATAGTTCTTATTGTGGTATTTTCTCACGATTTTCTTCGTGATTTAGATAGAATGATAAGTTTATAATTGTTCCACCTTATTCAATATAGTTAATAAGGAACATGCTGGGCCCATGCTGATGGCAATTTATTTTCTTGATCAGCCATAAGCATGGCACTCACTACACAAAGTTTAACTTTTAAATGAGTAACGCGTTACATTTAAAGCTACTCGTTCTTTTCAAAGTGTCTAAAGTTTCAGCAATTTCATGCTCATTCAATGTAATATGTTCGTAGCGTTCTTCTTCAATGGCTGCTTATTGTATTGCATTCATTCACGTGGTTCAAGGATCATATGGGCATGATTAAATTTCACATTCAAATTCTAAAACGATGAAAACAAAAGTAAAATTTCACGTACACTTTTGGAATGTTAAGAAATCATTTGAGGCCAACGTTTCTGTTGTAGTATGTAATAGAATAATGAAATGGACGCTTGTGTGAGATATATTTATGAACTTTTGAATAAATCTCGGTGAAAGTTCAGTATCTGCCAACAAAGGGAGAAATTTTCGTATCACTTATGTAAAGCTCGATGTAAACGAGTAGGCGAATTTAATCAAATTCAAGAGTGTTGTTGAGGTTAAGGCTGTTTCCTGAATAAAGGACGGATTGGTCTATTATTTTTCTTCGCAAATTGTATGAAATACATTTTGCAATGACATGGACTGTGGTAATGAAAAGCACTACTGCGGGCGTTGTTATAAATGACATTCTACAAAATAGAGCAAGGTGAAGGACCACATTAAACATCATAAACCAGGAATAATTAATGTAATGAAAAAATATAATTAATAATAAAAAGAGATGGCCAAATACAGACAAAGGAAGTGATGATATAAATACCACACAACGTTTCTGGAAGCATTGTTCCTTTCTTCAGGTGCTAATAAAAGTAAAAAACACAAGAGCCTAGAGCGACACAGCTGCACAGGTCACTTGACAAAATAACTTTTGTCAAACAAAATGTTTTTCATACAATTTGTGAAGAAAAATAGTCGACCGGTCCGTCCTTTATTCAGCATACCGTAAAAGTTACTGATAGATATATAGATTTATTCACCATTACCCCTCTTAAGAGGAAATAGGATTCGTCACAATTGTACAGTAGATAAATTACATATAAACAGAATTAATATTAACAGGTTACACACACACACACACAAATAAAATTCATATCTGTTCACATTTGTCTAGCCACTACAATCATACACACTATCTTTAGGAGACACGCACACGACACTAATCACTTTCTGGTATGCATCCCCTGTCGCTAGGTACAGAGGGATGTCGTCATGGATATTTACTAAAACAGAAAGCAGAGGCAGGAAAAACAGAACCAAAAGGGGAAAACTGGACAAACTATTTACATATTTATAGCATATTCGCAATTTTGTAGGCAAGGCAGTTAAAGGAAAGTGAGACCGATTCAAAAATTCGTGTATGGCGTAATAAGTTCCATTTACATGAAAAGTTTTACACTCCTTGACGAATGCGTTGTAGTTGTTGATGTTCTTTAAATGTTCAGGAAGGCTGTTAAATAGTGCGATACCGAAATAGTGAACTACGTGAGAACTGAACGGTTTGTTATGTCGTAGCCACGATTGTCCCCGTTACAGTGGCCTGCAGCTCTCTCTAGCATCTGAACCTGATATAATTCTAATGGCTCGTTTTTGCAGTTTGAAAACTTCCACACCACGAGAACAATTGCCCCAGTTGGCAATACCGTAACACATATGTGAATGAAAGTAGGCAGCTTTGTTTTTTAAGGCCACCTTCTGTTTCCGATTGTTGAGGTATGATTCAAAGAGTGCCAAAGCGTTGCCTCTGATCCCATAATATTCTAATTTTTGGAGGAGTATTCTGTGATCTACAAGATCAAATGCCTTCGAAAGATCAGCAAAAATTCCGGCTACTTTCAGTTTTTCATCAAGGGAATTTTGTATACTTTGAATGAACTCGTACATAGCAGTGCTCGTGGATTTTTGTTTGAGGAAGCCGTGTTGAGCAGGAGTAATTACTTTATACTTCGTCAAGAATTCAAGTGACTTTTTGTGTAGAATTTTTTCTAGTATTTTTGAAAATATCGGAAGTAGGGAAATTGCTCTGTAGTTTGATGAGTCGGAAGGCGAACCCTTCTTGAAGATCGGAATAACTTTTGCAGCTTTAAGGGAGTCGGGAAAAATGCCGGTAGAAAGACACGCGTTGAATATGATTTGAAGGGGAGTAGCTACGACGTCGGCACAGTGATTCACAACTTTGCTTGAGATGCCATATACATCCGCAGATTGGATACATTTTAACTTTCTTATTACGTTTATTATTTTGATATTGGTAACCGGTTGAAAGAAAATGGAATTCTGAACACTCGGCACGGTGTTTTGTAGTAGTTTATAAAATGCACGACCTTCTGGTGGCTTATAGTTAGACAGTTGATCCGACACGAACAAAATATGAATTAAATATACCCGCAGCGTCTCTGTTGGTGAAAGTTTTACCGTCGTCGACAGGCTTTATATCTGACGCGTTATAATTGACTTTACCTGAGATATTTTTAATCACCTCCCAAGTTGCTTTTATTTTGTTATTTGAGTTTGCTATATACTCCGATGTATGTAATTTTTTAGCAGCTACAAGCACTTTCCTGTAGATACGTCTTTCCGATGGGAAGAAAGTCAAGAATTTATTCATTTGGCAGTGCATTTCGCGAGAAACTAGTATGCCTTTAGTTATCCAATTTTTTACTTTGGTATTGGGGTCTATTCTTTAATTTAAGTGGAGCTGTCTCGTTGATGACTAATAAGAAATAATTTAGAAAAGTTTCAAACATATCATTAGCATTCTTAGTTTTATTAACATCTAAAATAAAATCCCATTGTACGGTCTCTAGTCTATTTGCGATAATTCTGAGTTTTGCGGAGTTAAGGTTTCTAGTAAGTAGTTCTGAGTCTTTAGGGCTAGGTTTGCAGATGATTTCACTCTTTATGTTCATTAATATACCCTTGTGATCGAATAAACCTGTTTCTATTACATTAACATTGTAAGAATCTACGAGAAGGTTACACAACATATAGTCAATGCAAGTTTCTGAAAAGGCAACTCTAGTGGGATCTAAGTTAGTGACGGAAATGCCGCAGGATTTAAGCAAGGTCTCAAGGTCGCGTTTATTACTGGACTCGCGCAGGTAGTCAACGTTGTAGTCGCCTGACACAATAACAGTCTTCTTTTCCTTAAATACACGGTCTAGAAGCGAAATAAAACTCGCACAATCGCTACCCGGTTGGCGATAAATTGATAAAAATATGACATTTCTACAATTATTAGGTTGTTATTTCATCTGCACTGCACTCGAAAACACATTCACGATTAGATTACGAATGTGTGGCCTATCTTTGCACTTTTGTACATGCTCGTTTTTAATGAAAATACACGACCCCCCATTTTTCATTATTGTTCGACTGAAATTTGATACCCTAGCATAACCCTCTAGGACAAAACAATTAGCTTCGTCTTCATTTTGCCAGTGCTCCGTCAAGGAAAGAACATCAATTTTATCCTGACGAGATAGAAACAATTCTACATTATGTTTTTTATTTCTTAAACTTTGAATATTTTGATTAAAGATATATAATTTAGTAGCATTTAACTCAATATTGCCATAGTCATTTGTGAGTTGAGGAACGTTTGACGACTGTCTACAAAATTGCTGAATAACTGTCGGGTTAAATACGAGCAATCTGACGAGAAATATTCTTTACAAATTGTCGTTTGCCCGTATAATTCATATGAAGTCCGTGAGTGGTATAACCAGAACGGGGTAGGCTATTAAACAGATCAACAATACTCACATTTTTAATTTTATCAAGGACCATAGCCAGTAATAGCCGGTTTTCGAAGATGGTCCGGCGCTGAGCAGCAGCGTCGTCGTGTCTCGCTGGGATGGGGCTCACGAAGATCTTCTTAGCTCGCATCTTTGGCAGCACTTTCTGGAGTACAGTCCAGTCCACGTTACCTTTTTGACTAACGTCGTTTGTACCACCCACTAGTACAACGGCATCAGCATAATTAGTCTAGGCTGGCGCGTCCTTAACAACTTCCGATAGTGGGGCTCCCGGCTTCACAATACCACAAACTTCGAAGTCTTTGTCCAGTTCGTCTTTTAATAGCTCACTACACCCGCGTACGTGAGATGACATTAAAAGAACTATTTTCTTCTTTGCTGGCAAAGTTCCTGACATATCTTCTGTATTGCGCAGAACGTCGGACCGACTTGTCGGGATAGCTTCCTGGTCCGCCTGATATTCCGTTGGACGGAGAGCCTTAATAAGTCTCTCTAGATCCTTCACTCTATTTTCCAGAGACTTGCAACGTTCGCATTTATATTGGCTCGTTATCATCAAATCTTCGGCGTAAGGTTGGTTTCTTACCAGTCGTGGGCAAGCCCATAGCTTTAAGACGCTTCTTCAGCTCGGAAACGGTAAGAGTGGCGGACTTCCCGGTCATGTTATCTGCAATTTTTCCTTCTACGGACAATGAGGAAAACACGCCCGAACCCTACGGAGGTCTGTACTGACTGACCTGTTCAGTTGTGTCGCTCTAGGCACTTGTGTTTTTTCGTTTTCTTAGCACCTGAAGAAAGTAACAAGGCTTCCAGAAACGTTGTGTGATATTTGTATCATCACTTCTTTTGTTTGTATCTTTAACGACAAACTGCATTTTTCCCGAAACGGGCGAAAAATATTCTGCATTTAATGAACGATTTCTACAGCTTAATTCGACCAAATTTCGTAATCAAATGTACCATTCCACAATTTATTACTGAATATTGTTCTCATTAGGATGCTTCATGATAGCTATTAGCAAAAAACTGAAAAAAGGTTCAAAGTGTTGTGGTATTCAGGTCACAGAAAATTTTTCCCGTGGCCCTTCGAATTGAAAAACTCGGGTTTTCACTGGTGACCACAACCCATAAAAGTAGGAAAAAAATAAAAAATCCCCGACCTTTTGCGTGTAAGATGTATATAACCACTGGACTAAATGTAATGTAGAATATTTTGCATCCTGTACCGTCTGAACTATTTTGTTGTTATGAGAAAGAGCACATAATAGCATTTGAACTTTGTATGTTTGTTAAGGTATAATCGACATACAGAACTCACTGTGAATGTGTGAAATCCTTTGGCATATAGACTAAGTTACCAAATGAAAACTGTGACAGCTAACAACCTTATTCTAAATAGTTCTTATTAAAAAGTCTTACCTCATTGAAAGTCTGAACTATAAAACTTTCATTTGACTTACTGACATATTAGATTCACACTGCATTGTATACAGACACTACCAGTTTTGTTACTTATTGTATGGTAATTTGCTCTCACTAGGAATGTGACCTGCTGCAAGATTTGTCCCTTGCCAACTGTGGCCTGCTACACCTGAAGGACTTGAAACAACGGTTGCGTCTACGATCACTTAACCTGACACACAATCCCTGGGATTGCAGCCAATGCAACGTTACACCATTCCTTTTGTTTCTAGGTAACTAAAAAGAATTAAGCCACTTTCGTTACCAGAAAATGGCTTATATTGAAATTATACTTTTAAATAAAATTTGCAAAATATTGCTGGCAATCATAAAGTAGTATAATCCTCAAAATTAGTTTCATTTGACCAAAACACTATTTTTACCTTTTTAGATTTGTTTTAGGAAACTTTCTCTACACTGTGCTTAGCTTCCTATTTATAGTACATTGAATTTTGTTTTCTTTGCTATATTGACACAATTTTTTCCAAAATATAGGTCAATATAGAAATTTTCTTTCTATTACCACATTACTTAGACTCTACAATGTATTTTCACACAAATTTCACATATAAAAGCCTCCAACATTGTTACCATAGTAGTACAATTTCTGCATAAACACTTTTCTTTATCTAGAATCATAGGTGAAGTAGACATTATGAGTCCAAATTTTCCATTTTCTGCAAATAAATTATTTTTATACAAAATAACAGTTAGTTGTCAAAATATACAATTTTTTCAATTACTTAAGTATTTAAATTTGATAATTTTAGGTAGTGTGAGGTTGTATGGAGCTAACTGTGCATCGCCACACCAAATTAAAGGAAGATCTCTGCAAAGCTTCAAGCACGTAGAAGATTTTCCTGAATGCAGAACCGCAGTTCTTGGTGGATTTGGTCTCCCATTCATCATTGTAACAGTTTTAATATTTATTACAGGTCTGGCACTACATTTCTTAATATTAAAAGTATCTTAGTTATTTTGATATAGTAACCAATATTATAAATAATTAAATCTGTATCAGTGAATAATTCTCTACAATAATTAGAATTATGACATCTCACTTTTCAATACACATTGACTTAATAACACTGAAAAACAACCTTCTTACAGACAAACTTAAAATAGAGAAACAAAAACTAATAATTCAAATTTAAAAGTGCCAGACATTTTGGATTGACATCTTTTTCTAACAACGAAAAATTTAAGACTGGAAATTGAACAGAGAACTGAAATCAAATATAAATATATAAGGGTCAAACAACTTATAATAAAACATCATAACTTATTAATATTTTCTGTGTTGTGCTTAATATTAACAGTATTGGTCGATTTTAATACACAATATTTCAGAAATTAATCTTTCCCAGTAATGTGGTTCTCTGTCTGACATAGAGGTGTTGTCAAAATCATATTTTGAATGTTTACAAGTTGACAGTTTGAAATTAGATTTAGGCCTATGCTCTTTAATTCTTGTATTTAAAATTATTTTTGTTTGGCTGATATAACAAGTCACAATTTGAATAATTAATTTTATAAACAACATTGGTAGTGGAAAACTTATTCAAAGGATCTTTGTGTCCTTTGATAAAACCAGAAGAAAAGATTTAAACTATTTTATTATTAAATAATAACATACCACAGAAAGGTAAAACAATAAAATCATTGGACATATTTTTCCTTATAATATTGTTGTGGTTGAGTCTGAAATTAATTTTAGCTAATTTAATGTTTATGTACTTAGAAATAAATTAAATAGGGTAGAGGTTGGCCAGGAAAATATTATTGACAGTTAAGATTTTCAGAATCATGGACAGGATCAGATCATAATATAGCTTTGTCAGACAAATTGTAAACAATAGTACGCTTCTGTGCAGGTTGGTCACATACAAAATTCGGAACATAACCTTTTAAAAGGTTGGTTTGTGCTACCAATTAAACTTTGACATAAGATTGATATGGGAAATAGACACCTCTAAGAAACTGATAAATGTATTGATTATACCCATTAAACACAATTAACATTTCATCAATAGAATTGTATATAATAATGCAAAAAAATCAACATATTTGTGATAAGTAACATGATTGAAATGAAGCTTTTCAAGACAACACTTCTCCAAGTGTCTCATTATTAACTCTGCTAGAACTGGAGATAATGATGAACCCATAAGTAGCTCAAAGATCTGGTGATAAAATTTGTTATGACTTAGTTTCAGCAAATTGGAATGCTAAAGCAATTCTGATTAAATTTTATTCAACCTTTTGTATTTCTGCCGATAATTTAATTTTTTCTTTTTTTCAGTTTGCCTGCTAGTGCTGACTTTTTTATATAGACACCGTTATGTAGCACATTACTACACACGAGAAGAATGCCATTCACCAGAATTGAGTGCAATATTGGATTCAACCGAAGCAGGACTAGAAGATTATGACATACATTTTCCACTTGTTTCAGACAATAAATTGCACATATCTTCAATGGAACACATCACAATGCCACAATAAACTGTTTCCCAATCTTTCCTCTGCTATTTGGTTTGCGTGTTGTAAATATTATGAGTATTGGGTCCTGATGATATTGGATTGAATTTTTTGTACTTAATTCCTACTTGGTTAACGAATTATTAAATTATAATTTAACATGCTAAACAATTTTGATGTAATTGAAATATAATACATCTCTGTTCAAAAGTAACAATAGCAACATAAAAAAAATTAAGTGATAATATAAATATGGTGTGGTATTTATATTAACACTTCATTTTGTCTGTTATTTGACTCTTTTTTTAATATAATTAATTTGTGTGTGTATCACCCACTATCTTACCAGCCTACCTCCACCACAATACGGCAGAAGGCTTCTGCGCATCTTATCTGGGCACGAATTGTGTGAATCATAACCTACAACCGTGCTTAGCACATTTCATTAGGTCACCAATATTATGATCCGAAGTGTGAATGTGCTACATCACAATATTAATAGGATAAGATGATCCTTATAAACAACTAAATATATCATAAGTTGAAAACATTGATGTAATCTAGATAATATTACAACGCTAAAGAACAAGACAGAAACAAGGAGATGAAAAATATATAATCATATATTTGAAGGTAATTCTTTCTTTGATAGTGCTAAGAAACTCATATGTAATTAAAGTATGTACAATTCAGACACAGGTATCAGTAAAAATTTCTAATATTGTACCAGAAAAATGTGTTTCTGTAAGGAATACTAGACAATAGTTTTAGGTTGTTATCAGATACAATTCACAAATCTATAGAATTTATTTAAACTGCAAGAACATTACTCATGATGAGCCAAAAACTTTAAATAATTGTTTTATGGTAATGCACATCAACATTTAAAAATGTATAAAATACTCGAAGCAACTTTCAAGAGAAGTAGATTAGTGAAGACCATACATGAAACAAATATTAGACTCAAGCCTTTTAGGTTTTGCATTAAAGAATAAAAATTTGACTCCTTTACTTCCTTAAACTGCAAGGTAAAGAGGGACCAATTTTAATAGTCAGATCAGTAATTACGTAATCTTCTAATAATACCAATACCAAAATAAAAATCATAAACAAATATAGATATTCTGGTACAGTCTTTTCAGGTAGGTCAAATGATCAAAAGTAGACATAAATAAAAGAAAACGGTTCTATTTAATTAATAGAATGACGATCATACTCTTTATCCTACTTCTTTCAGCTAAGCTTTAGAAACATAGCTATCCAAGATTATGCAGCAAGTAATGCTTACACTTCTACATGAAAGGCTCTGGCATGTGAAAGGGTTGGACCATAGTAAATGCAAGAGGCAACTTTTGAGGAGAATTTTTACTGATCTTGGAATGGTTTAGTCAAGATTATTTGTTCTCAATAAATATGGAATTCCAAAATAGCTGGTAGGTTGATGCTTTACTAGGAGATAGAGTGAAAGATCATGTATGTTCTATTAATAAAGATTTGTATGTTTTATTAATTCCCTTCATACATGTATGAGAGTCCATCTATGAAGAGGTTGGTGTGAGTTATACAGACATGGAAAGTTGTGATGGATGATGAATATGATTGTTGGGAACTGTGTTGATCAATTAAGTTTTGGAATAATTCTAAACTAAACTTTAATCCATTTTCAAATTAAAACTAAGTAATTAATTTTTTAAAAAACAATGCAGATTAAAATTTTGACTTTAACATTGAAACTGACATATCAAAGCTTATACCAAATAAGATTTAATATACACACTAACATTTGAATTCAATTTTTATTTGGATTATATAATGCAAATTTAGAAAACAGAATCAGTTGAGCAAAAATGAACAAATAAAAACAATACATAGAAACACAAAAACTGTTAACATACAGGATTTTAAAATATTTACAAACAGATAGAACATGTATCTTGCAATACACTGTAAGACACTAGAAAAATTATACAAGTTTTGATCATAAAATTGTTCCTTTATGTGAAATCAAATTGCCTTCAATATAGGCTACTTTAGCATAATGCCATAAGTAAAAGCAGCCATTCACATATTTTATTTCTGAACTTCAGATAATGAAAGTAGGTGCCCATCTTTAAGGTTATCAGATTGACTAAAGTAAATAAAATAATTTAAAATACTTCTGAGTAAATAAGTTCAGATTAATAAGAGTTTTAATATAAATCATTAATATTTAAGTAAAAATTTTACAAATGTTGCTTTAATCTTTCACACAAACAGAACATATCTATGTATTACTCTCTATATGAGGCATTTATCACCAAAATCAAAATATAATAACCACACCTGCAGATTTAAATATTTCTCATTGCTTGAAGATTGAAGTTCGTAAGAAAAATATTATTTTGATAGTTTTTCTGAAAATTACCTGGCTCCCAATTAATTAATCTGTGGATCAGAAGAAGATTTAAAGGCAAAATAGAAGTACTGAGCTACATCTGTAAAAAGGTGAGAGGAGTTTTGTTAAATTATGGAACCGCAGTGTGGGGCTGAACAGAGTGATCATCACTGGCAAAACAGAGGAGTTTTGCTAGATCAGGGCCAATGTCTGGGCAGTTAAGATAAATAAGATGATAGTTAAGTTATTTGAAAAAACGAGTATATATGCAGGAGAAATTAATTTCCATATTTGTGTATATACACAATTCCATGAGTTGATAGTAAAATTTAATTGCTGAAGATATCATACTTCCACCTGAGTAGACTAAAGATCATTCAATCACAACAATAATTGTCTGAACAAACAAAAATATTTGAGAAAAAGCTTTCTTATTAAATACACATTTCTTTAAATTTATGATTATAAATTCATTTTACCATAACCAGAGAAAATATTTTGTTTTAAGAATTTATCACTACCTTTGTGTGGGAATGACAAGCTTTAATACAATTTGTCTGACATTATTGCAATCTCAATCAGACTTAATCATTGACTGACTGATAGAATTGGAAGGTGAAAGTGTAGAGCAGTGGTTCCCAAACTTTTTTGGTCTCTGATGCCCTTAATATATCACAATTTTTCCATGACGTCCCAAGTCAAAATACAGGTCTATTGAATGCATTTGAAGTATGCTGGTAATGTGGTTAGGCTTGTTTAAAAATGTAATAATAAATTAAACATGCATTTTAAATTCACAAACAATTTATTGAATTGGCATAATTAAAATAATTAATGGGATGTTTGTTGTTCACTATACAGTTTCTCAAATCTCAGAATCAAAATGGATACAGCTACCCTCCCTCATCTGTCCCACGTGAATTTTCACACGATACTTACTTTTTATTTCAGCGACTGACAAAAACCTGGCTTTGCTTAGATAGGAAGTTGCAAATGGAATTAATGTTCTTGGAGCTTTTAGTAATATCCAAAAATCAGTGAGTTCCAAGCAGTCAAACTTTGTCTTCAATCAATTGTCACAAGACAACTCAATAAGATTTTCTTCTTATAAAGATGTAAATTCAGAAGGAGATTTGGCTTGAAATGGGTCTTGAATCCACGAGAATTTGTCCATTTTATCTGTGTGGAAGTATTTTTTAAGTGATTTTAAAGTTGTTATAGATGATCTTTACAAACTGGTGCAACAAGGGAAAAAATTGAATATAAGTATACTATACAAAAACTATATAAGAGCACGGTGTAGCCAGCAGAAAACTGAAGAAATTTATTCAAATTTTCGGAGGCTCCTTTCCATACCATACCAAGATTGCAATTATTTTTGACAATGTCATATCCTTACTCAAAACTATATAGTATAAATTTATGTATCACAGCAGATTGCGAACATAAGTCAAGGGATTTTTTATTATACTGTGATACCTTTTACTGGACAGCATATGCCTAATGTAATAATATGACAAGAAGTAATAAACGAAAAAACAATGTTTTAAACAATACAGAATTTCCTTATTCCAAACTGGAAAAATGGTGGGATATTCCTCTCTATGGTTAGATTGGACCATTTAAGAACACACCTTATTAAACACTGAATAGAGCTTTGAATATAGTTTGAAACTTTGACATATTTTCATCCCATCTTTAGGTTTATTACACCTCACCTTAATATTTATCTGTTTTTTCCTTTTTTTAGTTCTCTTATGTCCTCATTTTAACTCGGCAATTTTTACCATTTTACTTTCCTGTTCTACCAAATACACATCAGCAAATTAGTATCAGTAGCACTTATAAAAAGGAGGGAAAAAATAAATATTTTAAGCTATTTTTCTGGTTTTTACTTTCACACTAATTAATCCAAATTGAATTGTACACAGAGACAAAAATTTTGAAATCAGCTAATTTACAAACTAACAGGAAAACAAATTTCAGTAATATAATTTCTAAATTTGAATGAAAAATGTACTCTAATTCAGCCTTATATAACTCCTCATCTTCCATATAAGAGGTTTATAATATAAAGAAATCTGTAAGTGTTGTATGGTTTGTCAGTTGTAGATCTTTATATGTTCTAGATTGTAGTCAGAATAGTGGAAAACTGAAGAATACTGATTGGATATAAATGATTAATATGAGCAACACAACTATGTATAGTGAGTGAAGTTCTATTTTAGGGAAGTGTGCTACACAAACAATACACAGGGTCTATAAACATACTAAATTACTGAAATTCTTTGTAGAACCTTTTCAAGATTTGTAATTATTCCTAAGCAATTTTGAAAATATATACACTTAACAAATAAAGAGGGGAACACATATTTGAAACCATTATTTATTTGAAAAGTCAATGAACATAGCTTTAAATTTCAGCACTTTTGCTCAAATAATTGATAATGATTTAGGAATACTCAATAATAATGTACACTTTGTTAAATTAAGTAACGTATAATTGGTTCATCAATTAATAATGTATTGTTGAAAGGTACTCAGTGTTAGCTGACAATGTTGGGATTTCTTTTCCCACATGAATGTAAGATACTCTCATAAATGAATTAATAATTTGCAGTATAAGTTATTTTATATGTACAGAAATTATGTACATTTTTTACAAAAAGTAAAATCAAATCATGATGCTCACTCTCAATTCCAAAATTACTCCTCACAAATTTCAAAATTAAATTCTATACTAGGTTTTGAAATTTTATTACACCATTTATTAACAAACACAAATATTTAAATTTTTATAATATCAAACATTTGTTTCAATATTACCAATCTAAATTGGATGTTTTATTTACAAGCCATAAAATACAATAATTTATTTTGCACTTTAAGTTGTCTATCAAGGCAAATATTTATCAGTTTCTATAATACTCACTAAACATTCCACATTGTTCAAAAACAGAAGATGAATGATTGTGAACATAGAGACTTCCAATTTCCTGTTTCACTTTCAAATGAACCACTATTAATACATCTGTGGTCTTACAGAACTTCAAACAGTACCAAATAACTGCTCTAAATCCATAAGGCTAAAACAAACAATAAATAAGAGAATCATCTAAGTCAAAATCAGAAAAAAGTTTGTCTTTGTATAAAATCTTCAACCATGATCTGTCTCAGGTTCACTGTACTATATGAACTACAAACAATATTTTAAATATCATAGCAAACATCTGCACTCCAACAAAAACATAATTTAGTGTATAAGGAATCAATTGTCGATGTTGACCTTGCCACAGGACAACCAAAATCACAGTCACATGTCCATGATCACAAACTCACAACAGATTATAAAATCTATCACTGTTGACAACTTTCTATTGTGTTTAGCGCTATAATCCGAAATAATCAAAGCATTAAGGTCTACTTACAATGCTAGTAGGTTTACTTAAACAGCAGTCATCTAACAATTTATCACAGTCAGAGATCCACCACTGATCATGGTATTTGTAATACACAGGCTGCAACAATGCCTGAATATGCTCACAGCAGTTTTAATGAACTATTGAAACCTGTATTCATTTTCAAAGAAAGTACAAAGCCAGTTGGGACATTAGTCAAAGAAAAATAATTAAAGTTTTGTAGATTTTTAGAGTAACAATTTTTAATGCCAGTAATGTAATGTAATAAAAAAGCTGCATCTATTAACAATGCTTCTGTAATAGTTATGTGGTGAGATAGACGATATCTTGTCATAGATCACAAACACAGATCGCTGCAGATCAAAGTACTGCTCCTTGTAAGGTTGCAACATGTGTTCCACATTCCATAAACAGATCTTCGACAGCTTAGCACTGAAAAAATACATGAAAATAATTACATTTTACAAATGCAATAAAAAACAAAAACTTAGTATGTAAACAATATAAAGTAAAATAGAGTGAATTCCAATTACTTCCTCCATAAGTTACTGTTAACGTATACAACTTTCAAAACATGTGGTCTAATTATTTTCATGTGAAATAATTAAATTCTTGTATAAATCTATTTAAAATTTTTGAATAAGCAGCAAAAACAGCAGAAACAAAATTGTGAGATTTCCACAAAAATAACCTACATTTTAATTTACATTAAAAAACTTAATATTTGAAAAGTATTGAAATATAATGGAACAAAAGCACACCATTAAAAATTAATTAACCACACCGTATATGGAAAAAAATGTATTAGGTATGAGTACACTAAATTTAAATTCCTTAATATGTAACACAGCCATCTACCTTAAATATAACAAAAATTACAATAGTAGATATTAGCCTCTTTACAACAAATAAAAATTTACAATTAATCAAGGAAATATCATTACAAATATAAAGCATTGAAAATATTAAATTTCTTCTCTCTTCCTCCTTCAATGAGAAATAAAAATCGCAAACTAAAGTTGAATTTCCCTGTCTTTCATTTAAAAAATGTGATATCAGCATGTAACTAAATATTACTTAGTCACCTAATCTAAACTCCAACTTTATGCTTAAGTGAAGCAATTGTTCTGAAAATATTTCTAAATACTTGCATGTTTCAATTAGAATTATTAACACTTTAAGGGCAAATTTTCACTTTCCATATTTACCAGGTATAAGATAGCATATGTTTTTCCATTGAAGATTATGTAACCAGTTTGAAACCAGGTTAGGATGGATTTATACTTGGTACTCAGTCTCTTTGAGAACATAAATTCATTACCATATTGTACATGAATGTGGCAAAGGAGATTTCATTGAAATGTCATGCTACAAATCCACCCTGACTGGGCAAGAGATTATGTCAACAAGTGTCACATATGTTGTATCAATTTATTTAATATTACTCTTAACTGTAAGCTACACAAATAGAGTTACTGTAATTATTTTTCAACTGAAATAATTAATAACACGCATGAAGCAAATATGAAATGCTACATACCTCAGTATTTGGCAAGGTGCTCAAGCAACGTAGGTATATACTTTTCTGAAAAATTGAATAAAATATTACTAGATATATCAATAGTTTAATTGTAGTATAAGGTGTAATATTTTTTCATACCTATCCTCGGGTGTTCTGGCTAGATATTCTCTTTCAATCAGCCCTTCTATCCTTTTTTTTATAATGACAGGTGAAGGAAGAAACCGACTTTTCAATTGTTCTGTTACTTCAGCTACAAGAACATTATGCTGGAAATATAGATAATACATTTATCAAGTTCTAAGTATAATGAAGTAACTGTAAATGCATACATTGAATTATTTCTACAGAAAAAACTACTACAAAATGTTTTTAAAAAACACAAAAGAAACTAATTATTTCACTTACAGGCATGCGCTTTCTAGCTTTCATTATTCGTACAATAGCAGCTTCAATTTCGTGTTTCCTATCTTCGTCCACTTTATTGCGAGTTTCCCTTCTCTCAGGTTCTGATTCACCCTTTGCTGCAACGGTTTGTATTTTCACCCTAAGAACACACAATAATAGCCTTATATTACTATTAAACTTCCAGTTTGTAATTACATGGCTGAACAGAAGTTGTAATAAAATAAATACCCACACCTTTTTTTTTTTTTAAAAAAAATATTTGACACTGCAAACAATTATTTCAGTAGTGAAATTGTTCTTGGGTTTTCAACCTGGTGGCATGACATTTTGTCGACTAGCACTATCAATATCTTCTATGTGAAGAAGTTAACAGTGCTGGTGAACAAAACTTTGTGATTAGTAAACACCACCCAACCTGACAACAATTCCAGCAGCATATTCACCAGGAAGACAGAAATTATTTCAGTGTAGGGTATTCCCATAAAACTTTTGTTAATTAAAAGTCAACTATTTTCTATGTAAAGATAAACTCATGTTTAATAATTTTATACTTAAAAATTTTCAGAACTATATTATGAATGTGTATCATCATCAATAATAAGTAATTTTTAACAATCATAACTAGATATATTGTGGTATGACAGTAAAAATGATACCTAACATTTAATAGAATATTACACTAAACGTGCATACGTAAAATGAAATAAATCATAGTAATTAATTTGAAGAAAAAAATTTCAAATGCAAAAATAATATTGTATATTAGGTAAATAATAATTGTTTTGAATCATTTGATTAAAACACAATACTTAAAAAATACTCCATGAATATTTTTTCATACATAAGTGCAGGGCCACAAAACACCCTTTGAGCTACTTTCACATTTAGAAAGTGCTGGATGAGTTCCCCCATATTATATTTCAATTTCAATAAATCAAACAAATTCACTGATTGTGTGCTTAACACTACTGTAATATCATAATAAGGCAATGTACATGTAGCGGGTACATTCCATTAGAAGTCCCCACTCCACATCTGTGTGGAAACCATGGAGCTATTGTTGTCATTGGGGGTTTTAAGCAGTAGGAAAATTTAACTATAAACACTGCGGCACAACCCAATCATTGCTGTTTAAGCTTGCTACCTAGCTTAATGCACATTGATACACTACGCCACACAATTTTGAAAGAACGTTAATTATTTCTAGGTGATACCTATCTAGAATAATACCAATATAGTAAATATGCACAAGTTTCTCATTGTCGCCAAATGTTATAATAAAAGCCTTAATACAAACAAAAAACAAAATTAATTAATATGATAAGTGAATAGAACAAGGATTCCTTATTATCTCTTTTGTCTAATAACATTTTGCGAGTTATCAAAAACACCCTTGCTAGCAACCTGCATTAGAGTAAGTAAGTATTGCTAAGGAACATTTATGTAAGTTAATATTACTTAAGTGATTAGGGATGCAGGCCTACAGATTAGAGGCACTATTTACAATAAGTCAGTGCAGATCCTGGCATATGCAGACGATTTAGTCATTGGTGTGTGAACAATACCAGTGCTGAAAGAAGCCTTTACAGCCTTAAACCAAGCAAGTAGGAAGATGGGCTTAACAATAAATGAGGACAAACAAAATATTTACCATGTGGGAAAGCTTATCAGCTCAACATGTCAACGACCTTTAGAGTGGATGGACATACATTCGAGAGAGTCGAGAGCTTCAGGTACCTTGGATCCATAGTAACCTGCTCTAATAATACCTCATTGGAAATTAAGGCCAGAATAGTTTCAGCAAATAAGGCATATTTTGCCTTGAGTAATTTATTCAGACGAAGACTACTCAGCCGCCCAACAAAACTTACTATTTATAAAACTCTTGTAAGACCAGTTCTTATATATGCCTCAGAAACATGGCCCCTGACAGAAACTGACACAAGGCTGATGGATTGATTTGAGAGAAGAGTTCTTAGAAGGATAATCGGCCCTCTGTGCGATAAGGGACAATGGAGGAAAAGGTACAATACAGAATTGTATACTATATACGCTGATGCTCCAGTAACAAAAATCATATGATCAGGAAGGATAATATGGGTAGGCCATGTAGCACAAATGAAGGAGCCTGAGGTGGCGAAGAAGATTCTACTTGAAATCCCAGGAGGACAAAGAGAACGAGGTAGACCCTGAAGAAGATGGTTAGACGGGGTGGAGGAGGATCTACGGAAGCTGGGATGTAGAAATTGGAAGAGGACAGCATACGACCGTGAAGGACGAAAGAAGCTTGTTGGAAGAGGACAGCATACGACCATGAAGGACAGAAGAAGCTTGTTGGAAAGGCCAAGGTTCACTAATGGACTGTAGTGCCATGGAAGAAGAAGAATATTACTTAAGCATCTTTGTAGCATTACCTGTGAAGTTTTGATGTGAAGGAATCGTTTACATAAAAGAAATGATTTGGTTCAATGTCTTTAGTTTTAGGATTTTTTATCAAGACCCGTTGTGTGGCTTTTCCCATAGCCAAAGACTGCAAGGCACGTATCAAATCTCTCTCTGGGATATCAGTTTCACTTTGAATTTCCTGAAAACAAAAAGAATAAACACACTTATATTACAGCTGATATTTCACCCTTTATTATTAACAACTAGCTGAGTACCCTGTGTTGCCCAGATATTATTTATATTATTCAGGAAAAAAAGGAAGAATTCAACAGTAATCTCTTGGATGGAAATCATAACATTTTTTGACCATTTACCACTTTATACCCACTCCCTGACCTATGCCAATTGGGGGTTAATGTCAACTTAACTGGGATGATGACTGAGTCAAGAATTCTCCTGGTACCTTAAGAGTAAAAAGTCTTGGTGTAAAAGAGTGACAAATAAAAAATGTCCTGGCACTGAAAGATATTCCAAAAATACTCCAGTACCCTATTGGAGTTAGTCAAGAATACACCTGGTACTTTAAGGGGAGTCAACAATACACATGGTACCTCAAGAAAGTCAATAACAAACCCAGCATCTGAAGCGAGTCAATAATTGACTCAGTACCTTCAGATACTTTAACTTATGACACTGACATGGCCCTTTTTAAATAAATTGTTCCTTTCTCACCACACCCCAAAAAATAAACTTAACTGGCCTGGTGAGAACCAATATTCAACTCAGCAAGGACAAAAAATGGACACACTTTTTGGTAGCTTTCACATTATTGTGTGTCACCCCCATTCAATCCCATACCTTGGAGCTGAATATCAAGTTACCAGCAAGGTGAGTTTAGAAACAGACTTACGAGACTTCCATAACCCAAGGTTCTCTCTTGTTTTCTCATTATTTTTGTGTTATGTATTCAATATTTATTTATTAATGTTATGTACATAATTTAAAACATCACTCCTTACTGCTCCAACCCTTGCGGGTATCTTATCACCAAAGTTTTTGTACCCGGATTGTAAATAATATGTGAACCAAGTTTGGTTGATATTTCTCCATTCACTTATATTAGAATGTAGAACAGACACACATCCATTTTTATTTATTAGATAATGAAAGAAGAAGCATATTTACACAATGATAAGAGTTGAGCAATATGGAACATATTTTTAACTCTCCCAAAAAAATTAATCAAGTAGCAACAGAACTTTTTCAGTGTTTAAATTAACAAAACAGAACTAAGTTATCAATACTCAAAAAGTAATATATACTTGTTAACATTATAATGTAAACAAATGGCACCAACTTTTCAAATAGAAACTTTAAAATCTAATAGAAATGAAAACTACAAACAACTTCAACAACAATAATAGTATTGAAAATATAAGGAAGTAGTCAATCAACGGACAAAATTAAATGCACAAGTGATAAATTAAATGCCACACAATGAACTAAACTGAGTTTGTCATCTGAATTGTGTGGTGTTTTTCTTTCAGTTCTCTTTTCTTATTCACTTGAAAAAAGGAACAAGGATTACAAAAATATTGTGTGGCATTAAAATTTTTACTTAGCATATCTGTTTCTTTGGCTACTTCATTATCATTTTGTTAATTTTCATCTAATAGAGATGTTTTACTTTTCAATAATACTACTATATTTTACACAATATTTTGACCCAAAGTTCATCATTATCTACAGAATTAAATAATTACATTTTATTGAGATTAAAAATGTAAGGAGTCAAGTGCTATGAAATACAACAGAACATAAATTTCTTCAAGTTACAACAAATAAGCTGACAAGCCTGAAGTTTTAATGGAATTGAAAAGTTGTATTTCTAGAGTCTGCATACAAATGTTATTTGAATTAAAACTTCATTGTAAATGTAAATAACATTTATTTTTCTATTATACAAATAAATAAAATTAGGTAAGGTGCCAATCAAATTAATTTACTTACTGTGTTTGGAAAGAAATAGCAACCAAAGATAAAAATCATAAATGAATTAAAATTTTCAATGCAGTAATAAATTATATAATTTGTGATCTGAACTAGACTCAATACACTTAATACAACCAAAATGTTGATAGAGACTACAACCATTAAGTAGGCCACCGAATGGATATATCATATGCACTTATCTATAATTAATGTCACACAGACTGCTAAATGCTGACAATTATCCATGTTCTGAATGCTGAAATAATCAATTTGTTCAAACTTATATATTTAAGAGTGAAAAATGGTTTGAAAATGATGAAAAGATCATTAAGATACATGAGCTACTTAATGTTAATGAACTGTATTAGAATAAATACCTCAATCATGAAATAGTATTGGAACTGGATAAAGAATATGCTCAGAATGGTGCACAAAATCAAGTTTATCAGCAGAGCAATTAAGAAGGTGAAGATTTACTCTTCACATTGAACACATAGATAAGAAATGGATACATCAAACAATAGCTAACTAACAATGACATCTAAAACATTGAATTTATCTAATACAAAATGAAATAGCAACAGTTTTCTTCATTTTAAAGTGTTATTATTGATGGGGAATAAAAATTATTAGTGAAAAGTTGGATGCTGAAATATTCTGATGGAACATTTAAATGAAATGGTCCTTAATCTCAAATTCTAGTTTGACATCAATGATCATCAACATCAGCAATATAACAGAATCAACTTTTGTTAATGGACAAAAAATTATATGAGCTGAGAAATGAGCATATCATTGTGCATGTAATATACCATTCACATAAATCAGAAAAAAAGAACTAAAAACAAATTGTTTATGTTTTACTTAAAAATGTAATATAACAATTTTTAAAGTGTATCTCCTCATTTATTTAGTAAGTGAGCTGAACTAGCCTCAAAAACATACATCATATTGTAACAATGTCCTCCTTTTCTGTTTTTTGACTACACGCGCCATGGGAAAACTGGGACAGCTTCAATCAGTTCTCAATAAGGTTTAACACTAGAACATGCAAACTGCAACAAATGCTGCATACTTTTTAGAAGTGGGACATCGCAGAACCCTTTATATTCAACAGGCTTCCCAAAACTTGACAGACAGAATCTGCCATTGCTGTTGCAGACATGTCTCCAATTAGGTTCTATCCCTAATAGCCTTCCTTTCCGGTTCCTCCTTCCTTCACCACTTACAGCTGGTATATATTAACTGAAAATATACTAATGAGTAACTTTACATCAAACCTCCAATTGCATCCTAATAAGCCTCAGATGAATCCATCCCCCACACTATACTCTTTCCTCAACTTGCCTACACCTTTAAGTCTTCAAGATCATTCCTAGATCTCCTTTCCTTTCCAAGTCCCAAATCAGCACTCAAATCCATGAGACAATGGCCACATCTCATGTCATGAATCACTGAGACCCTTCATTTTTATTGGAATGGCTCCCCGCCAACCTACATCGACAGATGAGCCAATTACATGGTGGCAGCAATGTGGAATTTTAAAATCAACAAATAGGAATCAAACTTCCAACATTGAAATAGGGTAGAAGCAATAAAGTTTCTCAAGTCACCAAGTATACACCAGTGTCACAGAGGATGAAAAATAGAGATAGTGGATCCAGACTATTAGCATGTTTTCAGCACATTTCAGCAAACATATGTCTAACATGCTAAACATGAAGAGTAGCAGCCGAGCTATGATCGAGTGTCATCATCATTGTTGGTGTATGATTTCAAAGCATGAGGGTGCAACAAGCACATTTGGATGGTGTAAAGGATGCCAAAGGGCATGCCATCTCTCCCTTTAGTGGCAGAACCCAGCTTCCTGACATCTCATCTGCATAATGGGCACTGCACGTCACAGCAACTTGGCATCAAACGTACCAGATCTTCCCTTCACTTAGTTCTTTCATCTGAGGTGAGTCAAGAATACATCCACTTTTTGAATATGTTAAGTAATAGCGAAAATAAGGGTGATTAAGTCTTTATTTCTACAGTTCAAACGGTAAATCTGGTATGTTTTCTGGTGATTCTACAGATTTAGAAGCTGTTTTCGAGGTTATAAGACCTACTAACATAAAATTCTTAACGATGTTGTCTAAAGTCAATTGCGGATTGTGGCCAGAAATGAAAGTATGCCATAACAAAAGGTAACTTGCAACGAAAACTCTATTATTCTTTACAACTGTTATGTATCAACAGTAAGTAGGTGTGGGTGTTAAACAGTGGACATATACAATTGATGGTTTTGCATTAAATGTAACAAGATAAGCAAAAATTATGTTGTTAAAATCAGAACAACAGTAGTTTGCCTGAAAATGTATATATAACAGGTGGTTTGGAATTGGCAAAGGAACAATTAAATGGAGCATTTGTAATATGATTGAGAAATCAGAGAATTAAATAAAGCTCATGCTCCTCACGTTAGTCAGGTGCAGTTAGTAGAAACAGCCCTACACAAAAAAAAAATAGCTAGAAAATGTAGAAAACGATCTGAAAATAAATCAAACCCACACAGGCATAACACACAACAGAAACAGGATATAATTAATTGGTAAACACATTTTTAAATAGTTATTGGGAATTCCCTCAATTAAATGTTTTTTCTGTGAAAAGGTAGATCACTGTGAAAAGGTACATCACTGTGAAAAGGTACATCACTGTGAAAAGGTACATCACTGTGAAAAGGTACATCACTGTGAAAAGGTACATCACTGTGAAAAGGTACATCACTGTGAAAAGGTACATCACTGTGAAAAGGTACATCACTGTGAAAAGGTACATCACTGTGAAAAGGTACATCACTGTGAAAAGGTACATCACTGTGAAAAGGTACATCACTGTGAAAAGGTACATCACTGTGAAAAGGTACATCACTGTGAAAAGGTACATCACTGTGAAAAGGTACATCACTGTGAAAAGGTACATCACTGTGAAAAGGTACATCACTGTGAAAAGGTACATCACTGTGAAAAGGTACATCACTGTGAAAAGGTACATCACTGTGAAAAGGTACATATCTGTGAAAAGGTACATCACTGTGAAAAGGTACATCACTGTGAAAAGGTACATCACTGTGAAAAGGTACACCACTGTGAAAAGGTACATCACTGTGAAAAGGTAGATCACTGTGAAAAGGTAGATCACTGTGAAAATGTAGATCACTGTGAAAATGTAGATCACTGTGAAAAGGTAGATCACCAGAGACTGTAGAAGTTCTATCTTATGCAAAAAAAAATATGAGAGAGGTGAAGCAATGATAAATCTGCTGGGCAAAAAATGCATAAAATCCGAGATTTTGCAATTTAGTCTCGGATATGGGGATAGGCTGCCTCCCTCTCCATGTTAAACCATTTGAACTTGACAGTAGACATGGTAGGGGTGCATGTAAGTAGCAACAAATATACCCTAAGTGGCAAATGCACTCCAAAGTAAGGATTCCACCGGGATTCACGTTCAAAGGCCACCCTTAGATTTTGTCGTAAAAGTGGGTTCCAGAACCACAAAAGTAAAAGTAGAGTGGAAAAGAACCGCTTAAGTGAAACCAAAAATAAGGTGGGGTAAAAAAGAAGCATTAAAGTTAAATGCTTGCAAAGCCTCGAGCAGTAAAGCCACTAAAATAGGTAGCAAGGCAAGAAATAGTATGAGGGTGGTCTGAAAAGTTTCCGACCCAACAATGATAGAAGATATTTTTTTGAATTTTTTATTTTATTTTATTTTTCAACATAGTCTCCACGTAACTACACACTTCTCCTAGCGATGCTCCCATCTCTGTAACCCGTCCAAAAAGTACTCAGCGTTTTTCTCTGCAAAATAATTGTTGGAAACTTTTCAGACCACCCTCGTATAAGTATCAACAATAATAAATTATTAATAAGAAGAAAGATAGCCAAATATAACAAAAGATGTGAGAAATATAAATACCACACATTTCTGGAAGCCTTTCTACACTTGAAGATAGGAACAAGGCTTCCAGAAACATTGTGTGGTATTTATATTATCACTTCTTTTGTACGTATTTGGCTATCATTCTTATTGTTAATTTTCAAACAGCCGTAAATGTTTCATTTTAATAATAATAATAATAATAATAATAATAAAGTACTACTTGAAAAGTACAGTATAAAGTCAAGCTTATAAGAAATGGCTGAAATTTTATAGTAACAATCACCTATAAAAATTGTCTTAGGTTCCAAAACTGTAGAACACAGATTGTAACAGTGAAAGTCACGTATATTCACATGAAAATACTGGCTCCAAAAGTTCAGGTATCATTAAAATATTGCTAAGTAATATGAAGAATGTTAATGAACATATATATTCTGGTAGTTGATTTTTGCCACACAAAATTGTCATGAGATTAGATGATGTAAAAGTGGTTGATAATGATTATGTAATACCCCCATACTGTGAGAAGGTGATCAAATGTGGAATGGATGAAAATGGCATTAGGTTCATTGGAAATTAGTTAACCCATCCAGATGAAATTTGTGCCAATGCTTTAGTCCAGCATTCAGATGGTTTGTTTATATGCCTTGTTGCAAATGTCACAGAAGACAATTCAGTTTTAAGATCTGTACCTAAGTTGAGTAACTCCCCTACAGTGATACTGGAGGAAACAATTAGTAAACCAGTTAATGTAAACTTATGTAATCCTGCTATGAAAAAGATACTGCTATAATTGTAAAATTTAAATAAGAATGATGATGGCACCTAGAGTATCTAGATATCATCCAACTGCCAGGAGATCAGCTAACGACTACTACAGCAGCAGTTCATGGTATTCCGGCACCGCCTGACAATACATTAAAAAATAAATCAATTACAATCTTGTGGAAATTCATAAACTCTAGGTAGAACGACAAACTAAGGAAATGTTACATCAGGAGATTATTAAAAAAATAACAGTGAGTGGAATTTCCCATTGTTAGTTGTTTCAAAGAAACTACTGCTGAATGATGAGAACTGTAGATGGTTAATGTGCATTGATTTTAGAAATTTAAATGAGTTTACTTACAAGTCCAAATTGTCGAAAAATATCAATGCAAAACTGGAATTTTTACCCCCATAATCATTACTACTACATAAGATACCCTAAAGACAGAAAACGTTTTCTCAGTTTATCTGGATACTATAGAAAATATATTTCCAATTATAGCAAAGGAGCGAAACCACTTACTAATTTGTTAAAGAAAAATATCCAATGGACCTGGACTAGAGAACAGCAAGAAAATTTTGATATTCTACAAGAGATGTTAACATAGGCACCATTATTACAGAGTCCAAACTTTGAGAAAATGTTTAATGTGACATGCAATGCATCAAATTAGGCGATTGGTTCTGTATTAACACAGAGCTATCTTGGGAACGATCTACACTGTATCATATGTGAGTCAGACAGTCACATCCAATGAAGTTAATTACTCAGTTACAGAAATAGAATGTTGAGTAATTATATGGTCCTATTTTCATTTCTGTCCATTTCTCCTTGGGAGATAATTTATAAAGTAATCCCAGATTACCAGGTCCTGAAATGTACATACAAATGTACTGCGAACAATGCACACTTACAAAGGTGGGAAACAAAGTTAATAGAGAGTTACATTTTGAAATAGTATACAGACAGCAAAAGCATCAAGTAAATGCTGATACAATAGGCAGGTACCCTTACATGTTCTCGGTATACAGGTAGCAGAAAAATAAAGTTAGTAATTATTAATGAAGCACATGACTTTCCATATGAAGATCATGTGGGAATGACAAGGACAATAGATAGAATAAAGCTATATAAGAAATGGGATAATGCACACAAGGTGTGATGAAACATGTAACAAACGTAAAGATCTGCAAGTGGCAAATAAACCTGTGAAGCAAAAGTACAACGCACAGATACTCCAGTGATACCCATAAAAAAAGCCACAGAATGCTGAATATAAGCAAAGATAAAATAGGTGAAAATGTACCGTATCAGTGTTGATTTTAATGGAGTCCTAAAGAAATTGGAGACCAGAAATTCTGAGACTAAGCAGTCATGAGTCTCAATTTTCCTAATGCTATCAGTAAGTCAGAGGAAGAAAGACAAAAGAAAAGGAAAATCCATAGATATCCACATTGTTCAGTTGAAGTCCTGTAAGAATTGAAATGTGCTTTCAAATAAACATATCAAATGTAATGTTAACAAGTCGTCTAAGAGGCCTGTACAATTGAAGCACTTTAAGAAAGACAATTGAAGTAGAAAGTACCCATATGGTATTTTGTTTAATCTATTATTTTCAATTATTATGCACTCAGAAATACAGAGATCAGAGCTGAACATTTGTTAATAAAGTACTTGTTAATGTACGTCATAATCAGCAAAATTCCACTGAAGTCCACCATTTTGTATTTCACATTACTACCTCACAAGGTGTGACACTTGCTGAAGTCAGCAAATAAGTGTGGACACAGTTGACCTAACACACATGGACACACACTGGATATTAAGTTAAAAAGTAAATATGGTAATAATTTACTTGTACAGAAATATAGGCACACATGTTAGTCTCATTTTGGGAAAAAATTAATTACACAATTTTGTGTGAATTAACCAATTATAAACAAGTTAAAACTCACACACTAAAATATATATCCAAATAGAAAGAAAAATATTCACTCTAAGACACCAACCTCACACTAAACCTAACAATTGAGTTAGGCATGGGTTAGCGAACTTTGCCGGAGCTAATTTGAAAATTTGTTGGATTAATTGATCAAAATATTATAACCAAATTAAACAATTACAATCTGAGAATCTTAATGTTAAAATAAATCTCAATAAAAGCAACCATTCAGACGGTAAATTATAACCACAGCCTGACAAATAAGAAAAATATACAAACAGCCAAAGACCAAATTTGGAACAAGAAGTATGGGAAAATGCTCTAAGTAGAGCAAGTCAGTTAGGAAAAAGAGTTTATAGTGATGAATTTAAGGAAGAAAGCAAATAAATGCACAATAGTAGAACCTGAAGGAAAACAAATAACATGGTGATAAAGGCAGTGGTTAAGGTGCATCTGTGGAGACGTCAATTGGAAGACCCTTCATTTTTATTGGAACGGCTCTCCATCAACATACATCAATGGGCGAACATGTTACAACATAATGAAGAAACACTTTCTGAACTGATTAGTGCAGTTGGATTATTTTACCTCATAAGTAAGCTTATCCCTGTTGTTGAAAAGCATAAGTACACACATTTGGTATGTTGAAACTTGAATAATATGCTTTCTAGGACCACAACTTCGTTGAGAAGCAACCGAGATTAGACTAGATGAAGAACTTGCGCCATCTTTGCTGTCAGTTTCTTCTTTCCGAGGTCCATAAAATACTGCATTAAGATCAGATGAGCCCAATTGTGGCTGTAGGGTCAGTTGACGTCCACTATGCTTGGCCAAGTAAAATCTGTAAAAGTGATAATGCAGTAAAATATGAGAGCTATAAAATAAATAGCAGAATTATGAATTAATTCTGAGTTAAATACTTTTACAAAAGTACTGTTAAATTCATTGCATGTTATTTTTAATCCTTATATGATTATTGTAATTTGTTTATATATATATATATATATATATATATATATATATATATATATATATGAGCTCACAGAAGCAGAAAGTTCACATCTTTAAATGTGCCGCAATGTGCTCTTTTACAAGACAAATACAAGATTTTTCTTCAATACATTTTAAATTTATTTTGATTGATTTTATACCCCAATGGTATTTTATTCCTTACCACTTTATAAATTTATAAAAGGTAAAACATTTTAATGTTTGTCAAATTATAGGTTGGAATCATTGGTCATGGATATACCTTCCTCGTAAAAAAATATGGGCCCATCATGACAAATTGTGATAAAACACACAAAACCATTAATTTAATGGAATGTAGTGGTAGCGGTCCTTCAAGCATAGGTGAAAATGTGCTTTGTTGCTAATGAAGAAAACTGAATTTGGCAATGGTGTTTGCTGGGCTCAATTATTTTGAAGGGATGAAAATTGAAATAGAAATGTACACCTACAGCAAACATTGTGTTGTTTACAAAATCTCTTCCTCTAATTGTTATTTCTGCTACATAGAAACAAAACGTTCCCTTAATATACGTATCAAAGAACATATATCTAATAACAAACTTCCTATTGATAAAAAATCTGTAGGATCCAAACATATAATCAATTCTAAACATGCATTTGATTGGCAAAATGCTAAGATTTTAGACA
This sequence comes from Zhengitettix transpicula, assembly GCA_037074705.1. Classification (NCBI taxonomy): domain Eukaryota; kingdom Metazoa; phylum Arthropoda; class Insecta; order Orthoptera; family Tetrigidae; genus Zhengitettix; species Zhengitettix transpicula. The sequence continues at coordinate 123,749,985 of CM073592.1, read as the reverse complement.
TTGATACCAGATACAATTCCAAACTCATTTCAGAGATGCTTCACATTAAATCAAACATCACAGCTATTAATGTACAAAGACACTATTAAACTCGATAATTACTATGATCCCTTATTACAATGACTTTACAATGACCTGCCTTAAAGTCTTTCACTCCACCTGATTAATGTTTAACTCAATCATTGGGAACACTCTTTCCCACATATATAATTACAGAAAAATATAATAAGAAACAATTGTGATGGGGAAACTCCACTAGTAGCATATGGAGATTTCCAGGATTGATGAAAAAAAAATCATTGAATTTTATTTGAAGACTAGCTGGGTAGTATTTATTTATATATACCCTAAAATGTATTTGATTCCACATTAATCTATTCATCATGAAGTGATTTATTGTATCTATGCAGAGGGAATGCTAATTTCATCATAACCCATCAGTGTGTTTAAAGAACCATAAATCCTCCCAATACTAAATAATATCAAAATTATTCTTCACAAAAATATTTTCGGTACCCTATAACAATCAAAAATCCATGCACTACCGTAAGAGAGCTAATTATGTCCCCAGATCTGGAAGTAAGTTAATTTTTTTTCAAGTAATTCAAAAATGTAAAAAATACTCTCAGTAATATTGAGAGTAAAAAACACATTCTGGTATCTTAAAACAATGAAAATTATTTTCCATACTTTAAGAGTGTAAAAAGTGAGTCAAAATTACATTCAATTCTTTAAGAGAGTTAAAAACACCTCCGGTAGGCCAACAGAATCTAAAATACTCATTTAAGAAAGACATTAAAGAGTCAATAAGATTATCTGTACCCTAATTGAGTAAATAATTCTCCTGATATGTTAAAGTAATCAGAGATACTCCCAGTAATTTAGGAGGGTGAAAAATAGTCCTGATACCTTAAGAGTCACAAAAATACTTGTGCTATACTGAAAGAGTAAAAAATACTCCCTGTAATATAGAATTAATTTAAAATGCCAGCTCCTCTACCTATCACCTCAACAGGTGATAGGGGTCTTTTACCAATACAGTGTTTGTTTCGTAAAGTATTACCTGTACAAAATATGACTATACTTTTTTAAGTTTGTAAGCCTAGGTGTATACATACAACTTAACTGGCATGTAGAATATCATATTTAAACTCAGCAACATCCATTACCTCAGATTCAACTCCCATCTCCATTGTTTTTGCATTATTTTATGTAATGCCACTCCACCCTCAATCCCAAAAGGGGTTGAAATTTTACACAGAGAACATGTAGAGAAATTTTATAAATCTCATTGTAATGGAACATATTTATTCAAAGTAAAAATCAGCAGTTACATTGTTTGAAAATTTCTACCCTCTCCCACCTTGGCCTAGCCCCTCCAACCCCACCAAACACACGTGTTGCCCAGGTTGTCATAAACTCGTAGACATATGTAACCGCAATTATATTCAAATCTCAGATGTTTTCGCCATATTTTCTTATGACGCACTGCCAACCCCTGCCTGAGCATGCTCCCTTCCCCTGCTGAAAGGAGTTGAAATTATATACAAACAACATCGTCATAAATAGTAGTAATATAAGTAACACTGAAAAATATTTAATGCAAATATCGACTGTTTAAAATATTTAAAACTTCCACACCTGTCCGGAGGGTTAAAAGACAAGTTGAATGTCATAATTAAACTCAACGAAATCCATAACCACGGATTCAACTTCAATGTCAATGGGTTATTTCCTCCCCAAGACCAAAAGGGTTTCAAATTATACACAATCAACATCAGTAGAAATACTATTAATCAAATTATCCCTGAAAAATATTTATTCAACACAAATATCGGCAATGATTGTATGTTTCAAAATTCCACTCCCACCCTTGGGGGTTAAAATGGAAAGTTGAATGCCATAATTAAACTCAATGACAACCACAACCCTGGATTCAACTCCAATCTCTGTTCTTTTTGTGTTATTTTTGTATAATGCCATTACACCCCCACCCTTAAAGTTACTCCCCTCCCAAGCCTGAAAGTGATTGGAATTATACCCCGAGAACATGAAGAGAAATTTTATGAATCTTATTGATCCAGATATGTATTTATTTGGCACAAAAATTGGCTGGTTAACATGTTTGAAAATTTCTACACTCACCCACCTGCGACCTGTCCCTCCCACCCCCATGTGTTACCCAGGTTGTCATAAATAAACTCAGCGGCATCCATAACTCTGATTTGACTCCAATCTCAGATGTTTTTACTTTTTCATGTAACGTCACTCCACTCCAGTCCTACCAGTGTTCCTTTCGAATGCTGAAAGGGGTTGAAATTGTACAAAGAAAAAATGGGCACTAGAGTAAATACCTTAGTGAGGAGACAGGAATTTTTGGAGGTCTTTGGTTCTGGCCACCAATGGGAAGAACTTAAGAATGTGGTAAGAGACAAATGAGACTCAATAAGGTGCCTGAGCCTTATAGTGCCCCAAACGACGCTGTTAAAGCAGAAATGAAAAGATCAGAGGTTATTCTGAAGCTGTTAAATGTTTCCTGAAGACTGGTACTGCTGTCAAAACCAAACAAACAACCTGGACAACCATTGTAGTACTATCAGCTCTCTACACTTGATGCTGTGGGCAAGGTGCTGGAGCAACCGCTTTACCAAAGTCTGTCAGATGCAGTAGAAGACAATATCAGTCCCTCCGACACGTAATACGTATTCAGGAGAGGCTGCTCAACCGTCGACACAGTGAACTTGGTGTAGTACTGCTCTGTACTTGCTCTGAATGTCAAAAGCACCTTCAAATTGGAGGGGTTGAGCATGGGCTGTATCCTAGGAGCCATTATGTGCTGGCTGCAGATGTTAGCGTACATCAGACAGGGAAATACAGAGCTTGCTAGACTTACTTCACAATTGCAACCTCTTGATGAATCTATAAATAAACCTTTTTTTAAAAAAAAGTGTATATGAAAGAGGAATGGAACAAATGGAAGATGGATAAAACCCAACATGATTTCACGCCGAAAGGGAGCTTTAAAACGACCTACAATCAAACAAGGGTGACAGTAGATAAAACAGTTGTGGCCTGGATATTGTTTTTAAATCTTTAAAGAAGGCATAAGTAACGCTCTCCATGGAAGTGAAGACCATCTTATATATCAAGAGGTCAACGATGACGATGAAGAGGAAGAGGAAAGTTCAGATGACGATTTTCAGCAATTTTAAAGGTCCGTTTGGTTTTATAAACTAAGAATTTTTTTTATTAGTCTTTGCTATCTAATACTAGAAAAGGTAAAAATGTTATTTTAAAAAAAATAGCTTAAAAATTAAGGTGTCTCTTATAGTCCTTAGCATCTTATAGTCCATAAAATATGGAACTAAATGATGCAAACCCAAGGCAATATAGGAGACTACTAATTGCCAAGGTTTTGAGTTTGGTGATCCTAAATGGTGCCTCTGTGTGGTATATTGCCATGGTGAGAGAGCAGATTAATTGACAAATATATAATGTCTTCTCACTTTCAATTTGTTTTAAATGTTGATTTAACAATATTTATATTTCTTCACAAAGTTCGGGTGTGATATTAAAACTGTGCACAGTCACAGTGGTGAATTCCATGACACTAAGCTTCTTCAATATGTTTTTGATTGGCACCCAAACTAGGTCCTTATATTTTCAGAATGAAGTTCTTGGTCCTTGTGGATTATAAAATATCACATGTACATCTTTGTTTTTATCATCTATCTTGTTCACTTTTGCAATCCTCCACTTTAAATTCATAACTTTCTTTTTTCTAGCGCTAAGAATTAGTCTCTTTTTATTGGAAACAACATTAAGTTCTTAATTTTTCTATCAGAGCATCAGATTCGGTTTGTAAACTTGGATCTTCATCATGATTAGAAGTAGGAGTTTTTATTTTTTTAAAATGTCTTCAAAATAATAAAACTACTCCTTAAGCTCACTTATCCCACATGTGGACATCAAGCCTTTTTTTGCTATATTTAACATTTATTACACCAACTTTGAGGTGAATCTCAAAGTTGTAATTTATAGTGTAGTTAGATGCTTTAGAGACCTTTCATGTGTGCAATTTTTAGATTTTTATCTTGTCCCCTAATATAGCAACTCAAACTTTGTGATAAATTGAAAAATTCCATTTTAAAAGGTTTATAAATAGTAACTACCCCATTATATGTAAATGCACAAAAATATTGAGGCTCACAAACTGTTTTGGAGAAACAAGCCTAAGAAAATTGAATTTTTTTCTTCATTTGCTATCAATAACTTTGTGTTACACAACTACATAAAAAATAATATTAGGTAAGTAAATAGAGGTTTAATTTATAGGTCATAATGTATTGAACATGATGCAGTTATTTGAAAATAACTGAATAATTTAGAAATACATAGATACCTGCAAATGCAAAAAAGCATGTTGTCTACAGAAATAATTGCTGTCATTTTTGAACAGGCCACAATAAAATTTAAACAAAATTAGTTTTGAACTGAAAAACATAGGGGAATGCACAAACAAAATAATATTTTTTTTTTGTGATGGTGTGACAACCAATTAATTTTTTCTGACCACTTGCTATAGATTGACCCATTTCTATTGAGTAAAATAAGTAATTTTAATGTAAATATAAAAAACTGATTAAATAGTCCCTGAAGTTTCTTTCTCGAAACACCAAACAATTGTATGATAAAGGAAATTAGAAAGAATTTTAAAAACAATTAATACATTAATTCAATACAATCAATAGTATCAAATTTATGAAAAATTTACCTTCTAAAAGCTTCAAATGCATTTCGAGGGGCAGTAGGAATATTACATTTTGGTGTTGCACTTTGAGTTGGCCAAAACCCAGTAGTAAGCACACGTACACTCATATCAACTCCATGAAGATTAGTCTGAAATTAAATAAAAATATTGATTATTTAAAAATATTGATTATTTAAAATTATGATTAATATGTTTATACACATATCATAATAAATCCATAAAACCAATGAGAAATGCATTACAAATTCCTGTGTATTTTAAATGAGTAGTCACTTCTTATCTAAAAGAAATAAACTATGGGCTGTGAATAACAATAAATGGAATTGAAAGGACTTCGAAATAACTTTTTATGTATTACTAAACCATGAGTTACTAGACAGAAAAAGTTGAGATGGAACATATATTCAGAAAAAATTCACAATTGTGAATATGAAAAATATTGAGAGTAAAAGCTTTATATATTTGGCTACAAAGTAATAACTCATTGTGCTGGTTGAAATGTGTCTGTGTGAGTATATGTATGCATATTGTAGAGACCATCAATGTGTAATGAAAGGATTTTTTAAAAAATAATTTATTTAATACTTGTATTGTCAGCGTAACATTGAGGCCATATTGTAAGTTACAGTCAGTGTGGTGCAAGAATGAGGAGATTGCAATGTTTCCATCTCTATTGTTGTCGGCAGCACATGTGATACTGAGAGCTTTGGCAAAATAATTAATCTTTTCTCGAGAGTAGCCAAGTAGTGGTCAAGCAAAGCCTGTGACCAAGTAGCAGTCAAGGAGAGTGAACTAAATTTGTGTGTTGAGGTTGTGTGCAGTGAATGGCCTATTAAATAAATTTTCTTTAAAAAAACTAGTGAAGTGTATAAGCAGTGTGGTACGAGAGCAGCTTTGATAATCTAGTATGTAAAAATCTTCCATTGCAAACCTTGTATATAAATTGCGTACTGTCAGATTTCTTTAAATTTCTGTAGAGCTCTCTGAATTTCAGATTCATTTAATTATTTTATACTAACAGTTATTGTAAATTTAATTATTATTTTTTGTAACCTTTTGATTTTCATTTGATTTGGTGATAATTGCAAATTACTGTAACTTTTAGATGCCCAATAAGCGGCCCTGAAGAATTTAATTGAAAGCTGTGGTAATAATTTAAAAAGTTACGTAAAGGACTCAAACTAAATAGAAATTTGTATTAAATATTTTATCTTATAAAGTTGTAACAATTCATTTATAAATCCTATTAATAACCATTTTTCTTTAAATTTGTTTATCACATTAATTGCACTCCAACATGGGTTTTATTTTATTAAATTTGTTAATTTCATTAAAGAATACTACATTAATTGGCTCCAATGTGATGGCATTTTGCTCGATACTATAAATATTACATTATACTGATGCTGAAACTTTATTATTTTCTTAACTTGTATTTTAGATTAATTGACGCTACTTGGCACTTCTATTATTATTTTAAATATATATATATATATATATATATATATATATATATATATATATATATAAAATACATTTAGATATGAAAAGGAGACAGTAAAATCAATATTGCGTCCAGTCGGGCTGAAGAGAGGATATTACAAATTTTCGAGGGCCTGAGTCCCCTTCACCAGGGGTGAAGATCTTAACTGATAGCCAACTAGGCACAAATTCATAGGTTAGGGCAGACACAGCATATGTTCCTACTACAAGGTTGGCAACCCGGCTTATGTGTAGTGAGTGTGAAGTTGGAACCTTCATGGGTAGACCAAGTTGTTGTGCTGGTTGCGAGGGTACCTGAACAAAACCCTTTGGCAGGTGGGGAGTATTGTGGGAAGGATGTGTTTTAGATCTGGATTCAATTGTAGGCAGAGAATGGAGTTGAGTTTTTGTAGTCCAGGAATGTAGGTTGTGCATAGGGGTGGACTACATTTCTTGTGTCAATAAAGAATGGGTTTATGTAGTTGGACAGTGCACGGGATATGTAAAAAAATGTTTAAGAACACTTTTGTAGGAAATTTTATCAGATTCAACTTTTATAGTAAGCAATTTTTCAGCTCGAGTGATAGTTTCGGAGCTATGAGCAAAAAACTTCATCTTTAAAGGCTATCAGAACCTTTTCTTTGCCATGACCTTCCCTTGAAAGAGAAACTTAGAGGGCTGATGGGCTGTCTATTGTTTATGGGTAACTGCTAGCCATGCAGCAGAGTCCGCAGCTGGCCAGTGCACAGAATGGTGTAACACAATTTGAAGAACAACCTTCAGTTCCTTATGGCCACACCACACTTCACTTTCAGGTAAGCCACAACCTATCTCTCTTTCCTTTCCATACCAATATTGCAATTATTTTTGACAATGTCATAACCTTACTATCATCATATATATTTCCGTAAATGTACATGTACTGAGCAGATCATGCAGGTTCAAGTCCTGCCTCGGTCAAATATTTTCAGTCTTTCCTTCTTTCCCCCTGCTTTGAACATATGATATTCTGTGTTAGTGACTCTACACCTGAATATTAATTCACATAAAGCGTAATACTCCTATTTCTTCTATTTATTTCTATTCTTCTTCACTATTCAGGATCGAATGTGACTTCATTACCAAATTAGTTCCTAACATTGTACTTATTCCTTAATGGATACTCCTAATATTGTGTGTGTGTGTGTATATATATATATATATATATATATATATATATATATATATATATATATATATATAAAAAGCAGAATACGTGGGTTCAAGTCCCGTCTGGGTCAAATATTTTCAGTCTTTCCTTCTTCTTCCATCCTTCTCTCTGCTTTGAACATATGCTTTTCTATGTGCGTAATTCTTCGCCCGAGCATATGAATTCAAATAAAAAGCGCAATCCTCCTATTTCTCCTATTTATTTCTATCCTTCCTCACTATCCAAGTTTGAATATATATATATATATATATATATATATATATATATATATATATATATATATAAAACTTTTAAATAGGAAAGACAGACAGCGAAGTCAAGTCAAGTTTGAATATATATATATTTATTTGCAATATCGGTATGGGAAGGTAAGAGAGATATGTTGTGGCTTACCTGAAAGTGAAGTGCAGTGTCGCCATAAGGAACTGAAGGTTGTTCTTCAAATTTTCGGAGGCTCTCAGCCTCCTTCTTCATGAAGTGGTACACCATTCCATGTATATATATTGTAATGAACACATCAATTTTCCATCTGTCCCTCAATTATTATCCATTACCTTGTAGTTGTTTACCATTAGTTTTCTATCTGCTCTGATAATTTGCGTCCACATTACGCATAGGGCAGGTCTTTTCCCAGAGTTCAGTTACACTCAAAAGTTCATCACAAACACATTTAGCTGACCCTCCCTTAATTTACCATCTGTAGCTCAATTAAGCCATCATTATCTCCTTATGTTTACCCTGTGTGCCTTCTGCTGTTTACCACAAGAGTCCAAATATTTGTTTATTATAAAATATATGTATGTATATTAACTTCATAGAAACCACTTTTAACACATGTTCTCTTTCTATATTACCTTTTCCCAATAAATAATTTTATTTATCATTTACACATATACAAATGTAATATAATGAATTATTACTTACCCCAGAAGTTAGAACATGGTCCTTAAATTCTTCCATAATTGTGTTTGACACCGTCATATCTTTGAACATACCTTCCAATTTTGATGTAAACTGACAACCACATTCAGTCTGTCAAAAAATAATAATAATTTAACATCAAAATTTTTCCAAGCGTTTAATGTTTAGAGATATGTTTAAATACAATTTACACTTAAATTATGGAGATATGATGGTGATTGTCTAATACAAAGAACATCTAAAAAAATCACATTTCAGAAATTCATTATGATATTTGGTAAATAACTGCATTTAACATTTATACATGATGAAATTTTAGTATCTTATTGTTACTTGAAAAAGAAATGGTTGCAGATACAAAATGTCAGAGACCAAAATAATTATTAAGTGATAAAAAACTTCCTTCATTTAAGATACTACATTTTCAAATCCTGAATATTACCGAAACAAGTATCAGGATCATTTAAAAGGTTGATATGTGAAGATTGTACAATAAGATATAAAGTAGATAAAGAAGTAGAAAAATAACAGACAAAATAAAGATATTAAATAAATACCACACAATGTCTCTGCATCCCTCTTATCAGGTAATTTAAAAGTGCAAAAGCCACATTAAAGACACATTGGATTGTGCATTGTCGTTCTTGTGTTTTGAACCACCTGAGGAAAGCCACAAGGCTTGCAGAAACATTGTGTGTTATTTATTTGTTATTTGAATACTTCTTAATCTAATTGGTATACTTTTAACACACACAAAAACACACACACACACAAATATATATATATATATATATATATATATATATATATATATATAAACACACACACACACACACACACACACATATACACTAAATGCAACTACACTGCAATTTAATAGATGCTAGCATAAATGAACAGGTTTTGGAAGATCTACTGTATATAGCCATTTTAAAAAGCAAATTGTAAAGTGAAAAAAATTAATTCCAGTCCATAATAATAATCAAGAACTTACATGAAAATTAATATTCCATATCATGCAATACAAAACTGGATCAAGAGATTATATTTATATGTATTTTTTAATTTGTAGTCAATTTAGATCTTTATATTGTCATCATTATTATACTGAGCTTTGTGTGTTTCCTTTAACAAAATGGGATCGTTACTATTCTGCAATAGAGAGAAAATAATTGAATACTTCGTACTTGGGCTGCTGGAATTAATTTTTGTGCTTTACATATTCAACCATTAAATGTAGAACATGTAGTACAGAGCTACAAGTTTTCACAATTACCGAGTGTTAGAATTAAGTTAAATGAGTCACAGGAAATTCAGAGTTCATGATTCAATCAAGCCTTCAAAAGTAGTTCAAGTGTTATAATTATCAAATATCTTTAAATATTTTTTATATTCAACATATAAAGAACACAAAATACTATAACTTTTTTTAAAATTACAAAATATACTTTGCAATATTATAAACAATAACTAAATATATGTCTCTACAAAAAGAAATCATTCATACAATATATTTATAATTAACATAGTTTTATAGGAAATTTAACTGGCAATAAAAAAAAAATAGTGATAATAGAGATTAAATCAGCACACAAGCAGGAAATCAAAGATGCAGAAATTCACTACTAAAAATAAACTTCTGATTGCTTGTTTGTGCCTGTAAATATAACATATTTATTTGTGTATGCTGCGCCATAACATAAAACATGCATTCCTACTTTCTCATTTTGTTTAATTAATTTTTTTCAAAAATGAGATATACTTTTTTAATAAAAAAAATGTATTAGCATTCTGAATTCACACTTTTTGCTTACAAACAATGTTCTCAATACATATAATTGTCGAAGACTAACAAAGTCATCAGTAGTAGAGTTCTAATAATGAGCCAGGAGCAAAGACCTCTTACCAGGATGAAATCCACAAAAAAATAAGAAATAACACGCTAATGTATGTGGCTATTCCTGACATAATCATTTTACAAATATACATAATATTCAGATTGTAAACTGAAGGTTTTCCCTGAGTAGAACATCATGCTTTTGACAAACTTACCCAGGAGGAATACTGGAAGAATTTCATCTACATGATTTTCAGAGACTACAGTCTACATTTTGAATATTATGCACACACAATTTTTTCATTCAAGTTTTGGCTTAAAAAGGTGTGCAGCATACACATTTACATATGGCTTATTTATATCATTTGGATAGGAAAGAGGAACAGAGAGCAGATGACTTACCTTAAATCAACAGTTGGTCCAGCTAGGTTGTGAAGAAATGGTATTTCAAATGTTCAAGGACCTGGAGCCTACTGTTGACTTAGTGTGAGTCAGCTACACTCTTTCCCTTTTTCCTGTCCACATGAGTTAATTTGACAGCCACTTTTCCTTACTTGGTAATAACAATAATTGGGATGGAAATGAAAAAGGGTATGAAAATAGAGAAAGGGGGTGGCTTACCTAAAATTAAAAATAGGCATTACCACTCACGACAGAAGAAAGTTCTTCAAATTTTCAGGAGAAAGAAGTTGTTTTCTATGCGAGTAAGCACACGGATGTAACAGTCCTTCCTGACAGAGGAGGCTGAGAGCCTCTAAAAATTTGAAGAACTTCGTTCGGTGCCCTGTGGCTACACCACACTTAAATTTCAGGTAAGCCACAATCTATCTCTTTTTCCTTTCCATACCAATATCACAATTATTTTTGACAATGTCATATCCTTACTAATATTATTAATTATTTTAATTATGTGTGTACCATATAATATTTAATATGAAACTTATAATTTCCATCAAAGATAATCACATTTGAAGAAGTTCACATGCTTGTTTCTGTACGGTACAAGACTCAGTTTTTTAAAATTTAATATTATATAAATGGGCATAAAAAGAGGAAGAATATGATGAATATTGAATTAATTGTCAAAAACAGTGATAAAAATACAGAATGTGTTGGGGGACAGAGGCATAAATATTTAACAATCAGAAAATGCTTGTTTTAACAGAGCTTGGCTGACTAGTATGAAATGTTAAACCAACTACAATAATGCTGTAAATAATCACTTCAAACTCACTCAAATTGCAAGAGCTACTTGTTTTGTAACTTTAGAATGTTTGCCAGTCTCTGCAGCCTTTGGAAGTGCCAAAAAGATGTGAGAAACAATTTTCAATTACTTGAATTATGGTACATGATCTTTAAAATACCAATAACAAAGCAACTCGCCATGCACTTTCAATTTTAAGTGGCCAGATTGAAATAAAATGTATTAACTTTAAAATAATACAAAAATAAATTGTGACTCAAATATAATATAACTTAAAATGTATACTTAAAATCTAATACCATACGGTAATCAAACAAATTTCTTTATCTTCTTTATCAAAATCCACAAACCTTTAGTTTGGAAATCATATTCTTCTCACTATCATCACTAACAGATTTATTAAGCAGTAACCTTTTAGCCAAATGTTGTTTGTAGTACCTTTCAAATACATCTTTTTCTTGGAGAAATCTGAACAAAACCATTGTCTTATCTAGAACCATTTCAATTTCTTGTTCAGTCATCTGAAACATTAGTTATCTGATTAAAAAGATTCAACATTATACAAAAAATAGAATATAGAAAAGTATGTTTTGAGGTGATGTTCTTTCTTAATCACTTTAAAGCTGGATTTGATTGAAATCTTTATGAGATATAAATAATTATGAACAGAAGTAATCCTTATGAAAATTTCTTGATTTGAAACAATATTTTATTATGTACTAGCTGGGTGCCCGGCGTTGCCCGGGATTTCATTTATACTTGACCCTTGATTTGACTCCCATCTAGGTTGCTTTTGCAATATTTTTATGTAACACACCTCGACCCGTATCCCTAAATGTGCTCACCTCCCATGCCGAAGGGGTTTTACCCTGAAATATTTTCATTCCACAAATATATCAGACATTTGAACATGTTTGAAAATTTCTACCCCTGCTACTGTGGGTTAAACAAGAAGCAATTATTGAATAATGAATAAGAAAGTTAGCCAATTCAAACAAAAAAGTGATAATATAAATACCACAAAACATTTCTAGGATCCTTGTCCCTTTCGTCAGATGCAAAGAAAAGTCTAGAGTGACACAACTGCACTTGTCCAATTCCTGCTATGTAGAGCAAACAAAACAATCCCTTAATACACGTATCAAGGAACATATATCTAATATCAGACTTCCCATTGATAAACAATCTGTAGTATTCAAACATATAATCATTTCTAAACATACATTTGATTGGCAAAATGCTAATATTTTAGACATTGACACCAGGTACAATTCCAGACTCACTTCAGAGATACTTCACATTAAATCAAACATCACAGCTATTAATGTACAGACAATATTAAACTCAATAATTGTTATAATCCCTTATTATTACACTAAACCTTCTGTTTTCCCATGGTCGTTGCTTGTTATTGTTATAATAACTCTACAGCTCTCCCATTGTTGTTGCAGTTTTGTCACTTTTGAGTTTTCTCAACTGACAAGTATCCCAGAAACGTTGAGTGGTATTTATATGATCACTTTTTGTCTGAATTGGCTATCTTTCTTATTCATTATTTTCAATCAGATGCAAATTTTTTCCATTTTAAGAAGTAATTATTCCATGTAAAAATCATCTGGTTACATTGTTACAAAATTTCTACCCCCGCCCAGCCCCCCACGCCCTCACGTTATCCAGTTTATCACAATGAAACTCAGCGACATCCATAACCCCGGAAGTGACACAAAATTCAGTTGTTTTTGCGTTATTTTAATGTAATGCCACTCCACCCCCTGAGGGGAGCTCCCCTTCTAATCCCGAAAGGGGTTGAAATTAAACATGGAGAACATGTAGAGAAATTTTATTCATCTCATTGATCCAAAATAATGAATAAGAAAGATAGCCATTTCAGACAAAAAGAGTAATATAAATACCACACGTTGTTTCTGGGATCCTTGTCCCTTTTTTCAGGTGCTAAGAATAGCCTAGAGCTACTCAACTGCACTTGTCACTTGACGAAACTCAAAATATATTTATGTGACACAAAAATTGGCCGGTTAATATGTTTCAAAATTTCTACCCCTGCCCACCTCCACCGAACCCCTTCCCACCTCCATGCATTTCCCAGATTGTCATAAATAAACACATGCAAGTAGGGGTGGCAGGGCACTAATTAAAGGATGTTGAGTCCAGGGCTTTTGCCTGGTCTGTAAGACATGTTGGAATAAGAGTTCCCACAGATGAAGTTTAGCCTTTGATGTATCGGGGGGTTGAGCTGGATGGTAAGTGTGCAGCATTGGTCAAAATTGTTTGTAATGTGGCTTTCAGCATGAGCAGCTACTGGGAATTGAATTTTGGAAAGTTTGACAGTGCTGTGGTGGTTGGCTATTCATTGAGGGAGGGTTCTTTTTGTTTGTCCTATATGAAATGCAGGGCAGTCTACAGTTAATTTGGTAGATTATGTGGGAGGAGAGGCGGGTGATGTTTTCTTTGATTATGTATGTTTTTGTGTGGTTCTGGAATATTGTGGTGGGCTGAAAGATAGGGCACCTAAATCCTGAAGGGCTTGGCCCTGCACCTAGAGAAGGATCGAAGATAATATTTGCCTACGAAACCACATACTCCCTCGAGTCCAACTCCAAAGTGCATCGGGCTGGGACATGGAATACCAAAACCCACCTGGGCTACAGGGTGGAGTTGCACTTGCCTGAAGGCCATTGAAACATTCTAGTTTCCCAGAATGGCTCTCAAGTTAGGGCTATCTCCCTCACATAACAATAGGCTATTGCAACCAGAAGAATTATGGCCAGGTGTTTTTGTCATTGGATAAATAAGAGGTGGAGACGAGTCCCCACCACTCGACAACTTATCCTGCCCGAGTTCAATTTGTGCTGGGGTCCACACCCCAAAAGACTGGATGACCACCTTGAGTCAATCTCAACCTTCTAACAAGACAAGATGGAAGCTACTCATAAAGATCCCTAAGAACCACATGCCCTGCCTTTCTCACCTTCCCATGTGCCACAACCACAGGAAGGACTCTCTACCAGAGTTCTATTTTCAGCAGAATTCCTCCCACTACTGAGAATAGTCACGGTTCAAAGGTGCTTTCACAACCTCTCCCACACATTAAATCTGAAAGTAATGAGACCGTTACTTACGTACATGGGATAGGAAGCAATGCTCCCCAGGGGGACTATGACAAGGAGATGGGGGTAACCTACGCTCCTCTATAAATATAGGCCAGATAACAACAGACAAACACTATTGCTAGAAGATGATGGCAGTGAACATCACAAATACAATTGTTTACTCTGTTAGAAGCTTGGGAAGACTTTATTCACAAAAAATGTAGTCCACCCCTAGCCATTATCTATTTTCCTTGATAAAAACTCAGCTCCATTCTCTGCTTGGTCTATACTGGACTGCAATCCAACCTAGATCTTAAAAACATTCTTCCCACAATACTCCCCACCTGCCCTTTGAGTCTCTGTAATATCCTTGTCCAACCTTGCAGACCCACCCACTTAAGCCAGGTTTCCAACCTTGTGGTAGGAACAGGTGTCATGCCTGCCCCATCCTCCAGCCAACTACAATCCTCCACAAATAGCCACCTACAAAATCAAAGAAAATATTACATGCCTCTCCTCCCACATCATCTACCAAATTAATTGTAGACACTGCACTGCATTTTATATAGGCCAAATGAAAAAACCTCTTCCTGAATGAATAGCCAACCACCACAGCTCAGTCAAACTTTTCTAAATTCAATTCCCTGTAGGAGCTCACACCAAAAGTCACTACTCCAACAATATAGACCATTGCATCACACTGACTACCCTAAAAGCCTTACCCCCCCAACTCACAGTCTGCTGAACCCCATCAGGCAACTCTCTTTCCAGCATATGTTACAGTCTACATAAAGTTCTATACACAATTCTATTATTTTTACAATATAGCTTTAGCGATCATATTAAGCTACTACGGACATCGCATTCTTTTCTTAGGAGTTTGTCATCTGTCACCAATAGGTAGTGCACATCAGCAGCAATTTCATACACCATGCATTTTTCCTTTTGGAATTGTGTCTAGCATTTTGCCAAAAAAGTGCATATTGTGGGAATCTCTGCTGCCAAATCACATCAAATGTTGTGGATGTCTATGGCGACAGTGCTTTATCAGAAACAAATCGCAGAGATTTGTTTCGATGATTCAATGACAGCAATTTGACCCGAGTAACAGGAAGCTTGAAAATAAATTGAATGATAGACAGATGTAGTGATACTAAATCACATGAAATCTTGCTTTCCAGACAAAAAATAAAGTATTTCCTGCATTGGAAAGTGATTGGCGACAAAAGTGGATATATTTCGAGAATCCTAAATGCAAGAATTCGTGGGTTAATCCCAGTTAACCATCAGCATCATCTGCAAGACCAAATCACTTCAGACAGATTATGATGCTGTGCATTTGGTGGGATCAGCATGGTTTACTATTAAATGTTGAAAACTGGTGAAACTGTCAATGCTCATAGCTACCACCAAGAACTAATCATATTGCATGGTGCTCTGTGTGAAGAAAAGGCCAGATTATCAGCAAAGACATGACAAGCTGATTTTCCTCCACAACAATGCACCACCGCACACGTCAACAATGGTCCAAAAACTACTACCACCTGTATTCGTCTATGGGCCATGTGAACGCTGAGCAGCACTTAGATTCTTACAAAGTTGTTGGGAAATGGCTTGATGAATGGTTTGCCTCAGAAACGAAGGAATCATTTTGACAAGAGAAAATTACTTCTATTAAAAAAAAAGTGTTCTCCTGACTAAAAAACAGTGAATTTAAACTAAAAATATATATATAGCATTTGAGGAAGGTAGCAAAATAAAAGAAGAGAAAGAAGCAAAATATCATCTAAATGTAATTATTAGTATTTCAACAAAAGTAAAAATCTTTTAAGATTAGTTCCATTTGCTAATAAAATATAAGATACTGAATCACTTACCCCCTTGACACCTTTCTTAAGTTTGTCATCTATAAAGAGTGACAAATATTCTGGTGATTTCGGATTTAAATTCAAGAAGTGTTCAAAATCAGATGCAATCATCTGCTTGAAAATTTTGTCATTATTGAAAGAGTTGTGTAGAAAATGGTCAAACCTGTCCTTCAAATCTAGGAGATTCTAAAATTGAAGAAAATTCAATTACTTATTTCAGTTTAAGAATTTCATAATGAAACTACTAGTTATTTATAAATAAAATATACATCTATTTGCCATTACAGCATATTCATAATAGTGATATTTTTCAAGATTTAGAAATGTCATATTTATTTAAAACTGATTTATAAGTTACAAAATACTAAACAATTCACAAATGTTTACATTTTTTCAAGATGAGGGAATCAACAGTAAATTTATTTGTAAACCACAAATACTCCTTAAAATCATTTACATAATCATACCTATTGACAACGAGAAAATGCAATTGTGCATAGCACTGGTCTACAAATTTTATATTTTACGAAATGAAAGTAGCTTTATAGATTTTGATGCACTGAACACAAATAACAAGGTTAAAATTGCCTCCTAGCTGAGAGGTTACAAGTAAATATGGTGTTTACATTTCACAGTCACACTTATGGGACATAAGTGTTCCTCTGCTGTATATGAGTGAGTTGGACGCTTCCAGTACGTCATCATCTAGCGAACCACACAAAATCACATAGTGTGAACTCATTAGGGATTTAGATCTTGTAAAGCTGAGGTTTGGCCTTGCGACTGCAGCAAGGAATCTCCTCGCTGACAGTACGTGTGTCTGTGTTTCAGGAGCTTCTGGAAAAACTTCAGTATCATTTCAGTGCTGAAGGCGAAATTACATTCTGCTGTGACATTGACGGTTTGTTGGAAGACCTGAACATTACATACAAACCAGGGCCAAAAAATATTGCCCAGAACCTCTGCTGAATCTGAACAAAATTGTTCTCCCACCATTGCATAATGGAACTCATGATAGCATTTGTTAAGGCTGTGTACATGATGAAGCAGCATTCCAGTATTTGTGTAAGACTCCTCACAGAGAAGATCACGAAGGAGATATTCATTGATCCACAGATACACCAGCTGTTGGAGGGTACACACCTTGAGTTCATTCTAACACCTGACCAACTGCATGTGTGGCATTGTTTTCATAAAGTGACAACATTTTTTCTTGGTAAACAGGAGAGCCAAAAATTGCATGGGGTTTGTGGACAAACTCATTCATCCTTATAAGGTTGCAACATTAGCCTGACGATTTACTTCTTTTACTCCCGCCTCAATATGTTCCCAGGTGACTGGTGCATCCAGTAATGAGCGTGGCAAGCAGTTCCACCTGGATATTTCTCTCATAGAACAGTGGTACACAAGACAGTGAACTACTGCTAAGTTGGCTAATTTATTTCTGGATGCAACAGAGAGATACTCCAGACACGTCACAAGAGGAAGGCAAAGAAAGGTGTGAATAAACTAAGTTCAATTAATGTATATTGATAACTAGCAACTATACATGAAACATAAAGTCAAAATTTACTTGTAATTCTGAACTATGAGACAATTTTAATCATGATATTCGTGTACAGTGCATCAAAATCTATATAGAACATCTACTTTGGTTTCGGCAAAAAAACCTACTTGGACCAGTGTAATATGTATAATAATTCAATTTAATTTACTTTGGCCAGAGACAGTAAAAATTGATTTTAATTCATATTCTATATTTTCAAACTCTCCCTCACAATATGTATGTGAGATATTTACTTGAGTGAATGCTCATAAAATGAAGATTATAATGTAGTCCAAACATCAAACCAATAAATAACAAAGAACCTGAACAATTTAATTAGTTGTTGGAAACTACAGCACATGTAAATCAAAGCTAAACCTCAATTTTCCTAATAAAATTTGTCAATTATTTTTTGGGTACAGTTCTACACACAATAAAACAAATAAAGAAGAAAAAATTGCACCTGAACGAAGTTTATGGCATTAGTTCCTCCTTCTTCTTCTTGAACAAGAGCTTTACCCTGTTCTCTTAAGTAATGACTTACACAATCAGCTACAGTTTTCAAACCATCTGTAACCCGACTGAACAATTTGTACATACAAGCTAGGTCCTCTGTTTTTTGATGCTTCAACATGTGTACAACTCCTGAATTTTCCATCTGTTGCAATAAAAGTTAGTAGTAAATAAACATTATATTTCTTAAAGAAACCTAATAGTGAAGAGAAAGTTAGTTTAATAAAATTTCTATAAAAACTGCTGTAATAATAAAGTTTATTCATCAAATTATATAAAAGAGCAAATTACAATAGCTAATATTCAATAAGTTTATGATTTAAAGCTCTGCTTGGAAAATATACATAGAAGATTCAAAAACAGAAATTATAAATGTGACAAATACAATAAAAATAGTGTATTAATAATAAGAAAAATAGCCAAATACAGACAAAAGAAGTGATTATATAAATACCACACAACGTTTCTGGAAGTCTTGTTCCTGTCATCGGGTGCTAAGAAAAGTAAACAACGTACGAGCCTAGAGCAACAACTACACAATTCAATTTGTCAACTGAATTGTGCAGTTGTGTCACTATATGCTCTTGATTTATTTTAGTTTACTTAGCACCTGAAGAAAGGAACAAGGTTTCCAGAAACGTTGTGTGGTAATTATATAATCACTTCTTTTGCATGTATTTTGCTATTTTTCTTATTATTAATTTTCAAGAGACAAACTTTTCATTTTAAAAATAGTATTTACTACTTTTAAATGATAATGTGTAAAGGAAAATGATGAATACTTTCTTCTACTTTCTATTTCAAATAAAATAAATATGTAAGGAGAAATTATAACCTCAACAATTGTTTTCATGTGTTTCTTAATTAGTTCCTCTTCTACAACTTCAACAATCCTGGATTCAGTTGATTCATCCAAATAATGTTTGGCTCTTTCAGCTTCTTCATTTATGCGTGCCTCTACTTTTTTTATGTACACAGATGCACTATTTTCTGCCAAAAATTTTTGACTTTCCATCTAAAGTAAAAGGAAATAAATTTATTTCAATAAATTTACTAATCTTCATTTAAAGAGAATAATTGAGAATTTTGAAACATTTAATTAACAATATTAGAAGGAGAATCAATTTTGAAGCAAAAAATAAAAATTCAATTCTGATACCCTGTAAAATTCTGCCGACTGTTGAAGGAAAGGCCTTTCAAAATCTTCCTCATACACAGACCTACTGTCTATACCCAGGACCATCAGCATTTGGCATGCATTTTTTATTGCAATTCGGTCAACAACTTCACCTTTTCTTTCTCTCATTACCATGTCCAACAAGGTTTCTCTCAAGTGGTCTCTAATACAACCATATCGAACAACCTGAAATCAATTTTTTAAAATGTTTTAATCACTATACAAGAATTACAGAAACAAGGGAAAATACAATATTAAAAGAAAATACATCAAGGACCTCTTAAATGACTTATGAAAAGTGGAAATAATTCGAAAAGAAATATTACAATTTATTAATAATGATCTTTGGAAATTTCAGAATACATTCATAGATTTACAACAAAGAACATCTGGAGGGTAAATCAAATTTCACATCCTCTATTTGTTCTTATATATGAGTGTGTTTAATTTTGAAATTGCTTCTAAATGCCACAGAATATTCCCTGGAAGTTACTTATCCAGTTAAACACAAAACTGTTTTACTTGGTGTACTGTACATTGAATGGAAAATGAAAAAGGAGTACTATGAATATGTTTGAGAGATATTAATTATAGACAATATAAACTTGCAATCTAATGTAATAAAATTCTACTATAAAAATAACAATAGAATAATATTAAAAAGATACAAAAATTTAATATATTATATATTTATGTGAAAATAGGAAATAAAACAGTTACTATCCAAAGTTCGGCACTATAAAGCACTCAATTCCTCTCAAAATACTGAAAGTAAAAACTACATAAATTTACTGTTTGCAGTAACATACCTGGTCTCTAAATATTATCAGTCCTAGGTTGTAAACATTATCTACATCATTTTGTTGTACATAAACTCTGTCCATGTACATTAAAATATCTCTAATCATGACCATTGAAGTTTGATGGTCATTCCACGCTTGATTCAGTGTTTGTAAAAAGTTATTGTGCAATGCTTTTAGCACATCTTCTCTAACCTATATTGAAAATATAATAAACAATACATAGCATAAATAATTGAAATGCTAATATTTTAAACTAGAAAGTAATTGATAAATTATTTACCTTGGATTCTAAATGTTGAGTAACGACTTCCTTGAGACCAGTGTAAAGTCTTTCACCATGCTTATGTAGTACCATGGTATAAGCATTTCTGTATAATTCTTCAAAACTAAGCCCAGAGTTATTCTTTTTCTGTATTTCTTGAATAGCATTCTTTAATAACACCCATATACTTTCTACATATTTCTCATCCATTGTCATCTGGAAAAAAAACAAAATAATTAAATGAATAATTCATTATCTCAAGAAACTAAACTAAATGAAATTGGAATGAAATGTTTTGTAATTCATTGTTACAATAATTATGTTAGATTTAAAATGTCTGTAAACTTTTAATTTGATACACAGTGGTAGCTGTCTGATGCTGACAGGAGGAAAAAGTATCAAAATGAAACGTTTCAAAATTAACTAAATTAGAATCCAAGTTTATTATGAAAATTCAATCCACTAATGACAAAATATTACTTCAGAAAATTTATAAAAAAATTATGGAAGCTGCTAAATAAAAGTTGCACAATGCCGTCGTAACAATAGGTTTGAAAAACAAAAGTTTCAGGTACTGCTATCGAAATAGCTCATATTCATTTTATTGAGTCTGTTTAACGAGTTGATGACCCCAGAAGCTGTCCGCTGTAACAATTCTAAGCCATCGCAATTTGACGAACTGCGACTGCATCTCGTTGACGCACAAATTAAAGTTGAAAGAAATGGGTTCTGAAACGATATGAATGAATTATCTGTACACTCAGGATTAAGATTCTCTAATACTTTATCAGTAGTTTTATGTAATGGAAATATTTTCTACAATGGGCGAAGTAAAATTTATCAGATTGCCAATACTGAAATACAAGTAGACTGCAATAAAAAAAACTTGAAGAACTGAGAAATTCATAGTTAATATACTCGCTGAATGAGTAACGAATACACTTGAAAAGTTACATTTAAGACATGTTCAATTTTGTAAAGCAATTGTATATAAACAATGCAATTGCATAAACGGATCAAATTACTTTTTAATCTAATAAGGCATTCATAGTTAATATACTCGCTGAGTGAGTAACGAATACACTTGAAAAGTTACATTTAAGACATGTTCAATTTTGTAAAGCAATTGTATATAAACAATGCAATTGCATAAACGGATCAAATTACTTTTTAATCTAATAAGGCAATTAAGAAACGACACCTTTTAATACGAAAATAATTTTTAAAAAACACGGCAAAATTATTTGAACATACATTTCAAATTGAATTGTATATGTTCGCGCATGCAGAGGCTTTATTATTTACTATAAAACTTATTACCAAATAAGGAAGGCATTTGAACTCACCATTGAACAATTCGGTAAAACTGTGAAAACTTTGTTCCAGCATGTTACCGACCGTTCCTGCCCTGTCATTCTTAGCTTGAGAAATGGGAAAATAAACGTTTCATTTACTTTTTTACTATTGACGTTTATTTATTATTTAAACACGAAGTGGTAAGATTTTTAAATTCAAAATACAGGTTATGTCAGTCACTATTAATTTGGAATCATAGATGCAATACCTCGCGCGTGGCAAATGTTTTCATGACATCTCTTGTCGCGGGGGATCGCGGATATTGTGTAGATATTTACATACATAACAAAAAACTGATATTCAGCAGATTTATTCACTTTATATGGTGTATTTTGTAATATGAAACTCGGAAGAATAATAAGATAAAATAGCCAAATGACAGACAAAATGAAGTGGTGATATAAATAGTGTGGTATTTATATCAACAATTCCTTTTTGTTTGTCAATTGGCGTTTTTATCTAATTATTATTTTTCCAAACAGACGTCTTATATTTTAATTTCCGAATATTAAAGAAATTGAGCACTGGAGCCAAAGAATTAGCTTAAAACTTTAGTTTGGTACATGTTGTTGCGTCCATGGCATAGACCAGCGTCATTCGACAAATTGCATCTGAAAGCAGCTAAATTGTTTGTCAGGGGTCCAGGGCATGGACATGAAAAAGAGAATGCATTGGGGTGGTTACCATTAGATAGAAGAATAACATTTTAATTCACTGTGCGATCTTTAAATCTTATACAGATTACAAATCACAGAAAAAAATTACGGGACAAGCTAGAAAAGCCGACATACTTAGGCAGAGGGGGCTATAAATTTAAAATTAAAAGCCAGACCTCAGAAAACTAACTAGGGTAAATTCTCATTACTAATAGAACTATCGAGGACTGGAATAAGTTGCCAGCAGGGCTGTTCATGAACAGTCCGCTTTCGATAAGCAGTTTTAACATATAATCAAGTGAAATGAGGCAAGTATTGAAGAAGGAAAGTGTTTAAAATTTGCATTTTGTAAATAGGGAATTGATTATTTTCTTTATATAATTTTTTTTGTGCTTATGTTTATAGCAATTTTATGTAACTATCACTGGGTTAATGCCAATTTGTCGGTTTATGCCTACAAAATTAGATTCTGTACTACAGAAGCAGTTTTTCTAAGGTTCGATTGAACTGGGTAGGTCTACTCCTGTACGTGCAGAATCTGCTGATTACGAATGCTCCGTTCTAAAGACAGACAGTTTTCTGTTCAAGAAGTTATTAACTTGTTTCCTTTGCCATGCTTTACTTTTTATTTCGCGGCAAATTATTTACGCAGTTTACAAACAAATTTCCTTTATTCTTTCGTCTTAAGTCTGCAATGAAACCTTCCACTTCTACTCTCAATTGGCAAACCTCAACAATCATAATCTTGCAAATTCCTTTGTCCTATGAAATTAATAAGAAAAGTTTATTATAATATAATTCACAGGGACATTCCGCATATTTTCTTAAACAACTGACATTGAGGTTCCTACGCAATTATATTTAACATGCAGTACATCATTAGTAAACATTTCAACGGCAACAAAGCAGTATTTAAACGCACTTTTCGACGTTGGTTTTTTAAGAAAATATCTTATTATATGAAAAAATGTGATTAATCTTAAGTTCAGCTCGAAATCTTAGTGAAATTGAATATTTTTATTTTGCTTCATTAATAAATTGTCTTATTTTTAAACTCATCTAAGAATCTGGAACAATTGGGTGTACAGTTCATGGTAGACAAAATATTGAACGAAACAAGTTTTTCTATTTTATTATGTCGATTCATGCCCTTCAAACGGGAATGAAAGCAATATGCACGATTAGTAACGTTATGGTTAGATTTTAGCACAATATTCGATTACAACGTATGCCATTGAGTCAATCCACAAGTGGTCCAGCTCTGGTTGCCACACCATCTCAGAAAAAGTTAATGTTTTCGTACTTCCAAACTAATTTTCAATTTTTTTGTTTCCGGTACAAAAATGGCAACCATTTTTGTTGTAGACCCCACGCTGTTTTTTCGCGTTTGCAGGTATCTACGAATTTCGAAATTATCTAGCAACGGGTTGTCCTATCCTTTTAAAATAAGCTTCATTGTGTTCAGCACATTCTGGCCTATAACTCAAACCTCTATTTACTTATATAATAATATTTTTCATGTACATTAACAACTTTATTTGATTTGAGAAGTTTTGTTTCTTCTTAGCTGTACGAGGGTGGTCTGAAAAGTTTCCGACAATTATTTTGCAGTGAAAAACGCCTAGTATTTTTTGGACGGGTTACACAGATGGGAGCATCGCTGGGAGAAGTTTGTAGAGTTACAAGGAGATTATGTTGAAAATTCAAAAAAATTAAATAAAAAAAATTAAAAAAAAATATCTTTTATCATTGTTGGGTCGGAAACTTTTCAGACCACCGTCGTATCTGTAAGATTCTCTTCTCGCCTAATCTTAATAAAACAAGATTTTGTTTACCTACCAATACTTACTCTTAACATTCAAAGTAAATGGGGAAGACTGAATTATAAGTTTTAATAATAAAAATGTATAACACAAGAATTAATGGCCCTTACAACAGACAAAAAACAAATGAATTTTGAAAAATATTTTTTATCAGCCATTAAAACGAGACTTTTAAGACTAACCATTAATTTACTTCTAAAAATCTTAAACTATATTCTTAACGACCAGTCTATCCAATGCTGTCTTATAGATTTTTTCTGGTCTGTGTACACTCCACACTGTGATCTGCTATCATACACTGCACTTTACACAAGATCAGCTGGTTTTCTTCCTTTAAATCTTCTTGGATGGTGTTGATTTTCCAGAAGTTGTCGGACCACTGGGTTGATGTGGAGGTGAAGCCTAGATTCATGTTTCCCAGCATACCTTTTTATTTCTTCTTTTACAGTTGGAATTCAGAAATCTCTATGGATATCTATATTTCAGATATACCAGGGGGCATTCACGATACTTTATTCTGAAAAGTTTGGATGCGCCTAATGTTTGTGTCACAGTCACAGCCGCAAAGCTGGATACCGTAGACCTCCATTCATTGTAATATTTTATTTAAATCAGTAGTTTGTTGGAAATTGAAAGTTTGGAGTTTGTTCCAATTAGCCAATAGTATATTGTCCATATTTTATGC
Organism: Zhengitettix transpicula; assembly: GCA_037074705.1. Lineage (NCBI taxonomy): Eukaryota > Metazoa > Arthropoda > Insecta > Orthoptera > Tetrigidae > Zhengitettix > Zhengitettix transpicula. The sequence continues at coordinate 123,724,761 of CM073592.1, read as the reverse complement.
TTAATTCAGAGTTTTTTCTTAACGTGCTCTTTCCACCTAAGTTTGGTATCTAGTCATGCCTAGGTACTTAGCATTGTTCTCAAAGGGCACAATAGTTCTATTTATATTTAGTGACAGTGGTTCTTTTTACTGTTTATTTGTGAATATGATATGGGTAGATTTCTGCTCATTTAGCTTTATCCTTCATTGTTTAGTCCAATCAGCTATTGCATTGCTGGCTTCTTGTAGCCTTCTAGTGAACAGGTTTTGGTCTTTCTCTACTGCAAGTAATGCAGTGTCATCTGCATATATTAATATCTCTACATATTGCTTTGGCAGCATTTTGTTTAGTTTATGTAACAAGCCATACTTCGTCGAAGGCTTGCTAAGAAGACTGCTGAACATACTTGCGTGACCAAAATAATTTAAATATAGCCTCAAACCATAGTTAAGTTTAATTAAGGAATATAAATGGAAAAATGTCGAACGGACCGGGAATCGAACCCAGGACCTTCAGTTTCCCGGGAGGCTGCTCATACCAATAAGGTCAGAAGTCGACAAGGACTTAGGTGGTACGAGCAGCCGCCCCGGTAAGCGGAAAGTCCTGGGTTCGATTCCCGGTCCGGTCGACTTTTTCTGTCCGTATTCCTTCCTTAATATGTAGACGTTTCGGTCAACTATTGCGATCTTTGTCAATACTATTGTTAGACAATAGTCTTTTTTGTCTCTTCTTGGGATGTTAATTCTTGTTTTATAGTCTTACAGACCTTAATTTTGTTTCAATAATGTATGACATTGCTTTAACCTTGTTAAAGATATGCTAAAATCTTTTGATTCAAAGCAATGTTAAGACAAGAGTACTAGGCCTATATTATTTACATAGAATCCTACAAAGTTTGGCCCAAAACAACCAATTAAAAAACGATTGACTGTAGAAAACAATGCCGATTAATTTAATATTAGAAATTCGATGCCGATATTGAAATGAAAGTGTTAATTTTGGAGAAAAATAATGCATTCATGAAACATTAAAAGTAGAATAGCTTTTAAAATTCTGGGAGAACTAGATTTACACTAAATTTATAACTAAGGTAAAAATTCCTTTAATACTCAATTGTTGAATAACTAATTTTTCAAGGTTTTATAACTTTTGGAGGAATAAATTATGATTACGATCATTTAATGTTGTGTTTCATTTGACGAGATCACAATACGAAGTTATACTCAACGATGTGTGTTGAACCAATTGTAAAACCCCGCCAGCTACAACGCGAGTGTTCCGCGCAATATCTCCATAACCTGATGTCAGCTGATCCCTCAAAGTCTGTCAAAAATCCCCAATCGCGTATAATGCCGGGTTTTAAGTTTTCACGGTCATTTTTAACATTTGGTGGGTGGACTTCCTTGAGAAGTCGTATCTGAATTACGAGCCGAGCCTTTTTCCTTCCAGCCAAGTTAAGTATCCAGCCACGTACCAAACTAATTTTAGCAACGATTTACAAAGGTTAACATTATACTATATCACGAAGCTCATATAATAAAGCATGCTATAACTTATTTTGATTCATTTGTTACAAACGAAACGTACAGAAACATGTTAGCGAAAAAAGAAACATGTCGTTAGAATTACAGTAGTATCTTTCTTTTAACGATAACCTGATCATAACAAGAAAATATTACTTTTCAATTGAAATAATACCCACTGATAACGATAATATCTCTGGAGCATCGGAAACTTCAGGACTTTTTATTTATTGAATTGCCAAACTTTCCAAAAACTAAGGAAGACCCTTGCCGGCTACAGCCAGAAGGAAGGATGAACAATAAATCAACTCTTCAAGTACTTGTATACAATGACCGATTAATTGCACGCAATTCCAAACAGTACCTTTTTAAGTCTAAATTAACATTTAAAATTATTTGTAAGGTCGGAAAACATTGGAGGAATTTTCACTTTTTCCTCTGAAACTGCAAAAATTGCTTCAGTTAAAATTCTATGGACACGGTGTCAAGATTCCATCACTGAAAAATTGGAATCGACCGCGGCGTTAAAACTGTTGACGTGTGCAAAAGTTAGGATCGTCATTTTCAACAGTCTCAATGTTACTGAGAATATGCGATTCAACATTTTCCACTTCAAAAACAATGTGTGTAAAGTAAATTAGAAGTTTTAATTTGATTAATTTAAACCATATATTAATTAAGTGGATTAAAGTTCAACGTAGCCTAATTACTCATGGTCCTATCTTGGAAGTGCAAGAAGAACTATTTATCAGGATTTTTTTTTATTTTTCATTTATATCAGTTATGCAATGTAAATTATATTAATTATAATAATAAAACTTTATTGTCCTTTTTTTGCAATTTCTGAAATAACGAACTTTGATTATTATGAGCAAAATCGGACGGTTTCGTCGCCTTTGTTATAACAGTTTGTATCTGATTCAGCACACAAGACATTTTCTAATTAATATTAGAAATATTCAAAAAAATTTGTTTTCTGACAAGACTGTCAACAGTTTTCAAAGTGTTCACAACCAATCAGATGAAATAAAATTTTGAAGATACCACAAAATACATCTGGCATTTCTAAAGATTGGAGTGTTCAAAAGATCTCTCTGTTAATTAGAACAGCAGAGTAAATGTAAAAGTCTGGGAACCAGATGATATGATTCTCGTGGACTTCTATTAGAGTGATGATGTCGGCAAGACAGTTGCATCGAAATGGATCTTACAGAGCAAAGTGATAATACTAATGACACTTAAAAGTAATTTTTCAGAAATGCTTGCTCACTGCAAAGTCACACTTTACAGAATGGTAGGATATCTAAAATTTGCTTCTAAGCATACAAATTGTTCTTGTGGAAAGCAAGTTTACCCACACAGTATGAATTTGTGAAAGAATGTAAAAATGTTGACTTACGTGTACAAATTAAGTAAATTAATGTGAGAATAGTGAATCCATCTCAATACTTGCTAACAATAGTTTAGCAATGTGTTTTATTTCTTCAGAACCTTGTTAAATCACAAAGAACTATATGAAGTTCTTAAGTGGAACATATGCTAAAAGAAATTAACATTTAACAATGTGTAACATAACAGATATGAAACTTGTACAATTTATTTGGGTATTCCACTGCCTATACTTGGAGAACAATAAGGTAGAGAGATTAAGTGAAAGTGCAATTGTGACTAAAGATGAGGAAAGGAATACGAAAGTTCCAATTTTTTGAACACTACAAATCTCTGAATAAAATAGATAACCAATTCAGACAAAAAAGTGATAATATAAATGCCACACAACGTTTCTGGCATCCTTCTCCCTTTCGTCAGGTGCTAAGAAGAGCCTAGAGTGAAACAACTGCAATTGTCAGTTGTCAAAAGCTTTTGAGTATTGTCAACTGACAAGTGCAGTTGTGTCTCACTAGGTTCTTCTTCGCACCTGATGAAAGGAACAAGTATCCCAGAAACGTATCACTTTTTTGTCTGAATTGGCTATCTATCTTATTCATTATTTTCAATGAGACATAAATTTTTCAATTTAACTACAAATCTCTGTTCATCTTTAGGAAAACAAGGGTTAAGAATCATAACCCTGCACTGCACAGTAGCTGAAAACTCCTTAATGACACAAAAGAGATATACACTATTAAAAGAAAATTGTGATGATGTTTAATTAAAAATATCACTGAAAAGTCAATTTCCAAGTTAACTATACAAATCTTTAATTGCAGCTCAGTAATCATCTGTTTTATTGAGTGAAAAGTGAAGTCAATGTATCTTGTACTGAAAAATGAGGCTTAGAGTTTCCATCAATACATTTCCAACCACTATTTGTTGTTTTGTTATTTACCATATTGTGACAAAAGAATTTGTCACAATTCCAAATTTTGTGATTATTTGGAATGTTAGCAATGCAATAAAGCTACTGGTCATAAATACTAAATAAATTGTTAAACCGTCTAATACAAAAATATAAAATTAGTGTCTCTCAAAGCTAATTTTGGTGTTATTAGCGATGACCATTTCACCCAATATTTTAAGTGATTGAATTGTTGAACCTGTCAATAGTTAAGCAGGCAAACAAACTTATTGTACTTCTAGTGAACAATTCAAAACTGCACAGCAACTATTTTAACAAAAGACTATATCACAAACATTAACATTGATGTGCCTGAAGACAAATTTTGGATAATGTATAGTTACTATGAGTACAACATGAAGATTCAAAAAAAATTTAATGTAAAATCACAACTAAAATTTATATATTTGAAAGAATCATTTTTAATGACTGATAAGTTCCTTTAGCTTCAAAACAGGGAAAAATATAACTAGTTCTTTCTTGTTTGCAAACATTCTGATTGAACGCAGTTCTTTCCTGAAGTCTCCTATTTTACAATTGCAAATTACTTAGCATCCATTTTACCAAATTGGTTAAGATTTGAGTCAGATAGTTAGGTTCTATTGTGATTTTATTTGAAACATCCCTGCAGTTTTCCGCCAATATATTTACAATTAGCTTTTTAAAAAATAATGTGGCAATAACAACATTGACCAAAGAGTCAAATGGCAAGATGTCTATATATTACATCAAGATAATACAACCATTGCATTTTAGCAGATTATTGGTATTTTGTAAATTATTTATCAAATTATGGCAAAATAGACCTTTTCCATTCAGTAACGCCATATGCATGATAGATAAAAAATGTATTCAACAGGTTGAAGATTTAATGTATTTGTAGGACGCCCAAAGTTGTCTAAATATCTTTCCACGGTTGTTTGATGAGTAGATACTAACTTTACCACACAATTACTTGTAATAATAATTTCTCCATCAAGTGCATCCTGTTTTGTGTATTGCAAAATGTTAAAATTTATGTACGACTTGGAATTTTATTATCAACTTTGAATGTAATTATTTTTTATGCCCTTGTGCTAATTCTTAGACATAATTTTGAAATGTGCATTTACATCAGCTAAAATTCAACAAAATAATAAAAAAATATAATTTACTTTCTATATTACATTAAGTTGACGTTTGTTAAATTAATTTTATATTATTTTCCTGAATTGCATATTCCTTTATATTAATTGTTTAAGTTTTAAAAATTTGCTATATTTCCTTTGTTCCTAATTTATTTTAATGTTAACTGCTGAAATGAGATATAGTCCATTTGACCCCTTATTGTATTTTCTGGACAGATGATTTTTTTTCAATACTTAAATAGCATATTTAAATCGAGTAAAATATTTCCCCAATGTTCAGAATTCAACTAATATGTATAAACTTTAATTTTAAATTTATTATGTAAATTTATGTGAAGTTAAAATCAAAGTAAAAGTACACAAAATGTGAAGTTGAAAACCGCAAATAAAAATTATGTTTGGAATGTGTACCAGTATAAAATTTATATAGAATATACAAAATACTTTGTCAAGTAAAGTAGAAAATGTTATAGTAGTTTAATAGATAATGTGTCCAGATAGTTAAAGCAGTATGTTTACATGTACTCAACTGCAACTTTTAACTTAAAATGATGACTGGAAAGTACTAGATAGGACATTTATAACTCCAGTATCCCTTTATCGTACTTATTTGAAAAACTTCAGCAGGAGAAATTTTAAAAGTATGGTTTAAAGCTAAATTTGTTTTTAAAAAAATTATTTAAAGTGTTACTTTTTTGTTCAAACCATTATTTTACAGGAAAGACAAGTTGTCGTCAATAAATATCACAATGACCGAGTTAAGAGATTTGTAGATTAAACAAAAATTTGAATTATAAATAATCAGTTACTGAATCCAGAACAAAACATTGTTGTCCACAATATCTAATGCTACAGTTTAATATTCAGAAAGAGACTTCACAATATAAAGCAGATAGAGTTCACAAAATTTTGAACACCAAAGTCTGTAGACAAACTGAGTATAAGTTATGACTTGAGTCTATTGGGATACTAGACCCCAATAGATCATAGTCGATGCATAAATTGAATATTTATTATAAGCTGAACCTGAATTTGATGACATTTCAGTCATAAAAAATATACTAAATATACAATCAAAATTGGAATTTTCTCTTATAACAGATGGGATTGGGTAAATAACCACCAGTTTGACAAAGTATATAAATAAACCTAAACGTGTTTAACATTATAAAATAAAAATAAGTTTAACCAGTATATGAGAGCTAACGGATTGGAAGAAATTGGCAGCACTGAATGTAATCAGAATGTGCCACTTGAAAGGTTAAGTAAACCACATAATTAAGGACACTATTACGTACAAAGTATTATGAATAAGAAAAATATACATTACCGGAAAGGCTCGTATCCGCATCTTCGCTTCTTTTTTCGGAATTGCACCTTTCATCATTTTTAATGTTGCTGTTTAATTCTTTGATAGAAGAAAACACTGTCACGAAGACCGACGGATTTTTAGTAATCACAAACTTCTAGAAAACGGCAACATTGTACGGATGAATAATTTCATAACTGCTAATCGTATAACATGCCTGATTTTGGTAGTAATAAACCAGTTTTGTGAAATGTGAACTAAAGTCAAGTGCAATGCCAATTCACACAGACTGTTGAACTATATACAATATCGCCGATAGATGTCGTAGATCGAAAAAAAATAGTTCGGTCATTCAATCCATTTCAGCAATAGATTTTGCAGAAATCATAGAATCATAATAACAGACGTGATTGTTAAAGTTGATAAACTGTAAAATATTGAATGTCTTTAGAGATGTGTTCATAGAAGGCGATGTGCGGAGTAATACAGTAACAAAACACTACACATCAGAGAATGTAAGATAATTAAAATGGAAGAATTTGGATATCTTCACAACGTCGAAATATATTTATCTTCGTATTTTACCGTTTGTATTCATACATTTTACATTATTCGATTTTTTGTTTCAGTTCTGTACTACATTTGGACATAATCTCGTTTAGAAAGAAGTAACCAGCTAATACCGCGAATCGATGTATTTAATAAGAGTCGTGGATGATAATTTTCTCTCCACTTATTCTGGAAAAGTTTTTAAGATATTGTTTAATTGTCATCCAACATAAATGTTTTTTCTACTTTCCTTCTTATGAAGAAAGTTTCCGTGTTTATTGGGTTATGAAGGTACAGTGACCAGTATATTTCAATTTATTGCATTGGCCAATTGGAATTATTGTATTTATTTGGGAGTATGTGAAGAGTGAAGACATAATTGATGTTTAAAGTTTGTAAGACCCCTGGGCTAGACTGAAGTTAACCGACCCATGTAACCATAGCGTATAACACAACTTTGCCTGAGGAATCTATTTAAAAAATAATTTGGACTTTATAATTGTATAACTGATTTTATTATTTTTATTAATCTTTATTCCATAAATTTTTTTAACCTAAACGAGTTGTAATGTTTGCATGTCTAAGTTCGAGTACATAATTTCCCTTTTTGTCTATTTGTAATTAATAATGATCGTATTAAGAAAAGTAAAGATTTTTTTTTACCCAATATGGTAGTATACAGAATTTCAGAGATATATTGTAAGTCTTTATTTTTTGTATAATAAAACAATGTTTTTTTTATTTCTCCAGGCATTGATTCAATCTTTAACAATTCTACAGGACTCCAGCAAAGTATACAAGTTGTGATATAAATTGCTAGTTTAAATATACAATAGGATTTCAGTGGCTAGCTGCTACTGATACTATAAGAATAATAATTTTATTGCACAAGAACATGAGGGCATCAGATACATTGTGAATTTGTTAACTTAAACTATAAGTATTATATATATTGTACATAAATATTTACAATTGTGCTCAGAATCCTCAGGAAAGAATTACAATCAAAAAACAAATGTGTGTAGAGAGAAAAATATAGCAGTAAACAGATTAGTCAAAGATCATCACTGCAGATTTCAAAATACTTGGCAATTAAATATATACAGTTTTTTGTGAGGAGAAGTCTACACTTAAGTCTTAAACATACAGAGGGACAATATCTGAATAATATGAGGTAGGGCTTTAAAAACTTGATGGACATACAATACAATGTTTTTTATGTCGTTGCATAATTACACCTGAAAAGACCCAAGTTATTTCTTTTCCCAGTAAAATTTGGATGAGAATCACCCAAGAATTCATAATTTGCTTGATTCTCCTTAATATTTAATAGGCACTGCATAATGAACAAGGCAGGTAAGGACATGATGCCACATTTTGGAAAATGTGTCATATAGTGGCTTAATATACTAAGTTTTGATAATGGGTGACCCTGTTGTGCTATAAAAGTTGTAGAGTAACTGTCAGGTTATTTTTATATTTATGATTTCAACATTTAGACTTGTGTAGGTATTAGAGAGAAAGATTTGTCCTTCCAGACCTTTAAATGAAAGGCTACGCAAACTGCCTCAACCAAAGTTTGTGTTATAAAGTGTATTTCATCATTATGTTGTAAATATTGTAGAACATATAACTCCATACAGTTTGTAAGCATGGTGTTTTAACATTTGAATCTTTTATGTTTCTATCATTTGATGTTTCCTAATATAAAGAATTTATTTTAAGAGGATTACCCAATGGTCCTGATAATTTGATTATATATAAGAGAATCATTGTACATACTATATATCAATACAGCTGCCACCACATAGTCTAGGTCTGCTTATATCAATGGTTATTATAATTAGATTATAAGAGGCAAATTGACTAGTGTTGTGGATTCATAACTGTCAAGAACACTATGATCTACATTTAAGTCATCACATAGAATTAAATTTGATACATATTTTAAAACTAGTCAAATGATTAATAAAACTGTCAAAGTATTTATATCACATGACAGGTATTGACCTCAGATCTCATTTCAACAGACATGTCATTAAGAAGTGGTCTGTGATTAAAACTATTTCAATCATAAATTACACAAGCACACTGTTTTATCACAGCTTTAGAGTACTTTTTTAGAACAAAGTAGAAATTTCACTGAACTCGTGTATTGAAAGATATAACAACTACATTGCTAGAACCAATTCTTACTGACTTTCCATACCTACTAGTCAATTTGCAAAGTTTACTGTCAACTCACTTTTTCTTGTGCTAAATCATCTGGATCTATCTTGTCTTTTCTATGAGGTTAATTTTTATTTTAAAGCAGCTGTTAATTATTTTTGTTTCCAATTTTTTACACTCAAGCTTTTATTAGAACATCTGTGTTTGAGATATTTCAAAACTGTCCTACATTCTGTACCTTCCTTTTAAAAAACATAGCTTTTTGGGGATACTATTTAATTCACATCCTTCCTCAGGGATCCCAATGATGGTTTTTCACTTGAGAACCTTTGGCTTTTCTCAATTTCTGTCCATAAATCTTTATTATTTATATTGTTTTCTCTTCAGTTTTCAGAAATCATTGCCCCAGATATTTTATTAGATTTTGAGCTTACAGCTTTCTGAACTTTATTTATTGTGACCTGCAATTTTTTTATTAATTAACGAGTTTGCATTCTTTCACTGGTGGTATGGTAATGTTCTTTAGAAATGAAAAAATTTTCGTCTGATTGAAAAATTAATGATAAGATACATAGCCAACTACAGACAAAATAAGTGATAATATAAATACCACACAATGTTTCTGGGATCCTCTAGCCTTTCTTCAGGTGCTATGAAAATCTTAGAGCGACACAACTGCACTTGTCAGTTGACAACTCAAAAGCAAAGAAAGCCCAACAACAATGGGAAAGCAGAAGGTTTAGTGTAATAATAAGGGATCATAGTAATTGTTAAGATGTTTGATTTAATGTGAGTCTGGAATTGTACCTTGTGGTAATGTCTAAAATCTTAGCATTTTGCCAATCAAATGTATTTTTCAATTGATGATATGTTCGGAGACTAGATTGTTTGTTCCTTGAATCAGGCATCAAGGGAATATTTAGTTTGCCCTATGTAGCAGGAATTACAATTAGAACAAGAGTTTGTAAACTACACAATGTTTGCTGTAGGTGTCAAGTGGGTCCTTGTGGCTTTTAATAAAGTAGGAAAGAGTATTAGTAGATCAGTAAATGATGGATATTTGATATTCTTTAAAAATTTGTGATGTATAAATTTGAATAAGGGAGGACGAGAAAAATTTTGGATCGAGGTGTTTGGGTACGAGCGATTGTAGAATATTTGAAAGTTAAAGGGTACTCATTAGAGATTAAAATGTTTTGGACAATATTTATGCATTCCAATCCGCCCCAAAAAATGATTTGTACAGCCTGCATTTGTAATTTAAAAATTGCATTCAGTGTGTGTGTAAATATTTCTATACAAAAAAATTATAACTTCTTTGTGCTGATAAAGCCTAATTTATTCCACGATATGTCCATTTTTCAGAGCTTAACTAGTGAATATGTATGGGATAGGATGAATCAACAATTTTTCAATAAACTTGTTTAGCTGTGAGGACCAATTAAATGTTGACAGAACTTGTTCTACTTTAATTAGTATATATTAGTTTGGCTGTTTTGAAGGTATATAAATGATAAGAAACCTCACTAATACTCTACAATGTTATAAAAAAATTTGTCTGTCTTGTTATTCAGCTCTATTTTTATATTTGTCAGAAACCTTTTAATAAAATAAAATTTACAAATTTTGTTAAAATGAAAATTAGCACCACATATTCTTCCTATGTTTTGTAACCTCTTCATGTGAAAATTTTCTTATTAAAATGTGCTCATTTTCATTTTAGTAAATTGTTTCAAACAAGTTGACTGGTTTATTCATTTATGTTTCAATTGAAGTCAGATAAATATAACTTATTTTTGTATTGTTCCAACTATGTTCATGACATTACATTTATGCGTCATTGTATGTACTTTGCTAGTTGAAAACCTAAGCTTTAAATTCTACACCACGTGCAGTTGGAAGAACACTGTGAAATATTTCATAAATATATCCTGCTCTTCCATTGCTGTAGTTCCTTCTTAACAGGAAGAGTATCATTTCCAAGAGAGTGGACAAGATTGGTTGAGACAAATATCACAATTGAAGAGTGAGGAAGAAGTTACTGGAAATTGAATATTCTTGATTGAACACAATTGAATCACTAATAATGCCTAAATGTATATAAAATAACACAAAATTGCATGTGTACTAATGTCAAATATTTGTCTAAAGTACTGTTCAATTAAGTAGTTTCTATTTGTCGTATGCCTGCATGCTAGAAGATCAACTGATAGAGTTTAAGTTTCCTATTGTCTGTGAGGCATGTGGATGTTACCAATGATTTAAACAGGGCAGCATAATGAGAATCAGCTTATTGATGTGTGTATATTTTATTCCGGTTTCTTGGAGGGTATCTGAGTGAAGATTGAATTCGATCCTGTAATAGTTTTATTTTCACCACAAACTGTGTCTTCAACACATTAATACACCATTTCATTCCAAAATAAATTTATAGTCTTTGAAGTATCATTTTATAGCCTTATATTATTTCCTTTCTGAATATGAACAGAATTTGGGATGGTTCATATAACCGTTCTACATGCTTTCAATTTCTTTTCACCTTGTGGATAATGAAAGTCAAAGTATGTAGACACTTAAATACCAGATTTTTCAGATATTCCATCTGCCAACATGTATGGACTCAATTAGCTAGCCATACACACGAGCGGATTTTTCTGACGGGCTGAGGTCGCGGATATCCGCTGCGGGCGTCTCTGGCGCCAGTCCGGGTCAGTCAAAATGTTTTACACAACTCCGTCAGCGATCCAAAGGAACGGAGTTTTTGTCATTTACCCGCGGGTCTGGCCTTTTGTGCATGTTCTAAAGGGTGTTGTATTCTCAAGTTTAATATTGTTTCAATAATTTAATTTAGATATGAAAAAAAATTTAGGTCTGATTGAAAATAATAAGAAAGATAGCCAATACAGACAAAAAAGGGTAATATAAATACCACGCAACGTTTCTGGGATCCTAAAAAACAAAAGTTTGTTAGTGTTGTCAATTGACCAGTGCAGTTGTGTTTCTCTAGGCTCTTCTTAGCACCTGAGGAAAGGCACAAGGATCCCAGAAACGTGTGGTATTTATATACATTTTTTGTCTGTATTGGCTATCTTTCTTATAAATTAATTTAGATGTACTATAAAAATTGTTTTCGCTCTTATAAATTATACTAATTGAAAGTATCTGTAAAAATGTGAAACATATATAAAATTTCAATGAGTGCCGGTAGGTAAATTTTTTTTTATCACTGGAAGTTCAACTCGAGAAAGTCAACTCCAGTACCACTTATTTCGGAAGCCTCGACCTTTTCATTTCCTTTAGGTAGCATAGAAGCCTATTAGTCAGAACAAATGAAATTATTCAATTTAAAATATAAGAAATATGAAACTCGACTTTTCGTTTCTCATTGGGACGTCTTCATGTGCTACATTATGATATCTGAACAAATAAATTCAAAAACAAAAGTCTTACATAAATGATAATTTAAAAATACATTTAAGTATAAATATAATTTTTAGTCTTACTTACAATTTGTCATAAAAATAATTTATGTTGATAAAATTTCTAACGTGCAGTTTGCGGCCTACATGACTGTTATGTTGACACAGCTCTTACGAGTAATAATGAAATTGGTGAAAAACAATTGGAAATACAAATTTCATGTAATACAACAGATAGATCATGAATTTTTATGTGTCATTTTTAATATTAATGACCGAAATATTAGATCTAATATGTAACATTTCACTCATCAATCTGGCATAATATTTGCATCACACATTATGTGGATTTTTGATACCAATTGGTTATTTTAAACTACGACCAAAACACCCAAAAAATAAAGTTTATTACGTTTTAAATTGAATAATTAATTTTTCTGACTAATAGGTTGCTATGTTTATTATTTTATTTCTGTAATATAGTTTTTATAGAATCAATAATAATTTCCGGGTATTCATCCCGAAATGAATCTACAATTTTCTGATATTTCTTATTTGTCGCGTTTTTATTTGTATAATAACCACGATTATAATTCTGTATATAATAATTAATTTTTATACATTTACATTTTTAGAGTATATATTCTTTCCACTCTTAACCGTGATAAACAGAAATGAATTACACCCGGAAAAACAAAAGAAATCACTAGTTGGTAATAAAGACCGTGAGTGGTGACGTGACATCCACGGCCTCGGCGCGGGGCCTGCTGTCCGCCACCGTTGCCTGTCTCGTCCCACTAACAAGCAGGCCGACCACGCCGATTTTGCCCCATTTATCCGTGGCCCGTCAAAAAATCCGTTCGTATATGCCTAGCTATTCAGTTGTAAATGTCAGGAGTTATTTATTTATTTTACAACTGGGATTTTAAATAATTATGTTGAATTAATTGTAATTAATCAAACATTTTAATAATTGGCTGTTAATTATCTGAATATTGTACGCAAAATATAAATACTTTAATACTTGGATTAGTATGAAAAGGTGCAAAGATATTTTAATAATGTAACAATCATTCACAAGTCCGATTTATTAAAGGTTTTTTGGAATAAGACATGTGGGAAAAGTGGACATTGTCGATTTCTTGCATATAATAATGCTGAAATTGGATTGGAAATGAGCAATCTAGTTCATACAACGCCATCAGTATTGTCTGCGAGTTTAGTGCCGATACGTCGGTCCTTTTTCATTAGAAGTTTTTTTTTGGCCTCTGATGTAAGGCAAGTTACCTTGTTACCTTGCTTTTATGCACAGTAGTAATTATTTGTAACGTCACAGCTTGTTTTCTACCAACAAATCTATGTATCGTTGATAACTTTAGTTTTGTTGGTTAGCCTCTAATTTCTAATATGGCGTCTAATCGGGTAACCATATAATTTATAATTGTATCGTTTTTATGTATTTAGAATAAATTAATTTATAATGTCATGAATAGGATGTTTTACGCGGTGTAACCGGCTGAGATAAGGATTTATAGAAACCGAGACCTGCTACGGCGCTCACAGTCAGGGCAAGCACGCCACAGAACACATCTGTTGTTTTGTTTTCAAAATTAGTGTTTAAAATTATTTAATTCTAATCACAAAATATGTGAAAATCAAACTCTTGCAATTTTTTTAGTTTATTAATAGTTATTATTTAATATAACGGATATTTTAAGGAAACAAAAATTGGACAATAGAATAATGAATATATGTGTAAAAAATGCTTATGTAAAATGTCTGAGTGTAGATCTACAAAACTTATCAGCGTTGGACCTGTTAACTGAATTACGTTACAAGGCGCGCCTTATGGAGGGTTAAAAACACTAATTATGTTCATACGAACGAGATATACAAACAGCAACAGTCTTTTTTATCACACCCTGCACTTATAATCTTTAAATTTTTATGGATGTGTTTTTGACCTACATGTCGTGAACTGAACACAATATATTCCAATGCGTCAATGTTTTCAGTATATTACGATACCAAGTTGCCAAAGGTTCGTGTTAAACAGAGCTCCGGCCTACAACCGTTACCATTACAGCACCGTGCCCATGGTACCTTGACACAGCTTGTTATTGAAATGAAAAAATTTATGTCTGATTGAAAAATAATAAGAAAGATAGCCAAATACAGACAAAATAAGTGATAATATAAATACCACACCACGTTTCTGTGATCCTTGTCCCTATCTTCAGGTGCTAAGAAGAGTGTAGAGCGACACTACTGCACTCGTCAGTTGACACATCTCATGAGCTATTTTAATGTTATGTTTTTCGCAGTGAAATCGCCTAAAGTACTTTCGTTCTGGCTCAGGTACGAATTTCTAAGAACCGAAACCTGCTACGGCACTCACAGTCGGGAGAAGCACGCCACAGAACACCTCGGATGAGCTCAAAAGCTTTTGAGCTTTGTCAGTTGTGTCGCTCTAGGCGAGCATCTCAGGAACGTCGTGTGGTATTTATATGATCACAACTTGCTATTTCTCAAGAAGTCTTGTAATCGCCTACCCGCTCCCTCGGATCCTTATAATGGACAAATGCCGGCCCGGGCGCCACTGCTTCTGCAGAAAGTTTTATTTCAAATTATACAAACGACAATCGTCTCATTAATTAACATGCGCGATCCACACCAGGGAGCCGATAAACGATTTGCCAGGACTCGTGAGTACTTGAGTCGAGCATGAGACTTTCAATAACGGTATCTCAGGTGTCCTGGCTTTGATCAATTACGTGGGGAAGGATTCACTTAATGAAAACAAAATGTAAACATAAAATTCAGTTTAAGGGACAAATTGGGGTTAATACAAATACTCGACACGACTCCTCAATCGCTAAATGTTGTCTTTTCATACACTCTTATTCATAAACTTACATCTAACAAGTCTCCGTAAAGTTACTATTTTGGGCCAAATTTATCAAATTTAATATGTCCATTAAGAACACAGCTGGTCATTGGACCCACAACTCTTAATTCGCACTACTTTCACACGATGCAGGGAAAGGGAGGGAAGTTTGCTTACTGTGCTGCTACGCGTTGTCTTCTGATGATGTCCAGGTTCAGGTTCAGGTGCCTGGCCGGTCGGCTGACCAAATCCTCGCACACAGAGCAGCGGCTAAAACACATAGGCGCGACGGCCTACACGTGCTCCGCAATTCACGGTTCTCTCCTCCAAGAACCTCCGCACCAAAATCTCCTACGCGTCCGTCCCTTACAGTTCACCAAGAACTGACGACGCCCGCTCTCCTGCCTTCCAGGACGCGACTCGTTTCCACCACACTACTCAGGTCAAAGACGGCGGCTCTGCTTGCCGACGAGCCGAATGTTGGGTAACAACTGTCCCGTCTCCTGTTCAACAGCTTCTCCTTCGCCGTCCAGGACCCGACTCTTTAACCGCCACAGCTGTGACCAGTCACGGTCACCTTTGTCCGAGCACATTCACCCCTACGGTCAGAAAATGACCTGCCAAGGCGTCCCTCGCAAACTCACTTCCTGTCGCCGTAAACTTGGTCCCAATGACCGGCCGTGGGAAAAATTATATCTCCAACATTCCCACACCAAGACATCTGGTATTAATGCTTAAAATCACTTATTACAGTATACCTAGAGGTAACCCTGCAAACAAGGCTAACGTGGAGACACCGCATTATGGATACTGAAAGAAAGGCAATATCAATGTTAAATATGCTATTCCCAGTGTTTCAAGTGTTGATGTTAAACACCTTGTTTCTACTGATGTTGTTTTTAACCCTTTTCGGCATGCGAGGGGAGCACCCTTACGAGTGGGGGTGGAGGGGCGTTTCATATAATTAACGCCAAATCAACCGAGATTCGAGTCAAAATAGGGGTTATGGGTGTCGCTGAGACTATTTATAACAAACTGAGAAACTCACAGGGGTGGGTGGGAAAGAAATTTTCAAACACGATAACCGGCAGATTTTTGCGTCGAATCAATAACATTCATAAAATATCACTACATGTTATCTGTGTATAATTTCAACTTCTTTTAGGCATGGAATTGGTGCACCCTTAAGGGTTGCGGGTGGAGTGGCATTACATGAAATTACGAAAAGACATTTGAGTTTTGAGTCGAATCCGGGGTTATATTTGTCACAATGTTTAATTATGACATTTAACTTACAGTTTAACTTCTCCAAGCGGGGATGGACGGGTGTTGAATTTTCAAACATGTTAAGCAGTCGATATTTGAGTCGGATGAATATTTTCCGGGTAAAAGTGATCAATAGTGTAACCTCTTTCAGTAGAGCACTTTTAGGGGTGGGGTGGAGGACCGCTACAATAAAATACCGCGAATATAACCGAGATTCGAGTCAAATACAGGGATGGATGTCGCAGAGTTTAATTATGATATTCAATTGGCCATTTAACCCCCAGGGACGCGGTGGATGGGGTGGACGGGGGCAAAATTTTTATAACATGTTAAACGGTCGATATTTTCATCAAATAATTAATTGTCAAGGTCAATGACATTGATAATATATATACCGATGTTGTTTGTAAAATATATTCCCTTTCGGTACTAGAGGGAAGCACACTTAGGGGAGCGGGTGGAAACATCAAACATGCTAAAACAGTCGATATTTAGGCAAATAAATATTTTTAGGCTTCGAAGAGACAGTGTTTCAACCGATGTTATCTGTGTATAATTTAAACCTACACAGCATGGGAAAAAAGCAATCTTAAAGCTGAGGGTGAACGGGCTTTACAAATAAATAACGCGAATAAAACCAAGATTACAGTCATATCCAGGGTTTTTAATGTCGCAGAGTTTAATTTTTATGTTCAATTGGCCATCAAACCCCCAAGGGCAGGGGTGGACTGGGGTTGTAAATTTTCAAACATGCTAAACGGCCGATATTTACATGGAATAAATATTTTTCAAGAGCTAATTAGATTTTATAGTATTTCTACTACTTTAATGTTTGTAAAATTCAATCTCTAGCGACATAAGTGGTAACACGCTTAGGGGTGGGTGGGAGTTACGATTAAATAACGCTAATACAACCGAGATTCGGTTAAAATCTAAGGTAATGTATGTCCCTGAGTTTATTTATATATAACCCCAAGCGGGGGTGATTGGGGTTGGATATCTTCAAACATGCTGACAGGGCCGAGTAAGTCCGATAAATATTTTCGAGGTAAAAGTGATTAATAGTGTTTGCACCAATGTATGTCAGTAAAATTTAATCATTTTACGGAATGGTAAAGGAGCACCGTAGGGGTAGGGGTGGAGGGGTATTAGAAGAAAATAACTCGACTACAACCAAGGACTGACGTCAAAACCAAAGTTGATAACTTTGAGTTTAATTATGAGATTAAACTAGCAATTAACGATGTCGGGGTTGGAAATTGTTAAAAATGTTAATCTACCGATTTTTCCGTCGTAAAAATATATTTCTGGATCAATGAGATTAATTAAATTTCTGTACATGTTCTCCGTCCATAATTTCAAAACCTTCTGAGCTTTGGGGGGGGGGAGGCCCCTTAAGGGTTGAGGGTTGAGATCGTTACAAAAAAATAACTCAAAACAATCGAGATTGGAGTCAAAACCTGGGTTATGAATGTGGCTCAGTTTAATTAGGACATTTAATTGGCCATTTACTCCCAGTGGCGGAGAAGGAATGTGGAGAAAATTTTGAAACATGCAATAAAAGTGGATATTTTCCTTTTCATTAATATTTTTCTTGGTTAATTAGATTGATAGTATTTCTACCACTTTCGGTATGGGACAGTAGCAAGGTAAAGGGTGGGGTGGAGGGGAATTACAGGAAAATAACCAGGATTCGAGTTAAATCTGGGTTATGAATGTCGCGGAGTTTATTTAACATAACCTGTGTAACGTGCAGAGGTAAGTAAGGGTTTTGGAGTGGAGCACTCTTAAGGGTGGGGGTGGAGTAGATTTATATAATAATAACGCAAACACAGTCGAGATTGAACTCAAATCCAGAGTTTAATTATGTTATTCAAGTTGCCGTTTAAGTCCCTAAGCGAGGGTGGTTGAGGGTGGAAATCTTCATACATGCTAACACGGCCGATATTTGAGTCGGATAAATATTTTTCGGATAAAAGTGATTAATAGAGTGTGTACCAATGTATGTCTGTAAAATTTCAACATTTTACGGTATGGGAAAGAAGAACTCTAGGGGTGGGGGTGGAGGAATCAAACCAAAACTGAAGTCAAAATCAAAGTTATGGATAAATCTAAGTTTAATTATGACATTAAACTAGCAATTAACCTCCCAGGGACGGAGGCGATCTGAAATGGAAATTGTCAAACATGTTAATCTACCTATTTTTGCAACGACTAAATATTTTTATTCAATAAGATTCATATAATTTCTCTACATGTTCTCTGAGTATAACTTTAACCACTTTCGGGCTTATCAGTAAGGCACTTTTAGGGGTGGGGTGGTAGAACGCTACATTAAAATAACGCGAATACAATCGCGATTAGAGTCAAATCTAAGGTTATGGATGTTACCGAGTTCAATTATAGCATTCAATTGGCAATTTAACCTCCAGGAGCGGGATTGGAGGGTGAACAGGGGTGGAAAATTTCTAACATGTTAAACGATCGATATTTGTGGTAAATAATTAATTGTCAAACCAATGTTGTTTGTAAAATTTAACCCCTTTCGGCATGAGAGGGAATCACACTTTGGGGACGGGATGGAAACATTTAAACATGCTAAAACAGCCGATATTTAGGCAGATAAATAATTTTAGGTATCGAAAAAATAGTGTTTTAACCGATGTTATCTGAGTATAGTTTCATCCCCTACAGTATGGGAAAGGAGAATTATTAGGGGTGAGGGTAAACGAGCATTACAAATAAATAACGAGAATAAATCCAAGATTACAGTCAAATCCAGGGCTGTGGATGTCGCAGAGTTTAATTATGATATTCAATTAGCCATCCAACACCCAAGGGCAGGTGTGGACCGGGCATGGAAATTATCTAACATGTTAAACGATCGATATTTGCGTGGAATAAATATTTTTAAATAATAATCACAATTGAAGTATTTCCACCCATTTTATGTTTGTAAAATATGAACCTCTAGCGACATGAGTGAGTTGACGCTTAGAGATGGGTATGGAGGTTAGATACCGGTAAATAAGGCTAATACAACTAAGATTCTATTCAAATCGAGGGTAATGGATGTCCCTGAGTTTATTTATGACAACCTAAGCAACCAGTGAAGGTGGACGATGTGGGAGAAGTTGGGCGGAGGTGGATCAGGAGTAGAAATTTTAAAGCTCCAAATTTAGAGTCGACTAAATATATTTCGGGATAAAATGAAATTCTTAAAATTTCACTACACGTTCTCCTTGTTAAATTTAAACCCATTTCGGGATTTGGAGGGAGCTCAATTTAAGGATGGGGGACTGCGGGAATTAAAAAAAAAATAACGCGATTAAATACCAGTTTAGAGTCAAATACAGGGATATAAATTTCGCTTAGTTTAATTATGACATTTAATAGTTCATTAAATTCCGAGGGGTGGAGATGGACGAGAGATGAATTATTGAAACAAGAAATCACGACCGATATTAGAGTTGAATAATATTTTTCTGGATTAATTAGATTTATAGTATTTCTACCTAAGTTACGTGTGTAAAATTTTAACCCCTCTTGCGGCATGCGGCGGGTGCATAGTAGCAGGTGGGGGTAGAGGGGACTTACAAGAAAAAAAAACGTTAAAAAATTGAGATTCGAGTCAAATCGAAGGTAATGGATGTCGCTTATTTTATTGATGAAAATCTGGACAACGCGCGAGGGGTTGACAGGGTAGGAAGAGTTGGGCGGAAGTGGGCTGGGGTTAGAATTTTTAAAAACATGTTGACCGGCCGTTTTTTGCGCCGAATAAATGGATCAATGAAATTAATAAAATTTCGCTATATGTTCTCCGTGTTTAATTTCATCCCCTTTCGGGATTGGGAGGGGTGCTCTCCTTGGGGGTTGGAGTGGAGTGGCATTACATAAAAATAACGCTAAAGCAATCGAGATTGGAGTCGAATCAAGGATTATGGATGTCACTGAGTTTGGTTATGACATTCAACTGGCGGTTTAATCCCCCGGGCCAGAATGAACGGGGTGGAATTTTTCAAACATGTTAAATCATCGATATTAGCGTGGAATAAATAAATTCCAGGGCCATTGACGTATATAGTATTTCTACCGATGTTGTTTGTAGGCATGATAGAAGTGTCATGATAGGGGTGGTGGTGGAGAGAATTTAAAAGAAAATAACGCGAAAGTCAAAGGGAAGGTAATGGATGTTGCTGAATTTATTTACCACAATCTGGGCAACACACTGGGGTGGGCTGGGTTGGGATGAGTTGGGCGGAGGTGTACGGGGGATAGAAATTTAAAATAATTTGATCGGCCGTTTTTTGCATCGATTAAATATATTTCGGGATCAATTAGATTAATAAAATTTCTCTACATTTGCCCGTGTATAATTTCAACATCTTTCAGGATTGGGAATGGAGCCCCCCTAAGGGTGGGGGTGGAGTGGAATTACATTATAATGATGCAAAAACAATCGACATTGTAGTCGAATCCACGGTCATGGATGTCAATGAGTTAAATTATTACATTCAAATAACCGTTTAACTCCCCCAAAGGAAGGGTTGGGGGGTAAATTTTTTAAACATGTTAAACGGTCGATTTTTGTAGCTAATAAATATTTGTCGGGGACAATGTCATTATAAGATTTCTTCCGATTTTGCTTTTAATTTGACACAGTGAAATATCACAATTACGGTTGGGGGTGGAGGGACGTCAAGAGAAATAACGTGAATAAATCCCAGATTGGAGATATAGCTGAATGTATTTATGACAACGTGGGAAATGCACGGGGGTTGGCGGTGGTGTGCGGGGGTTTGAGGGGCTTGGCAGATTTGTGTGTGGGAATATATTTTCAAACATGTTAACCGGCAGATTTTTTCTTCGAATAAATATATTTTGGCATCAATGAGATACGTAAAATTTTTCGACATGTTCTCTGTGTATAATTTCAACCCATTTCGGGATTTTTAGGGGTACATCCTTAAGGGTGGGCACGAAGTGGCATTACATAAAAATAAAGCAAAAACTATCTACATTGTAGTCGAATCCGGGGGTTATAGTTGTCACTGAGTTTAATTACGATATTCAACTTGCCGTTTAAGCCCGCGAAGCGGGAGTGGTCGGGGGGTGGAAATTTTCAAACATGTTAAACGGTCGATATTTGCGATAATTATTTCCTGGGGTTAATTATTTTGATTGTATGTATATCGATGCTGTTTGAGGATAATTTCAACCCCTGTGAGGGGAGCAAGCTTAGCGGTGGAGTGGAACATGTTAATAGGCCGATATTGGCGTCTAACTTTTTGTTTAACCCAAAGTACAGTGGGAACGTGAGTGGAAATTTTGTAATATGTTTAAACGGACGATATGATTTATTAAATAAACTTTTTTGGGGTCAATGAGTTCAACCCCTTTCGGAATGGGAGGTGAGCACATGTAGGGATAGGAGGCGATGTGCATTATATAAAAATAACGCAAAAGCAACCGAAATTGGAGTCAAATTGGGGGTTATGGATATACGCCATTCCGGTCAACGCTGCGCACCCAGCTAGTATATATATATATATATATATATATATATATATATATATATATATATATATTTGTAATGCATTGAGGGAATGCATTGTTTCAAAACAGCGCACATTTTTGTAAAGATAATGCAAGTGAAAAGCAATTGCGGGTCCTGTCACGATGTGACAAGACGGAGCGGCAAGACATTTATCTCTGATTGGTGCTCTTGGCCGGCAGAGGAAGTCGTAATTTGTAAGGACGGATCCTGTCACGGTGTGACAGAGCGACGAGACATTTGTTTGGATGACGGGTCTGGGAGCAGAACAGGAAGCTGCAATTTGTTCTAGAGAGCGCTGGTCAAAAGGACGGATGAGACGACGGGTCCAAAGTAATTGCGGGTCCGGTCACTTGTTGATTTGGGATCTGTGTGGAGAATCCGCAACGCAGAACGTGGGCGAGCAGCCCGTCCCAAAGTGGTTAAGTTAGGGCAGGCTATTGTCTCTCATGAATGACATGTGAAGTGGCATATTTACTTGGGATTTGTAGGGAAGGACGGAAGGATGAGACGACAAGTCCAGAGTAATTGCGGGTGCAGGACCTGTCTCGATTGTCGGTTTTCGGACAAGACAGAGCAGCTGGCGAAAGGACTGCAGCTGCAAGGATGTAAATCTCGGAGTAATGGAGATTCTGTCACCGCGAAGATGCGACGTGAGTCTTGGAACAAAAGGGAACGAGGAGGCTAGTAGTATAAATGCAAGCGTTAAACTATTGTGAGTCAGTCAGCGTGGGAGAGGGATGCTGTGAGCATCGCGAGTATAGTCAGCGAGAGTCAGCGTGGGAGAGGGGTGCTGTGAGCACCGTGAGTCAGTCAGCGTAAGAGAGAGATGCTGTGGGCATCAAACTTGGAAGTTAGTTAGAGTCAGAGTGGAGCCAGCGTGCTGTGTGCATCGTGAGTTGAGTTTGAGTCAGAGTTGGTCAGCGTTAGTCAGCGTCAGTCAGCAAAATTATTCAACTATAAACATTTTTACATACAAAAGTTCAATCTGTATTAGTATGAGAATTTGACCAGTCTTCAATGGTAGGAGACCAGGATACAACATCCAGCGTCGAGTAGTGTCACCACGAGCAACTGGGATATCTTCGCCGGGTATGGAGAACCAGCTATCGTCGAACCATTAATATGTGTTAGAGTCAGTGTGTGTAAACGTCCAATCAATAAAGTGCGTGTTTAATGAACGAGCCAAAGGTTCCTGAGAAACCGTGAGTTTAAATTTATGGTATTAACATGTGTAAACGTAATTAAAGGATATAGTCAGATATCGTTCTCTTCTTTTGATAATAAAATAAACTCTTGTAAATTTAGAAGCAATCTGTAGAATAAGTTCGTTAATAAGTTTCGTCGATACTTCTGTTTAATTTAAAGGTAAATGTTGGGTTCTTTTAATATTTGAATTCTGTCCGTTATCAAACCCAGTAGAGACCCATGAGAGAAAGAGATTTTTTTTAAATATTAAATGTATAATTGTAATTTCTGTCAATTGTTAATAAAATTTGTGTGTTAAAATATAAATATTATATTTTTTATTTATACGCCTTTATTTGGTTATTACAATATATATATATATATATATATATATATATATATATATATATTGTAATACTAATTAGAGGCCATTAGTGATTATGATAATTGAATATTTTTGGTGGATTGTTATCGGCACGAATATCAAAGGTGACAATACATACGCGAGCTTTGTTGGCCGCTAGCGTTTTCTGAAACGGCAGTCGGACGGCGGACACAGTTGGGTCACAGATACGTCCAAAAAGGTCGCAGTTCTGAATTTGAATAAAAAGGATTCGAACCGTTTATTCGTCGAATAAAGTTACAAGAAGTAACTTAATAAGTCACGCCGCAATAAAAATTAATAAGTAAGGAGACCATCACTTATTTCACCCAGAGAAAATTTGTAACAATCTGACTAACCATTAATTCGGAAGGAGTATCTTTAATCAATTTAAATTCTGTGATTTCATGGCCTATTTAATGTTAACTGTGATGTGTCTCTGAGCCCAAAGTTTAAGCCAGGTACCAGCAGATATTGTAAGTACAAGGAAATTTGATAAAGTTTTGTAAACGTTCACTAAAAATAGAATCGTCAGATTTCTGTTTCACGTTGTTTTATTGTTTTAATTTTAAGGTTGTAAATGAATTTGATTGTTTAATGTAAATGTAAAGGTTGGTTCTTTATTTAGAAGGCCCAAATAAACGACCCTGAGAAAAGAGTTGTTAAAATCTATAAAATTGCAAAACTTCACATGTAAATAATCACGTCGAGAAATGTTGTAATTCTACCTAGAATAAAATTAATTGTCTTGTAAAGTTTAAATGAATTTGGTAATTATTTGAAATCCTTCTCGTTGAAATAAAATAAAATATAATTAATTCATTAACAACAAATTCTCGCAATATTGTTTATTCGTTACATTTTGGTTTCACCAACGTGGCCAATTCAATTAATTAATTCATCTAATTAAGGAGGCCATTAATTGTTTAAATAATTGGATTGTTTAGCGGTACAAATGCTTAAAAGACAACACTGACAGCAACTTTTTTGTCGGCGGTCTTTGTTGTGAGCTGCTGGGACTGGCTGAAGGCAGTCTGGTGGATATTATGGTCGAGAGAGGGTGAAAAATTTAAGAGTACGAACAGCGTGGTCCAAGTTCAAAAATTTAACTGAAAGGCTTATCTTTTAAAAAATCCAAGTAAAAAGGTCTGGACGGAGAGAGACGTTACAAAAACCGCAAAGCTGAATCAAAAAGTTTAGCGCCACGTTCAGATACATACGCGTACCGTAATAACATTTTTCCGCATAAAGGCATTGAATAATAATACGTCCGACTGTTGACCGGAGGTGCGGCTGATCGAGTTCCCGGAGGAATAATCCAAGAAATACAAGCGTGTGTTTTGACCATGATGTGTAGAATCAGTGTTTAATGGCCTTTTAGTGAATTGTGTCCCCAAGCTCCGAAAACTAAGTCCGGTACCAGCAGGACATTTGTAAGTACAAACCAAACTAATTAAATTCTGTAAACGATAATTAAGGGTATAGTCAGATTTCATTCTTTTCATTTTGTTAAATTTCGTATTCCGTTCGTTTCAATTTGGTTGAATTGTTAATAATTTAATTTATAATTTTTGATTGTTCTTACTTATCAAACCCAGTTAAAGACCCTGAGAAGAAGAGTTATTAAATTTGATTGTTTGTGTATTATAAAAGATTGTATTCTACTTTGAACGCCACAAATGATAAAAAAAATATTTGTTTGTTAATTTTGAAATTATTGAATTCGGCGTGTCAACCTAGGGCAAATCATTTGTAAAAAACTAAATAAACACCCGTTAAATTAATATTTGGCAAATTAAAAGTTTTTTTATTGTAATCATTTTGTTAATTAATTCATTTAATTAATTAGTCAGTTTTAATCATTACATTTTTGGCTTCCACAACGTGGGCAATTTAATCATTAAATCATTTCTTTTAATCATTACAATACACACACACATATATATATATATAGTAATAACCAGCTGAGAAAGACATGAAGTCTGTTCTTAGTTTTGTCAGATTTGTTTACGACCTCAGACTGGGGATCCTTGAGTGGCGCGTACATATAAAAGATAATGATAAAATTATGGGTAAGTGACTTTTAGAGAAGGGAAGGTCTAATAATTTTGCGGCTCTTAGGGCTAAATGGTTGTGACGACGCAATTATATTAAAAGGAAACGTTTAATTTAATTGATTGAGTGGCTCTCGGAGCGGGAGAACGGCAACAGATGGTGTTTGTTTGGTGAAAGTGGAAATGCAAAAAACTGTGAAAATAAAGGGAAGATTCTGGAGCCCGGATATAAATAAGAGGGCAGTTGGACAGTTTAGGCTCATTATTATTTTCGGTTGGAGAGGAGACGGACGTGTCAGCGGTGAGAGCGATGGTGCAAGTCCGCAGGGACGGACGTAGGGCGAAGGTAAAGTGGCCGAAACAATGTTATGAACAGTAGGGAGATTTTTAGCATTCAGTAGGGAGAGGAGACGGACGTGTCAGCTGGGAGAGCATTATCATTTCGTGTGGACTGGAGACGGACGTGTCAGCGGGGAGAGATCATCGGATGGTAGGCCAAGCTACGTGGCCGAGAGTAATCAGCTGGACATCAGTCGTCAACAGTCGGTGGGAGTTTCATCGTGGAGGTCTGTCTGCCAGCAGAGGTGTTTGAATTCGTCGAGAGGGTGACATCATCAAGAGGAGGTGGCTGTGATAGCAGAGTGTGAGCGCAGCCTGGAGCCTTTTAACCTGTATGAAGTGAGTGTGTGGACCAAAGAGCGTGTAAATTTATTTTTCTGAATTAATAATTGTAAATTGCTAATAAAGGGTAAAATGTGTCAGATTTCGTTACTTTCGTTTCATTCGTTTCAATCGTTTCTTTTCGTTTCAATGATTTCGTTTTTCATTTATTGTAACTGTATTTGTTTAATTGTAACATTTTGTTCCGTTTCCTTATCAACCCAGTAAAGACCTTGAGGGTACCGTGTCCAATTGTTTAAAATGTATTCTAGGTAAATAAAATTGTTTTGATTTATAAAATTTCATTAGATTTGTGTAATTGAAAAAATTGTGTTTTAATAAAAATAATTGTGTGTTCAAATAATGGTAGTTTTATTTTATTTGATGTATTACAATATATATATATATATATATATATATATTGTAATAATTAAATAAAGTGGGTGCTTTAAAATAAAAAGATTATTAAGGGAAATCAATTAAACAAATTTATTAACAATTTTAAATACACAATAATATTTGGGATCTCAGGGTCTTAAACTGGGTTTGAAAAATGGCTGAATTTATACAATCAAAATTACATTTACCTTTTATGGAAGTTAATGCGTCTGAAACATAGACGAAATTTAGTGTGGAAGAAATAATACTACAGCTTGAATTTAAACAGTTTTAAATTTCATCAGGAATTAACGATCTCATTTTATCGATAATTAAATAATTAAAATTAAAGAACGATCTGACTTTTATCTTTTAAAAACGGTTTACAATATGATTTTAAAGTTTTTCTACTTACGGCCGCCCAGGTCTCATTTTAGGTTTTTCGTGCACAAAATTTGGGGATATCACTGATTCTAGTACTCACAGACTCTAAATGTCAACAAATTCTAATTGGCGTAGTCTTGTTAGTTGGTCTAACACAAATTGGTAGATCCTCGATGCTTTGCTGCAACCTGGATTTGCAGATCTCGTGACTTTAGTTGGAAATGTACTTCATTGGTTTGTCTATGGCCAGCAGGTTGAATTTATGCTCGGCCACCGATTACAACATTAGTTTAACTCTCTCCTTCCCGACTGCAAAACTTTTTATACCTCGCTGTTCTATGCCTGACTGCACGCCTCGTCTCGTAAATTTTTTTTGAGCGCGTAAAATTCTCAGCCGATCGACAACAATACTTCCTTTGCCTTGCCGCCTTGTTGCGGCGTCCGCTCTATATCCACTAATAATGGGTCCTCTACAATCCAACTTTCCAATTAGAACAATGTCGTAATTACCAATTACGACAATATGTTGTAATTATTCTTCTGGTGGCGTTCAAATAAAAGATTAAATTTTAACAACAAACAAATTTATTTATCATCAACTGAACAATTATACAATTTAAAATATATCTCAGGGTCTCTACTTGGTTTGATAACGGCGAATCATTTAAAATAATTAAAAAACACAAAATTAAATTTAAAAGGAAAAGATTTTACTCATCAATTAACAAAGACGAAATTTACTTGTCGACGAACTTAACCTACAAAGATGGATTCTAATTTACAATTTATTTTATCAATAAGAAAAGAACGATATCTGACATCTATCTTTTAATCCGGTTTACATCATTAATTTTTTTCTATTGTTACCCAGGATACTTTTGACTTACGAAGCACTATAGCGTGGTTTTTTGCACAGCTTCTACTTAAAATCACAGATTCTAATTAATATTTTGGATTTAAATCAGGTACCAGGAACCTCTTCTTTGTCTCTCCCTCGGTAGACCTCTGCTAATCTTCACTTCCGGCTACGTCCACAAATTGGTTGGTGTTTAGCAGGTTTCGTAGTTCTGTCTTCGATTTTCGCTCTCGCCTTTCGCTTTAGTTCTCGTCTCTCGGTACGTGTCTAATCTCCAATTTATAAAAAAGTTCTTTTACGACCACTTGATCGCTTCCAGCCAACTCAATGCGAACTGAACTCTTTAAAAGAATATCTCTTCTCTTTTTGTACGACCTGTCCTTGACCGGTCCTTCTAGCCAACTCAATGCGAACTGCTCCTCAATATTTTAATGCGGTCTGCATCTGACCAAATCATAACGCGAACTGCCCTCGTCTCGCAATTTTGAGCGCGCATTCCTTCTTCCATCAAAGAAAACTATACTCTCCTTCATTGTTGCTCTGTTATGTGTTCGGTACCGCCGTCAAGAATGTTTCTCTAACAATTCAGATTATCAATTACACAATTAATGTCCTAATTAATTGGCATTACAATATATTGTAGTGAATAACATCGGTAAGTGGCCGCCCTTTGTCCGCGGGCCTGAGAAGGAATTAATTAAACGTGCACGTGTGTCCGAGAGGCCCCAAGAAGCCGACGGTACGCGTCCCTTTTTTTTAATCGTTTTGGAGGGGGAAATAAGAATATATACTCCGAACCCGGGTGAAAGACAGAGAGACAGACGGACAGAGAGAGGAGTGAAAGTGAAGTGAGAGAGGCGAGAGGGTGGACAATTTCGCGAGCTGTAAGGAACAAAAGTTTTGGAGAGACGTCCATCGCGGGAGGCCGAAGAAGGAGATCGTGGGCTCCTACAAGCCCAGTGATCCGCTGCAAGTCGAGTGACGCCATAAGTTAAAGTAAGGGTCACCATTACTGTAAAGTGCCTTCAAAAGTAAAGATTTTTACACAGTACGGAACTAAGCTCTGTTTGTGAATAGAAACCAAGCTGCCCACATTACCTTGTAGAGAAGGAGGATTTCATAGCCAAGCCGGAGGTAATTATTGTTAATTTTTTGCAGACTATATATATCTGCTGGCGCCCAATCAATTTTTTATGTATTTTTTCTATTTTTTATGTAATAAAGTTTTTTTATATATGGTAATCAAGTCCAATCATTACAATATATATATTGTAATAATTACTATGGTAATCTATTAACTAAATGATTAGCCAAAATGTAGAAAATAGAATGACAAACAATTTAAAATGAAATTATATTAAAGTTAACCCTCGTTGAAATACTTTATTTTAACTTTACATGGAAGGATATGATTAAATAAAATTTTATTCAATTAAAGAAACTCATTAATTTATTATATTTAAAATAAATTCAAATTTACAAATAATTACATTTTTTTATACAACAAACAAATTTTCTCTTGATCTCAGGGTCCTTTCTGGGCCTTTAAATAAAAAATATTTTACCCCCTTTTCAAATAATCAAATTACAAATTGATATTTACAAAGTCAACAAAAAAATCAAAATCTGATGAATTAATCTTTAATCTAACGTTTACAAAAATAATTTAAATGAATTATAACTCACAGTTTTCCCTGGTACCTAGGAAATTGAATTCTGTCATCACCACACACTCTCAATTTTAAAAAAAATAATAAACAGGCCATTCTTACACTGAATTTACACTTCATTTTGGATTTACAATATTGGCGGCACATCGTAGACGAACAATACCACCAGTTATGCCAATTTCGCTGTGATACAGGAAATTCCTCCTCGTAGACTTTTATTTTATTTGGCGTAACCTGTAACACTTAGAAATCTTTCTGAGGCACCGTCTGCATGAATGCTCCCCAATTTAACCTTTTCAAAATTTCTCATTTATTTTAATACGACCACTTTCTGTCGTTTCTGAACGCCGACTCTACCTTCGTCTCCGCGCGCCATATCTAACAATATTAATTGCCCTTTAATTATTATTTTTAATTGTAATGAAATGAATTCGATTTAATTATTGGTTTTGTGTATTTTTAATATTGTTTAATCTACAAGAATAAAGGAAATTATTTTCAAAGACTTGTATTGTAATTATAAACTGTTATCTATGTATTAACTCATTCAGAATATTTAAATTGAGTAATTAACCAACGATTTATTATGTTCATAATCGAAAACTTTTATTTTTTAACAGTTATATTTGTTACTGTTAAAATCTGCGTTTTAATTCTTGTGATTCAAGAATTGTGGGCAAGTTTTAAAATCGATATCTCTTATGGTCTTCGAGATATTGCTAATTTTGCAACAAAAAAAAACATTCGTACAGGTTGTTAAAATGAGTCACATCCGTATAGAAAAGCGGGCGTGGAACGCGATTAGAATTCAATATCTTACAGTATGAGGTAAACTACGATGCGAGCTGGACTTCGCTTGGAATCTCTACTGCAGGATCGGCCGGGACTGTTCCTCTGCAATTGCTTCATTCGTTTCCCGATCATTTGCCTCCGTGGTTAACATTTCGAATATTTCTCTGGAACGTGAAGGATGAGGTAGGTATTTGAGGCTTATAGACCGCATTTTGCTGCAGGACCGAACGCGAGATAAAATCTATTTGAGGCTGCAACATGTCCTAAACCCTGTCGGCCATGTCTAAATCGTGTGTATGGTTCGAGATTAACTCGTGAATTCTCTCAAATAAATTTTCAAAAATAAGATGCTAAGAACGTTTTCGCTGCTTTTTCCATCTGACAAGGAAAGCTTCTTGTGTAAAATCAAATAACATTCAGTAGCCAGCTGTCCGCGGAACATACGACGAATATTTATCTTCCGCCTATGC
The DNA here is from genome assembly GCA_037074705.1 of Zhengitettix transpicula. Lineage (NCBI taxonomy): Eukaryota > Metazoa > Arthropoda > Insecta > Orthoptera > Tetrigidae > Zhengitettix > Zhengitettix transpicula. Next base: position 123,693,806 of record CM073592.1, on the reverse strand, counting down.
TGATTTCTGATGTCTATCAGGTGTAAAGCTGTCTCGACCACACTAAACCATTTACTGGGGATATTTCTCCAGAACGTAGGTAAATTGATTGAATCCACAACGGTCGCCGCAACTGAAGGCATACCAACGTCAGACGCAGTGACTAATCGTCCCAACAAAGAATGAGGCGAAGTTTATTCGTTATCCACGTAAATCTGGAAAGACAGGAAGGTTGATAATACGGAGTATTTTTGAGTCGTCGGAGAACATCAACTTAATCCTGAATTACATTGATTCGACGCAAAAATCGACCGGTTGGCCTGTTCAAATTTTGTATCCCCGCCGTCCTCCACCCAACCCCTCTAAACCCCGGCAACACCCCCCCCCCCCCACACACACACACACCCGGGCGTTGACCAGATTGTCATAATTAAACCCCTATTTGACTCGAATATCAGTTGTTTTTGTGTTAACTTTACGAAACACCCCTCCACCCCTAAAGGTCCACCGCTACCCGTAATGAAATGCGTTGAAATCATACACAAACAACATTAAAAGCAATATAATTAACCATGAAAAATATTTATTCAACGCAAATATCTGCTGTGTTTGCATATTCCAAAATTACAACCCCGTCCACCCCCGCCCCTATGGGTTAAATGCTAAGTTGAATGTTATAATTAAACTCGGTGACATACGTAACCTTGGTTTTGGCTGCAATCTCGGGTTAATATGTAATTTTCCTGTAAATGATCCCTCCCCTATCCCTAAGGGTGCTCCTTTACTATGCTGTAAGGGGTTGATATTATACTCAGATAACATTGGTAGAAACTTGATCAATCTCTTAACCCCTAAAAACATTTTACCGACTCAAATATAGGCTGTTTTATCAAGTTTGAATAATTCCACCCCCACCCCTAAGCGTGCTCCCATTTTATGCCAATAAAGGTGGAAATTTTACAAACCAACTTCGTTCGAAATACTATCAATCTAATTAACCCTTGTTCAGTAGTAACCACCGTGATTTCTTGTTTCAAAATTTCCACCCCTTAACAACAGTTACAATTTTTCAACCCCTAGCCCTAAGCGTGTTCCCCTCTCACGCTGAAAGCGTATGAAATTTTACAAACAACATCATTAGAAATACTATCAACGTCAATGGCCCTGACATTTATTTATTTCACGCTAATATCGACGATTTAACATGTTTGAAAAATTCCATCCCGTTCATTCCCGTCACGGGGGATTAAACGGCTAATTTAATGTAATATAAAACTCAGTGATATCCATAAGCCTGGATTAGACTCCAATCTCGATTGCTTTTGCGATATTTTTATGTAAATATGTATCTCCAAATCCTGAAATGGGTTGAAATGTAACACGGAGAACATATAGAGAATTTTTTAATTTATTTTATTTTATCCCAAAATATATTTATTCGACGCAATAAAATGCCGGTCAACATGTTTTTAAATTTCTATCCCCCACTCACCTCCGCCCAACTCCTCCCACTACAGCCCACCCCTCGCGTGTTGTCCGGATTGTCATAAATAAAGTCAGCGACATCCCTTACCTTCGATTTGGCACGAATCTCGGTTTTTCTCACGTTATTTTCTTGTACGTCCCCTCCACCGCCCCAACTTACCATGCCATCCATCTTGACGCAATACGGGTTGAAATTTTACACACACAATTTGGGTAGAAATACTATAAATCTAATTAACCCTGAAAAACATTTATTCAACTCTAATATCGATCGTGATTTCTTGTTTCAATATTCCTACCCCCGTCCACCTCGGAGTTAAATGTCGAAATAAATGTCATAATTGAACTCAGCGACATTAAAAACCCTTTATTAGACTCCAATTTTGGTCTTATTCGCGTTATTTATTTGTAACGCCCGTCAACCCTAACCCGTAAGAATGCTTCTTTCCGACGCTGTAAGGGGTTGAAACTATACTCAGATAACATCGGTTTACCCCTAAAAATATTCATCCGACTGAAATATCGACTGTTTTAGCATGTTTAAATATTTCCACCCCCGCTTCTGGAGGTGGTAGACGCGTTCCACTCCGACAGTGTTTGTTTCCTGGTCGTAAAGAACACGTGTCCGAAATTTGGTGAAATTTGCTCCAACGGTGTAGATTTGTATGAGGAACGTACAAACAAACAAACATACATACATACTTTTTTTTTTAGGACAACAGATTACATGAGGGTAATCCACGTTGGGCAACTCCCCTTAAATAGCATAGGAAGGGATTTGAAAGGGGGGATGCGGAAGGGTAGAGGAAGGTAGCCAAGGGTTAACTAGGGCCCCCGGGCTATATTTTAAGGATCCTATCCGGAATTCGCCTAAATAAATGCAGGGAAAACCCTAGAAAAACCTGCATCAGGTAGGTCGGGCATTGGGTACTTGTCCCACGCCCTTCCGATAGCGGGAGAGGAGTTTGCTGTGGGGACGCAGCATTCCCTTTTCCGTGCCTCGACCAGTTTAGGAGACAGCTGGCCGACTGTTCCAATGGGAATAGCGGACAACTCTTACCGTATGCCCAAGGTCTGTGACCCCGGACCGAGAGAATAGCCCTCGCAGACAATATATACACTCCTTTTTATTTATAAAATATATGTATCGTAATTAAAATACGAGAAGAATAACTTTCGAACTTATGATATTGTAGTATGCATCAATGTTGATATTACTATAAATTCGTGGTTGGTCAAGACATCGGTCTACGAGGATTTGTAGGGGCGTGGTGCTAAGTGGTGTCAGTTTAGTCGTACTGCTGTACCTTCAGCATCAACCCATCAACGTGGAGAATTAGCTGCGCCGATAAACTTTCCAGAGATCCAGTTCCCCGTGGCTGTGCGAACCGAGACAGGATGTTGCGGTAGGAGTTAGCGGAGTCGGATTATCTACGACAGGTCGTTCTTTGCGTGATGGAAGTCTACGCATGTATTCTGGTTCGTAACGAGCGACCGTTCACGCTCCCTGGGTGCATTTTTCAGATCGAGAACAGCTCATCAGAAGTCCTGCTTACACGAGGGGAAATACCTTCTTGACCGTTCAGACTTATTTCCACCAGGCCATTGGATTAGGTGTAACGCGCCCATCATGTCTGTTCTACGTAGCTCCAGAATTAGCGAGAGGTGAAGCACTACCGTTGACGGAGAAGAATGATTGCGGTGCGCTGAACAGGCGGAAGTGGGACTTACCGACGTGTACTAGTTCTTGCTAGAGGCGGCTCGGACGCTCTCCATGGAAATATGTCTGTAGGTATAAACGACAAAGATAACATGTTCCCTCCCTTCTAACTCAAAAATGTGAGCTCCCAGCTCAGAGTAGGGGGTTTCAGGAAAATCTGTTGAAGGAGGGTCTCCCTTGAATTTCCGGCTGCCTGCTTCTGGCGCGCAGAGCAGTGAGTTGTCATCAGGTCGACGGCGGTGTTACCATCTGAACACTTGGTTCTGCCAGCTCTGTGCCGAGGTGGCCTTTGTATTGTATTTATTTAATCCACGAATCTTGATATACAAGAATAGAACAAGTCAGTGATAACATAATTGCTAAGTATTTCCTTTCAGCAGGACATCGTCCTGGACGTTTCAATAAGCGCGAATCGTGGATGGCACCTGCGACCTGTGTTGGCCAGCCCTATTTGTCTATAGACTTTAGGGCTGATAGTTCCGGGTCTCGCTCGGTTTCGTCCCGTATGCAGTCTCAGCAAACAGTCTGAGACACTTGTCAAGGGCATATATCAACATAATGAAGAGTATGGTATCATTGAGCCAATTATAATATCGAAACAAGATTGATGACGGGTACTTCCATATATGATGTTTGGAAAATCTAAATTACCAGAGTAGGTAAATTTAATTTAATACACAATTCTTTTTTACAACATTTACAGTTGCTTTATCATAGAATTGACCAATTTCAAACATATTATTAATATTAATACACTTTAAATCTTCTCAGTTCTTGTTTATGTCTTGTAATAAAAACTTTCATAAGCATTAGTACAATGTAACAATTAACTCAAATTTGAATTGTGACCAATTATGTTTTGAATAATTAATGACATAAAATTATTGTATGTGACTAGTAAGTAAATTAAAGGCATCAGTTTGATAAGTGATATAATACATTAAAAAATGATTATGTTATATACTCAAGTGGTGAATTGAAAACATATGTATCTGATTAAACTAATTGTTACTTCATTACATTAAAAACGTTTCTGTCGAATTCTGCATACAGTGTGCACCCATTTGAATTAAAGTAAAAACAGCTGTGACAGATAGCAGAAACCTTGTTTTTATTTTTAGATACTTTAATTTAATCTGATACTATTTTTGTTTAGTTTGACTATTTTACTTATGTAATAAATATAGAATAACAAGCATAAATAATGTTATATTAAAAATTGATTTAATGCATTAATTAAACTTTTATGTTCAATTTCTGCCAGAAATTTATATCCTCATTGTTTGAACTAATATTCATCATAAAATTAATTATGCTTCACATAATCCTGAATTCTTTAATTACCTTATCCCTTTAAACAGACATCAGCAACCAGCAGCCTGCCATATATTTTTGTTTGGCCCAGGCAATAACAAATTAAATAGTAGCACAGAAACACGATTGCTTGATTACGAGTACACATCTTTCTTCTTTGTGGTATACACCTGGGTCACTTACTTACTCCAAATCTATAAGAAATTGTGGCTTCCAATATAACCTATTTTGTGGTGAATATCAGTATATTTTACAAACTTAGTTTTATTTTGTACCTTAAGATATTTATTTTTAAAGTGCCCCTCGATCTAGAAAGGAATTTTGTGCTGTAAAATAAATTATTTAATTTTTGTACTAACAAAATTTTCTTTGAAAGAACAGAAGTAGTTTTCAATCAAACCTCAGTAATATAGGCTATCAAATTCATTGAATTAAAGGATCAGGATGGAAAAATATTGACCAGACCAGGAATCAAATCTGGATATCCTACTTAGTACATGGGTGTTCTATCACCGAGCCATTCAAATTAATTCATTGGGCCTTTGATCAATCACATTAATATCTATTCTTCATTGAGTCCTAAAGTTAGGCAGTGAAGATTGTGATCTAGTGAATTATAGGTGAAGCGAGGCTGTGGCTATACAGTGGATGGAGAAATCTCATACCAGGCATGGAGTTGACTCGTTATAAGTGGGATACTCTGGTTCGATTCCCAGAAGAGTCAAGATTTTTCCATCCTGATCCTTTAATTCAACTATTTTCTTAATTAATTTAAATACATTATATGTTTATTTTTACATCTAAAAATTATAGCAGTGGAATACACATTAGTTTAATTATTTCCAAGGGAGTATGATTTAATTTTGTAATGTAACTACTTTCAACAAAAATAATACATTTTTGTTGTATTTCTCTTTATGTACATATAATATAAAGAGACATTGGAGTTCCCTGTCCTGAGCACAATTTGTTGTAGATTATGTTGTAGCAGTGTAGTCTTCCTGGTTCATATAACCTGTTTATTAATACACTTTCATAAGAACTGAACAAAGGCATTTTACAAAAAAAAATACAATGTGAACAACCAAAGAAGTTCCTGTCTGATACCAACTGGAATCTACCAGTGTGATGCCACAATAAACAACAGATTATATAAGATTTTATAACTATGATATCTTAATATGGGGAAACATTTCGTTGATATTCATGATGTCTTGTTATTACTTATATTGTCAATGGAAATAAAGGTTTTTATTATTATTACTACTAATCAACAAGCTCTTACAATTAATATTTCTCAATCATTACTGAATAATTATGCTAATAGAATTTAAACAATGTTTTAATGTTACAGTATGTGCAAAATTCATGAGATGTGTTATAAACATGCTCAAGGAGGAGACAAACATCATTTATAATAAATGATTACTCACCGTTTGACAAGTAGCTATGGAAAATAAACCTAGATAATATAATACATTTTAAATATAAGTTAGAACAGTTGGAAAACAAATCTGACAAAACTCAAAATATGGAACTCAATATGAACAGGATGTTACACTACTGTGTGTAATGTGTATGCAAATAAGTAATCTTCTCATTCACTAATTTACTTTATGTATTCATCAACTTTGATATTTACACAGATTGTTTTAAAATATGACAAATAACATTAAGTAACAGATTAAATTTGAGTGATACAAAACAAAAAAATAAATAATTACTGATAAATGAAAAAAATATATATTAACAACTAAAATAAATTCTGATCAATTAATGATCATTTCTGGTTGTCCCAGGGCAGTTCTTTTTCAAATCTTCTTCATCATCATACTCTGTACCACACCATATGCAGTAATAGTAAGATCTTCTTAAATATTTAGTCAACATTTCCAATTTATCTGCAGTCTGAAAGCATTAGGATTTTTTAAAAAAAATATTTATTGCTAACAATCTGTAATAAGAAAATACATTTAGTTATTGTTTCGACATACAAATTAAAAGTCATGGTGAAAAACTTTCCATTGAAAATTTAAAAAAATTAAAGCTAGAAGTTTGTAGTGTATTTGTTCACGTGAATCTTTTTTTAAAATCAAGAGGCTTAAATTTTTTGAGCCTAGGCTCTTCATCATCTGAGTTTAACAGACATTTTACAAGTCTGTTTGGATTAACACTTAATCTGTCATGGTAGCTCACACTGCTATTATGTATCTCTTCAGTAACAGTGGATAGTCTTGACGAATTACTTCATTCGGTACAAACAATGGGGCGTTTACCAATGATCACAGTAGTTTTCATTGGAACCTCTTTAAAATATCAATGTTTGATCTGATAGCTGTGCCCCAAAGCTGTAACCAATATGTCCAGACTGGCTGGATAGTTGTTTTATAAAGTAGTATTTTGCTTTCCATTGAAAGTTGTGACTTCCGCCCCATGAGCCAATACATTTTCTGGAATTTTAGGCCCAATTGTTTTCGATTTGTGAATATGTGCTTCCTCCATGTAAGGCGCCTATCTAGGTGCATTCCCAGGTACTTAACCGTTTCATCCTGAGGTATTGGTTTGTCATTTAGGACTACAGTAGGGCAAATACCTCTTCTAGTTGTGAATGTTACATTGGTTGATTTAGATTCATTTATATGAATGTACCAGTGTTTAAACCACTGTTCTAGGTCATTTAGATGAGTCTGCAAATTTTCAGATGCTATGTTTGGGTAAGAATGGGATGATAGTAGCGCTGTATCATCAGTGAATGTAGCAACTGTAGTACTTGATGGGACTAGAAGATCTGCAGTAAATATGAGATATAACAGTGGCCCCGACACACTTCCTTGTGCCAGCTCTGATAGGAAATAGTGATGTGTTTGCGTCTCCATACCTAACAAAAAGTGTCTGTCTGTAAGATATGACTTTCGAAATAATCGGAGGGTAATACCTTTATGATTTTAAATAACAAGCCATCATGCCAGACCTTATCAAAGGCCTGCACAATATCGAGAAAAATACCAGAACAATATTCTTTATCTCGGAAGCTCTTCATAATTCTGTGTACTATTCTATTGACTTGCTCTATTGTGGAATGGTTTTGGCGAAATCCGAATTGTTGATTAGGTATAGTTATTTTCCTTAATAATAGGTGTTAGTTTATGAAGTAGTAATTTTTCAAGAACTTTGGATAGGATTGGTAATAGGCTGATTGGCCTGTATGATGACAACTCTCCTTTTGGAATCATAATGATTGTAGCAACTTTCCACTGCTCTGATACACATCACAGTCTTAGTACCACATTATATAATTGGGTAATATACTTGAATCCTTTCTCTGGCAATTCTTTAATAACTGTACCTGTGATTAGATCGTAACCTGTTGATTTACGAGGATTTAAGTTCGTCAGAATTGTATTCTTGACTTCACTTTTTTAAGTGTTTGACCAGTAGATAGAGTTGGAATCATGCTTCAAGGTATTGATAAATTTCTTTCTCAACTTTTGCGGTAGTTTGAGGTCAAATGGAGTGAAAACTTTTGTTAGGTGTCTTGCAAAAGCACTAGCTTTATCACAGTCGTTTCTAGTCCAGGTGGTGTCTTCCAGCCGGATAGGTGGTATGAGTTGTTGGGGTAGTTTTAATCTTCTTGTTGCTCACCAGAGTGAGTAGTCAGTGGTTTCAGTAGATGTTAAATGCCTGAGATAGTTTTGTAAAGATAAATTTTTAAAATTGTTACAGAGAAATGAGTTAAAATTAATTTGAGATATATATGGCTTCCAAGCACATGAAATTCCATGGTTATATACTGATGAATAAGGCCTACTGCAGCCAAAAGCTCCAGAGTATGTTTCTGTGCATGCATGGGTAAAATAAAGACTATTGTGATGGTACGTTATTTTTATATATATATATATATATATATATATATATATATATATATATATATATATAATTAACTCATTTGGATAGGAAAGTGGGATAGTGCCAGATGTACCTTAAACTGACAGGTTGGGAAGTATCCCCCCTTTTAAATCCCTTCCTATTCTATTAATTTTCAAGTGCCTAAGCCCCCTTCAAGGTAAAAAGTGACCGAGTATGATTGGGCAACTGTAGGACAGTTGCTACACGACGTTGAGTTCAGGACTTTGCATCGAGTGGAAAGAGAGTTCCCAAAGATGGAGTTCAGCAACATGAAAACAGGTAAGACTTTAAGGAAAGCAAGTGTAAAGAATTGGTTGAAATTTTTGCTAAATCATTTTGGCATGCCCTACCAACTTTTACATATGTGCCAATATGAGGGATAAAACAGACTGTTTAATATCTAATTAAAGTACGCAATTTTTATCTAAAACTATGCTCAAGCAGAAAAGTCAAGAAGAACTTACATCAAACCCAACTTCATCTACATCATCTTCCTCCTTTTCATCATCACTTGGTAATATCTCAAAAGTTTTTTCACTGTCACCTGTATCATTACATTCTTCTTTTTCAGGTTCAGGTTTCTCAGGCCAGAACCATTTCTCTGCTGGAAAGTCAACTCCCTAAAACATTTATAGGCAGGTTATTTGCAATAAATTGAATACATTTTAAAATATAAATATATATTAGCAGAATACTGACATCTCATTGCCAATTGTCATATTTCAATTATGCTAGAATGGTGGTGTAGGTTTGAAGCATGTGGGTAAGTGCAAATTTTGGAAATGATAATTTGGAAAGTTCTTTAAATTTAGAAATCCTTGGTTATCTGAGGGATTTGAAATAAAATGAAGATTCAACTGGATTGCACACAATTGCAGGGTGTCATGGGCAAGTCTAAAGTGTCCAAGCTGAGAGTATGTGAGAAAGTCAAACCCTTATTCAGCATTGAAATCTCAATCTTCAGAATAGACTTTGGATGAAAGTTTTAGTAAGTTATTGATGTAAGAGTTAACTGGATTTGCTAGGGTGCAAGTGCAAGTGCTGTAGGACGGGGAAGTGTTAAGAGGAAACGAGGCTTGGGCAGGGATTTGCTTGCCAACCCTTGCAGCCTGTCCATCTAGGTGGTGGCATTTGTGCAGGTGACCATGGGCAGAAATGTGCTGTAGACTTGTTGCATGGTTACGGCAGTGTTTATATCTAAATGGGGAAATGGAACAGAATTTTATTGTGAACCAGTGATGTCCAAGTATATATTTTTGGAAGCCAAAAAAAGTATTAAATTACACATTAATCTATTAGTCAAGAAGTGATTTAACTTACCTATGCACAGGGAATACTAATTTTATCATAACACATCAATGTCTTTAGAGAAGCATAATAAATACACCTACCCCAATACCAAATATTATTAAACATTATTGAAACAATCTACTTGGTACCACACAGTAAAAAATGCACACATTACGATAAGAGAGTTAATTATACTCCCGGTGCCCTAATGAAGTTAAATTTTCTTCATGTAACTGAAAAGTGTAAAAAAACACTCCTAGAACCTATAACGATTCAAAATTATTGACATACCTTAGGACAGTAAATTATGAGTCATATAAGTTAATATAATAAAAAGAGACTCTGTACCCTAATAGAGTAAAAAATACTCCTGGTACCTTGGTCAAAAATATCCTAGCACCTGTACAAGTGATAGGGGTGTTTTAATACTCCAGTGTTTGTTTCTTGCTGTATGCAGAATGTTGTTTTTCACTGCCACACCCACTTCTAAAGGTTGTAGTATAACTTAACTGGCAAGTTGAATGTCATAATTAAACTCACTGAAATACATAACCCTGGATTTGACTCATCTCAGTTGTTATCACATTACTTTTATGTAATGCCCCCCCCCCAATCCACCCTTAAAGGTGCTTCCCTCCTATGCTGAAAGGGGTTACAAATATACACAAAAAATATTGAGAGAAACACTATCAATCTCATTGACCCCCAAAAATATTTATTTGATGCAAATATTGCCCATTTTAGGATGTTTGATAATTTCCACACTCTGGGAGTGTCTTTGTTACATGTTCAAAAGGAGCATGTGTACAAAATTTGGTCAACTTTGCTCCATGGATATAGATTTGTATGTGGAACACAAACAGTCAATTTTATTTATTAGACTAGCTGGGTGCCCGGCATTGCCCGAGATGTCATTTATCTATAACCCCCGATATGACTCCAATTTGCGCTATTTTTATGTAACGCTCCTCGAACCCTATCCCTAAATGTGCTCACCTCCCATGCCGAAGGGGGTTGAAGTCATTTACTAAATATATCGGTCGTTGTTACATGTTTGAAGATGACCACCCCACAAATGTGCGATATCAAAAAATATTTATTCCACTCAAAACCGGCCGATTACATTGCCTGAAAATTTCTACCCCCGCGCACCACCTTCCAAACCCGTCGTGTTACCCAGGTTGTCACAATTAGACACAGCGCCAAAAATAGTCTCAGAATTGATTCGAATCTCTGTTGTTTTTGCGTTTTTTAATTTAACGTGCCTCTACCCCACACCTATGCTTGCTCCCCTCACAGGGGTTGAAATTATCCACAAACAGACTCGGTATAAATACTATCAAAGTAATTAACCCCAGGAAATAATTATCGCAAATATCGACCGTTACACATGTTTGAAAATTTCCACCCCCGACCACTCCCGCTTCGAAGATTTAAACGGCAAGTTTAAAGTCATAATTAAACTCAATGACAACTATAGCCCTGTATTCGACTCCAATTTTAATGGTTTCTGCTTTCTTTTTATGTAATGCCATTTCATGCCCACCCTTAAGGGTACACCCATCCAAAGCCCGAAAGGGGTTGAAATTATACACAGAGAACATGTAGTGAAATTTTATGAATCTCATTGATGCCGAAATATATTTATTCAAAGCAAAAATTCGCCGGTTAACATGTTTGAAAATATATTCCCACACCCAACTCCGCCAAGCCCCTCACACCACCGCCAACCCCCGTGCATTTCCCACAATGTCATAATTACATAACCCTGGAATTCACGTGTTTCAAGGGGTTGAAATTAAAAGCAAAATCAGTAGAAATATTATCAATGAAATTGTCCCTGACAAATATTTATTCACTACAAAAATCGACCGTTTAACATGTTTAAAATTATTCACACCCATGCCAACCCTTTCTTGGGGGGAGTTAAACGGTTAGTTAAGTGTAATAATTTAACTCATTGACATCCATGACCATGGATTCAACTACAAAATCAATTGTTTTTGCATCATTATAATGTAATTCCACTCCACCCCCCCCCTTAAGGGGAGCTCCATTCCCAATCCAGAAAGATGTTGAAGTTATACACTGGCAAAATGTAGCGAAATTTTATTAATGTAAATGATCCCGAAATATATTTAATCGACGCAAAAAATGGCCGGTCAACTTGTTTTAAAATTTCTATTCCCCGTACACCTCCGCCCAACTCATCCCAACCCAACCGACACCTGCGCGTTGCCCAGATAGTGATATATAAATTCAGCGACATCCATTACCTTCGATTTGACTCGAATCTCAGTTGTAAATCCCCTCTACCCCACCCATATCATACTGCCCTATCATGCCTACAAACAACATCGTTAGGAATACTATGAACGTAAACAGCCCTGGCATTTAGTTATTCCACGCTAATATCGATGATTTAACATGTTTGAAAAATTCCACCCCGTTCTTTCCCGCCCCAGGGGATGAAATAGCGAATTGAATATCATATCAGATAACATCGGTTGAAACACTATCTCTTCAATTCCTAAATTTATTTATCTACCTAAATATCGACTGTTTGGCAATGTTTCATGTTTCCACCCCCTGCCCTAAGTGTTCTTCCCTCAAGGGGAACAACAAAAGGGTTACATTTTAAATAAACATTCGTATATATATTATTAATTTCATTGACCTTGACAATTAATTATTTAATGTAAATATCGACCGTTTAACATGTTATAAAAATTCCGCCCCCGTCCACCCAATCCACTCCCGCTCCTAGAGGTTAAATGGCCAATTGAATGCTATAATTTGAACTCGGTGACATCCAAGACCTTGGATTTGACTCCAATCTCGGTTGTATTCGCGTTATTTTATTGTAGCTTTCCCCACCCCACCCCTAAAAGTGCTCTACTGATAAGCCCGCAAGGGGTTGAAGTTATACTCACAGAACACGTAGAGAAATTTTTTAAATATCATTGATCCCTAAAAATATTTAGTCGTTGCAAATCGGTAATTAACATTTTTGACCATTTATACCCCCAACCGCCCCCCCCCCTGGGATGTAAATTGTTACTCTAATGTCATAATTAAACTCATTGTTGTCCATAACTTTGGTTTTGACTCCAGTCTCGGTTGTACTCGAATTATTTTCTTGTAAAATTCCTCCACCCCCAACTCTAGAGTTCTTCTTTCGAATGCCGTAAAATGTTGAAATTTTACTGACATACATTGTTACAAACACAATTTATCACTTTTACCCAGGAAAATATTTATCCGACTCAAATATTGGCCGCGTTAGCATGTAGAAGACTTCCACCCCAACCACCCCCGATTGAAGGACTTAAACAGCAACTTGGATATTATAATTAAACTCAGTGACAACCATATCCCTGGATTTTAGTCCAATCTCGATTGTGTTTGCATTATTATTATATAATTCAACCCCCCCCCACCCTTAAGTGCTCCACTTCAAATCCCGAAAGAGGTTATATGAAATATATGGAACATGTACATAAATATAATAAATCTCAGTGAACCTCCCGCTTGGAGGATTTAAACTGTAAGTTAAATATCATAATTAAACACAGTGACAAATATAGCCCCGGATTCGACTTGAAACTTGAATGTGTTTGCATAATTTCATGTAATGCCACTCCACCCCAACCCTTAAGGGCGCACCACTCCCAGGCCTAAAATAAGTTGAAATTATACACAGATATCATGAAGTGAAATTTTATGAATGTCATTGATCCTGAATTATATTGATTCGACGCAAAAACCGGTTGATTACCATGTTAGAAAATTTATTTCCCGCCCACCCCCTCTCATCACTGTCAATTCCCACCCACCCCTGTGAGTTTCTCAGTTTGTTATAAATAGTCTCATCGACATCCATAACTCCGATTTGACTCGAATGTTGGTTGATTTGGCGTTAATTATATGAAACGTCCCTCCACCCCACACCTAAGGGTGCTCCCCTCGTATGCCGAAAGGAGTTGAAATTATACACAAAAAACATCAGTAGAAATACAATCAATATAATTAACCCTGAAAAATATAGATTCAACGCAAATATCTGCCGTGTTTGCATGTTCAAAATTTCTACCCTGTTTCCCCTACATCTGAGGGATAAATGCCAAGTTGAATGTCGTAACTAACCTCAGCTACATCAATAACTTTCGATTTGAATGCGATCTCGGTTGTATTAGTGTTTTTTTTTGTAAAGCATCTCCCCCCAAACGCTGAGGGTGCTCTTTCCCCAGGGTGTAGAGGATTAAAATTATATTCATATAACATCGGTAGGAACACTATCAATATCTTGAACCCGTAAAAATTATTATCTGACTAAAATATTGGCTGTTTTAGCATGTTTAAATATTTCCACCCCATCCACCCCCCGCTTCTGGGGGTGGTAGATGCGTCTCACCCCGACAGTGTTTGTTTCCTTGTCGCAAAGAACACATATACGAAATTTTGTGAAATTTGCTCCACCGGTGTAGGTTTGTATAAGGAACATACAAACAAATATACAAACAAACGCTCTGCTTTATTTATTAGATTAGACTAGATAGAAGATAGAAGAAGAAGATTAGATTTGAAAAATATTTTTGGTGTTTCCAAATATTAAAATATTAAAATTTGTCATATATCAATTATGTGAGTTGAAGGTATTGATGGAATGCATGCACTGTAACAGAAAATGGACGCCTTAAAGGGTATTACAATTCAACAGCAGAGTGAAACATGACACAAGGTCAAAATGCTGAAATTGGAGTTCTGGCATTCACTAACAAATATCAGCACTCATTAGAGAGATGCAGATAAAGACAGCAATGTGTTTTGCTGGAAACATTTTTTCAATTTATTAATATTGTGGTATTGCATTAATTTAGAAGCAGTGACAGTGGGTGCATTGATGAAAAATAGAATTTTTAAAACTAAGGTAAATAACAAACACTGTAAATTTGATAACATTATAGGTTGAAAATGGTTTATTGTTGTAAACTTAACTGAAAGTTGGTGTTTGAGTATTTGGATGCAACATGTAAAAATTGATCCATTTGAAATCGTCATTAAGAATATCTATTGTTAAAGCATCTTCATTTAAATTTTACTAACCATGTGGTTCATAAGTTCATTTTAACTTTAATAAATACTTTGTATTAACAGAAAGAATTGAAAATAATAGTTATGATAGAAAGGAATTGTTCTGATAAAATATAGCGAAAAAATGAAGTTGTAGGAAAAAGTCAGTTTTAGTGTATCATGAAGTACTATAGCTATGGAATTAAGAAGTTCCAGGGGCTGGCAACCAGTGACTATTGGTAGCATGTAGGTACACAATACAAACTTTTTGAACAATTTTTTATGTATATCAGTCACTATTTAATTTGAATAAGGTTATAAACTTATGTTAATTAAAAAATTTATTTTAACATTATAATGAATTGTGTAGCAGTTTTGAATGAACAATTGTAAAATAAACTTGAGTCATTAATATCAGAATCACACAGCCAAAATTAAATACATTAAATTCCCTAAAAAATAAATAATTAAAGGTGATAATCAAATCAAAATCAATAAATAATTTTCCCATTTTTGAACTTTCTATTTTTATTAAAAATTGTATGGGATATCTTTTTACAAAATGATAAATACCTTAAAGTGTTAATTTGGGGAAAATACATGGATCACAGTCAGACAAAAGAAATTTTATGCTGGAAGACCCACCTTCTAACAGCAGTCAAGGAACGCAACATGGAATTGTAATTTAGCTGAGCCCATAGCTTTGCACTTAAACAATTGCAAGAGTTCAGAAGTTGAGTCCATTTTGGGGAATCTGAATAGTAAGTAAGTAAGTAAGTAAGTGGGAAAGCTAGAGAGAAGTGCAAGAATTCATATTTAAAGGAACAAATTGAGACATTGTCAATGTCACAACATCCTTAGTTGCTTTAAAAGAATAAAAAATATGTATTACCATTCTGTCATCTAAATTGTGGCAAATCCGTTGACTTCTTCTCAAATCAGTTTCATTTTGACGATCCTCCATTTTCTTAACCATATGGTTCCTATAGCTTTCAGGATTTAAGGACTCATTTCGCTTCTTTAGGAATTTAGCTCTTCTGTGAAGCTTTTCATCTTGAATTTCTTTCAGTACTGCTTCTCTTCCTAATCCTTGCCTATCACATTTTACTGATATTGGAACTGGCTCCACAGATCCTGTACCTAGTCACAATAATAATTATAATTAAGTGAATAAATAATAAATAGGACAAAATTTTAGGTGCATTTTCTTAAATAAGCAAAAATTAAGAAATATATAATTCTTAGATTTTTTATGTTGCTTGATATGAAAACATAAAAAGCTGATAATGTGAGGGATGAAACCCAGCTGCAACACAGAAAATAATGACTTATTTGAAGCTTATTAACAACTACTCAGAAGATGTAGAATCAAACTAATAAAGCAATAATTGAATATATCCATGATTGGTTTTATTAGCTGTAGCAGTCAGTATTGAACATTTTTCAAAGCTTAAGAATAGAAACCAAGTCTGCACAGAAAGTTTTTCTGATTAAATCAACTTAGATTTTCTAGACAAATTAAATACAATATATTGATACAATGGAGAATATGTAACTTCATAGCAATTTGTAACTTACATATATGATTACAAATGAAAATTGTTGTACATCAAAATAAGATTAAAACTCTCTAACATCTGCATTACTTCCATATATATAACCATAGAATATTAAAAGAAAATGTAATTTTTATTAAATTATAATCCTTATGGAATAGTTTAACATACTCAACAAAAACAGTTCAGTAAAACAAAAACCAGTTACACATTAGAAACTGTATAAAATGAGGAGTGAAATATTATAGTTTAAATAACCTGATTTTCCAATTCCTGTTCCTGGTTTGTAGCCCATTTTTTGTAGAAGAGCAAATCCTTTGTTATCGTCAGATATTGCAATATTTAAGCCCTCGTTTCTTTTCTCCTCTTCCAGTACTCTCTTTGGTTTATTTTTTCTTTTATTTTCCTCATCTCTAGTTACTTTTTTCTTTAATATTGTATGCAAACGTTTTTGGGCGTGACTATGAATCAGTCCTGGTTTTATGTCATTTTTCTCACTGAAGGAAAAAATGTTTCCAATGTATTTAACAAAGAAAATAAACTTGTTTACATTTTATAGAATATTAATATATTTTGTTTAACGATTTCTTACAAAACATAATCGGGTCATCATAAATTATTATTTCGATATTTTAATTCTAAAATATAATTAATAAAGTAATCAATATGATAATTCTTAAAAGCTTTTTTTCACTATCTTCGATTTACAAATCAAAAAACTTATCCAACTAAAAGCAGTTAATTTTATAACAATACCATTGTGCTAAAATATTAGCAGACATATAATCATCCTCATCTTCGGACATGTTCCTTAGAGTTTATATGTGCAAGAAAATTTATCAAACTACAACTTTAAAATGACATTTATCATTTTAAGAAAAATTATTATTTTCATGGAAACATATTTCGATTATTGTGTTAGATCGTAGGCATAGTAGGTTCGTCGATACATCGAAAGATTCGATTATTGTTTATGTAACTGTCGACTTTACAAACTTAGAAATTTTAAAATACCAGTAATCTTCTTTTATTTAAAAACTAGCTGGGTGCCCGGCGTTAGCCGAGATGACATTTATCCATAACCCCGATATGACTCCAATTTCGGTTGCTTTTGCGCTATTATTATGTAACGCTCCTCGACCCCTATCCCTAAATGTGCTCACCTCGTATACCGAAGGGAATTTAAGTCATTGACCAAATATATCAGCCGTTTTTACATGTTAGAAGCTGACCACCTCCACAAATGAGCGATAATCAAAAATATTTATTCCACGCAAAAATCGGCCGATTATAATGTCTGGAAATTTCTACCCCCGCTCACCATCTCCCAAACCTGTCGTGTTACTCAGGTTGTCACGATTAGACTCAGCGACATTCATAGTCTGAATTTATTCGAATCGCGGTTGTTGTAGCGTTATTTTTATTTAACGCACCTCCACCCCAACCGCTAACATTTCTCCCCTAACAGGGGTTGAAATTATACATAAACAACATCGGTATAAATACAATCAAAGTAATTAACCCCAGTAAATAATTATTTAACGCTAATATCGACCATGTAACATGTTTGAAAACTTCCACCCCCGACCACTCGCGCTTGGGGGACTTAAACAGCATGTTGAATGTCGTAATTAATCTCAGTGGCAACTATAACCCCGGATTCGACTCCAATCTCGATAGTTTCTGTTTCCTTCAATGTAATGCCACTCCATGCCCACCCTTAAGGGAGCACCCCTCCCATGCACAAAAGAGGTTGAAATTATACACAGAGAACATGTAGAGAAATTTTATGAATCTCATTGATGCCGAAATATATTTATTAGAAACAATAATCGGTCGGTTAACATGTAACACAACAACCAAACCCCGTGCATAGCCCACGTTGTCATAAATACATTCACCTATAACCATAACTGATTTGACTCGAAGGTCGTTTTTTATAACTATTTTTTATGGAACACACCTCCACCCAAATGCGTGATTCCCTATCTTGCCGTAATGTGTTGAAATTATACACAAAAAATCGGTAGAAATACTATCAATGACATTGATAGCGTCAAATATTTATTTCACGCAATTATCGTCCATTGGACATACTTGAAAATTTACACCCCCGCCAACCTTTCCTTGGAGGAGTTAAACGGTTAGTTGAATGTAATAATTAAACTCATTGACGTCCATGATCGTGGATTCGACTCCAATGTCGATTGTTTTTGCACCATTATAATGTAATTCCACTCCACCATCACCCTAAAGGGAAACTCTATTCCCAATCCCGAAAGGGGTTGAAATTATACACGGAGAAAATGTAGAGAAATTTTATTAATCCAATTGATCCCGAAATTTATTTAATTGACGCTAAAAAAGGTCGGTCAACACGTTTTAAAATTTCTATCCCTCGTCCACCTCCGCCCAACTCATCCCTACCCAGCGCACCCCCGCGCGTTGCTAAGATTGTCATAAATAAATTCAGCGACATCCATTACCTTCAATTTGACTCGAATCTCGTTTTCTTCGGGTTATTTTCTTGTAAGTCCCCTCCACCTCCACACCTATCATGCTCCCCCATCATACCGCAAGGGGTTGAATTTTTACACACATAACATCTTATAAATAAAAAAGAGTGTATGTATGTTTGTATGTTTGTATGTTTGTATGTTTGTATGTTCGTTATACAAATCCACACCGGTAGAGCAAATTTCACCAAATTTCGTACACGTGTTCTTTACGACCAGGAAACAAACACTGTCGGGGTGAGACGCGTCTACCACCCCCAGAACCGGGGGTGCACGGGGGTTGAAATATTTAAACATGCTAAAACAGCCGATATTTTAGTCGGATAATAATTTTTAGTGGTCCAAGATATTTATGGTGTTTCTACCGATGTTTCCTGAATATAATTTTCATCCCCTACACCCTGGGAAAAGGGCACCCTTAGGGTTTGGGGTGGAGAATACAAATCTATACCGGTGGATCAAATTTCACAAAGATATTTATTGTGTTTCTACCGATGTTATCTGAATATAATATTCATCTCCTACGCCCTGGGAAAAGGGCACCCTTAGGGTTTGGGGTGTAGTTGCTTTACAGAAAAATAACGCGAATACAACCGAGTTTGGAGTCAAATCGAAGGTTATGGATGTCAGGTGAGTTTACTTCGGATAAATATTTTTAATTGCCCATTTAACCCGAAAGTGTGGGGGTTGGAAGGGGAGATAAATAGTCAGTTCTTTCGCGTTCTTGGAGTAGAATTACTTGAATACTATTTATACGGATGTTGTTGAAAATATAAATCCCTTTAGACATTAGTGGTGAGCTTGCTTAGGGCTGGGGGTGAGAATTATCTATTATTCTAAAACTACCAAAATGTTATGTGTTTATGGGTAAACTAGATTTATAGTGATTCTACCGATGTGATATGAGTAAAAATTCATCCCTTTCCACCACGGGAAAGTAGAAGATTTAGGGGTGGTGTTGTTCATACTATTTTAACCGATGTTATTTCCATTAATAACGAGGTTTAATTTTATAAATAAAAATGAGTGTATGTATGTATGTATGTTTGTATGTTTGTATATTTGTATGTTTGTATATTTCTATATTTGTATATTTGTATGTTCGTTATACAAATCCACACCGCTGGAGAAAATTTCACCAAATTTCGTACACATGTTCTTTGCGACCAGGAAACAAACACTGTCGGGGTGAGACGCGTCTACCACCCCCAGAATCAAGGTGGACGGGGGTGGAAATATTTGAACATGCTAAAACTGTCGATATTTCAGTCGGATAAATATTTATAGGGGTCCAAGATATTTATGGTGTTTCTACCGATGTTTTCTGAAAATTATTTTCATCCCCTACACCCTGGGAAAAGGGCACCCTTAGGGTTGCGGTGGAGAATACAAATCTATACCGGTGGATCAAATTTCACCCAATTTCGTACACGTGTTCTTTGGGACCAGGAAAACAACACTGTCGGGGTGAGACGCGCCTACGACCCCCGGAAGCGGGGGTGGACGGGGGTGGAAATATTTGAACATGCTAAAACTGTCGATATTTCAGTCGGATAAATATTTATAGGGGTACACTGATGATATCTGAATATAATTTTCATCCTCTACACCCTGGAGAAAGAGCACCCCTAGCGCATGGGGTGGAGAATACAAATCTATACCGGTGGATCAAATTTCACCAAATTTCGTACACGTGTTCTTTGCGACCAGGAAAACAACAGTGTCGGGGTGAGACGCGCCTACCACTCCCAGAAGCGGGGGTGGACGTCGGTGGAAATATTTGAACATGCTAAAACAGTCGATATTTCAGTCAGATAAATATTTTTAGGGGTCAAAGATATTTATAGTCTTTTCACTGATGATATCTGAATATAATTTTCAACCTTTACACCCTGGAGAAAGAGCACCCCTAGCGCATGGGGTGGAGAATACAAATCTATTACGGTGGATCAAATTTCACCAAATTTCGTACACGTGTTCTTTGCGAACAGGAAACAAACACTGTCTGTGTGAGACATGTCTACCACCCCCAGAAGGGGGGGTGCACGGGGGTTGAAATATTAAAACATGCTAAAACTGCCGATATTTTAGTCGGATAATAATTTTTAGGGGTCCAAGATATTTATGGTGTTTCTACCGATGTTTTCTGAAAATAATTTTCATCCCCTACACCCTGGGAAAAGGGCACCCTTAGGGTTGCGGTGGAGAATACAAATCTATACCGGTGGATCAAATTTCACCCAATTTCGTACACGTGTTCTTTGGGACCAGGAAAACAACACTGTCGGGGTGAGACGCGCCTACCACCCCCTGAAGCGGGGGTGGACGGGGGTGGAAATATTTGAACATGCTAAAACTGTCGATATTTCAGTCGGATAAATATTTATAGGGGTCCACTGATGATATCTGAATATAATTTTCATCCTCTACACCCTGGAGAAAGAGCACCCCTAGCGCATGGGGTGGAGAATACAAATCTATACCGGTGGATCAAATTTCACCAAATTTCGTACACGTGTTCTTTGCGACAAGGAAAACAACAGTGTCGGGGTGAGACGCGCCTACCACTCCCAGAAGCGGGGGTGGACGTCGGTGGAAATATTTGAACATGCTAAAACAGTCGATATTTCAGTCAGATAAATATTTTTAGGGGTCAAAGATATTTATAGTCTTTTCACTGATGATATCTGAATATAATTTTCAACCTTTACACCCTGGAGAAAGAGCACCCCTAGCGCATGGGGTGGAGAATACAAATCTATACCGGTGGATCAAATTTCACCAAATTTCGTACACGTGTTCTTTGCGAACAGGAAACAAACACTGTCTGTGTGAGACATGTCTACCACCCCCAGAAGGGGGGGTGCACGGGGGTTGAAATATTTAAACATGCTAAAACTGCCGATATTTTAGTCGGATAATAATTTTTAGGGGTCCAAGATATTTATGGTGTTTCTACAGATGTTTTCTGAAAATTATTTTCATCCCCTACACCCTGGGAAAAGGGCACCCTTAGGGTTGCGGTGGAGAATACAAATCTATACCGGTGGATCAAATTTCACCCAATTTCGTACACGTGTTCTTTGGGACCAGGAAAACAACACTGTCGGGGTGAGACGCGCCTACCACCCCTTGAAGCGGGGGTGGACGGGGGTGGAAATATTTGAACATGCTAAAACTGTCGATATTTCAGTCGGATAAATATTTATAGGGGTCCACTGATGATATCTGAATATAATTTTCATCCTCTACACCCTGGAGAAAGAGCACCCCCAGCGCATGGGGTGGAGAATACAAATCTATACCGGTGGATCAAATTTCACCAAATTTCGTACACGTGTTCTTTGCGACCAGGAAAACAACAGTGTCGGGGTGAGACGTGCCTACCACTCCCAGAAGCGGGGGTGGACGTCGGTGGAAATATTTGAACATGCTAAAACAGTCTATATTTCAGTCAGATAAATATTTTTAGGGGTTAAAGATATTTATAGTCTTTTCACTGATGATATCTGAATATAATTTTCAACCTTTACACCCTGGAGAAAGAGCACCCCTAGCGCATGGGGTGGAGAATACAAATCTATACCGGTGGATCAAATTTCACCAAATTTCGTACACGTGTTCTTTGCGAACAGGAAACAAACACTGTCTGTGTGAGACATGTCTACCACCTTCAGAAGGGGGGGTGCACGGGGGTTGAAATATTTAAACATGCTAAAACTGCCGATATTTTAGTCGGATAATAATTTTTAGGGGTCCAAGATATTTATGGTGTTTCTACCGATGTTTTCTGAAAATAATTTTCATCCCCTACACCCTGGGAAAAGGGCACCCTTAGGGTTGCGGTGGAGAATACAAATCTATACCGGTGGATCAAATTTCACCCAATTTCGTACACGTGTTCTTTGGGACCAGGAAAACAACACTGTCGGGGTGAGACGCGCCTACCACCCCCTGAAGCGGGGGTGGACGGGGGTGGAAATATTTGAAAATGCTAAAACTGTCGATATTTCAGTCGGATAAATATTTATAGGGGTCCACTGATGATATCTGAATATAATTTTCATCCTCTACACCCTGGAGAAAGAGCACCCCTAGCGCATGGGGTGGAGAATACAAATCTATACCGGTGGATCAAATTTCACCAAATTTCGTACACGTGTTCTTTGCGACCAGGAAAACAACAGTGTCGGGGTGAGACGCGCCTACCACTCCCAGAAGCGGGGGTGGACGTCGGTGGAATTATTTGAACATGCTAAAACAGTCGATATTTCAGTCAGATAAATATTTTTAGGGGTCAAAGATATTTATAGTCTTTTCACTGATGATATCTGAATATAATTTTCAACCTTTACACCCTGGAGAAAGAGCACCCCTAGCGCATGGGGTGAAGAATACAAATCTATACCGGTGGATCAAATTTCACCAAATTTCGTACACGTGTTCTTTGCGAACAGGAAACAAACACTGTCTGTGTGAGACATGTCTACCACCCCCAGAAGGGGGGGTGCACGGGGGTTGAAATATTTAAACATGCTAAAACTGCCGATATTTTAGTCGGATAATATTTTTTAGGGGTCCAAGATATTTATGGTGTTTCTACCGATGTTTTCTGAAAATAATTTTCATCCCCTACACCCTGGGAAAAGGGCACCCTTAGGGTTGCGGTGAAGAATACAAATCTATACCGGTGGATCAAATTTCACCCAATTTCGTACACGTGTTCTTTGGGACCAGGAAAACAACACTGTCGGGGTGAGACGCGCCTACCACCCCCTGAAGCGGGGGTGGACGGGGGTGGAAATATTTGAACATGATAAAACAGTCGATATTTCAGTCGGGTAAATATTTTTAGGGGTCAAAGATATTTGTAGTCTTTCCACTGATGATATCTGAATATAATTTTTAACCTCTACACCCTGGGGAAAGAGCACCCCTAGCGTTTGGGGTGGAGAGTACAAATCTACACCGCTGGAGCAAATTTCACCAAATTTCGTACACGGGTTCTTTGCGACCAGGAAACAAACACTGTCGGTGTGAGACATGTCTACCACCCCCAGAAGGGGGGGTGCACGGGGGTTGAAATATTTGAACATGCTAAAACAGCCGATATTTCAGTCGGAAAATTATTTTTAAGGATCAAAGATATTTATAGTCTTTCCACTGATGATATCTGAATATAATTTTCATCCCCTACACCGTGGGAAAAGGGCACCCTTAGGGTTTGGGGTGGAGAATACAAATCTATACCGGTGGATCAAATTTCACCAAATTTCGTACACGTGTTCTTTGCGACCAGGAAAACAACACTGTCGGGATGAGACGCGCCTACCACCCCCAGAAGCGGGGGTGGACGTCGGTGGAAATATTTAAACATGCTAAAACAGTCGATATTTCAATCGGATAAATATTTTTAGGGGTCAAATATATTTATAGTGTTTCCACTGATGATATCTGAATATAATTTTCAACCTCTACACCCTAAGGTAAGAGCACCCCTAGCGTTTGTGTTGGAGAATACAAATCTTTTCCGGTGGATCAAATTCTTCATACATGCTAACACAGTCAGATAAATATTTTCCAGGTAAAAGTGATTAATAGTGTTTGTATCAATGCATATGAGTAAAATTTCAAACATTATACGGCATGGGAAAGGTGAATTGTAGGTGCGGGGGTAGAGGAATATTACAAAAAAATAACTCGAATACAAACGAGACTGGAGTCAAAATCAAAGTTATGGATAACGCTGAGTTTAATTATGCTATAAACTAGCAATTAACCTCCCAGGGACGAGCGTGGTCGGAAGTGGAAATTGTCAAACATGTTAATCAACTTTGCAACTTAATATTTTTCCGGATCAATGAGATTTCTCTACATTTACACAGATTATAACTTCAACCCTTTTCGGGCTTATCAGTAGAGGACTTTTAGTTGTTGGGTGGAGGAACGCTGCAATAAAATAACGCGAATACAACCGAGATTGGAGTCAAATCGAAGGTTATGGATGTCGCCCAGTTCAATTATAGCATAAAATTGACCATTTAGCCCCAAGGGGCGGTAGTGGATGGGATGGAAATTTTCTAACATGTTAAATCATCGATATTAGCGTGGAATAAATAAATGACGGGACCATTCACGTTGATAGTATTTCTACCGATGTTGTTTGTAGGCATGATAGGGGTGGGGGTGGAGGGGATTTCCTTGAAAATAACGGGAAAACAACCGAGATTCGAGTCAAATCGAAGGTAATGGATGTCGCTGAATTTATTTAAGACAATCTGGACAACGCGCGGGTATCGGCTGGGTTGGGATGAGTTGACCGGCTGTTTTTGCATCGATTAAATATATATCGGGATGAATTACGTTAATAAAATTTCCCTACATGTTCTCTGTGTATAATTTCAACCCCTGTCGGACTCGGAAGGGTGCACCCTTAAGGGTGGGCGTGAAGTAGCATTACATAAAAAGAAACCAGAAACTATCGGGATTGTCACTGAGTTTAATTTTGACATTAAACTTGACCGTTTAAGTCCCCGAAGCGGGAGTGGTCGGGGGTGAAAATTTTCAAACATGTTAAACGGTCGATATTTGCGATAATTATTTCCTTGGGTTAATTACTTTGATAGTATTTATACCGATGTTGTTTGTGTATAATTTAACCCCTGTGAGGGGAGCAAGCTTAGGGGTGGGGTGGAGGTACGTTAAGTAAAAAACGCAAAACAACCGAGATTCGAATCAATTCAGAGACTATGAATGTCGCTGAATCTAATTGTGACAACCTTGGTTAAGCGACGGGTTTGGGAGGTGTTGGGCGGGGGAATAAATTTTCAGACAATGTAATCGGCCGATTTTTGCGTGGAATACATTCTTTTTCATTATCGCATATTTGTGGGGGTGGTCATCTTCTAACATATAAAAACGGCCGATATATTTAGTCAATGAGTTCATCCCCCTTCGGCATGGGAGGTGAGCAGATTTAGGGCTAGGGTTCGAGGAGCTTTACATAAAAATAGCTCAAAAGTAACCAAAATTGGAGTCTTATCCATGGTTATAGATAAATGACATCTCGGGCAACGCCGGGCACCCAGCTAGTGTTATAAATAAAACAAACCATACAAAATATTTAATTAACTCTAATATAGGCCGTGATTTCATGTTTCAAAATTTCCAGCCCCGTCCCCTGTACCCCTAGGGGTTAAATGTCCAATTAAATGTCGTAATTAAACTCAGCGATATTCATAACCCTGTATAATCTAGGTTTTATTACCGTTATTTATTTGTAACGCCAGTCACCCCTATCCCTAAGGTCAGCTCCCTCCCAATCCCGAAAGGGGTTTGACATTAAACACGGAGAACATGTAGTGAAATTTTAATAACATCATTATTCCCTAAATATATGTAATCGTCGCAAAATTCAGCCGCTTAACTAACTTTAAAATTTCTACCAGCTACTCTCCTCCAACCAATCCCTCCCACCCCAGCCAAACTCCGCGCGTTGCCCAGATTGTCATAAATGAACTCAGCGACATTAATTCCGTTCGACTTACTCGAATGTCGGTTGTTTTCGCGTTACTTTCTAGTATCACCCGTCCAGCGTTCTCCACTCTCAGGTCGCAAGAGGTTGAAATTGTGCAAAAATAAAATGGGTATAAATACTATAAATCTAATTAAGCATGAAAAAATTTATTTCCCGCAAATATCGACCTTCTAACATGTTTGAAAATTTCGACCGTAGTCCTTCCCCGCCCCTGGGGGTTAGATGGGCAATTAAACTAAGCGACATCCATAATACAGTTTTTGACACAAATCGCTGTTGTATTCGCATTATTTACTTGTAACGCCGTCCACCCCCATTACTAAGGGTGTTCCAGTGCTATGCCAGAAATAGGTTGAAATTATACTCAGAGAACATGTAGAGAAATTTTGTGAATGCTGTTGATGCGGAATTACAATGATTCAACGCAAAAATCGACCGGTCAGCATTTTTGAAAATTTCTTTCCCCGCACACCCCCTCTCATCTCCGCCAACTCCCACCCACCCCCGTGCGTTTCTCAGTTTGTTATAAATAGTCTCAGCGACATCCATAACCCTGATTTGACTCGAATCTCGGTCGATTTGGTGTTAATTATATGAAACGCCACTCCACGCCCTACCACTAAGGGTGCTCCCCTCGCATGCTGAAAGGGGTTGAAATTATACACAAACAAAATCAGTAGAAATACAATCAATATAATTAACCCTGAAAAATATTTTTCAACGCAAATATATACCGTGTTTGCATGGTCCAAATTTTCCACCCCGCTACCCCTGCATCTGGGGGTTAAATGCCAAGTTAAATGTCATAAGTAAGCTCAGTGATATCCATAACATTCGATTTGACTCCAATCTCGGTTGTATTCGCGCTATTTTCCTGTAAAGCATCTCCAGCCCAAACGCTAAGGGTGCCCTTTTCCCAGGGTGTAGGGGATGAAAATTATATTCAGATAACACCGGTAAAAACACTATCAATATCTTTAACCTTAATAATATATATCCGACTGAAATATCGGTTGTTTTAGCATGTTTAAATATTTCCACCTCCGCTTCTGCGAGTGGTAGACGCGTCTCACCCCGACAGTGTTTGTTGAACATGTGTACGAAATTTGGTGAAATTTGCTCCACCGGTGTAGATTTGTATAAGGAACATACAAATATACAAACAAACAAACATACACTATGCTTTATTTATTAGACTAGCTGGGTTCCCGTCGTTGCCTGGAATGTTGTATATCCATAACTCCCAATTTAACTCCAATCTTGATTGATTATGCGTTTTTTTATGTAAGGCACTTCGCCCCCTATCCCTACATGTCCTTATCTCCTATGCCAAAAGGGGTTGAACTCATTGACCCCGAAAAAGTTTTTTTCATAATTAATATCATCCGTTTCAACATTTTAGAAAATTTTCCCCACGTCCCCACTCTACTTTTGGTTAAACAAAAAGTTGAATGTCATAAATACATTCACAGATATCGATAACCCGGGTTTTATTCCAATCGTATTAGCGTTATTTTCATGTAACGCCCCACCGTAACCAACCCATATTCTTGCACCCATCCATGCCGACAGGGATTAAAATTATACACAGACAGCATCTAGAGAAATATTATTAATTTAATTGACCCCGTAAAATATTATTGCGATGCTTATATTGGCCGATTAATATGTTAAAAAAATACCACCCACGCTTGGGGGAGTTAAACGGTAAGTTGAAAGTAATAATTAAACTCAGTGACATACCAAACCTTGGATTCAACTCGAATCTCGATTGTTTTGCATTTTTAATTAATGCCAGACCACTCCCCACCCTTTAGGATGATTTTCGCCCAAACCCAAAAGGGGTTTAAATTATATACGGACAGCATATAGACAGATATTATAAGGCTCATTCATCCAGAAATATATTTATTCGCCGCAAAATCGGCCGTTTGACATGTTTACATGGCCGTTGACCATTTTGTCATAAATAAACTCAGCGACTTACACATCGCTGGATTTGATTCAAATCTCGGTCGTATGGGCATTATTTTATGTAACGCACCACAAAACATCACCCCTAAGCGTTATCGCCTCCTAATCCCAAAATGGGTAGAAATTATACACAAACAACATAAAGACAAATTTACTGAATTGAATTGACTGCGAAAAATATTAAACGCAAACATCGGCCGATTAACATGTTTGAATAATTTCCAGCCCAGTTCACCCAATAAGGGTTGAACGACAAGTTGAATGACGTAATTAAAATAGGAGACATTCATGACCCCCAAATTCGACTCCAAACTCGAATGTGTTTGCGGTATCTTTATGTAATGCCACTCCACCCCCAGCCCATAAGTGAGCACCATTCCGAAGCCTGAAAGCGATGGAAATTATACAAAAAGAACACGTAGTGAAATTTGATGAATGCCGTTGATCCTGAATTATATTGAAACGACGCAAAAATCGGCGGTTAGCATGTTCAAAGTTTGTAACCCTGCTCTCCTACACCAAGCAACTCTAACCCCCGACAACCCCCACACACCTCCGCTATTTGACCAGATTGACATAATTAAACTCAGCGACATCCACAACCCAGATTTGACTCGAATATCGGTTGTTTTTCCTTTAATTTTATGAAACGCCTCTCCACCCCTAAAGGTCCACCGCTTCCCATGAAAAAGGGGTAGACATAATTTTCACAAACAACATTAATAGAAACACAATCCATATAATTAACCCTTTAAAATATTTATTCTACACTAATAACCGCCGTGATTTCATGTTTCAAAATTTCCACCCCTCACTATCCCCGCTCCTGGGAGTTAAATGATCAATTAAATGTCATAATTAAACTCAGTGACATGCAGGGTGTATGTCCGGGGTCACAGACCTTGGGCACACGGTAAGATTAGTTCGCTGTTCCCATTGGAACAGTCGGCCAGCTGCCTCCTAAACTGGTCGAGGTACGGAAAAGGGAATGCTGCGTCCCCACAGCAAAATCTTCTCCCGCTATCGGAAGGGAGTGGACAAGTACCCAATGCCCGACCTACCTGGTGCAGGTTTTTCCAGGGTTTTTCCTGCAATACTTTTAGGCGAGTGCCGGGTAGGATCCTTAAACTATAGCCCACGGGCCTTTTCCTCTACCCTTCCGCATCCCCGCTTTCAGATCCCTTCCTATGCTATTAAACGGGAGTTATGTGGATTACCCTCATGTAGCCTGTTACCCTAAAAAAAAGCAGGGATTTTCTAGTGTTTTTCACTTTTAGGCGAATTGCCGGGTAGGATCCGTAAACCATAACCCGGGGACCCAGTTACCCCTTGGCAACCATCCTCTACCCTTCCGCACCCCCCCCCCCCTTTCAAATCCCTTTCCTATGCTATAAGAGGCGAGTTGCAACCATGTGGATTATCCTATACATAGTCTGTCTACACCTTCAAAAAATAAATTAATAACCCTGTATTTGACTGTAATCTCGGTCTTATTCGCGTTATTAATTTGTAACGCCCGTTAACCCACAATCCTAAGGTGAGCTCCCTACCAATCCCGAAAGGAGTTCAAACTAAACACGGAGAACCGATAGTGAAATTTTAATTATCTCATTGTTCTGGAAATATATTTATTCGACACAAAATTCGGATATTTACTTATTTTAAAATTTCTAGCCCCCACCCACCTCCGCCGAACTTCTCCCACCCCAGCCCATCCCCGCGGGTTGCTCAGATTCTCATAAATAAACTCAGGGACATCCATTACCTTCGATTTGAATCGTATCTCAGTTGTATTAGCGTTAATTTTCGGCAACTCCCATCCACACTCACCCCTAAGCGTGCTCCTGCTCATGTCGCCAGGGGTTGAAATTTGACAAACATAAAATTGGTAGGAATACTATAGATTTAAATAACCCCCAAAAATATTTTTTCCACGAAAATATCGACTGTTTTTGAAAATTTCCATCCCCGGTCCACCCCTGCCCTTGGCGGTTAGATGAACAATTGAATAATATAATTAAACTCTGCGACATCGAGAACCCTGGATTTGACTGTA
Source organism: Zhengitettix transpicula (assembly GCA_037074705.1). NCBI lineage: Eukaryota > Metazoa > Arthropoda > Insecta > Orthoptera > Tetrigidae > Zhengitettix > Zhengitettix transpicula. The sequence goes on along the minus strand of CM073592.1, from coordinate 123,663,400 downwards.
CTCTTGGTTTTATTCGCGTTATTTAGTTGTAACACCCGTCCAACCCCTAAGAGTTCTCCTTTCCCATGGTGCACAGGGTTGAAATTCTACTCATGTAATATTGGGTGAAACACTATCAATCTCTTTAATCCCTAAAAATATTTATCTACCCAAAATATCGGCTGTTTTAGCATGTTTGAATGTTACCACTGCAACCCCTAAGTGCGCTTCCCTCTCATTCCGAAAAGGGATGAAAATTTATAAGCAACGTCGGTAGATATTTTATCGGCATCACTGACCTCGACCATTAATTATTCCACGCAAATATTTACCATTTAAATTGTTATAAAAATTCCACCCCCGTCACCCTTAGGGTTAAATGGCCAATTGAATGTCATAATTAAACTCCATAACCCTGGATTTGACTCCCATCTCTGTTGTATGCGCGTTATTTTATTTTAGTGCGCCTCCACCTGCACTCCTAAGAGTGCTCTACAGCTAAGCCCGAAATGGGTTGAAATTATACTCAGAGAACATGTAGAGAAATTCTATGAATCTCATTGATCCCGAAAAATATTTAGTCGTCGCAAAAATCGGTAGGTTAACATGTTTGACAATTTCCAACCCCGACTATCCTCGTCCCTCGGAAATTAATTGCAATTTGAATGTCATATATAATCTTAGCGTTATCCACAACCCCGGGTTTGACTGCTACCTCGGTTGTATTCAAGTTATTTTCTTTCAAAGCTCATCCACCCCCAACATTAAGGGTGATACTTTACCAAGCCATAAAAGGTTGAAATTTATACAATTTATACACAATAGAAACACTATTAATCACTTTTGTCCCGAAAATATTTATCCGACTTACATATCGGCTGTGTTAGAATATTTGAAAATTTCCAACCCTTACTACCCTCTCTTGAAGGACTTAAACGGCAACTTTAATATCGTAATTAAACTCACAACCATAACCGGATTCGACTCCAAACTCGAATGTGTTAGCGTTATTTTTATGTAATGCCACTACACCCCCAACCCTTAAGGGTGCACCACTCCCATGACTGTAAGAGGTTGAAATTATACTCAGATAACATCGGTAGAAACACTATAAATCTCTTTGACCACTAAAAATATTTATCCGACTCAAATATCGGTTATCTTAGGATAAGGAATGTTTCAACCCGCCCTCAGCGTGCTCCCCTCTCACGCTTCAAGGGATTTAAATATTACAAACAACATAGGTTAAAATACTATCAACAGCTATGGCCCTGGAATTTATTTATACCACTCTAATATCCACGATTTAACATGTTTGAAAAATTCACACCGTCCATCCCCGCCCAACTTCCGTGATCCCTTCACGCGTTGTGCAGATTCTCATAAATAACCTCTGAAACATCCATTACCTTCTATTTGACTCGAATCTCGGTTGTTTTCACCCCCATCCCTAACTTTTTCTCCCCCCTCATGCCGAAAGAACTCCACCCCGCGCAGTTAAATGTCCAATTAAATGTCATAATTAAACTCAGCGGCATTCATAACTGTGTATTTGACTCTAATCTCGGTTTTATTCGCCTTATTTATTAGTAACGCCCGTCCACCCCCACCCCTAAATTGACCTCCCTCCCAATCCCGAAAGGGGTTCAAATTAAACACGGAGAAAAGTGTAGTGAAATATTAATAATCTCATTGTTTCCGAAATATATTTATTGGACGCCAAATATCGAACTTTATTTATTTTAAAATTAAACCTCCTACCCACCCCCGCTCAACTAATTCCACCCCAGCCCACCCCCGCGGGTTGCTCAGATTGTCATAAGTAAATTCAAGGATATTCATTACTTTCGATTTGAAATCGAATCTCGATTATATTAGCGTTTGTATTGGACTCAAATATTGGCCGATAAATCTGTTTTAAACTTTGCACTCCCGTTCAGCCCCAACCGTGGGGATTAAACTGTAATTTTAATGTCATAATTAATCTTAGCGACATCCAAAACCACAATTTGACTCGAACCTTGGTTGTTTTATCTATTTTTAATATGTAACGCCCCTACACCCCCACACCTAATCGTTCTCCCCTCCCATCCCCAAAGGGATTAAAATTTTCATAAACAAAATCATCATAAATAATATAAATCTAATTAATCATGAAACATTTTTATTCAACGCATATATTGGCAGCGTTTACATATTTCAAAATATTCACCACGTCCACCTCCGAACCAGGGGGCTAAATGGTAAATTGAATGTCTTAATTATACTCAGCAAAATGCATAACGCTGGAATTGACTCCAATCACGGTTGTTTTGCGTTATTTTCTTGAAACGTCCCTCCAAACCCATTCATAAGGGTGCTCCTTTTCCGAGCTGAAAAGGCTTTGAAATTATACACGGGCAACATGTAGAGAAATATGAATGTCATTGTGCCCGAAATATATTTTTTCGACGCAAAAGTCGGTCGGTTAACGGTTAACACGTTTCAAAATATAAACCCCCGACCATTTCTGCCCAGCCCCTGTCACCACCGCCCTACCCCACGCGTTACTCAGGGTTTCATAAATAAACTCAGAGACATCCAATAACTTCGATTTGCCTCGAATCTCGGTTATTTTCACGTTATTTTTTTGAAACACCCCTCTACCCCAGCATTTAAGAGTCCTCCCTTCTCATGCCGAAAGGTGTTGAAGTTATACACAAACGTCATCGGTCGAAATACTGTCAATATCATTGAGCTATGAAAAATATTTATTCCACACAAACATCAACCGTTTAACATGTTTGAAAATTTACACCCCCACCAACCTCTCGTTGGGGCAGCTAAACGATAAGTCTAATATCATAATTAAACTCATTGACATCCATAATTCTGGATTAGAATCCAATCTTGATTGTTTTTGGGTAATTTTTATGTTCTTCCACTTCACCCCTACCCCTAAGGGGACCCCCTCTCCCAATGCTGTAAGGAGTTGAAATTACACACGAATAACAGAAATTTTATAAATATCATAGTATATTTATTCGACGCATAATTCGGCCGGTTAATTTATTTTAAAAGTTCTATCCCCGATCCACCTCAATCCAAACCCTGACAACCCAGACCACCCAGATTGTCATAAATGAACTCAATAACATCCATTACCTTTGATTTGACTCGAATCTAGGTTGTTTTCACGTTATTTTCTTGTAAGTTTCCTCCACCTGCACCCCCAACCATGCTTCAACCTCATGTCGCAAGAGGGGTTTAAACTTTATATACATAACATGAGTTGAAATACTGTAAATCTAATTAACTCTGAAAAATATAAATTCATATCTAATATGGGTCGTCATTTCTTGTTTCATTAATTCCACTCCCGTCCACCTCCACCCCTCGGAATTATATGTACAATTAAATGTCATAATTAAACTCAGCGACATTAATAACCTTATATTTGACTCTAATCTCGGTTTTATTTTCGTTATTTATTTGTAACAACCGTCCACCCCAACCGCTACGGTGAGCTCCCTCCACTTCCCGAAAGGGGTTCAAATTGAACACAGAGAACGTATACGAGTAGTGAAATTTTATTTATCTTATTCTTCCCGAAATATATTTATTCGGCCCAAAATTCGGAACTTTTCTTCTTTTAACATATTTACCCCAACCTACCTTCTCCCACCCCTGTGGGTACCGCAGATTGTAATAATGAAACTTAGGGATATCCATTACCTTTGATTTGAATCCAATCTCGGTTGTATTAGCGTTATTTTCCAATAACTCGCCTCTACAGCCATCCGTAAGCATACTCCCACTCATGCCGCTAAAGGTTGAAATTTAACGAACATAAAATGGGTATAAATACTATAAATCTAATAACCCTGAAAAATATTTATTCCACACAAATGTTGACAGTATTACATATTTGGAAATTTCCATCCCCGGTCAACTCCTTCCATTGTGGGTTAGATTGCAAATTAAGTATCATAATTACATGGGTTACATAGCAAATTTAATGTAATAACTCAGTTGCATCCGGAACCTTGAATTTGACTCCAATCTCGGTTGTATTCGCGTTATTTTATTGTAGCTTTTTATACCCCCGCCCTTAAGGATGCTCTACTGCTAAGCCCGAAAGGTATTGAAATTATACTCAGAGAATACGTAGAATACGTAGAAAAATCCCGAAAAATATTTAGTCGTCGCAAAATTCGGTAAATTAATTTCTAATTAATTGCTAATTGAATGTCATAACACAGCGTTATCCATAATTTTTGGTTTGACTCCAGTCTCGGTTGTATTCGAGTTATTTTCTTGTAACGACCCTCCACCCCCACACCAAGGGTGGAACTTTCCCCTGTTATAAAAGGTTGAAATTTCATTCACATACATTTAGTCAAATATGATTATTAATCACTTTTACCATGAAAATAATTATGCGACTCAAATATTAGCCGTGTTAGAATGTATGAAAATTTCCACCTCCAAGCACCTCCGCTTGGGGGACTTTAACATAAACTTAAATATCATAATTAAACTCTTTGATAACCATAAATCTGTATTCGAGTCCAATCTCGGTTGTGTTTGCGTTATGTTAATATAAATACAACTCCACACCCTCCCTTAAGGGTGATCAACTCCCAATCACAAAAGAGGTTAATATTAAATGTATGGTACATATAGAGAAATTTGTAGTATCTCAGTGAACCAGAAAAATATTTATACGACGCAAATATCAGCTGTTTAACATGTTTGAAAATTACAACCCCGGTTCACCCCCGTTTGGGGGAGTGAAACTGTAAGTTGAATGTCATAATTAAATACATTGACAAATGTAACCCCGGATTTGACTCCAAACTCGAATGTGCTTACTTTATTTTCATGTAATGCCATTCCACCCCCAATAATTAATGGTGCTCCACTTCCATGCCTGAAAGAGGTTTAAATTATACGGAGAAAACATATAGTGAAATTTTATGAATGCCGTTGATCCAGAATTATATTGATTCTACCAAAAAATCAGCAGGTTAGCATGTTTGAAAATTTCTCTCCTCGCCCAACCCTTCTCATCACCACCAATTCCCACCCACGCCCGTGAATTTCTCAGTTTGTCATAAATAGTCTCAGAATGATTCATAACCCTGAATTGACTCGAATCTGCGTTGTTTTTACGTTAATGTTAAGAAATGCCGCTGCACCACTATCGCTAAGGGTGCTCCCCTCCCATGTTAAAGGGGGTTGAAATTGTACACAAACAACATCAGTAGAAATACAATATATATAATTAACGCTGACAAATATGTTTGCATGTTTCAAAATTTCCACCCCGCCCGCCCCTGTCCCTGGGGGTTAAATGCCAAGTTGAATTCATAATTAAACTCAGTGACATTCATAACCATGGGTTTGACTCCAATCTCGGTTTTATTCGCGTTATTTTCCTGTAAAGAATCTCCGCCCCCACCCGTAAGGGTGCTCCTTTCCCATGCTGTTAGGTGTTGTAATTATACACCCATTACATCGTTGGAATCACTATTAATGTCTTTGGCACCGAAAAGTATTTATCCGTCTCTAATATCGGCCGTTTTAGGATGTATGAAATTTTCCACCCCGTACACCCGCGCTCCAGGGAGTTTTTGACGTGTCTCGCCCCAACAGTGTTTGTCACCTAGTCGCAAAGAACACGTGTACGAAATTTGGTGAAATTTGCTCCACGGGTGTAGATTTGTATTCGGAACATACACACACACATGCATACATAAACAATTAATTGGCTGTCTATAATATGAAAGAAAAAAAGTAGGTGTCTAATGCAATTTTCCTCCAGTTCCCAATATTCACGTGCATTTCTTGTTCTCATTTTAAATATATTCATCGTGAATAACATAACTGATACATTTAACTTCCTAAATAACGCACAGACTCTCACAACGGAAATAATTTTAATAAGAAAGACAGCTTTCCCGGTGTAAATTATAACTAATTTTTCACGGTTACGCACCAGGTTCAGATTTCTCTATGTTACGTTTCTGTCGGCCGTTCTCCACGGCTGTCTTCAGCCTGTGTGGCGCTGCGTGACGTGAGCGTGTGGTATTTATAGTGGTCGGACATGCTGCGACCTGATTGGCCGTTGAGGATCGCCTGAAATTTACTACGCGACATGGAAAAACATGTGTCCTTGACGCTGTGGTCAGGCGATCCTCAGCGGCCAATCAGGTCGCAGAATGTCCGACACTATATATAGCTTGCATACGTCACGCAGCGCCACACAGTCTTGAAGACAGCGGTGGAGAACAACGACCAGCAGAAACGTCACCGTCGAGAAATTTGCGCGTGGTGCGTAACCGTGAAAAATTTATTAAACATATAAATTGTTACATTAGCAGACGATATCATAATTTACCAATATGTCACATATAATGTATCAATATTTAAATTCGAGATTAATTACACTGTGACCAAGCAGATATATTCAACGATCATCAACATGAAAAAAAAATCAAAACTGAGCAAACGTTGAAAACATCAAAACAAAAACCTTTATTACACTCAGACAGCCTGACGATGTTACAAATATGTATAGAAACGTTTTTTGTGTTTTTAATTAAAGATTTTATGCTTAATAATTATTTTAAATTATAAAAATCGTCTGTTAATGACCGTTGAGGGTGTTCATTGTTAAAAAAAGACGTGAAAATAAAATATATGACTAATATTTCAGTATGAAGAGCTGACAATTTACAGAAAAACAAAATAAATTAATCCATTTAAAATAAATAAAGAATATTTATACATATAAAAACATCATAGTTACACAGGTTATTAAAAATATATATGTCTCGTTCGACAGCTTAATTTTTTTAAATATAAAAATGTTAATCGTAAATGGGTTATTGTTTCCTAAACCCTGTAGCTTCTATTACAATTTTGCTTCTAAGTAAACTGGTTTCCTTCTTGATTAATTTATATTTTAATTTGGTTTAAATTTAAAAAAAATTATGTCTGATTGACGTAATAATGAATAAGGAAGATAGTGAATTCAGACATTAAAGGGTAATATAAATACCACACAACAACGTTTCTGGGATCCTTGTTCCTTTCGTCAGGTGCTAAGAAGAGCCTAGAGCGACACAACTGCACGCGTCAGTAGACAACACTCAAAAGCGACGAAAACGCATCGACAAAGGGACAGCAGACAAGGAGTAACGACAATGAGAAAAACAGAAGGTTTAACGTAACAATAAGGAATCGCAATTGCTGAGTTTGACAGTATCTCTTTGTATATTAATTGCTGTGTAATCTTTGATTTAATGTGAATCATCTCTGACATGAGCCTGTAAGTTTTGTTTTATTTGAGAACTGTTTCTTTCTCGTCTTCCATACAACAAAATTATTAAATAATTCCCTTTTATTTGCTTTTCAGTTGGCTACTTTATTTCTGACTGTCGCCACTAATTCATATCAGTGTTGCTGTCCTTTTAATTCTAAATTATTAATTAATATATTAATATAATATTTTATTATAGATAATTAATTTTATATTACCCTTTTTTGTCAGTATTGGCTATCTTTGTTGTTCATTAATTTGGTTTTATTAAGTCTCTGCTTTTATGAAAATCTGTATCATCTTCAGTATTTCAACTTATTTGTTTAATTAAGTTTTTATCCTGATAAGATTTTGATCTTTTACTCTTGCGGGCCACATAATTTTGAATATCCTACTATTCATATTTTTAAAATATTTATATACTTATTTCTGTATTGGAAAATAATGGAGTTTGAAATGGAGAGCTGTTAATAGTAAGTAAAGATATTTATGAATTGTTTTTGGATCCCAGGTTGACTGGTCCGTCCTTGCTCTTTCGGAGGATGACCAGAATGTAGGCGTAGGATAGCTGATAAGGCTGTCCTTTGCAGGAAGTTGGCAGATCTGATAGTCTACAGCTCCTCCAGATCCTCCAAAAAGTCTAGCGCCCTCGCAAGATCCAAGAAATCACAGTGACTGTGTCCGTAACAAGGGGAAAATCATTGCTGTAGTACAGATCGTCATAAATAAACTCAGCGATATCCATTACCTTCCATTTGACTCGAATCTCGGTTGTTTTTTCGTTATTTCCTTGTGAGTTCCCGCCCTCCACACCCCTAACCATGCTCCACCGTCAGGCCGAAAGAGGGGTTGAAATTTTACAAACCTAACAAAGGTAGAAATACTATAAATTTAATTACCCCTCGTAAATATTTATTGAATTTTAATATCGGTCGTTATTTCTTGTTTCAAAATTCCACCCCCGTCCAGCTCCACCAGTTCAATTAAAAGGCATAAATAAACTCAGCGACATCCAGAACCCCGGAATTGTCTGTAATCTCGGTTTTATTCGCGTTATTTATTTGTAACGCCCGTCCACCCTCACCCCTAAGAGTCTGTAAGGGGTTGCAATTATACTTAGATAACATCGGTTGAAACTCTATGAATCTCTTCGATCCCTAAAAATATTTATCTGCCTAAATACTAGCATGTTTGAATGTTTCCACACTCCCCTGTAAGTGTGCTTCCCGAAAGGCGTTGAAATTTTTCAAACCCCATCGGTAAATATATTATCAATTATATTTACCTCGACAATTAATTATCTAACGCAAATATCGACCGTTTAACATGTTAGAAAAATTCCACCCTCGTCAACCCTTGCCCCTGGGGGTTAAATTGCCAATTGAATGCCATTATTAAACTCGGCAACATCTATAACCTTGGATTTGACTCCAATCTCGGTTATATTCGCATTACTTTATTGTAGTGCTAGTCCGCCCCCACCCCTAAGGGCTCTCTACTGCTAAACTCGAAACGGGTTGAAATTATACTCAGAGAAAGGGGTTGAAATTAAACACGGAGAACATATAGAGAAATTTTATTAATTTAATTGATTCCGACATATATTTATGCGACGCAAAATTCGGAGCTTTACTTATTTCAACCCACCTCCGCCTAACTTCTCCCACACCGCGGGTTCCTCAGATTGTCATAAATAAACTCAGGGACATCCATTAGATTTTATTTGAATCGAATCTCGGTTGTATTAGCGTTATTTTACAATAACTCGCCTCTACAGCCACCCCAAAGCGTACTCCCACACATGTCGCTAGAGGGTGAAATTTTATAAACATAAAATAATTAGAAATACTATAAATCTAATTAACCCTGAAAAATATTCATTCCGCACAAATATCGACAGTATACCATGTTTGGAAATTTCCATCCTCGGTCCACCACTTAACCTTGGGAGTTATATTGCCAATTAAATATCAGAATTAAAGTCTGCGACATCCAGAACCTTGGATTTGACTCCAATCCCGGTTGTATTTATCATATATTTTTATACCCCCGCCCTTAAGGGTGCTCTACTGCTGAGCCCGAAAGGGTATTGAAATTATACTCAGCGAATACGTAGAGAAATTTTATGAATCTCATTGATCCCGAAAAATATTTAATCGTCGCAAAATTCGGTAGAGTAACATGTTTAACAATTTCCAACCGTGACCACCTCCATCCCTGGAGGTTAATTGCTAGTTGAATGTCATAATTTAACTCAGCTTTAACCATAACTTTTGGTTTCACTCCAGTCTCGGATGTATTCGAGTTATTTACTTGTAACGCCCCTCCACCCCCACACCAAGGGTGATACTTTCGCCTGGTATAAAAGGTTGAAATTTTACTGACATACATTGGTACGAACACTATTAATCACTTTTACCCTGAAAATAATTATCCGACTCAAATATTAGCCGTATTAGCTTGAATGAAAATTTCCATCCCTAACCACCCTCCCTTGGGGGACTTAAACGTAAATTTAAATATCATAATTAAACTCACTGACAACTATAACCCTGGATTCGAGTCCAATATCGATTGTGTTTGCGTTATGTTAATATAAATACAACTCCACCCCCTCCATTAAGGGTGATCCACTCCAAATCCCGAAAGAGGTTAATAGTAAATATATGGAACATATAGGGTAATTTAAAGAATCTCAGTGAACCAGAAAAATGTTTATGCGACGCAAATATCAGCTGTTTGAATATTACAATCCCCGGTCCATCCCCGTTTGGGGGATTTAAACTGTAAGTTTAATGTAATAATTGAACACAGTGACAAATATAACCCCGGATTCGACTCCATACTAAAATGTGTTTGCGTATTTTCATGTAATGCCACACCAACCCCAACCTTTAAGAGTGCATCACTCTCATGCCTGAAAGAGGTTGAAATTATATACAGAGAACATGTAGTGAAATGTGATGAATTCCATTGATCCCGAATTATATTGATTCGACGCAAAAATCGGCTGGTTAGCATTTTTGAAAATTTCTTTCCTTGCCCAGACCCTCCCACCCCCGCCAACCAATATCCACCCGCACGTGTTGCCCACGTTGTTATAAATAGTCTCAGCCACATCCGTAACCACGATTTGACTCCAACCTAGGTTGTTTTTCGTTAATTTAATTAAATGCCCCTCCACCCCCACCCGTAAGGTATTCCGCTACCCATGCCGAAAGGGGTTGAAATCATACACAAACAACACCAATTCAAATACAATAAATATAATTAACCAGAAAAATATTTATTCGACGCAAATATCGATTGCTTATCATGTTTGAAAATTTCAACCACCAACCACCCCCGCTTGTGGGAGTTAAACTGTAAGTTGATTGTCATAATTAAACATAGTGACAAATATAACCCCGGATTTTACTCCAAACTCGAATGTGTTTGCGTTATTTTTATGTAATGTGATTCCACCCCAACACTTAAGGGTGTTCCCCTCGCATGCCGAAAGGGGTTGAAATTATACACAAACAACATCAGTAGAAATAGAATCAATATAATTAATCCAGAAAAATATTATTCAACGCAAATATCTGCCGTGTTTGCATGTTCCAATAATTACACCCCGCCCACCCCCGCCTTCTGGAGGTTAAATGCCAAGTTGAATGTCATAATTAAACTCAGTGACATCGATAACCTTGGATTTGACTCCAATCTCGGTTGTATTCGCGTTATTTTCCTCTAACGGACCTCCAACCCCACCGCTAAGGGTGTTCCTTTTCTATGCTGTTAGGGGTTGAAATTATACTCAGATAAGATCGGTAGAAACACTATAAATTTCTTTGACACCGAAAAATATTTATCTGGCTCGAATATTAGCCGATTGAGCATGTATGAAATTTTCCACCCCCGTCCACCCTCGCTCCTGCGGGTTGTAGACGTGTCTCATCCCGACAGTGTTCGTCTCCTTGTTACAAAGAACACGTGTACGAAATTTGATAAAATTTGCTCCACGGGTTTAGATTTGTATAAGGAACATACACTCATTTTTATTTATAAGAAGATTGCGGAAATATTTTTTTATGCAGATGTCTGGATACTTTTGGGTAGCACACATTAGCAATACATATTGGCACAACGAGACACACACACACACTAAATAGATTTATTAACATGACAAGTATTGACACTATGTACACTTCCTAATATAGTTAGACGTTGACACATGGACGCCACCAGGATTATTTTCAGGGAGGTGCATTTGCATATACACACTATTCTATTAACTAATAAAATATAATTTATAATATTGCATCCTTATAATATATAATAGGCATATAAAATTAGACATTTATGTTATGTCAATTAAATTGATGTCAAATTCGAATCGCGTGGATATTTGAATATGCGTCGCATGATTGCTGGGAGTCCCCGTCGACGCGGGATGAGTGCGGTTTAGCCCCCTCGGAGGGGAATCTTCCTAGCAAACTCGAACCCGTGTGCAACCAATTACAAGAAGTAAATATGAATATAAAGACAATACATGATCACATAAATAAATTAACGGACGTGCTTCAGTCACACCGCGATAATGCCTCTATGGAGTTTGCGGTCATTTTCAAGAAAGCTGAAAATTTTTGCGAAGAACTGGATGTTGAATTTAAGCGTCCTCGAGTGACAAGCCAGTGCTACAGATAAAATCAACCATCTGTAAACGTAGAAGAATATTTATCTCCATCCCATAGTAGAATCTATCATTTTTCTTCAACACATTTTCTCTCCATACAGAAAATATGAGAATGTCGTGTACTGATATGGTACATTAAAACAAGGTCGATCACGGTTTAAAGCTTTTTATTCAATCTATTCGTGGCTACACTTATCTCAACAATTAACAACTAACTAACTAAACAAAGAGACTCGAACGCGAATTTACTTCGTGGAAAGTAGAGACATCTGTGTATCTAATACTGAAACTTTTTGATTTTAATATTTGAAATTATGAATTAATCAATAACTTGATTAATATTACTAAACATATATAACATTTCTTCCCCGCTGAGAATAAGAAACAGAAAAGACTTTAACCTAAATGTGGAACAGATATTCAATTGGGAATATCAAGTATTGTGAATTGTAATATAATGTTTTACGAAGGTGAGTATCTCTGAGTTGGCTTCAGATTCCGAGCAGATCGTCGTGGTGTCTCTGGAGAACGATCATCATGCAGAAGGTGTTCCGCTTGACCCGGACGTTGAAGTTCTCGCTCTAATTTCCTAGTAACTACTCGTTCTGTTTGACAGGTTGGTTCTCGAGTAGGTTCTGCCGATCCTGCCGCTGATGTACGATTTCCGGAGTTAGCTTGTGGTGGCGTTGCCGAATTTGCCACCAGACGATTGTCGTCAAAGAAACGGATACGTCGAGGGGTCGTCTCCGTTGCTTGCAGATGTGGATCATCATCATTTGCACTCGGTTGATGACGAGTATGAATTTTGATCTACGTGACGTTTGTCTCTACTACCACAAAAATCGATTTCGTAGTGTAGATCTCCCAATCTCGTGATGATAACACCAGGAAGCCACTTGTCCATACGAGGATTTCCAGATAAGAAATACACTGGTTGATTTGACCTGAATTCTGGGAACTTTGGAACAAATTCTGACCGTTGTTTATTGGTCATCTTCGTGTGTGTATCTTCAGGTCGAACCAGGTCAAGTCATTTTCTAATCTGTCGACCGAAAAACAGAATCGCTGGTGATTGTCCCGTAGTGGTATGTGGTGCTTTCCGTTACTGATGTAAGAACTCGATTTAAATCATGCTGCAGAGATGTCTTCGTAGTTCCCATGGTTTTGAGGGCATCCTTTACTGTTTGAACACATCGTTCAGCCTGCCCATTAGTGGCTGGGTGATAGGGTGCGGATAGTTTATGATACTTGACTCTACTCGAACGAAGGAAGTCTGCAAACTCCGACTATTTAAACTGCGTCCCGTTGTCCGATACGATGGTTACAGGAGCTCCATACAATGCGAATAATTCTTCTAAGATAGCGAAAGTAGCTGTGGAAGTCGTTGATGACGGCATTTTAACTTCCAGCCACTTGCTATAAGCGTCCACGACTATGAGAAGCATTATTCCTGCTACCGGTCCTGCGTAGTCAATGTGTTCGCGTTGCCAAGGTCCTTTGGGATATTCCCAGTGGTGCACACGAAATCTTGATGGAACATGTGCATGTCGTGCACAATCAGCACAAGATTTTGCAACACGTTCGATTTCAGTGTCGATACCTGGCCAAAAATCGAATGAGCGAGCCATAACTTTCAGTTTTACAATGCCAACGTGAGCAGCATGCAAGTCATTCAACGTGAGCAGCATGCAAGTCATTCAGGATTGGTTCTCTAAGTGATGGCGGGATAACCACACGATGCTCAAACAGAAGACATCCTCCTGCCAGTGTATAACTACATTCAGGAGCCTTGTAACGATGATGGATTAGACTTTGCCCACTTTCCAATAGCTGTACGATTTTGCCCAAATCTGGATCCTTGCGGGTTTCCCGAGTGATATTCTCTGCGCGGACTGGTAATTGATCAAAGTCGTCTCTTTCTCCTTCCTGGTGTTTGATTCCCGTTTTCACCTGTTTGATTGTGTCAATTATTGAAGGTAAATGCATACGAGAACAGTAATCAGCGTTCACATTGGCTTTTGTTGGTTTATATTCGACTTCAAAATCAAAATGAGTCAAATAATCTGCGTAATTAGCCATACGACTGATGCAGCGTATGGGAAGTGACTTCGATGGAGGATTTGGGACAGGGGCTTATGATCAGTTATTAATATGAAATGGCGAAGCATAAACGGAGAACGTAAGCATGTTGACATTCTGATAGTCAATTTCATCTATAAACGGACTGTCATTACAAAACAAGAGTAAAATTAATGACAATTGTTTTTCAAGTTGTAAAATGTCTGTTATTTGGCTATTTATTTATCTAAAATAGTATAGGCCGAGAAAAATAGCATGGCGTGTGAGGTTTTGATTGGTCTTCTGCATCTTTTTCAGCAGATCCAATCTTATCTGGTATAGTTCCTTCAAATTTGCAAATATGTTGTTCCTATTAAAAAAGTAGTAAATGGCAGAACTCCTGATAAACACAGGCCCATAAATATATTACCTGCATTAGCAAAGATTTGAGAACAAACTGTCTGTTTACAATTCAGAAAGTAAGTATAGGATAATAATATATTGACCACTCATCAGTGTTTCGGAAAAAATACAATTGTGAAACTGCATTCCAGTGCGTGCTGAATGAATGGAAAAGTTACATTCACAGTGTTCGAACAATAGCAGTGATCTTTTCTGATCTACAGAGGGCTTTTGAAACAGTAGACAGAATTATTTTATTAAGAAAACTAGAAAAATATCCACTTTGTGGAACAGTATTGAGTTGTATAAAGAATTCTCGGGTTTCATTCGGGTGCCAACAGTGATTAAACCTAACTTTTGGCACCCGAGTGAAACCCGAGAAATTTTTATACAACAAATACACCGGGAAAATCTTTGATCTTTGATCAGTAGTGAACTTGTTTGCAGATTATCTGACAAACAGAAATCAAAGAGTCAATTGCAACATTTAATTATCACATGAAATAACTGCCAAATATGGAGTATCCCAATGCAATATTCTTGGATCAGGTGTATAAGTTTAAATCCGCTGTTTTTAAGTCAGAAAAAACACATGATTTGTTTCGTAGAAAGCAAAAAAAAATCATTCAAAGTATCGGCCTTCCCTAGCTGCACACTTTTCCCATCTCTCGGGCAATTTTTGGATACCACGCAACGAGGCAAACCACTCATCAAACCTGTGGTGACTGTATATAGATGGTGTGAATGTTTGGAGTATAGGTGGCGTTCACTAACACAGAGTCAACGTGCCTGAGTAAATCGTTTACTATTGGAAGACAATGATCTAGCTTGTATTCGATATGGATACCGCTAACAAGTCATCTAGTTCAATGGTTTCTGATTCTCGGGAAATATTGTGGGTTAAGAAAAAACCACAACCCAAACGCAACGATAAATTTAATGCATCAAATAAGTGTAAAAGTCGCTCAACCGATTTATGTAACAGAAATGCAAATCGGCATAGTTCAGTCTCCAACAGTCGAAAGCGCTGCCGTATCTGTTCTGTGAAACACAACCCGCTTGTATGACCACTTTTGAAGTAGTCATGTTATAAATGTGGTAATATTGGGCACACGTCTCGGATTTGCAGAGTCAGTGCTAATTGTTTTGTTGAACTTTATTTTTCTTCAATGCAAACGGACTTTCCTTTATAGAAAATAGTCGTCTTATAATGTTTCTTGTTGATACTGGTTTTATGTTCTGTTATACCTTTGGATATCTATAGCGAAGTAGTTTTAACTAAAGAAATTACTCCATTGTTGGGCAGGAAAAATTATTTGCAGAACCTCAGTACTTTAAATCATGTCAATGTAGTTCAACTCGGAAAGCAAAAAAACAGTATACATGATTTTCAACACATGTATCCACAGGCACTGTTATCGTCCAAGCCCCAACAGCAGAGCAGCAGAATAACGCGCCAAGCGATTAAATACAGCCCACACCTAAGTATCCAATTAGTAAACTTATTTCAAGCGTAAGTGAATCTATAATTTTATTTATCTAATCTACCTCATTCGCAAACTTCTGCAATAAACTCACAGTACAGAGTGCGGCTAATATGGCCGATGACATATTAATTACGCGTCATATATACAATCAAATTCAACAACGTACAACCAAGACGTATCCTTACAATCCAATCCAATAATGAACCAGTGCTACACGCACCCTCATTGTCACAGCAAGTACAACAAACTACAACGAATTACAGTCAACAAACACATGCATTAGACCAAGAAACACAACTGCCTGCATTTCCGTAAAGTAAATAAAAATGCCACAGAAGTCCTGATAGGAATATAAGGCAAGAAAAAAACAACCAAAACTGGCTTGGAGCTTCTACAAGCAACATATATGACAGATTTCGACCGCGATGGACGAAGCACAAATAGAAAACGAACAGGGCAAATCTACTCATAAGGTACCTCAAGCATCGCCTATTTTTATATCTGATGTGAAAAACATTAACCCGCTTATGACACTTTTAAATGAAATTGCAATGGACCAGTATACAACTAAAGCTATGAGCAATGAACAAGTTAAACCAGTGAAATTTACTCTGTTATAATTAAGGAACTGACTATAAGAAACAAACAATTTCACGCATACAAGCCCAAACAAGAAAATAACTTTAAAGTAGTAATAAAGAACCTATATCACTCTACTGACATTAATGAAATAAAAAACAGCTTAGAGGAAATGGGGCACCAAGTGGCGAATATAAGGAATATCAAATAACCAAAAATCCACTTCCAATGTTCATTATTAAACTAAGACAACATAAAAACAACAAAGAAATTTACAAAACCAAACTATTAATTCATACTAATGTAAAAATTGAATCACCAAATGTTAAGAGGATAGTACCTCAATGCACGATGTGTTAAATGTACTCTATTTCATAAAACAATTGAGTATCCACATAAAACAAAAGATGACAAGGTAGTTTGTGTTAACTGCAAGGGTAACCACCCTGAAAATTATAGAGGTTGCATCATTCACAGGCAGCTACAGGGAAAACTATACCCGAGGCTGAGATATTCGAAGAGACAACCGAAAATCATGCGCCCAAGCTGATGTACAGCCAGGAACATTGTGCCTCAAAAGTTGCCCATAATACGAAAGGGACGACTAATACTGCAAACACATCAACAAATTCATGACATAGCATAATTAAGCAGCATGATGAAAACTCTTGTCACTAAAATGGGGACAACTGCACTGATCACAAAACTTTCATTAATGGGTCATATACTTAAAATTGATGCATGGAATGGAAATGGCCTATGCTCAAGAAGTAAACAAAAAAAATTGACATACTGTTTATCTCTAAGTCACATTTCCCCAACCAAAGCTACTTTAAGATTCCTAAATATTATGTATATTATACTAATCACCCGGATGGAACAGCGCATGGTGGAATAGCTCTAATCATATGGAGTAATATTAAACACCATGAAATGGAAAAATATCAACACAACCATATCCATGCCACTACTGTATTAATTGAAGATAAAAGAATCCCCTATACAGTTACAGCAATTCACAGCCTTCCTAAACATATAATTATCAAAGAAGACTATACCCACTTTTTTTTTCAAAACTTTAGGCAACAAATTCCTGTTAGCTGGTGATATCAATGCTAAGCACGAACATTGGGTATATGTGTTACTAGACCTGATGGACAAAGACTACTAGCTTTCATAAAAGAAAATAACCTAAATCACATATATACACGGGAGCCAACATATTGGCCAACTGATTGCATGAAACTGCCTGATCAATCAATTTTGGTATTGTTAAAGGTTTCAACATCCAGCTATGTGAAATAAATTCTTTCCTTGAGGTAGCTGCTGATCATTCAGCCATCTCTATCACCTTACACTCGAATATAATAAACACACATAAGAAACCTTATTTATGCAATAAACTCACTGATTGGGAGTTTTTTTGATTCTGACTAGACTACCTTCTAAATTCTCAAGCATCACTCAAAAATGAGTTTGACATTGAATGTGCAGTCATGGAATATACAGAACTAGTTCAGCAGGCTGCATGGGATGCAACACCCAAACCACCAAAGGTCTCTACGAGTACAAAATGTCCTATTTTAATAAAAGAAAAAATAATGGAAAAATATGACTGCAAGCTAGATGGCAACTTACCCGATATGATTCTGATAAGAAAGCACTAAACGTAGTGACCAAATAACTGAAGCAGCTAAAAAATAATACCATACATGAATACCTGGAAAATGTATCAGCCACAGAATTTAACAACTTCTCATTGTGGAAAGCAGTTTGCTATATAAAGAAACCAATACAGCACATACCCCCAATCAGAAACGAAGATGGAACAGGGCTTGTATTGACTCTGATAAAGCTATCACCTTTGTGAAGCACCTAGCTGATGTCTTCAAGCCACACATCTCTCAATGTCCTGAAAAAGATAGAGAAATCCTTAACCTCCTCGAATCTTCCTTTCAAATGCTTCTGCCGATAAAGCCGTTTACAATCAATGAAGTACAGGAAACAATAGATATAAAAAAACAATCCAAAGAAAGCTCCAGGATATGACACAATAACTGGTGAAGTAGTAAAACAACTGTCTAATAAGGCAATCCGCTTCTTACACAAATCTATAATGCCATTCTAAGAATAGGATAGTGTCCTAGCATATGGAAGAAAGCTCAAATAGTAATCATAAACCCCCAGGAGAAGTCACATCCCATAAGCCTATAAATCTCATCCCTACACTATCTAAAATCCTGGAAAACCTATTATTGTCAAGAATTAAGACAATGCTGAATACGCAAGAAATGATTCCAAAACACTAATTTGGCTTCCAAAACCAACATGGGACAATTGAACAAATTCACCACGTAGTTAACAATATATTTAATGATCTCAAAGACAACAGATACTGCTATGCTGTATTACTGGATTCCTCCTCGCAAGCCTTTGATAATCACAGCATGTAACATTCATGAAAAAGAGTAACTATCCAGCAGTAACTCTCAATAGTCAACAAATTAATCACACCAAAACTGTCATCTAGACTTCATCTAGACCATAGACTTACATGGAGAAACCATATCTGTAACAAGAGAAAACAACTGCAATTAAACTACATAAACTATACTGGCTATCAGGAAGAAACTCAAAGTTAAACCAGATAAGAATAACATTCTAGTGTACAAAGTTGCCTTAAAACCCATATGGACCTATATAATTTCAATATGGGAAGCCACATGCAAATCCAATATTGACATTATAGAGCAGTTTCAAATTAAGACTCTATGTCCTATTAGTACTGAACCATGGTATGTACCTAATAGAGTCCTACTAAATGATCTGTGCATTGAAACAACGAAAATCAAAATTTGAAATCATGCCAAAATGTACAAAGACAGACCAAGTGCCCACCCAAACCAACTTGCCCATAATCTAATGTCAGAAGAAGAAGAACCTAGAAACTCAAGCCATCAGATTTACCATCACATTTTAACTAAAAATTGTATACATATATGTTGTAATCCTAACTAATCTTGTCCCAGATAAGCATGTATATTATATGGCGAGGGCTTAATGGAGCTTTCCTCCACAAAACTATTGTGTTATTATTATTAATATCTGTAAACATAAACATTACTTATTGCCCCTTGGGCAGATTGTAAACAAATGGAGTTATTGAAAAACAGGTATCCATTTGCATTTTCTAAATCTGGTAATAATGTACCTATAAAGAATTTTATAGTAGATATTAATCTAAAGCCTTATGCTATACCTATTTTTCATAAGGCTTATGTATAATGTTCCATTTGCCTTGTGTACCAAAGTGCAAAATGAATTATAAAGGTTGGAGTCATGTATAATTTGTTAAGTCTGTACCTGGCAATATTGTTTATCATATATTTGTTCTCTAAATATACGTTGTTTCCCTTTCAATGTCTCACAATGAATACTTTTTTTAAAATGCATATAAAAGTTTCTTGCAATAGCAGGGTCATACAAAAGATTGTTAAAAACTGAGGTACTCAGTTTACTAGCCCACATTGGCAAGAAATGCTAAACATTCTAGGTATTCATCACATTTCAACAACACCCAGGCATCCACAATCGAACCCAACTACATGGATTAAATCACGATTGTGCCATTTGTACTGTGGTGAGCATCATAATTCTCAGTTTGATCTTATCTCATATTTGAATTCAAGTTTGAATATGATTCCACAATGAATCTGCTTCGCCGTCTCCTCATGAGTTACACTTCAAAAAGAAGCCCCCAAATCCTTTACCAAATCTGATAACAAATTTAATGCCTTATTTTAATTCCACACCATTAACAGAGTAATGTTTATTTTTGCAATTCCAGAAATCAGCTTAAATGTTTTTAAGCTATGACTTTAAAGTTTATCAATATGTGTTAGTGAGGACAGTATTTAGGCCCATTTATTATTATAATATTTATTATTATATTATATACCATCCCCAAATGTAGCAAGTTTTGTTGATTTAAACCAAAAAGAACGTGTTAACATAACTTCGATAACCTTAAGCCCCATAATATATACAATGTACTCCAAGGAATTTTCATATGCTGTATACACAAGTTTTTTTGCATTATTTATTTACATGTATGCCACATACTTATTACAAGATAAATTATGAGAATTAATTTGATTCTCCAAATTCATTCTTCAGGGGAAGGGCAATATATGTCCCTTCATTGTGGTAATATATATATATATATATATATATATATATATATATATATATATATATATATTTTGTAATACCTAGTTAAGAAGACAAATTAAGGAGGCCATTATTTTGTTTAAATTCACGGCACAGACTAGAGGTCTTTTATTAAAATCTGTTTACTGACTCAGACTGGAGATCTTGGGTGGCTCGTATAAAAAATTATGATTGACGGCAGA
This sequence comes from Zhengitettix transpicula, assembly GCA_037074705.1. Classification (NCBI taxonomy): domain Eukaryota; kingdom Metazoa; phylum Arthropoda; class Insecta; order Orthoptera; family Tetrigidae; genus Zhengitettix; species Zhengitettix transpicula. Next base: position 123,642,499 of record CM073592.1, on the reverse strand, counting down.
TAAGTGGTCATGAAGGGAGAAAAATAATTGGACATCTTTAGCGGCTTTTAGATATAATGTCTGACTGATGTCGGGACAAGACTCCAAAGGAATGACAGTCAGCAGTTTTTGTTGACATCCAATTACAAGACCAGGGATTGTTTATCTAACAATATTTTGAGTAACTCTGAGTGTGGGAAAGCCGGATGTGATCTTGAGTGTGGGAAAGTAATACTTCAGAGAGCAGACAGAGTGGTTGCGGTGGCTGGAGCAGCGGAAAAAGCGGAAAAAGAAACATTATTAGGCACCCCCGTAGTTTGGAGAGTTTTGCAGCGGATAAAATAACTCATTTTGTTGGAGGTACATCTTGGGTGTTTGGAGATAATACTGACTAAATTGACTTGTGGCCACAGGTGAAACAGCGATAGTCCGTACGAGGAGTCAGAAGTCTAGAGTCTGGATACCGCAAGGATAAAGTGTATGTGTTTGTGATGTGCATTTGTGTAATTTTATGCACAGAACGGCCGTTTTAGAACGAAGTGTGTTCCCTAACTCCAAATATAAAATTGTAAGTAACGACTTAAATATAAATTCTGTAAACATTAAACAAAGGTAATTAGTCAGATTTCGTTTATTTTAACTTAATATTCCGTGTATTTGTTTAAATTGTAAATTTTATTGTATTTTGTTTTTCTGATCAACCCAGTGAAGACCATGAGATGTAGTTTGATTTATTGAGAATGTAAAAGTGTGTTTTCTTGAACGCCGCATAATTATAAATGTAAATTGATTGTTTGTGAAACTTGATCTGGATGTGGCAAAATAAAAGTAGGGATTTTTGAATTGTATTTTGAATGAATAAATTGTTTTGTTTAAAAATGTAATGATCTGTTTAATTTAAATTCCTGTAAAAAAATTAATCTATATTTTGTGCTCCAATGTGGGCAAATTAAATAGCTTTCCAGTTGTTATTAAAATTTGGCAACAAGCAAGTTTATCATTTGTCGTTTATTTATATTTTTTTTGGTGCGACAAAGTTTCAAATTAATTTAAATTCTTTATTTTTGGGTATTACAATATATATATATATATATATATATATATATATATTATTGTGCAAAATTTCATTCCAACATGTGCCCATTATGTGCATAACTTTTACCTCATCTGTACTTCCCGAGTTGAAATTTTATCCTATATGAGAGAATATAGCATAGCGTATTTGAATTTATAAATCGAACTTCCAAAAATATTGTTACAAAAGTTTGATTTCAATACATAATTAAATTAATTTATATATTATTGCTTTAGAGATGTTAATAATTTTTGTTTCGTCCGTAACTACTAAATTTCCTGATATTTTGGTTTGATTCCAAGAATTAATGCGACACGTAGATACGTTTTGACCCTGGGCAACAATATAAAAAATTAAGAGAAAAGTGAGGTAAGCGAGGGCATTATCGTAGGGGACACGTATCAGTTCGGATCACCAACGCCTACAAATTTGAATCGCATACCTAAAATTCTAAGTTTGTGCCACAAACAGATTCCTTCATAATGTAAAAAATTCGAGATCTTCAGTCATTACATTTGCCGGCCAATGTCTTTTACGCTGACCTTCAGCAAGGGACGACCTGCACAAAAATGTGTGGGTTCAGCTCCCAACTTTACTGGCAAAGGGCTCTATTTAATAAATACATGTAAAAATTTATGTAATTTATTAATACAATTTAATGAAAGTTGGAAGCTCGCGAATCACTACTGTTGTGCGTATACATGATTTTCACTACCTACAGACAATAGAGGTGGGCTCGGCGTCTGGATGCAGTAGCTCTTGCAAGCGTCACCATCCAACACAGTTGCTACCTGGCCTTGGTCGGAGCAACATCGGAGCTTCCTGGTGTAGGACTTCCTTAAGTGGATCGAGTTTTCCTCCTGCAAGCAGCCGACGTCCCGCAGTTGGATTCTTTCTCGGGCTCTGTCCGAGAAGTCTCCGACTAAAAGCCTTTTCTAAGGCTATCTTTGGGTGCTTCCCAAAGCGTTTTCTAGTTTATATTTTAATATCATGTATTCTTCTGTAGTTCTGTACAGGCAGAGACATGGATCCGGCTACCAGCACGGGTACTGAAGATGTCAACCCCGCAGCCGCCGACCCCCCAGCCGCCGACCCCTCAGCCGCCGACCCCTCAGCCGCCGACCCCTCAGCCGCAGACGCCCCAGCTGCCGACCCCATCCACGAGCAACGAGTCCTTCGTGCCCGTGAAGAAGGGGGCCAAGCAGCCGAAACCAACGGTCAGGGAGGATGTTGCTACCAGCAACAACTTCTCTGTCCTGGAGACGGCTGTCTTGCCCGAAAAAGGAGAGAGGAGGACGACCACCAAGAGTATTAGTATCCCGCCCATTGTCGTCAAAGTCAATGGGCAATTCCATACTTTTACAGGAGATATCGGGAAATTGTGTCGGTACAAGCCTGAAATAAAGCTTGTTTCAGGTGGCGTCCGAATTAAGACGCGGTCATCGGAGGATTACGTCGCTGTCTTCAACGAGGTGTCTGCCCGTAAGATGGAGTACCACACGCACTCCGCACTCAAGAAGATGAAGATGGTCGTCCGAGGACTCCCACTGGAGACCCCGACCGACGACATAAAGGAGGAACTCCACGAGCTGGCCTTCGACGTGGAGTCGGTGCATCGGCTGTCCCACCCGTGGACAAAGGAGCCGATGTTGTATCAGCTCGACGCACTTTTCAGCCTGCGTATTACGGTGGAGAAGCTCCGGGCTAGCCGCGGACCTCCCCAATGCTTTAACTTCCAGCGATTTGGGCACGTGTCTGGGCACTGCACTCGTCGGCCGGTCTGCGTCCGTTGCGCCGGAGACCACCCGACGAGAGACTGCACAGTCCCAAAGACCGAGGACCGCGCTGAGATGAAGTGTGGGAACTGCGGCCAGTCTGGGCATACCGCCAACTGGAAGGGATGCCCCAATTATAAGTCGTATTTAAAAATGTTTCAGGAAAAGAAGAAACCTGCGACAGCGCCGACCAAGAAAGTCAGCGAGAGCATCTCCTTCGCTGACGTGCTCCGAGGAGGAAAGCAGAAGCCTGCGGAGCCTAGGGAGGCCCGTCCACTTCCGCCTCCACCAGCACCCTTCCGGGACGAGGAGCCGGCGCAGACCCCCGCACCGAGGCAGGAGCCACAAGTGACGCTAGCTGGCGTTCACGAAATCATGGCCGATTTCCGCAAGGAAATGCAGGCCATTATTACGCAAGTAACAATGATGGTTACGCAGATGTTTTGCCAGATGTTTCAAACTATGATAAGGAAACCCATAGCCAACGGAGGAACAACTGCAGGGCCAACTTATGGGTTTTAATATCCGTAAGTTGTGCTTCTGTGTGTGGAATGCCAATGGCATTTTGAAACAGGCTGACGAATTCAGACAGTTCTTGACTATCCACAATATCGACGTTTGTTCTGTTTCAGAAACGCACTTCAAGCCGGCAGTAGCAGTGGGAGTCGCGAACTACCACTGCTACCGCACGGATAGGCCCACCGCTGGAGGAGGAACGGTCATCTACGTCAAGAGGTGCATCCCGCACTACTTCCTTCCGCTGCCGCCGACACCGAGCATCGAAGCGACGGGAGCCGTACTGCAGCTGCGCGACGGGGAGGTCCTCGTAGTCAGCGCCTATCATCCGCCGTCGCATCGGATCGCCGCGGACGACGTCAAGAAGCTGCTCGCCCTGCGAAGGAAGGTCATCCTGATGGGCGACCTCAACGCCAAACACACGCAATGGAACTCCCGAGTGTGTAACAGAAGTGGTATCGCGTTACGGCGTGTTGCCGGGAGAGGAGTGCACGTTTCGTCCCCAGAGGAACCAACTCACTACCCGCCCGGAGGACGAGCCCCAGACGTCCTAGACATTGCTGTAACAAAGGGAGTTACAGGTATCTGGGATTGCTATACGTTGCAAGCCCTGTCGTCTGACCACATCCTGTCTTTTTCAGAATGAAAGCACATCTCGACCTCATCGAATCGCCGAGAAACTACAAGAACGTCGACTGGGCGAAATTCAAGAAGGGACTCACCGACTCCATCGCAGAGGCCCCGGATCCAGAGGACATCGAGTCTGCAGTGGAGTTCATCACGGAGATGACAGTCCACATGGCCAACGAGACCTCCGCGCCCGGCGACCCGTCGGGCAGAGGACGACCGACCTCCCCCGCGAGCATCCTGGACCTGATCCGGGAGAAGAACCGAGCCAGAAAGTGCTGGCAGAACACGCGGGACAAGTCGGCCAAAGCTCAGATGAATCGGCAGGTCCGAGACATCAGAGCTGCGACCCAGCAGCACAGAGATGCGCTCTGGGAAGCACGGCTGATGAATCTTAGCGTGTCTGACGGCACTCTCTGGAAGGCCACGAGAACCTACGTAAAGGAGAGGAATAGGATCCCCTACCTTACAGGAGTAAACGGCACGGCGTATAGTCACTCCGAAAAGGCAGAAGCGCTCGCAGACGCCTTTGAAGGGAACTTTCGCCCTGTCGAAAACCCAATAGACTTTGCACAGGTCAACTATGTAAACAATTACTTAAGAAATTATTTTTCCAGGAAACAGGAAGAAGATGATGAAATCCCCGAGATTTCAACCGAGAATCTACGCAGATTCCTCCGCAAGCTGCCGGCCGACAAATCGCCGGGATACGACGGGCTCCCCAACGTCCTGCTGAGGAACTTCCCGCCGGAGGCCATCGTGTACGTCCGGAGGATATTCAACGCCCTGCTACGCCAGCGGAGATTCCCCCGCGCCTGGAGGCACGCCATCATCTGCGCCGTTCGAAGCCGGGAAAGGACCGAAGGGAGCCGAGAAACTATCGGCCGATCTCCCTGCTGCCGAGGCTCTCGAAAGTCTTCGAGAAGCTGTTTCTGGTAAGACTCCAGGTTGAGCTCGATGATCTGAAACTAATCCTTTCCTTTCAGTTTGGTTTCAGAAAAGGCCACGGCACGACGCAGCAGATCATGAGGGTCGTCGAGAGAGCGTCTCTTGCCTTGAACAGGGGCCAGCACTGTGGTGTGGTGCTCCTTGATGTCGCGAAAGCCTTCGACTCCGTCTGGCAGTCGGGGCTTATGTTCAAGTTGGCGCGGTCCGCCGTTCCAAGTTGCTACGTGCGCATCATAGGTCACTACCTGCAGATGCGAACCTTCTTAGTAAGGGTGGGCGAGGTTATTTCATCAAGAAGGAGCATCCTGGCTAGCGTACCGCAGGGCAGCGTCCTCGGACCTGTCCTGTACAACATCTTCACCGCGGACATCCCGAAGCCAGGAACTGGAGCAGACATCGCGCAGTACGCGGACGACACTGCAATCATCACGGCATCGTGGGACGAGCACGTCGTGGGAAAGCGACTCAACGTAGGCCTAGAGAAGATCCAACGGTGGGCCACCAACTGGAGGGTGAAGATCAACGCGTCGAAGAGCCAGGCGCTGCTAATAACCCGTCGTCGACCGGACAAGCCGGTCCTGAGGCTCTTTGGAGAAGTTATTCCGTGGACCACGAAAGCTAAGTATCTGGGGGTAACCTTAGATACAAGGCTGACGTGGAGGCACCACGCTAGGTTAAATGTCTTATATCCGATTTTTAATTCTAGTTCGAAGCTGCCACCGAGAGTGGGGCTCTCCATCTACATATCGCTCATCCGACCGATCATGGAGTACGCCTCACCAGTATGGGCCTGCGCTGCGGAGTTCCACTTGGAGAAGATCTTCGCCCTGGAGAGGAAGTGCCTCTGGAGAGCGCTGCATCTACCGCCACGGACATCCAACGCCGTAGTCTGGGACCTGGCAGGGATGAGCAACCTGTGGGAGCGGATCCTCGAAAACTCCGTAAGGTTTTATGGAAGGGCCCACGAGTCTAGCAATGAGCTGGTCTCATCGCTAGGCTGCTACGACTCCGAAAGAAAGGTAAACAGGAACCGACCTTTGTCGATCTTCTTGTAAGTATCGCCTAGTTATTTCAAAATATTAATTTATTAGGAAACCTACGAGCCCTTTACAGCGTGTACGTTAATGTGATATATTAATAATACTCGGATTCTTTTGAATCTTATTTATATATATACATATATTCATACATATATGCTAATATTTATTTATTTTTATATTTATTACTCTTATTTATCCTTTATCACCCCCTTCCCCTCCGAAAAATTAGAAAGAACGGAGAGCGTCGGCCGAGAAACGTAGCGGAAGGCGAAGAACTTACAACAGCAGCAGCGGTATAAGTGTGAATGAATGAGTGTATGAATGAGAGTGTGAATCGAACAGTTAGGTAGCCGTAAAGGCATTTACAATTGTTATGTATGAATGTTTTTTCCAAATAATGACATTTTAGTGATGACAGAATATTAGTATGTTACAGGCGTAATATATCTTGTCATCGCGGAGCAGATTCCACGAGGAAGGAACTCCGACCACTAGAAGAGGAGGCTGGACCTCCAGTCAGATGTCACCGCTGCTGCATCCAACAAATTCTTGCTCCACGTTTTTCCACATTTACACGACCACCGTCTCTCCAGTCCAGCCAGTAACCAACTGTCTCCTTCTTGCCAACCCGCCATTTTCCGCCCTCACCTATAAAAATAAGCCTTCCCCCTTCCACTGCGCTTATCCCTCGCGCTGCACAGTTCTTCGGGGAATCACTCTCTCACGTTACGCCATCACATTTTTAAGTATGTTCCTTGTCGTTTATATAAGATGATCGCCCTGCATAATGACAGACCAACCCTGCATGTAATAAACCTTTTTTTCTCAAGAAATAATATTTACTATTTTTCGTGAACATTAGATAAAGAAGATATAATTAATTTTGTTCAAACATTAGAAATGGCAAACTGTTTGCACGAAACCTTGTGGATGAAACATCATCCCTAAATTTAAAAAATTTAAAACATTGTAAAGTTAAGGGAAGATTTCGTCGTTCTGCACTGCATCTCAATTGTCGGCAACAATGACTACGACGCAAGATTCCGCTGCCAGCGGCTTACAGGACGAAGACGTGAATCTGCAGTTCGCAAATGGCATTTTTCCGAAAGAATCTCCAGAGCACGTGAATTTGCCATTCTCCAACCACATGTGTATCGTGAAAACCAGTGACAATTTCGGCCATCTGAAACTGTCGCCGTTTTGGCCGTCCCACCCTGAAATGTGGTTCACGAGTGTGGAAAGCATATTTCAGCATCATAAAATGACAGCAGATATTGATTAATTTTAATGTGTTTTAGCTCACCTTGATGAACACGATATGTCGCGCATCGACGATGCGGCAAATGAACAATGTTATAAAGGTCTCAAGACCGCTCTGATAAAACGTTTTTCTTTGTCGTCGGAACGCCGCCTACAATTAGTGGTAAATAGTAAACAATTAGGTTACCGTTCTGCGCAATTTTTGAGATCTTTACGATCCCTTGCCGGTCCCGACCTATTATCAGAACATTCATTACGCATAGTCTCGCCTCCGTGCATTAAAATGGAATGGTCGTCACTGACCGCACATGCGTTACCTCGTGGACACTGGGTCGGATGTTTGTGTGTATCTGAGAAGCAAACTAACGTCATCTGTCTAGCAGGCTCGCGCAGTTATTACGGCAGTAAACAACACGACGATCCGAACGTACGGCACGCAAAAACTGACAGTTGATTTTGGTTGGACAGACAAACCTGTTTGGAGATTGCCGATGTAACGGACCCCGTCATCGGCGCAGATTTTCTCCGGCATTTTCAACTGCTGCCAGACTTACTAACAGGGCAGTTACTCCACCGCCGCAAGGATCTCTCAGCAGCCGGCATAACCAAAGACGCTAACAACCCATGATTTTGACAGTATTCTTGAACAGTTTCCGTGCATCACCTCTCCGCACCTGGTCCGCGAAAGTGTAAACACTCGACTGACCACTACATTTGTATATCACCTGGTCCACCGGTATCGTTACGCACACGCAGGTTAACCAGGAGCGATTGCTGGCAGCGCAAAACAGTGTTGAACAGTTAATACAAAACGGCAATCCGCAACGCTCCGACAGTGCTTGGGCCTCGCCTATTCACTTGGTTACAAAAAATGATGGTTTATGCGGCGACTACCGAATATTGAATGCACGAATAGTCTCGGACCGTTATCCCGTTCTGAAAATATTGGATTTCAACAGCTCCCTATCCTGCGCACGTATATTCAGTGTGATTGACTGCGAAAAGGCATATTTCCAGATGCAAGTGGCACCGGCGGATGTAAAGAAAACTGCTATCACTACTCCGTTCGATCTGTTTGAGTACAAGTTCATGCCTTTCGGCCTTCGCAATGCGGCACAGACTTGGCAGCGTTTCATACACGAGGTTTTGCGAGGTCTACCCTTTGATTTTTCCTACGTCGACCCGTCACTCCTCAAGAATACGCGCGGCACCTCCTGCAACTGTTACAGCGACTTCAAGACTACGGCATCATCGTCAACAAGGACAAATGCGTGTTGGGACATGAAAAAGTGCAGTTTTTGGGTCATCTGGTTTCGGCGTCCGGTATATCACCGTTACCCGCCAAAGTCCATGCAGTGCAACGCATGCCACGCCCCCATGCATTCAAGGAGTTGAGGCATTTCCTCGGGCAAGCGCCTTTCATGCCGCAGCAATTCCGACGGACTGTCCATGGACTGGCGCACATCAGCGCGCATGGTAAGGCAGCGTTTTGTTTGGCCTGGAGTCCGCTCAGAGTGCTGACTGTCAACGGAGTAAATGGGTTGACATGTGTTCGACTCCATCAGCGATTTTCCTCTCCCATCAGCCCGTTTTGCATACATTCATGTCGACCTCGTGGGGTTCTTTTAATTGGCCAATGGACATCGCTACCTACTCACAATCCTGGACCGGTTCACCCGGTGGCCTGAAGCAGTTCCTCTTGTGGACATTTCCGCTGAATCCGTAGCACGCGCGCTCGTCGACGCCTGAATCGCACGTTTCGGCCCACTGATCGTGGGCGTCAATTTGAGTCGCAGCTTTTCCACGAGCTGTTGCACATCTGTGGTTTCACATACCTACGTACAACCAACTACCATCCTGCAAGCAACGCAATGGTTGAACGCTTTCTTCAGACACTCAAGGCTGCGATTATGAGCAATCCAGAATCATGGTTGGAAGCGCTACCTTTAGTCCTCGGATTACGCACAATGCGCAAATGGTGTATGAGGGACAGCTACAACTGGCGGCGGATCTGGTCGCCCCTCTAACACAGCAACCACTGGCGCCTCAGCCATAGGCGGAATTCTTACAGCAGCTCCACCATCATATAGCTCACATGTGATATTCAGCACCGCAGCGCCACGGACACCGCTCAATCTTTATACACAGACACATTCAAACAACATCTCACGTGTGGCTCCGCAACGACGCTGTCAGGCCACCCCTACAACCACTATAGAACGGCCCATACCGAGTTCTGGCACAGGATCAGCACACATTCGTCGTTTATTAGAACGGGTATCCAGAGATGGTGTCCATTGAGCGCCTCAAACCCGCCTACATCGAACAAATTCATCCTCCCTACACACCCGCTGCAAGAAACGTTCACCCCGTATCCTCAACTATTGACTTCCACGTCGCCACCCTTGGACACGCCGCAACCGCCGGACCCTCCACCGGCATGGAACACCAGGCCAGGCAGACGAGTAAAATACAAGTTCCCCTCCATTCCAGGGGCATCTGTTTTTTTTTAAAAAAAAGAGGGGGGGGGGCTGATTTGGCACCATGTTCGTGCATAATATGTGTTCGGACGAGACGAAAGACAGACCAAGAATCAGTAGTGGGACTGGCGTGCGCCAACGAGGCGCTAGCATTGTGTTGTGCGAAGTACTTTGTATCTCGGTGTTTGTTAAATAAATGTGTGTACATATATTAAAGATTATTTATAGTGAGAACATCCTTCACGTCTTAATTCCCCATATATGAAAGGCTTAACTGTGGAGACTCTGAATAGTTAATTAATTATCTTTTCTCTTTCTTAAAAACATTTATATAATAAAAATAATTTTTCATGTTGTTTATTTAATATTGATTATTCAATCCTAATTCCTTATTCTGTAACTCCAGTTGAAGGATAAAATCTGTATTTAAGTTATGCATTAGTTGTTTCCAAATAGGATTGCCCTTGTCTTAAACAGGAAAAATTTAATTAATTTATACTTTATAATAAATTACTATCTGTATTTCTTATGTTATTTGCATTTATTTTAAAAACTAACGTGAACCTAACATCCTGTCAAACCTGGTGATATTTCAGTAGTTGCCGTCCTATTGAAAAATCAAAGTACTATTTTACCCCACCTCTGGATAGTTTGTGATGGTTTTGTTTTCACAAATTTAATCAATTTTTTCACGAGTTTTCCTCATATTGTACCCTTCTCAGTTCTGAGATTTTTAGATAAAATTCATCGCACATCATTACTGCCCACACAGTGGTCGGGCAAGACGCATTGGTACTGGAAAGCCAATATATTGGGGAAAGTAGCAGGTTTTTTTCTATATTTGCATCAGACATTTTCGACACGAGCCTGAGATCTTATTTGCTGTGACTAGCCAGATGATTTTAAAGTTATGTTTTCTTTCCTTTTGTCCTACTGCTGACTTGGGTAAGTAAGACGGGACGAATAGGGGTGAACTTTACATGTGGCGGCCAATTTTCTTTATATTCTTTTCTCAATATATCTGCTGAAATAACTATTTAAGAGGTTAGTAAAAGGGATAATCTGTGAAATAATAATTAAGGTTGTTACGTAAAAGCTAACAACACAGATACTACAAAACAAAGATATTAACAAGTAAAAGGTGACATGCGCCCACTTCTTCAAATATTTGATAGAGATTTTACTCGTACTCCTCGAAACGCTTCGGTTTCAGAATTCGTCTTGGGTAGGTCAAATACTCAACATCCACCTCTGGAACTTCTTCCGACCCAACTGTATTTGGCTCGTCTGTATTCTTGCCATCTTCGCAGCGGTCCTCGATCACATCTGTTTCTTCCTCGGCATACTCTGATTCGGAATCTGAAACGATATTAAATTGGGGAGAGTCATAGTAGGGATACAACTGCGCTGCGTGTGCATCTCGGATCACGAGTTGATCCTTTCCCATTCACCGACTTTAGTTCGAAGCAATTTTCGCTAATCTTCTCTGTAATTCCGAATGGTCCTAACCGTCTCAGTCCTAAGTTTGTTTTTATAGAGTTTCTATTCAGTGACCAATCGTGGACATCGTTTTTCCTTTCCCTGCATTTTTGATTATTTTTTTTTAGGTAACAGGCTACGTGAGGGTAATCCACATGGTGACAACTCCCCTTTAATAGCATAGGAAGGGATTTGAAACGGGGGCGAATCTTCATTTCCCGATTCGGCTTCATAACTATTCTGCGAGTCTCCCATCTCGTATCCTTTGCAAGTGCTTCTTTCTCCTCAAACGGAATTCCTCTTATTAATTTACCTGTGCCATCTCTCCTTCAAAGCTTAGCTCATAAATTGTCTTTTTAACGGTAATGTGGGATTCTTACCCACTGAAAAACACCTCCACTTCGATCGATGACCAATTATTGCTTCCTATGGAACTGCAAAAAAGTATTACTTCGTAGGAGCGGTATTAGCGGTAGCTTTTCTTCTTATCATGCTTCATTTTAAACTTTGCGTAGCTCCTTTCTAACCATAGTATCTAACCACGTATCTGCTACCTCCAGAATCACAGAAACCAGATTGGCAGGTATTCTTTTAGTCTTTTATTCGTCTCTAAGAATATTACTTAGATTTTCAGGATTCACTTGAAAAAAGCGTGTTAAATGTCATCCTCCTCCTTACAACAGATTTAAGCACATGGGACTGTCCGCTATCTTGAATCTATAGAGATATTTACGAAAACATCGATGCCCTGTCATGAGTTGAGTTATAATAATCTAACTCTCCATGTTTTCTCCTTGTCCATGTTGGGAAGTCAGGAATGAGGCGGAGCGTCCATCGTCCCTCTGAGCACTCTATCCACCGAAATTTCCATTCTTTCATTGATTCCCTTCCTGTGTTTTCTATTACTTATGATTTCTTGCGGAATTTCTCAGTCAAGACGTCCAGTGGCGCCATTCAGCTAGAACACATGCTGCATCATCGGAAATGGTACGAAAGGAGCATATAACTGTCAACGCGCTCAGACTATACACGGCCTCAACCCAGCGAAAACGTGCCTTGACCCTAGTGACGTCTGCCCATATGAGAGTCCCATAGAACAATATCGACCTCACCACGTGAGCAGTAATAGACGTCGATTTTGTCTGGGTCCACCAGTGTTCGGCATTATCCTCGTGATGGCTGCACAGACTTTTGCCGCTTTCTCCCTCGCCTTTTAGAGGTGACACTTATATGTTAGTTTATCTTCCAGTTCGACGTCCAGTTAGCGTAGCGATGGTTGAGATGTGATGAATCAATACTTTTAGTGCAGATTCTTAGGCATCGATTAAAATGGGATACATCACTACACTCCAGCGAAAAAAACAATCAAAACAATGGACAAAACCTGGTGAAATTACACTGAAAAAGGCGAAGAGTGTTTTGTCAGCTGGAAAGGTGATGGTCACTGTCTTTTGGGATTCTCAGGGTATAATATTCATAGATTTCTTGGAAAAGGGACTGGGCTCTATTATACTTCTCTGTTGGATCGTGCTGATTGAGAAACGAGCAATATTGGCGCGTAATAAGTGATGTTTCACCAGTACTTTGCTCCAGCGCACATAGCAGCAGTCTCAATGGCGAAAGTGTACGAGTTAGGATTCGAATTTGTTTCTCATCAACCCTATTCACCAGACCTAGGACCAAATGAATTCTTGTTCCCGAACTTGAAAATTTGGTTTATTGGGAAAATATTTTCATCAAATGAAGAAATGATCGAGGCCATGAGGGAGTATTTTACATCTCGCATAACCTATTTTTGTGAAGGGCTGAAAAAATTGGAAAAATACTGGGCCAAGTGTAACGTGTTCGGCCGTCGATACAGGTTGACGGGGAGTCGTTGCAAGAAATGAAGGGTTCCTTGTCAGCAGATTCACGCCTTGAAACATGGTCTTGGTTCCTTGGAGTTGAAGGCTGACTTGGGACTTAGAAAGGAAAGGAAATATAGAAACGATCTCGAAGGCTTAAAGGAGTAGACAAGTTGAGGAAAGACGGTAGTGTGGGGGGCAGGATCGCCTGAGGCTTATCAGGGAGGAATCGGAGGCTTGGTTGTTTTTTCAGTCAAGACACGAATGTAAAGTTTAGCAGTAGTATATTAACAGTTACATATACTAGCTGTAAGCGTAGAGTAAAAGAGGAAATAGAAAAGGAAGACAACTAGGGAAAGAGCCCAGTCGGAGACGTTCCCTTCAATCGCGAAGGCAGATACAGTCTGTCGACGGCTTGGAAGCTTGGAAGCCAGTCGTAGTTAAACGCAGCGCGTGCTCCAGTTCTAAGAATGCTGCGCGTGCGTTTTCAGAAATGCACGCGCTGAACGGAAATCATAATTGTTGGAATACAAAGAAATATTACAATAGTATCAGATTAAAATAGAGTTACAAATTACCTTCCAACTTCATAATTTAGAATGGAAGTACTTAGTTTTTCTTGATAACAATATATTTTTTAACTGTCATACAATATTAAGTCCTCTTTGCCAATGAGTGTTTCATTGATATTAAAATTAACTTTACTGTTGGATTTTATCACCTTTTAAAATTAACCTTTTGCAAATAATAAACTTTACATTTTTTACAATACATATTTTTTCTTCATTACAATATTATTTACCCTTAAACGTTTTACTGATATTACAATATACCTTCGATTTGAATATTTCAAGCTTAAAATCATTCTCATATAAATACTGGAAGTGCTTAAATTTTACTATATATATATATATATATATATATATATATATATATTGTAATAAACACTAATGATAAGCCTTTAATTTGCCCCACGTTGTGGAAGCCATTTTGTAATATTCACTAATGATAGGCTTTTTAAATGAAAAATTAATTAAATTTACAAACAAAAGATTTATTGTGGTAATAACACAAACAATTACATATTTACAATATGGGATTTCTCAGAGTCTTTACTGGGTTTCATAATGGACGAATCAATAATATTTATAATCTTATCAACAACAAATTACAATTAAAAGGAATGAAGTTTACTCGTCAAGTAAATTAGAACGAAATTTAATTGTGAACGAAATTAGAAGTAAAAAAAGATTGACTCTGATTAACAATTATAATAAAAAAGAAGAGAACGAAATCTGACGACTATCTTTTAATTACGTTTACATAATTTATTGTCTCACGTCTGCCCAGCATTCCAGCGTACCTTTAATTTTCGAGAACACTATTATGGGGTTTTACACTGCTTCTAAACTCACAGATTCTAAATCAAAATTTTTTATATGTCGTCAGGAACTCGGATGACCCTCCTTCCGGCATCTATTGGTTGACCTTTCGCCTTAGGTGATTTCTTGCGATTTGTCGATTGGGTAGTCTTTATTGTTCCGGACTTAAACCGAAACTTTTGCTATATCTGGCCGGCTATGGACACAAAAACTGCTTTTTGTATGCAGGTTTCGACGTTAGACTTTTATGAACGTTTTACTTTGTCCTGCTAATTGTCAACCCTGTTGATTTCTCCTTCCAAAACTGTTATACCTCGACGAGGTCTTTCCGTGAACCGTCTCTTAACAAATCTCCCTGAGAACTGTACTCCTCAATATCTTAATGCAAACTGTCCTCTCGTCTCGCAATTTGAGCGCGCATACGCCATTTTGACGGACCTTCCGACAAAGGAACAGTGCTTGGATTTTCTATTGTTGTTTCAAAGCTCTTGCCGCTACAAAGGATTTCTCAAACAATTTATATTTTCAATTTCACAATTAATGTCTTAGTTAATTGGCATTACAATATATATATATATATATATATATATATAATTATTTCACTGTCATCTTATAAATAAAAATGAGTGTATGTGTGAATGTATGTATGTGTGTATGTATGTATGTTACTTATAGAAATCTACAGCCGTTAAGCAAATTTCACCAAATTTCGTACACGTGTTCTTTGCGACCAGGAAAAGGTCACTGTCGGGGTGAGTCACGTCTACAACCACCAGAAGCGGGGGTGAACGGGGGTGGAAAATTTCATACATGCTTAAAACGCCGATATTAAAGCAGGATAAATATTTTTTGGTGTCAAAGAGATTCATAACGTCTCTAAGGATGAAATGTGTGTATAATTTCAACCCCTAACAACATGGTAAAGGTGCACCCTTATCTGTGGGGGTGGAATCTACAGCCGTGGAGCAAATTTCACCAAATTTCGTACACATATTTTTTGCGACCAGGAGACGAACACTGGGAGGGTGAGACACGTCTACAACCCCCAGGAGCGGGGGTGTAAGGGGGTGGAAAATTTCATACACGCTAAAACGGCCGTTATTAGAGCCGGATAAATATTTTTCGGTATTAAAGAGGATCATAGTGTTTCTAACGATCTTATCTGAGTATAATTTCAACCCATAACAGCATGGAAAAGGAGCACCATTAGCGTTGGGGGTGGAGATCCGTTAGAGGAAAATAACTCGAATACAACCGATATTGGAGTCAAATCCAAGGTTATCGATGTCACTGAGTTTGATTATGACATTAAACTTGGCATTTAACCCCCAGAGGGTGGGGGTGGGCAGGGTGGAATTATTGGAACATGCAAACACGGCAGATATTTTCTTTGAATAAATATTTTTCTCAAACATGTTAAACAGCTGATATTTGCGTCGTATAAATATATTTCACTGGGATTCTTAAAATTTCTCTATATTTTCCATATTTTTAATATTAACCTCTTTCGGGATTTGGAGTGGATCACCCTTAAGGGAGGGGGTGGAATTGTATTTATATTAACGTAACGCAAACACAATCAAGATTGGACTCGAATCCAGGGTTATGGTTGTTAGTGAGTTTAATTTCGATATTTAAATTTACGTTTAAGTCCCCCAAACGAGTCAAACCAAAAGTTATGGATAACGCTAAGGTAAATTATGACTTCAACTAGCAATTAACCTCCCAGGGACGGGGGTGGTCGGGGTTGGAAATTGTTAAACATGTTAATCTACCGAATTTTGCGACGACTAAATATTTTTCTGGATCAATGAGATTCTTAAAATTTCTCTACGTATTCTCTGAGTATAATTTCAATACCCTTACGGTATTAGCAGTATAGCACCCTTAAGCTACGATAAAATAACGCGAATACAACCGAGATTGTAGTCAAATCCAAAGTTCTGGATGTCGCAGACTTTAATTATGATATTTAATTTGCAATCTAGCCCCAGAGGGACCGGGAATGGAAATTTCCAAACATGTTATACTGTCCATATTTGCGTGGAATGAATATTTTTCAGGGTTAATTAGATTTTTAGTATTTCTACCCATTTTATGTTTGTAAAATTTCAACCTCTACCGACATGTGTGGGAGTAGGCTTTGGGGTGTCTGTAGAGTCGAGTTATTGGAAAATAACGCTAAAAAACCGAGATTTGATTCAAATCAAATGTAATGGATGTCCCTGAGTTTATTTATGACAATACGAGGAACCCGCGGGTGTGGGAGAAGTTAGGCGTAGGTGGGTTGGGGTAAATATTTTGAAATAAGTAAAGCTCCGAATAAATATATTTCTGGAACAATGAGATTAATAAAATTTCACGATACGTTCTCCGTGTTCAATTTGAACCCCTTTCAAAATTGTGAGGGAGCTCACCGCAGGGGTTGGGGGTGGACGGTTGTTACAAACAAATAACGCGAATAAACCCGAGATTAAGTCAAATACAATTATGAATGTCGCTGAGTTTAATTATCACATTATATTGCACATATAACTCCGAGGGATGAAGGTGGACGGCGGTGGAATTATTGAAACAAGAAATCACGACTCATATTAGAGTTGATTTAATATTTTTCAGGGTTAATTAGATTTTCAGTATTTCAACCCATGTTATGTATGTAAAGTTTAAACCTCTCTTGCGGCACGAGGGGTGAGCATGGTTGGGGATGGAGGTGGAGGGAACTTACAAGAAAAATCCTGAAAACAACCGAGATTCGTGTCAAATCGAAGGTAATGGATGTCACTGAGTGTATTTATGACATTCTACTCAATTTTGCGAGGGGTGGGAGGAGTTTAGCGGTGGTGGGCGAGGGTTAGAAATCTAAAAACATGTTGACCGGCAGTTTTTTGCGTCGCAGAAATATATTTCAGAATCAATGAAATTAATAAAATTTCTCTATATGTTCTCCGTGCTTAATTTCAACCCCTTTTGGGATTGGGAGGGGAACTCCCCTTAGGGGTTGAAGTGGAGTTGCATTACATAAAAATAATGCAAAAGAAATCGATATTGGAGTTGAATCTAGGGTTATAGATGTCACTGACTTTGATTATGACTATTAATTGGCCGTTTAATCCGAAGGGCTGGGGATGGACTAAGTGGAATTTTTTAAACATGTTAATTCGTTGATATTATCGAGGAATAAATAAATGACAGGGCCATTGACGTTGATAGTATTTCTACCGATGTTGTTTGTAAAATTTCAACCCCTCTCAGTGTGAGGGGTGTGAACGATAAGGGGTGGAAGTTGAAATATTCTAACATTTTAAGACAACTGATATTTGAGTCAAATAAATATTTTTAGTGGTCAAAGATATTAATAGTGTTTCTACCGATGTTATCAGAGTATAATTTCATCTTTAGGGTGGGGGTGGATGGGCATTACAAAAAAATAACGCGAATGCAACCGAGATTCGAGTCAAATAAAAGGTAATGGTTGTCGCTGAGTTCATTTATGACAATATGGGTAACGTGTGGGGGTGGGCTGGGGTGGGAGGGTTTGGATAGAAGTGGTCGGAGGGTAGAAGTTTTAAAATAAGTTAACTGGCTGAATTTTGCGTCGAATAAATATATTATGAATAAATATACTATGAGATTCATAATATTTCTCTACATGTTATTCGCGTGTTATTTCAACTTCTTACAGCATTGGTAGGGGAGGTCCCCTTAGGGGTACGGGTTGTGGAAGAAAATAAAAATTACCCAAAAATAATCGAGATTGGAGTCGTAATCAGAGTTATGGCATTGGCACAAATTTTATCAGGTTGAATTATCAATGTTTTCAATGTACCGTACACTTTGGATCCAGTATTTCTACGTCTATCTACGTGACTTTCGCCATCTGCAGAGTATCTATTTTGTCTTCTACAGTATTTTCTGAACGTCAGACTTTTATTTTTTACTTTTGAACATTTGGGGAGAGGGAGGCGACTGTTATTATAATTTCGGTCATTACTTCGACTTTACACTATCGAGTCCTACTTTATTCCTTAATCATTATAGTCGACACTTATACTATTTCTTGCGGCCTCACTACATTTTTCTTATTTTAGTGGCATTACTTCTCGAGGCTTCGCAAGCATTCAATTTCAGCGATTATTTTTCGCTCCACCTTATGTTACTTTAGCGGTTATTTCCGCTCATCATTTACATTTGTGGTTCCGGAACCCGTTTTTATTACACAATTTACGGGTGACCTTTGAACTTGAATCCCGGTGGAATCCTCACTTAGGAGCGCCTTCCCCGAACATTTGCCACTTAGGCTATATTCACTTAATTATTTGCCACAATGACATTCAACCTTACCATGTCAATCATCAAGTTCAATTTGGGTTTCACGCGAACAGGGAACCAGCCATGGCTCTGACTCTGTCCTACCCATTCTGCTAATAG
This sequence comes from Zhengitettix transpicula, assembly GCA_037074705.1. NCBI lineage: Eukaryota > Metazoa > Arthropoda > Insecta > Orthoptera > Tetrigidae > Zhengitettix > Zhengitettix transpicula. The sequence continues at coordinate 123,623,663 of CM073592.1, read as the reverse complement.
CAGATATCGCACTGTGAAGGGCGGCCTACCCCACGTCTGAGACTAACTGCAAAAACTCAAACTTTAGGCCCTTCTTGGCCAACACATTTATCATGGCCTCGCCTCCCACATTTTTCACAAAAGAAATTACTACTACAATATCGTCCCGGGTGACCTACCATTTCACAGAATAAAACTTCATTTAATTGAGGGGTTGCCCGATTATCGTTTGAGAATGTGTTGTGCCAATTGTACTCGGATTTTGTTGTGTATCATGCGTAAGTGTATCATGCCTGTGTATTTCATTTATTTAATACTATTTTTACAAGGATCTTGTCTTGTAGGGCCGTTTCTATTAACTACACTTGAATAACGTGTGCAGGACGAGGTTAAGTTACATCTCTAATTTCTCGTTCCTGCTACCAACCTTCCTTTCAATTGTTCCTTTACCAAACCACCCGTTATACATTTTCAAGCAAACAGACTGTTGTTCGGATTTTAATAACACACTTTCTTTACTTCTCTCGTTACAATTCTACAAGACCACTGACTAACGTTCAGAATAATAATCTAGGTTTTCGTTTGCAATTTACTTTTTTGTTAAGGCGTACCACTATCCACGATTGACTTTAGACAACAGCAAATCTTTGGCTTCTCCCACAATTCTCATTCTCGAATCTACAAATTTCACAATTATTTTATGTTTGCTAGGTTTTAAGACCTCAAAGGCAATTTATACAACCTCAATGAACCCTTTAAACTCTGTAGAATTACCGGAAAACGTACCAGGCATTAATTTAACCGTCAGAACTATCGAAATAAAGCGTTCTTTAACTTAATCATCCGTACTTTTGCTATTACTTGACATATCGGAAAAGTGGATGTATTCCGGCTTTGACTCACCAAAGATGAAAAAACGAAGTGAAGGGAAGATCCGGTATGCCGGTATGTCATGTCGCTGCGATGTGTAGCGCTGATGCCAGTTCTGCAGGTGAGGTGACAGGAAGCCGTGTACTGCCGCGTGGGGGTGTCGACACGCCCTTTGACACCCTTGACACCATCCAAATTCGCTCGTTGCAACGTCACGCTTGAAGTCGTATACCAACAACGACGATGACGCTCGATGACCATAATTATCCTCGGCTGCTCCTCTTCACGTTCAGCGTGTTATGCTTATTTTTGCTGAAAGGTGCCGAGAGCACGTGTGAAAACCCTGGATCCACTATCTGTACATTTCGTCCTCCGTGGCACTCTAGAGTATGCTCGGTGACTTGAGGAACTTGACTGCTTCTACCATACTCCAACGATGGACGTTTGATTCCTATTTATAGATGTTATAATCCCACGTTGATGCCACCATGTAACGTGTTCGCCCGTCGATACAAGTTGACACGGAGTCGTTGCAAGAAATGAAGTGTTCCTTGTCAGCAGATTCACGCCTTGGTTCCTTACAGTTGAAGGCTGACTTGGGACTTAGAAAGTAAGGAGATCTAGGAACGACCTCGAAGGCTTACCGGAGTAGACAAGTTGAGGAAAGAGGGTAGTGTGGGGGGCAGGTTCGCCTGAGGCTTATCAGGGAGGAATCGGAGGTTTGGTCGTTTTATCAGTCAAGACACAGATGTAAAGATTAGCAGTAGTATATTTACAGTTATATATATACTAGCTGTAAGAAGTAGAGGAAATGGAAAGGGAATACAACTAGGGAAAGAGCACAGTCGGAGACGTTCCCTTTAATTGCGAAGGCAGATACAGTCTGTTGACGGCTTGGACGCCAGTCGTACTTAAACGTAGACCGTGCTCCAGTTCTAAGACTGATGCGTGTGCGTTTGCAGAAATGCACGCGCTGGACGGAAATCATAATTGAGGACGATTGATTAATGTCCTAGCTATGCTGGTGGAATGCATAGTATACAACCCTGGATTCGACTCCAATCTCGATTTTTTTGCGTTATTTTTATGGAATTACACTCCACTCTTACCCTTAAGGATGCTTCATTCCCAAATCCAAAAGGAGTAGAAATTATACACGGAGAATATTTAGAAAAATTTACGTATCTCATTGATTCCGAAATATATTTATTCGACGCAAAAATCTGGTTGTTTATATAATTGTAAATTTATACACCCACACATTTCCGCCCACCCCCGCGCGATATCATGTTGTTATAAATATACTCCGAGACATCCATTACTCCGATTTGACTGGGATTTCGATTATTTTTGCGTTACTTTTATGTAAATGCACCACATTAACATTTATGATGTAATCTGCCCTCTGTACTATTTTCCTCTCCGAATGGGATAATATACATATGTATTATTTAACAGACTTAACGAGTTATTAATCTAAATCAGATTAATATTTGACAATTTGACTTACTGTTCTCAATAATTACATTTATTGGGACTCAAGCCTTCAAAAATTTGAAATACAACTTTTTTATGAGGCTACACAAATTATTGATTTAAGGTGAGTGAACTACTCTCTGACTCTATTTACTATCCAAACGACTTAATTACTTTGAATATATCACATCTAAGGAAACAGAATTTTCACAATTTGAATCTATATGTATAGATATAAATGATGTTTTTCCTCTTCAGTAAGCATTTATCAGATAATTGCAGATAACTCAAACTTTAATTTACAGATTTCACAAATTTTAATCTATATCAGATGATTTTTGGACATAGTAACATTAATTTAGATTCCATATTTGGGAAGAGCCTTTTAAATTTACATATGTATTTTTTTCCATTTCGCAGCTACCATGCAAAGTAAACAATTTACAGCTTTTCAAATGGATAAATTATATATATATATATATATATATATATATATATATATTGTAGTAATTAGTAATTAATCCATTGTTATAATTGCAAAGTAAAGGACTCATTATTGGAGTACATAAAGCATACACCGCGACAAAGCGGGCGGCGAGACAAAAGAACCATTGTTGAGACGTACGCAGTCAAAAATTTACGAGACGAACAGACACAGTCTACGGCGAGGAGCGAAAGAGTACAGTTTGAGTCAACGAGGAGAGACGAGTTTAGTTGGTTGGACGGCATACACAGTCAGCGAGGAGATATCTATCCGGAAAGGTTGCAAGTTAAAATTGAACAAAAAGTTTTTCAGTCTGTAATTCATCGAATAAGGTTACAGGAAAGTTTCTCAATAAGTAAAGCCACAAGCAGTAACCTAATAATTTCCTGCCGCAGTAAAAAACTCAATAAGTAAAGAGACCGTCACCGATGTCATCGAGAAGGAATCGATAACAATCTGATTGACCATTAATTCGGAAGGAGTAGCCGTTTCCAGCTGCGAGAACATCAAGTTTCGACAAGTGTTTTGTAACCAATTAAAATTCAGTGATATCCCCAAAAACGTGTGCACAGAAAACCCCAAAATTGAGACCTGGTCGGCCGTAAGTAAAATAACTCTAAATTTATTTGTAAACCATTTCATTAAGATACGTCAGATCGTTCTTCAATTATTTTCTTTTCTTCAATTATTTCTTTTCTTTAATTGTTTTGTTAGATAATTTAAATTCAATTCATCCATTTATCAAACCCAGTAAAGACCCTGAGATTGTAAATATTATTGTAAAATTATATGTGTTTTAACTTCATTAATAAATTTTGTTTAATTCTTCAAATAAATATTATTATTTAGCCACAGCCATCATTAGTTTATTTTAAATTATTACAATATATATATATATATATATATATATATATATTGTAATAATCAAATTGATGATCGATTAATTTTCCCCACGTTGTGGTAGCCATTTATGTAATGAACAATATGTTAGGGTTCATTAAAAGAAATGATTAATAAAATTATTAATATTTAAAGATTTTTATTTCATAAAAATGCACATTATTAGCCCTATCTTTGTTCGCCGATCTTTGATCAAAATTTACAAAACTTTATTTTAATTATTTACAATTTATGTTGTTCTAGCGAATACACATCAATAGTTACAATCCAATATGTTCAAAATCTCTTAATCTCAGGGTCACTACTGGGTTTGATAATTAGAACAAAATCAATGTATAAACTGACTATTAACAATTCAAAATATAAAAAATTTAACCTAAAACAATATGAAAATAAGTGGAAAGAAAGCTGAACGAAATAAACTCTGAACGAAATCTGACTCTACCATTTTAATTATCGTTTGCAAATTTATCAAAGTTTTGGTTACTCACGGATCGTCTCTCTGGTACTAGATCTCTCTCTTGTATCTTGAACATTGCCACACTAAAAGGCCATTTTTTTACACTGACTCTACTTCATTGCAATTTTAATACACACGCGTGAATTTCTCGTCCTCAGCTATCTGGAACCTCGGATGAGCCGCCCCCTCTGTGGTTGTCGGATTTCTCAATGCGAAAATTGTTCCATCAGCGTGAAGCAACCTTTTGCTTCCCCGTTTGCAAATTTTTATGAAAACCTCTCCGTACAACTAATTTGCTTGCTTCCATACAGGAACTCGCGATTTGAAATTTGTATTTGCAGACTTTACTGTTTGATGCTCTAATGGAACTGAACTGTATTATATCTCTCGTACTCAGATTTTAGCCTCCTTCTCATATCATCGCCGATTCCAGACTATAACTTCTCGTACGCAGATTTTAGACTTTTTGTTTATCATTTCTCTACCCAGACTGCCGTTCCTTACGCGCGCGGTCTCCATTTCGGCTTTTCGACAAAGGAAAAGAACTCGCCGCCATTGTTGTCTTTGGTAGCTCATACCGCTACAATTCAATTTTTATCCCCTAACAATTTAATTATTTAAAAAAATTTAATGGCCTGATTAATTGGCATTACAATATATATATATATATATAAATTTGGGAAGTCTATTAAATAATATACGTAAACATATTATATATATACATTATATAGAGTTATGGTTTGTCATCTACTCTCTGGCTCGTTATCAATCCAAATTAGTTAGGTATATATATATATATATATATATATATATATATATATATATATATATATATATATTGTAATAACAAATATAATAATTTTGTGATTAATGAAATTTGCCCCACGTTGTGGTAGCCATTTTATGTAACAACTAAAATAATAACCACACATTTTAAACAAACAATTATCATTTATTAAAACACTTTTCAATTACACAAATAATGAAATTTTATCAATTAAAAACAATTTTATTTATCTTGAAAACATTTTAAATAATCGGACTCGGTACCCTCAAGGTCTTTACTGGGTTGATAAGGAAAACAGAACATAAATTTACAATTAAACAGATACAGTTACACTTAATAAAAAACAAAATGATTGATTGAAACGATTGAAACAAATGAAACTAAATTAACGAAATCTATTAAACGAATGTAACTAAATCTATTAAACGAATGTAACGAAATAAACGAAATGTAACGAAATCTATTAAACGAATATAACGAAATAAACTAAATGTAACGAAATCTATTAAACGAATGTAACGAAATAAACGAAATGTAACGAAATCTGACACTTATTACCCTTTATTAGCAATTTGCAATTATTAATTCAGAAAATATAAACATACACTCACTTTATACCGGCTTAATAGTCCCCAGGCTGCACTCTCACTCTAGACGACTTCACCCTCTCGATGAAATCAAACACCACTGCTGACAGACAGACCACCATGATGTACTTCCCACCTGTAGACGACTGATGTCCAGCTGTTTACTCTCGGCCCTGCGTAGCTTGGCCTACCATCCGATGATCTCTCCCCGCTGACACGTCCGTCTCCAGTCCACACGACTAACTCACTCCAACTTGACTTCCTCTATCTCTCCTCTGTAACTAACTGTAACTGTTTCAACCACTTTAACTTGAGCCTACGTCCCTCTCTGCGGACCTGCACCATCGCTCTCCCCGCTGACACGTCCGTCTCCTCTCTATAACTCCACTATAACTAACTGACTGTCCCTTATCTGCTCTCTTATTTATATTGCGGCTCCCGGATATTCCCTTGTTTTCAGTTGTTTTGAAATTACTTGTTCGCCATAACAAACACCATCTGTCAACTTTCCATCGCCCCGAGAGTCACTTAACCAATTACAATAAGCATCTCCTTTTAGTATAATTGCCTCGTCCATCTGTTATGAGGCCTTTCAGTGTTCCGTCAGTCACACAATTTGGCCTAAGAGCTGCCAAAATTGCTCTATTTATCTGTCCATTTCTCCTCTCTAAAGGTCCACTTCTCCTAATTTTATCATTATTTTTAATGTGTGCCAACCACTCAAGGATCCCCAGTCTCAGTTTGTAAACAACTCTGATAAATATGAACCGAAAACATGTCCTTCTTTACTGGTTATTACAATATATATATATATTGTAATAATTAAATATAATATGAATGTGGCGTTTCTAAATGAAAGAACTTAAGTGAAAACTATTAAACAAGATTTATTAACAATTTTAAAACAAGTATAAAATACACAAAATATTTGGGATCTCAGGGTCTTGAACTGGGTTTGATAAATGGCAGAATTTATATAATCAAAATTACATTTACTTTTTATGGAAATCAATGCGTCTGAACATAAACGAAATTTGTTGCGGAAGAAATAATACTAAAGATTGAATTTAAACAATTTTAATTTTATCAAGAATTAAGTATCTCATTTTATCGATAATTAAATAATTAAAGAACGATCTGACTTTTATCTTTTAAACACGGTTTACAAATGATTTTAAAGTTTTTCCCTACTTACGGCCGCCCAGGTCTCTTTTTAGCTTTTCGTGCACAATTTTAGGGACATCACTGATTCTAAGTACTCACAGACTCTAAATGTTTACAGGCTCTAATTGGCGTTGTTTGTTAGTTGGTTTAACACAAATTGGTTGGTTCTCGATGCTTTACTGCAACCTGGATTTGTCGATCTCATGACTTTAGTTGAAAATGGACTTCCTTGGTTCGTCTATGGCCAGCATGATGAATCTACGCTCGACCACCGAATACACACTAGTTGCTCTGTCTCCTTCCCGACTGAATATTGCTTTACTTTTTAATATTTGAAAGCATTTTTGTGACTGGACCACATTCTTTCGTTCTGACTGCCGACTGTAAAACTTTTCGTCTGATCTATTCGCTGTCTGCTGCCCGACTGAACTGTTCGTCTCGTAAATTTTGAGCGCGTAAAAAACCTTCTCGACTGATCAACAATGTTTTCTTTGCCTTGCCGGTTTGTTGCGGCGTCCGCTCTATATCCACTAATAATGAGTCCTCTACAATTCAACTTTTCAATTACAACAATGCCTTAATTACCAATTACTACAATATATATTGTAGTAGTTTTTCAAATTCGAAAAAGAATGAAAGTCCACGTTGTAGTGGAAATTTGTAGTCATTACATAAATTCAAAGGAAAATAAGCCTCACATTAGAGCACAATTTGTAGTAATTTTCTTAACAAGTAGAATTTTTCATATTACTCTACAAAGAAAGCCACACGTTGAAGGTCAATTTGTGATAATATAAATATTAAAATGATAGGATGTTTTAATAATAATCAAGATTTTAATATAGACAAACAAATTAATTTATTAACGCACAAACAATTAAGTTTACAAAAGTTATCAAATGAATTTACAGCAGTTATTAAGAAATTAACTTTCAATTTACATTATTTATTAATATTTTACAATAAAAATTTACTCTTTGTCAGGGTCGTTTACTGGGCCTTTAATAAAAGAAATACTTGTTCAGAATTAAATTTTATCAAGCTATCATGGACTTACTTCATGAAAAAAACAACATAAAATATGAAATTTAAATTCTGACCGAAATTCGAAATTTGACGATAATACCTTTACTTATGAGTTTAAAAATAGTAATTCTCTGGAATTTTAATTTATTGTCTCTGGTACTCAAGGAAATTTGGCTCGTTCGTACACACTTAACGCACTCTATAGACATGCCATTTTTTAACACTGATTCTAATAACACTTTTAGTTTGACAAAATGGTTCACTGTTCGTTTAGGAAATATTATTCGCTCGTTCCGAATATTATTAACTGCTGGATGCAGTTGCTTGGCTTCCAAAATCGAAGACAATGGTCAAAATTATTAAGAATAAAAAATTATACAATTACAGAAAAATGAATATTATCACTTCTCTTGTCTGTATTTGGCTATTTTCTTATAGTTTAGAAATATAAAACATTCAAAAGAGAGCCGTATGAATACATAAAATGGGATATGATCCTACCTAATATATATTTATTGTATAATATTATTCACTGTCTGTTTTTTAAAACAACTTAATTTCTAAAACAAAAAATTTAAACATGTTTTGTAAATTAATAATAAGAAAAATAGCCAAATACAGACAAATGTATATTATCACTTATTTTGTGTAAAACATACTCCGGTACATTTGTGGTATTCAACCAAAACCATTATGATTATAACTATATATACTCTAGGTAAGTAGAATTAGTCAAAGTACTCTTTGGTGGGTTCTACTCTCTGAAGTTGGTAGCATTGTATAAAATAAATGCAAAACATTACGAAATACTTTTCAATAGAAAATATAAATTTTGTGCAATGTCGTTAATTATCAAGAGTTTTACTTGGAATTACTCCCTTAGACTTAACGCATTTACAATCAAATATGTGAAATTATAATGATGCACACAAATGACCAAATTTTCATGAATTTCACTTTAAGAAACCGTCAGTTTATGCAGATTTAAAATCTATTTATTATAATGATTAAGAAATATTAGGTATTGTTTTTACCATTATTCTGTCTACTTCAGTGCGTATTGCAAGATATAATTGGGCACAATCTTGGTCCGTGATCCCGTGAAAAGTCATTTAAAAGAAAATTTGTTTCATGGATTGTATAACCTTTCATATTGTTGCTGGTTATATTTACACTTTTCATTTAGAGAAATACGTTGCATGAAGTACAGTAATTGTACTTATAAATCAATGTAAATGTTCCTTTTTCGGTACATAATTTCGACCGATAGTGCATTAATTTAACAGCTATAAATTACATTAAACTTTATTTCATCAAGATTACCAACAAACATACCTTCGAATTTCTTTACGAATATAATACTTAAATATACATCTTGAGTATTGTAGGATATATTTGTCCACCAATCTTACGAAAGAATAAACTGATGAAATTGATAGCTACATTCCCAACGTAAAGAATTTGTCGCCGTATTGTACTCACTTAATATATTACGAAAATTAACTTACATTTTCCGCAAGGATAGTAAAGAATTTCATATTGTTTTTTATTATGAATTGATTGAGTATTTCTGGATATAATTATACTTTTTACTCAATCAAAATATTTCTGCTTTATTTCATTACGAAAAATGGAACTATATTTGTTATGACGCATTAATGTATCGTTTGTCTCATGCGCCAACGTATAATTTGACGTCTCGGTCCCTTGGTGCGCAGTAATTTAATTCAAAATTATAACATTAACTCATATGGACTAATTCCTAAAAATATTTCAAATACATTTCTTTCCACCTTTATGCTAGTACCGTTTCTCGTCTTTTGAATAATATGTGTACCTCTTTTTGCTGCAATTTGTCCACGAGTTAAAATTTGTTTAGAGATTAACGTAAATACATACATACAAACATTCATAACTTTTTATTATATAGACTAGCTGGGTGCCCGGCGTTGCTCGAGACGTCATTTATCTATAATCCCCAATATGTCTCCAATTTCGGTTGCTTTTGCGCTATTTTTATGTAACGCTCCTCGAACACTATCCCTTAATTTGCTCCCTCCGATGCCGAAGGGGGTTGAACTCATTGACCTAATATATCGGCCGTTTATACATGTTAGAAGATGAGTACGCCCACAAATGTGCGATAATCCAAAAGTATTTATTCCACGCAAAAATCGACTGATTACATTGTCCAGAAATTTCTACCCCCGCCCACCACCTCCCAAACCCGTCGCGTTACCAAGGTTGACACAATTAGACTCAGCGACATTCATAGTCTCTGAATTGATTCGAATCTCGGTTGTTTTAGCGTTATTTTTATTTAACGTACCTCAACCCCAACAGCTAACCTTGCCCCCCTCACAGGGGTTGAAATTGTACACAAACAAAATCGGTATAAATACTATCAATGACATTGACAGCGTAAAATATTTATTTCACGCAAATATCGGCCATTATAAATTTCTGAATATTTATACCCTCGCCCGGAACCTCCCACCCCCGGCCACCCCTTAATGTTCCCCAGGTTGTCATAAACGAACTCAGTGACATTAATTACGTTCGACTAACTCAAATGTTGGTTGTTTTCGAGTTATTTTCTTGTAACACACGTTCAGCCCGTCCCCTAAGCGTTCTGAACCCTCATGTCGTAAGAGGTTGAAATTGTACAAACATAAAATTGGTATAAATACTATAAATTAATTACCCCTGAAAAAATTTTATTTTCCGCAAATATAGATAGACCTTTAACATGTTTGAAAATTTCCAACCCCATCCTCTCCCGCCCCTGGGGGTTAAATGGGCAATTGAATATCATAATTACACTTTGCGACATCCAGAAACCTGGGTTTGACTGTAATTTTCGTTTTATTCGCGTTATTTATTTGTAATACCTGTCCACCCTCACCCCTTTCCCATGCTGTAAGGGGTTGAAGCTATACTCGGTTAACACACTATCTATCTCTTCGATCCCAAAATGTTTATCTGCCTAAATATTTGCTGTTTTAGCATGTTTGAATGTTTCTAGCTCCTCTCCTAACTGTGCTTCCCTCTAATGCTGAAAAAGGTTAAATTTTACAAACAACATCGGTATATATTGTAATGCATTTAATATAATGCATTGGATTAAAAACAGCGCACATGTCGTAAAGAGAATGCGTGGGAAAAGTAACCACGGGTCCTGTCACGAGGTGACAAGACGGAGCGGTAAGACATTTATCTAGGATGAGTGCTGGTGAGCGGCAGAGAGGAAGCCGTAATTTGTAGAGAAAGTGTGACGGTGCGGCAATTAGGTCTAAAGAGTGATTGCGGGTCCAGTAGCTTATTGATTTGGGGAACGGCGTGAAGAATTAGTAACGCAGAACGTGGGCGAGCAGATGTTCCCAAAGTGGCTATGTTAGAGCAGGCTATTGTCTCTGACGAATGACCTGACAAGTGGCGTAGTTGCTTGGGACTTGGAAGAAAAGATCTTGTGCGAGTCGGACAAAAGAGAGCAGCCGACAAATCCTAAGTAATTGCGGGGGCGAGGTACTGCAGCTGCGGGCATGTCGAATGGCGCAATTGCTTGGGATGATGAGGGTCCAGGCACTTGTTGACTTAGGATCTGGAGAAATTAGTATCGCGCACTTGTAAGCGGAGAGGTCCAAAGACAAATTGGACCTGTCGCGATTGTCGGGTTTCGAAAGGCGGAAGGAATCCAGTGGCCGGGACGTAAATTTCAGTAATGGGATTCTGTCACCGCGCCGTTGCGACGAAACTTTGCATCAAGAGAAAAACAAGGAGGCTGGTGGTATATATAGGGGAAATAACCTATTGTGTGGACAGTTGGAGTTAGCGTGAGAGAGGAGACAGTTGGCAGTTAGCATGGGAGAGAGGCGGAGGACGCAGCGGACAGTTGGACAGTTGGAGTTAACGTGGGAGAGGAGACAGTTAGCGTGGGAGAGAGGCGGAGGACGCATCGAAGAGACAGTTAGTCAGTCAGCGACAGTCAGCATCAGTCAGCAAAACCATAACAGCTATAAACATTTTTAAAATACAGAAGCTCTATCTGTATGAGTACGAGAATTTGACCTGTCTTCGATGGTAGGTGACCTGGATGCAGCAAACGTCGTCAAGGAGTGTCACGGCGAACCAGTGATATTGTGTTAGAGTCAGTGAGTGAATGTCAAGGCTATAAAGTGAGTGTCTTAAGAACGAGTCGAAGTAAACCTGAGAAACCGTAAGTAGGAATGCATAATATTAACAGATGTAAACGTTATTAAAGGATAACAGTCAGATGTCGTTCTCTTCTTTTGATAATAAAGTTAGAAGCAATCTATAGGTTAAGTTCATTAATAAATTTAGTAAATACTTTTGTTTTAATTTAAAACGTAAATGTTGGATCTTTTTAATAGTTCGATTCTGTCCGTAGTCAAACCCAGTAGAGACCCATGAGAGCCAGAGTGCTTATTATATTAGTAAAATATTAAATTCAAGTGTAAATTCTTCTTGTGTTAATAAATTTGTTTGTTAAAATTACAAGCTTATATATATTTTTTATTTTATACCCAGTGTGGTTATTACAATATATTGTCAATGTCATTGACCTCGACAATTAATTTTTTATTGCAAATATCGACCGTTTAACATGTTAGAAAAATTCCTCCCCAACCCTTGTGGTTAAATGGCCAATTGAATGTCATAATTGAACACGGCGTCATCCATAACCTTTGGTTTGACTCAAATCTCGGTTGTATTCGCGTTATTTTCTTGTAATACCCCTCCACCCCCAAACCTACGGTGCTCCTTTCCCATTCCCTGAGGTAAGAGGTTGACATTTTACTGACATACATTGGTACAAACACTATTTATCACTTTTACCCCGAAAATATTTATCCGACTCAATTATCGACCGTGTTAGCATGTTTGAAGATATCCACCCCATTATCCCCAGCTTGAGGCACTAATCAACAACTTTAATATCATAATTAAACTCACTGACAATCATAACCCCGGATTTGAGTCCAATCTCGATTGTGTTTGCGCTATTTTTATATAAATCCACTCCACCCCCACTCTTAAGGGTACTCCTTCCAAACCCCGAAAGAGGTTAATATTAAATATATGGAACATGTAGAAACATTTTATAAATCTCAGTGAACCAGAAAAATATTTATTCGACGCAAATATCGACAGCTTATTACGTTTGAAACTTTCAACCCCCGTCCACCACTGCTTCTGGGGGTTAAAACACAAATTGATTGTCTTAATTAAACTCAGCGACATTCATAATCCTCGATTTGACTCTAACCTTGGTTGTATTCGCATTATTTTCTTGTAACGCCCGTCCACCCTCATCCTTAAGGGTTTGAAATTATACACGGAGACCATGTAGATAAATTTTATGAATCACACTGTTCCCGAAATATATTTATTCGCTACAAAAGTCGGCCGGTTAAAACGTTTGAAAATTTCTACTCCCGCTCACCACGGCTAGACCTTCCCACTTCCGCCCTATCCCAAACGTTTCTCAGCGATTGAATTTTACTTCAATCTCGTTTGTTTTTCTGTTATTTTATTGTAACTCCCCTCTACCCCACCCCTAGGCGTCCTCCCCTCTCATACTGAAAGGAGTTGAAATTATACACAAACATCACCAATAGAAATTCTATCAATGCAATTAACGCCTATCAAATATTAATTCCACACGATCATCAACCGGTTAACATGTTTGAAAATTTATAACCCCGCCAACCCCTCGTTAGGAATGTTAAACGGTAAGTCGAATGTCATAATTAAACTCATTGACATTCATAATCATTTGATTTTACAATAATATCGGTTGTATTCGCGATATGTTCTTGTAACGCCCGTCCACCCTTACCCTTAAGGGCGCATCCCTACCAAGCCCGAATTGGGTAGAAATTAAACACGGACCATGTAGGGAAATTTTATGAATATTATTGTTCCCGAAATATATTTATTTGATGCAAAATTCGGCCGGTTAACTTATTTTAAAATTTCTACTCTCCACCAAACCATTCCTACCCCATCCTACAACCGCGCGTTGCCCAGATTGTCATAAATGAACTCAGCGACATCCATTACCTTTGGTTTGACTCAAATCTCGGTATTTTTAGCGTTATTTACTTGTAACTCCCTCCACCGCCACCCCTTTATGTGCTCAAACCTCGTGCCACAAGAGTTAAAATTAATAAAAATCACATGGGTAGAAATACTATAAATCTAATTAACCCTGAAAATTATTATGCAACGCAAATATCGGACATTTTAGCCTGTTTGAAAATTTCCGCCATCGTCAACCCATTCTCCTGAGGGCGGTAGGCGTGTTACACCCGCATAGTGTTTGTTTCCTTGTCGCAAAGAACACGTGTACGAAATTTGGTGAAATTGCTTCGAGGGTGTAGATTTGTAAGCGGGACATACCCATATGCATACCCACATGTATAAACACATACATACCCGCATAAGGAAATTATATAATAGAAGCTATATATATGTATATACATACACTATTTAAAACAATTACTAAATTTGTAGACATAAAATTTTTCTATCTGAAAATAAACTATTTGGTGGTTTTAGCAATCTGCAGTTGGTAGCATTGTATAAAATGAATGCAAAACATTACGAAATACGCTGTCTTCAATAGAAAAAAATTAATTTTGAATATTTAAGTATTGTTTTTATCATAATTCTATGTATCTTCCAGTGCGTATTGCAAGATATAATTGGGCAACATATTGGTCCCTGATCCCGTGAAATATTCCACGTAAAAAGTCAAGTTATTTAAAAGAAAATTAATGCCATGTATTGTATATCCTTTCATAATTAATTTTATTTATCACTCGATGTGGTATTGGTAGATTTAATTATACTTATTATTCATTTCTCATAAATTGTGCATCTATAACGTCGTTCCCAAAAATGGAAAACAAATATTGCTATCCTAACCTAAAATTTTTGTTTCACGACACATTGCAGGTAATAATTTGTTTACATTTATACAAATTTATAGAAATACGTTGCGTAAAGTACAATTAATTATACTTTTAATCCAATATAAATGTTCCTATTTACGTACATACCTTTGACTGAGAGTGTATTAATTGATTAACGACAATAAAAACGTAGGGAGTTCTGTACGTCATTTAGAATACTTTTATAGTTACAAACACATAATTCAGCAGTCGTACCTTAGACAAATCTTATTATCTTCTGAAATATTATACAGGACACAATAGTACGTTATATAATGAAATTTTATAACTCTCGGCCGACATACATTTGAATGTATTATAAAGCGCCATATTGGCGTTATTCATGATGGCGAGGATAATTATTTTATCCAAATTAACTTTGCGCAAGGATGGTAAAGTGTTTCGTATTGTTTTTTTTATTACTATTCGATGGAGTATTACTGAAAAAAATTATACTTTTTATTCAATCAAAATATTTCTGCTGTATTTCATTACGAAATACAGAACTATATTTTTATGATGCGTGATTGTCTCGCCAACGTATGACGTCACCGTCTCTTGGCGCGCAGTAATCGAACACTAAATTATAACATTAACTCTTATGGCAAAATTCGTAAAAATAAATAAACTACAATTATTTCCACGTTTATTCTAGGGGTTTGTCACCCCCACAGTACCGGTTCTCGATTTTGGCAGAATACGTATACCAATTTTTGTTGAATTCTGTCCACGCGATAAAATTTCTATTAAGATTACCGTAAATATAAACATACATACAAATATACACACTATTTTATTATATAGATTAAGAAACAAACATTTTGGGACTGTCAAATACATATGAATTTTTAAGATGACTTACAGCTTGCCGTTCTGTTAGAATGTCTTACCTTGAGGTCCTGCGGCTGGACGCCACTTGCTAAATTAAATTCCGGCAACTTGTTAGCCACAGGACGGCCAGGCGTTTCGTTTTGTTCCCGAGAGGAGTTGGTGTTCAATCAGCGGAGTGCATTCTCGTTCCCCACGTGATTGAATGGCGGCCGCTCCCAACTCAGTCATTCTCCGAGGATTAGTCTCATTTACATATGTTCGCATTGTCATCTTAAAAATTCTGATATCTGGCACATTTTCTGAAATCTTTATTCCTATTTCTAAGTAAAACTCTATGATATGGGATTATTTCACAAATATTACACCTTTATTCATTTAATTGACAATGAATATTTGATTCGTATGATGTCGACAATTCACAATTCTTATTATGGAGCATTTGAATATTTAATCAAAATAACACCTATCTAAATCTTTCGATTCTGATTGAAACTTGATATGAATTCATAAGTTACATTCAGCAGAATACATTCTGTTGTATTTAAACCGTAAGACTTCTAGATGTATTAAAGTTTAAATTTGAATGAAATGATACGTAATGGTATTATTTAATATTTATTTAAACAAGTCAAATAATTTCACGACCCAGATTACAATAATTAAATCGTTTTAACTTACAAAATCAATTTAGTGTATTTACAGGGCCTCCCGTGAAAACAACATAAATTTATACCGCTAGCTAAGTGCAGGCGTTTCCCGGGTACTTATTTAAATTAACCCGGAGGAGGAATTGATTCAACACTAACTTTTGGTAAACATTCCATTTAAACAGCATCAAAAGCGCCAGTGTTTGGAACATTTACCAATTTACGTTCCCCTCCCCGACCTAACCCCTCAGCAGTTAACTTCAAATAAACCAGGATGATGACTAACAGTATTCTGGACTTCTTCTATTACATAAAATAAAGCGTCTAAAAACTCACGACGTATTAAAATAGTAAAAATACTAGATAACTTTATTAAGTCTAAGAATACTTCCGGCTCTTTAAGGGAGTAATGAAATACAACCCTTTAACCAAATACAGAGCAAAATATAGCTCGTTCCTACAATAAACCGATAACTTAAGAGGCTCAAAACTACTCCGGGTAACCTTTTATCCCACACGTACGGGCTGAACTACAACTTATCTGACATAGTGAATGTTAGTATTAAACTTTCTTACTTACATAACCCTGGATTTGACACGAATTTCGGTTGTTTCGCGTCATTTTTATATAACGGTCCTCCACCCTCACACTTATTGGTGCTTTAAGGGGTTGAAATAGTACACTAAATACATCTCTATAGAAAATCTTATTCACAACGACCCCGAAAATTAATTAATCGACCCTGTTCACCCCTTGGGAGTTTCCTTCGAAAACCTTTGCGCACAACACACCAAAGTTTCAGCGCATTCGGGTGACAGGTTTAGGAGGGCATAGGGGACACACAGACATTCATTTTTATATATAGAGATGAAGCCAAAACAGCAAATTTTAATTTTACTTCACCACTAATTACGGTTCTGGTCTCATGCAGTTTTTTTTTCTACGGGAACCGCAGTTACAGCTCGACAGATGTTGTGCCGCATGATTTATTAATTGAAAATTTAGTGAACAGACATTGACAGAGGGTCATACTTTGGGTCCAGGAATTTTTCAAGTGACCGAACACTGAGAGTAATAATTTGACAGCAGAACCCTGAACAAGTAAATTTGACGTCGGGTGTCCGTCAGGGGTAAGTGATAGGACCACTAATTTTCCTAATCTATATTATGCCGGGCATTATTATATCAAACGTTTGACATTTTGCCAACGACTGCATTATATACATGAGAGAAAATTATTATAGACTAGCTGGGTGCCCGGCGTTGCCCGTCTACTTATTTATATAAACCCGAAAAGATATTTAATTCTACAATAATCTTTAGTCAAGAAGTAATTTCACCTACCTATGCATATTGAATGCTGATGTCCCGGTGATTTTAGTGAATCATAAATACTCCCGACATCAAATATAAAAAAATATATAAGTACTTTAAGAACGTCAAAAATACTCCCGGTGCGTTGTGTGTGCGAAAAATATCATCGGTCGCCATATTGGAGTCACTAAATATGAAATGAAAATTAACTTACATTTTCTGCAAGAATAGTAAAGTATTTCGTATTATTTTTTATCAACATTCGATGGAGTATTGCTGGCTATAATTGTATTTTTTTTTAATCTAAATATTTCTGCTTTACTTCATTACGAAAAAAGTTACTATTTTGTTGTTGCGCAGTCGCGTAGTAACGTCGCCGTCTCGTGTGCTGTGACGTCACGGTCTCTTGGCGTACAGTAATTTAACCCAAAATGATCATTTCCCATTTCTGTAAGGGGCTAAAATAATACTCAGATAACATCGGTAGAAACACTATCAATCTCTTTGATCACTAAAAATATTTATCCGATTCAAATATCGGTTGTCTTAGGATTTTAGAATGTTTCAACCCCCACCGCTAAGCGTGCTCCCGTTCCACGCCGAAAGGGATTGAAGTTTTATAAACAACATCGGGATAAATACTATCAATAAAATTAATAAAATTTCTCTATATGTTCTCCGTGTTTAATTTCAACCCCTTTCCGGATTTGGAGGGGAGCTACCCTTAGGGGTTTGGGTGAAGTGTCAATACATAATAATATCACAAAAGCAATACTAGTCCTAGGTTATGGCTGCCACTGAATTTTATTATGACATTCAATTGGCCGTTTAACCCCCATGGACGGGGACAGACGGGAAGGAATTTTTAAAATATGTTATATCGTCACAAATTAACTCAGCGACATCATTTACCTTCGATTTGACGCGAATCTCGGTTGTATCTTGTAACCGCCTTCCACACCCATCCTTAAGCGTGCTCCCCCTCTCCGCAAGGGGTTAAAATTTTACACACATAACATGGGTAGAAATACAATAAATCTAATTAACCCTGAAAAATATTTATTTCACGCAAATATCGACCGTTTAACATGTTTGAAAATTTCAACTCCTGTTCCGCCCTACCGTGGGGGGTTAAACTGGAAGTTGAATATCATAATTAAAATTAGCGACATCCACAACCCCAGATTTGACTCCAATCTCGATTATTTTTAAGTTATTTTTATGTAATGCTACTCCACCCCCACACTTAAGGGCGCTCAGCTCCCAAGCCCGATAGGGGTTAAAATTATTATCAGAGCACATATAGAGAAATTTTATTATCCTAATAAATCCTGAAATATATTTATTATATGTGAAAAATCAGCCAGTTGACATGTTTGAAAAATTCTAGCACTGCCCAGCCCCTCGCGTCCCGGCCATGTACGCGCGTTGTCCAGGTTGTCATAAATAAACTCAGCAACATCATAACTCCGAATTGACTCGAATATCAGGTTTTTTTGCGCTATTTTTATGTACCGCCCCTCCACCTAAGCGTGCTTCCCCACCCTGCTGAAAGGGATTGAAATTATACACAAACAACAGCGAAAAAATACAATCAAACTAAGTAATCCTGAAAAATATTTATTCAACGATAATGTCGACCTTTCAAAGTGATTGAAAATTTCTACCCCCGAACACCCCTGCTTGGGGTAGTTAAACGTTTAAGTGTAATGACATAATTAAACTGAGTGACATCCATAACCCCGGATTCAACTTCAATCTCGATTGTTTTGGCGTTATTTTTATGGAATTCAATTCCATTCCACCCTCACCCTTAAGGCTGCTCCATTTCCAAGCCTGAAAAATTATACACAGAGAATATGTAGGAAAAATTTACGTATCTCATTGATTCTGAAAGATATTTGTGACGGACTCCGTGTTAGTTGCGACACCCACACGGGAAGAAAATTTAATGACGAGACTAGTTATTTTTATTATTTTCTTTTTCTTTTCAAAAGCATGGACACTGGTCAATGGCTCGGAACGAAATAAACTCAAATTGTTTTTTTCTCCATAAGAAAAGAATTTATTTTGCACAACAATGGAAGTTCATAACGATTCTGAGAATAACGCAGTGTTTATCCTTTGGCTTCCGCGGCGACTAGAAGTTCTCTGCGCTCCGAACTCTTCTTCCCCTTCTCCGCTACGGCTGGCGGATGAGGCGTCAGCGATGCTACTAGCTAGATGCTAGCAGAGAAGTTCGTCGGAAGATCAGTCAGCTGATGTTTGCAGAGAAGCTCGTCGAAAGATAGACGTGAAGCTCAGTGGAGGCTTTCTCCACATATTAATTCGAAGAAAAAATCCATTTGTTATTAATATTTTTGAAAATTTATAGCCTATATTATTTTTATGTAACTGAACCACATCAACATTTATTATGTAATCTGCTGTCTGTACTTTTTTCCTATCCAAATGGGATAGTATATAAAATATCACATTTTTTTATCTAAGTCATAGTAAACATTAATTTTAGATTCCATATTTTGGAAGTTCCTTTTAAATTTACATATATAATTTTTTCCATTTCTAAGAAACAATGAAAAGTAATTAATTTAAAGCATAACTTTCAGCTGGAAAAATTATATATATATATACAAATTTGGGAAGTCTTTTAAAAATATATATTAATAAATTATATATACCTAATACAGATTTAATCTCTGGCTCGTTACCAATCCAAATAAGTTAGTGTGTATATATATATATATATATATATATATATGAATTTGTAAATAGCCATAAGTGATTAAATAATCCTGAATTATTACATACCAGTCACACTGCTATTGACAGAATGTTAGTCAGCTGATCATTTGTATCCAAATGAGTTAATAATTTTGACTATGTCACATTTGAAACAACTTAATTTCTAAAATTTCTAAATTTACATCTGTTATTAAAATAATTAATAATAAAAATATTATCCAATTACAGACAAATGTATATCATCACTTCTTTTGTCTGTATTTGGCTATTTTATTATAGTTTAGAAATATAAAAAATTCAAGAGAGAGCCATATCTTCTATATAATAAAAAAGGATGTATATTTGTATGTATGTAAGTATTTACGTTGTTCTTTATACAAATTTTATCGCGTGGACAGAATGCAACAAAAATTGGTATACGTATTCTGCCAAAATCGAGAACCGGTACTGTGGGGGTGACAAACCCATAGCATAAAGGTGGAAAGAATTGTAGTTGAATTATTTTTGCGAATTTTCCCATAAGAGTTAATGTTATTATTTAGTGTTAAATTACTGCGCGCCAAGAGACCGTGACGTCACGTACGTTGGCGAGACATAAATTATAGTTCCCTTTTTCGTAATGAAATAAAGCTGAAATATATTGATTGAATAAAAAGTATAATTTTATTCAGTAATACTGCATCAAACTGTAATAATAAACAATACTAACTACTTTGTTCTCCTTGCGGAAAATGTAAGTTAATTTTCGTGCGCATATTAAGTGAGACCACCAGTTGTTTACATTGGGGATGTAGCCATCAATTTCATCAGCATAATCTTTCGTAATGTCTGAATACAGATGGACAGTTATATCCTGCTATATACAAGTATACACAAGAGTATACTTAAGTATTCTATTCGTAAAGAGATTCAAGGTATGGTAATGATACTATAAAATTCAATGAACTTCTTAACCTTTAAATTAACATCGGTCGAAAGTTTGTACGGGACTAGGAACATTCACATTGAATTATAAGTGTAATTACTGTACTTTATGCAACGTATTTCTCAAAATAATAAGATTAATTATAACCAGCAACAATATGAAAATTTATACAATCCGTCCAACTAATGTTGTTAAAAAACTTGACTTTTAACGGGGCATATTTAACGGGATCACGGACCAATTATATCTTCTGCCCAATTATATCTTTCTACATGCAACGGAGGAGACTAAGAATGATGGAAAACACAAACCCTAATACTTCTTAATCATTATAATTTGATAGATTTTAAATCTGCATATCTGACGTATTCTTGAAGTGAAGTTCATGAAAAAAATTTGGTTATGTATGTATCATTATAACTTCACATATTTCATTCTAAATGTTTAAAGTCTAAGGGAGTAATTCCAAGTGAGAACTGTTAAATATAAATTTTGTGCAATATAGTTAATATTTTCTATTTGAGAGTTGACGCATATCGTAATGTATTGCATTCCTTATACAATGCTACCAACGTCAGAGAGTAGAATCCACCAAAGGATACTTTGACTCCTTTCAGTTATATATGGTTATATTCATAACGGTTTTGGTTGTATACCACAAATGTAGCGGTGTATGTTTTACACAAAAGAAGTGATGATATACATTACTCTATTTTCTTATTATTAATTTATAAAACAGATGTAAAATTTTCATTTTAGAAATATGATTTTTTTAAATAGCAGATTCAATATTGAATATTTATACACACACACACACACACACACATATATATATATATATATATATATATTGTTCAATAAATATATATATATATTAGATTTAGGCTCATATCCTCATTTTTATAAAGTACGTTTTATAGCCAAATACTGACAAAAAGAAGTGATGATATACATTTGTCTGTAATTGGATAATACTTTTATTATTAATAATTTTAAAATTCATATATATACACTAACTTATTTGGATTGATAATCAGCCAGAGAGTAGATGAAATACCATAAATCTGTATAAGGTATATGTATATACATTACTTAAAAGACTTCCCAAATTTGTATATATATAATTTTTCCAGCTGAAAGTTATGTTAATAATATTTTTTAATAAATATATATATTAGGTACAGGCACATATCCTCATTTTTATGAAGTAGGTTGTTTTATTATTCATATAGCTATCTTTTGAATTTTTATATTTTAACTATAAGAAACATACAAAATAAGTGATGAGATACATTTGTCTGTATTAGGATATTTTTCTTATTATTAATTTACAAACAGATGTAACTGATGTGAAATTTTCATTTTAGAAATTAATATTTTTTTAAATATTAGACAGTTAATAATAATGTTCAATAAATATGTATATCAGGTATAAGCTGATATTCTTATTTTTATGAAGTAGGTTTTTTATTATTCATATGGCTATCTTTTGAATTATTTATATTTCTAAACTATATTAAAATAACCAAATACAGTGAAAAGAAATGATATACATTTGTCTGTAATTGGATAATATTTTTATTATTAATAATTTTCAAAACAGATGTAAATTTATCATTTTAGAAATTAAGTTGTTTCAAATGTGTCATAGTCAAAATTATTAACTCATTTGGATAGAAATGATCAGCTGATTATCATTCAGGCAACAGCAGTGTGACTGGTTTGTAACAATTCAGGATTATTTAATCACTTATGACTATTTACAAATTCATATATATATATATATATATACATACACTAACTTATTTGGATAGGTAACGAGCCAGGGTGTAGATGACATACCATAAATCTGTATACAGTATATATAATTTATTAATGTATTTTACTTAAAAGACTTCCAAAACTTATATATAAATAATTTTTCCAGCTCAAAGTTATGCTTTCAATTGGTTACTTTGCATTGTAGCTTAGATTGTAAAAAATTACATATGTTAATTTAAAAGGCTCTTCCCAAATTTGGAATCTAAATTAATGTTTACTATGTCCAAAAACATCTGATTAAGATAAAATTTATGAAATTCTATATACTATCCCATTTGGAAAGTAAAAAAGTACAGAGATCAGATTACATGATGAATGTTGATGTGGTTCAGTTACATAAAAATATCCGAAAAATTCATGTTTACCGGCAGTTAAAATATATTTCTGGAACAATGAAATTAATAAAATTTCTCTACATGTTCTCCGTGTTTAATTTCAACCCCTTTCGGGATTGGGAGGGGAGCTCCCCTTACGGGTTTGGGGTGGAGTGGCATTACATAAAAATAATGCAAAAGCAATCAAGATTGGAGTAGAATTCAGGGTTATGTATGTCACTGAATTTGATTATGACATTCTTTTTAATCCCCAGGCACGGGTACGGACGGGGTGGAGTTTTTAAAACGTATTACATCGTCGATATTAACGTGGAATAAATAAATGTCAGGGCCATTGGCGTTGATAGTATTTCTACCGATGTTGTTTGTAAAATTTCAACCCCTTTCAGCGTGAGAGGGGAGAACGCTTAAGGGTGGGGGATGAAATATTCTAACATCCTACGACAACCGATATTTGATTCGGATAAATATTTTTGGGGGTCAAAGAGTTGATAATGATTCTAGCAATTTATAATTTATATTTTTTCAACCCCTTAGAGCATGGTAAAGGAGCACCCTTAGGGCGGGTATGGAAGGGCGTTATAAGGAAATAACGGGAAGACAACCGAGATTGGATTCAAAACCAAGGTTATGGATGTCGCCGAGTTAAATTATGACAACCAATTTGCTCATTTAGCCCCCAGGATTAGGGTGGTTAGAGGTGGATATTTTAAACATGCAATCACGGCGGTTATTAGCGTAGAATAAATATTTTCAAGGGTTAATTAGATTGATTGTATTTCTACTGATGTTGTGTGTGTAAAATTTCAACCTTTATCTTGCAGAACTCAAGGAGTATATTTAAGAAGAAATTAGGAGGTATGTTTGTTGCGACTGATGCAATAAAATTCAAAGTATTTTATAACTTTTCAATTGATGCACTATCGGTCTAAACAATGTACGGAACAGTTAGATTTAGGTTAAATAACTTCTGACTTAAGATTAATATAGAATTAAATACTTTTTCGGTTTTATATAAATAAGTACACGGGCAACGCCGGGCACCCAGCTAGTGAATAATAAAACAACCTACTTAAAAAAACGAGATAATGAGCCTATATCTAATATATATATATATATATATTTATTAAAAAATATTATTCACTGTCTGCTATTTAAAAAAACTAATTTGTAACATGAAAATTTTACATCTGTTTTGTAAATTAATAATAAGAAAAATAGCCAAAGTCAGACAAATGTATCTCATCACTTATTTTGTCTGTTTCTTATAGTTTAGAAATACAAAAATTCAAAAGAGAGCTATATGAATAATAAAACAACCTACTTCATAAAAATGAGGATATGAAGCTATACCTAATATATATATATATATATATATATATATATATATATATATATATATATATATATATATATATATGTAAAATATATATGATATACATGATAAAATGATGGATAAGCGGCTCTTAGAGAAGGGGAGGACTATAATTGGACGTTTAGCGGCTCTTAGAGCTAATGGGTATGACAGAAGTTTAGTGGACAATACAATTATATTAAAAGGAAATGTTTATATTAATTGATTGAGTGGCTCTCGGAGCGGAAGAAAGCCAACAGCTGGTGTTTGTTTGGCGAACGTGGAAATTCAAAAAACTGTGAAAACAAGGGAATATTATGGAGCTGGGATATAAATAAGAGGGCAGTTGACCTTCCTCCACCCTTCCGCATCCCCCCTTTCAAATCCCTTTCCCTTTCCTATGCTATAAGAGGGGAGTTGCCACTATGTGGATTACCCTATACATAGCCTGCCTACACCAAAAAAAAGACGGGAGCTCAATTACAGTTGGACAGGAGACCTTAGACGAGTTAGACGTGAGAGTTGGATGGTGATGGACGTGGAGTGTCGTACCAGAATCTGTACGAGAAAGTCATAGGAGAGTGAAGTTCGAGTCAGCAGACGTCAGGAGAGATCATCGGATGGTAGGCCAAGCTAGGTGACCGAGAGTAATCAGTTGGACATCAGTCATCAACAGTCGGTAGGAGTTTCGTCGTGGAAATCTGCCAGCAGAGTTTGTTGTTTGGAGGAATTCGTCGTGAGGGTAACGTCATCAAGAAGAGGTGGCTGTGAAAGCAGAGTGTAAGCGCAACCTGGTGCTCTTTATGCCTATATAAAAAAAAGTGTGTGCTGGTATGCGAGAGATCCAAATTGCATGGACCAGAGAGATTGTAAGTTTATTTTTTCTGTATTCTTAATTGTAAATTGTTAAATAAGGGTAAAGAGTCAGATTTCGTTTCATTTCGTTTTTCATTTAATTTAACTGCATTGTTTAATTGTGAATTTTGTGTGCCGTTTCCGTATCAACCCAGTAAAGACCCTGGGTACCGAAACTGATTTAATTAAATGTATTCTAGATTAATAAAATTGTTTTGTTGATAAAATTTAATAAAGTGTTTAATTTAATTTCCTAAAAATCATAAATTATCGATAAGTGGGGTACTACAATATATATTGAAAAATATTATTCAATGTCTTCTATTTAAATAATCTTAATTTATAAAATGAAAATTTTACATCACTTTTGTAAATTAATAATAAGAAAATAGACAAATGTATATCATCATTTCTTTTGTGTAAAACATACTCCGGTAGATTTGTGGTATACAACCAAAACCATTATGAATATAACCATATATACTCCAGATAACTGAAATGAGTCAAAGTGCTCTTTAGTGGATTCTACTCTCTGACGTTGGTTGCATTGTATAAAATAAATGGAAAACACTACGAAATACGCCAACTCTTAAATAAAAAATATTAACTATATTGCACAAAATTTATATTTAACAGTTCTCACATGAAATTACTCCTTTAGACTTTACACACTTACAATCAAATATGTGAAATTATAATGATACACACATAACCAAATTTTTTCATGAATCTCACTTTAAGAACACGTCAGTTTATGTAGTGTAATAAACTACTGAAAGGCTTTAATTAACTGAATCAATTAACAACATTTACTAAGCTTTAAAAGAAATTAATTATTATTGATAACTTTTACAATGTCCAAACCCTAATTTTCATGCCGAATTTCATCCATTTAAAACAAATACTTTAATTTTCATTTATTAATTCGTGGCATTTTTGAACATACTGTTCTTATATCATTAAATCAAATTAGTCGAATCACTTATCTCAGGGCCATAACTGGGTTTAATAATTAGAACAAAATCAATGTATAAACTGACAATTAACAATTCAAAATATAAAAAATTAACCTAAAACAATATAAAAATAAGTAAGAGAAAGCTGAACGAAATCTTACTATACCTTTTAAATATCGTTTACAAATTTATATCAAAGTATTCTTGTATCTTGAAAACTACCACACTAAAATGCTATTTTTACACTGACTACACTTCATTCAAAATTTTAATACACACGATTAAAATACTCGTTCTCTGCTATCTGGAACCTCGGATGAACCGCCCCCTTTGGTCTGCTAGTGGATGTTGGTCCCCTCTATGCGATAATTGTCGAATCAGCGTGAAGCAACCATTTGATTCACCGTGTGCAAATTATTAAATAAATCTCTCCGTAAAATATTTGCTTCCTTTCACATGTAGAAATACACGATCGATCTCGCCATTCGTACTTTATATCTGCAAACATTACTGTTCGTTGCTCTAGATGAACTGAACTATATTATTCCCCCGTCGCCTTTTAACAGTTGCATCTCTCGTACGCAGAATTTTGACTCCTTCACCTTTCAATCGCCGATTCTAGACTTTCAGATCATCAGACTTTTACGATTTTCAGTTCCCCACTTGAACTGAACTGTCCCGTTTCTCGCAGCCAACTGGTCTTCTCCAAGTGCATATATAGTTTAAGCGCGCGCACAAGCCGAGGCACCTCGGCCTGTTTCGAGAGGTGTATGTTCCGGGGTCGCAGACCTTGGGCATACGGTAAGAGTTGTTCGCTATTCCCATTGGAATAGTCGGCCAGCTGCCTCCTAAACTGGTCGAGGCAAGGAAAAGGGAATGCTGCGTCCCCACAGCTAACTCCTCTCCCGCTATCGGAAGGGCGTGGAACAAGTACCCAATGCCCGACCTACCCGATGCAGGTTTTTCTAGGGTTTTCCCTGCATTTCTTTAGGCGAATGCCGGGTAGGATCCTTAAACTATAGCCCGGGGGCCGTAGTAACCCTTGGCACCCTTCCTCCACCCTTCCGCATCCCCCCTTTCAAATCCCTTCCTATGCTATTGAAGGGGAGTTGCCCAAAGTGGATTACCCTCATATAGCCTGTTGCCCTAAAAAAAAAAGCAACTCCTTTCCCGCTATCGGAAGGGCGTAGGATCCTTAAACCATAGGCCGGGGGCCCTAGGTACTCTTGGCTACCTTCTTCTACCCTTCCACATCCCCCCTTTCAAATCCCTTTCCTATGCTATAAGAGGGGAGTTGCCACTATGTGCATTAACATATACATAGCCTGTGTACACCCAAAAAAAAGCGGTCTCCATTGTTGAACAAAGGAAAAACCCGCCTTCATTGTCGCATTTACGAATTCGTACCGCTAACAATTTAATTATCTTAAAAACAATTAATGGCCTGTTTAATTGGCATTACAGTAGATTTCAAATCTATCAAATTATAATGATGAAGAAATATTAGGTATTGTTTTTTCCATCACTCTTAGCCTCCTCCAGTGCGTGTAGCAAGATATAATTGGGCACAATTTCGGTCCGTGAGCCACGGTAAAAGTCAAGTTATTTAAAATAACATTAGTTCGACTGATTTCATAACCTTTCATATTTTTGCTGGTTATAATTACACTTTTTATTTAAAGAAATACGTTGGATAAAGTACAGTAATTGCACTTTTAATTCAATATAAATGTTCCTAGTTCCGTACATACTTTTGACCAATGTTAATTTAAAGGCTATAAAATACTTTGAATTTTATAGTATCATTACCAACAAACATACCTTCGAATCTCTTTACTAATAGAATTTTTCATACTGAAAAGAAATTTGGAAGTAAATCAGAAATTGCAATATGTTCCCTCAACATTTACATTCAAATATGTGACATTATAATGTTATATACACACAAATTTTCCTATGATTAGTAAATTGTACAGTTAAAACGTTCTTCCCAAGCATGGATTATAAATGATTTGATTTATTATCACTCACAAACAATTACATTAATGGGGACTCGAGCCCACAAAAATTTGAAATAAAATTTCTTCTCAATTAGGGTACACAAATTAATGATGTAATGTGAGTCAACTACTCTCTGACCCTATTTCAATAATATTATTCACTTTCAGCTATTTAGGAAAGAAAAAACACATCAAATTTAACAATTAAACATACATACAATACTCACTTATAGATTTAGTTTAAGTTAACTTGTCCTATATCTAGGAGCATACATGTATCTGCCACAGATTCATGATTCATCATTACTATTTTCTAATTTTTTTCTGTAAATGTGACAAAAATAATTCAAAATTTGAGAAGTCTTTTAAATAATTATGCCGTTTATTGTATTAACCAAAATTTGGTTAACTGTTAACATAGATATTTATATTATCACAAGTATTCCCAATTTGGATATTTATAATTTATTGTACTGAAAAGAAATGCTGAAAATAAATACGAAATTGCAATATGTTCCCTTAATCTTTACACATTTACATTCAAATATGTGACATAATCATATACACACATAACAATTTTTTTCTGGAATATCGTTATATATAATACGACAGTTCTTATGATTAATAGATCAGAAATTGTACATTTATGACGTCCTTCACAAATATGGAATATAAATTAGTCCTAACCTGAAAACTTTGGTTCATGTCACATATTACACAAACTAATTTGTTTACATTTATAAAAATTTATAGAAATACATTGCATAAAGTACAATTAATTGTACTTTTAATTCAATCTAAATGTTTCTATTTCTGTACATACCTTTGACTCAGAGTGCATTAATTGAATAACAAAATATTATTGGGGCTTATGTATTTTGCACGTATAACTCACCAATCGTATTTTATACAACTCTTATTATCTCCTGAAATATTATACAGGATACAATAGTACTTTATGACCAGCAGAATTCAATGAAATTTAATAATCTCCTCCAACATACATTTGAAACGAACAATGTAAACAAAAGTCTCCATATTGGCGTTATTAAAGATGGCGACAATAATTATTTTTTCCAAATTAACTTTGCGCAAGGATGGTAAAGTGTTTCTTATTGTTTTTTATTTCTATTTGATGGAGTATTACTGAAAACATTTTTACTTTTTATTCACCCCCACAGTACCGGTTATCGATTTTGGCAGAATATGTATACCAATTTTTGTTGCATTCTATCCACGCATAAAAATTTGTATAGAAATTAACGTAAATACATACATACATACTGACATACATACAAATATACATAATTTTTTATTATATAGATAGATAGATGTAGCAGAGTTACAAAATTATTTTAATAGCATAAATAATCGGGCTAATACTAACAAGATAATAATAAATGAGAGAAAAATTAAGTCATTTACGTTTAAAAAAAGAAGGTCTGAAGATTGTTTAAATTATAGAATAGGTGGGGAAGAAATACCGCAAGAAAATAGCTGTAAGTAACTGTGAATTCATTTAAGGTCAAATTTAGGGTGGAGGGTGCATGTTTATCACGGATCCCGTAAAGCCTGGACTTCCTTACATTTTATTAGTAGAATATTAAAGATAGGGAGCTATGGAGAAAAGATCTAACATCTAAATCAGAAGTTCGTCCTACAATTGTATACATTGCATCTTTTTGGAACCCTTATAGAATCCCAAGTTGAGTCACTAGAGAAAGAGCAGCGGAAAGCAGCTAATTCGTGGTCAGGGGTGTTCAGGGCACGGACATGAAAAAGTCAGTGTATTAAATGGGAAGCGTTAGAAAGGAGAAGAAGAAATGGCTTGTTTTGTGCTTTTTTTAAAACTTGTAAGGTCACAAAGCGTGGAAAAATGTGCGGGATAAGTTTTTTTTTAAAAAAAGACATACTTAGTGATAGGGGCCATGAATTTAAAATGAAAACTTCACCACAAAAAACAGACATCGGTAAATTCTCTTTCGTGAATAGATCTATCGAGGACTGGAATAAGTTACCTGCAAGGCTGTGCGTGGAGAATTTTCTTTCTATTAGCAGATTCAACACACATCTTAAAATACTTAAAGCCAATAAAGTGAAGTGAAAATTGAAGAAGGTAGTGTTTATTTAAAATTGTTATTTTGTACGTAGGGGTTATTTTTACTTTCCTCGTTTTATTTATTATATTATTTATTAATACTTTACTACCCAATAATTCCAAAAGGCAATTATGGTTCTGATCCATATCGTCAGAATAACTTCCTACTGTGCAGGAATGGCATCAAACTGAAATTTAATAAATTCTAATATCCAGTAATTTGTTGGCACTCAAGTTGATGACAAAAAACTGCTTTTTTAAAAAACTTTGTTCCTGATAAATGTTGCTTGTGCGATTCCCTCTAAATAATTCTCTCAAACGAATGCTCAATAATTGTTCCTGACAAAAGTTGTTTGTGTGATTCTCTCTAAATAATTCTCTCAAACGAATGCTCAATAATTGTTCCTGATAACGGAAAAAATCCAGCGACCATACTCTCTCACGGAATACCTCTTCCAAAGAGATGACAATATTATATATGAATCAATACAGATAATAGAATAATGAGGAAATTATTAGTACACAAAATATAAATAATTTTTAAGTCATGATTTATTGATTTAATAATCAGATTTTTTCTCCATTTAATGAATTAATGAAGGGAGAAGCGTTAAGCAGTAAAAGTTAGCAGATGCTTATTTAACTATTCCTTTTTTCCTACTGTGTGGAAATTACGAGACTCGTAAATTAGATATATTCGAAAGAGACACTAACACGTTAAAAAATCAAATACAAATTAACCATATCTGTCTTATGAATTATATACATACAATTTGTAACTTAGATTAGGGGGGATTAAAATTTATAAACAATTTAATTGAATGGTTTTAAATTTAATTTAATTTAATTAAGGGTTTACAAATGTAACACGTTTTTTTTAATTGTATCTAAATAATTTCAATTTACTCACTCATAAGTTTAAATTTAAGATAATTTACTTTAATCAACTACATTCAAGATTCAACCAAATTATTAATGACTTAAATGGGCAAACGTCAAGTCAATTTCATGAGACTCGGAAATAAAACAATACAACATATACGTGCGGCAGAAATATCAACACATCTGTTCGTCTTTGCAGACGACTAAATGTTTCCCAGGCAGGTACAATGGTGAGCCACCGGAAAATCTTTGCAGGAAATCTCTAATTCGTAGGCAGCTTCCTCCTCTCGTCGGCGTAATAATTGTCAGCATCGGCGAAATTTGGCTATCTTCTTTTCCTCTTCCGTCGGTCTTGCCGTGTTACTTCATGACTTGGATATTACATTTCTCTCGTAATCCTTTACAGTTCCCAGACTTACTTCTTCTGAAGGAAGTAGCCCTGTCTCAGAACTTTATATTTCGCTCCTACTCTTCCTCCCTCCCCAGATTCCTCCTCCTCCTCCTCTTATCGTCCATGTCCACTTTCCAGCTAGACTTTTTTACGTTCCCCACCACAGGATGGAAACTTCTTCACGTGGATTTTCTTAGGTTATCTGCGTTTGTCTTTCAATTTCGCGAGTTTACTCTCGCCTGTTGGAGGGGTTGACTTTTTGGGAATTTTGGTGAGGTGTTTGATTCCTTTTTCCCTCCCATAATACGCTGCCTTTTGTCACGATTTCTACTGGACTCCCACGTCACCCCGGCGCCAATTTTATTTTTTCCTAGCAAGCCTCAACTCGGCTCTGGCTATCTCAAATCATATAATCATCTGCGTTACAAATTATCTAAAATTCTTTAGTGGACATCTAATATGAATTTATTAAATTACTCATTAGCAAAAGTGAAAACTACTTTACTTTTGTAAATACGTAAATCTGCAGTATCTGGAATACATTTTAGTTTACAATTGGCGTTGACTGTTCTCCAACAAAAGATACTTTTAATAATTTTGTTAAACATGTGTGTTAACAGGATGCATTAGTCAGTAGATGGTACTCAGATTTTGTTTATAATATAATACAGTTCTGAGATGAGCTACGTCAAATAATGAAACATTTCAAAATGTCGCTCAAAATAAAATTCAATATTACACATATCAAAACTAAAAACCGAAGCCTATATTTGAACATTATTTAAATATAATAGTTACAAAATCGGCATGTGACTATTGATATTAACGGTTGATGGATATATATTTAACCCTGCATGGTACTAAAATCAAATTATTTGGATAGCTTCTGTATCATCGTCTCGTACGTCGTGACGAGCTCCGGATTCCGGTTGTTACCGTAAGGTAATTCAGACAGGTATCAATTTGGTGTCGTAGTGTAGTGTGTCAGACGTTCATCGATGTTGAAGTCAGAGGTCGTGGAATAAACCAGATCACGCAGATACTGCCTTAGGATCTTAGTTTCTGCTCTCTCATTCCAGACTCATACTTCCGCCTCTAGAAACTTAACTCCAACTAACTCTATCCTTTCACCCTTTCCGAATCCAAAAACAAACTGTTCCTTTCACCCTTTCACTTCCACTTCGAATTCATTTCTAATTTAAATTAGTCTCTCTTTTCTCCACAGTCCTCACTCGTTAATTCCGGTTCTGCCAACCTCCGCCTCTCAGGATCATCTGGGTGATTATTTTCAACCAATCACTTTTTGGTAAGTTCGTTTTCCCGTCTCTGTGTAAGCGGGGTTGGCGACTGTAATTTTGGGGTTATTCGCCATGAGTGAACTGAAATTATTCTTAGCTTTCTCTCGTTTCAATTAACGGCATATTTAGCCAGCTATTCCTATTTACTCTTGAGTCAGCTCTGACGATGAGCTGGCGATCCGTCCATACCTACCTGATACTGCCTTGCCATGAGTTTTTATATAGTATTATATGTAAACATAATATAAAATATATTTTTATAATAATTTCGTGGATTAATTCAGACGCGTAACACAGTTTCATGGTTATTTACCACGAGAACATTTCAAAATAGTGACTATAGTATCTAGGACTGCTATTAAAAGATGAATATTTTATCTTTGGGTTACAAATAAATGTTCAGAAATTACTTTGAAATTATTTAATTGTTATAATTTTATTATTTTTGTACAAGTGAAATGCAAATATATTAGGAAGATACGCTACAGTGGAGATGAACAAAAATTTTATTCCTTATTTTACTTTAATTTTTAACGTTAAACAATAACTTCTACTTTATACTAAATCTTGCGTTTTCCTCTCATCATGAGAATGAATAGATGCTTGAATAACGAATTAATTGTAGTAAATTTTAATTATGAACATTTCCATAAAAATTTAAATTGGTGGTTGTGCCCTGTGATAATCATGATTTTATATTTGAAAAAAATAAACGGTGTAAACGGATGAAGTATTGTATATTATTTATAAGGAAAAATTAAGCTCAATAAACGAGTAATCGCCATCAACACTAACGCGATGCGGAGTTTTACTGCCCATTTCGTTTTGTTTTCCACAGGAAGGAAAACTCGTTAGGACTTCCATTCTCGTAAAACTAATATACCACCTTCTTTCATGCGGCATCAAGAAACTCGGTTATTAAATCCACGGACTCCTATGTCTTTCATCTCAGATTCCGTCCCCCGAGAGTCAATAAGACCGCAAACGTCACAGCCAAGGATAAACTTATTTTAGCTGCTGCCCACACAAAAACATAAATTACGATTTCGTTGAGAGAATACAAAATTATTGAGAAATCTTTTGATAAAAACCAGGAAATCTGTTTTTAAATTAAACGGACTAAAAATTTATTATACTACTCGTGATAAAATAATGACGAAAGTTGAATTATATCATAAATAGTATTTTCCTGATATGTTGGAAAAAGTTTACATTTTCTACTGTAAATGTTTTTGCATGTACTCTTTTGTTAAATCAATAATTTTGCATTTACAAATGTGAACGATCTATTCCGGAATTTCGTACGTATTAATGTTTTAATAAAATGAACTACGATTATAAAGAATTTATTATGATTCAAATTGAATTAGTTTATTTTTATCTTTTTAAGTCGTACCAAATATTATCATCTAGTTCTAAATTCTATTAAATTCTATTAAATAATTCGAAATAATATGAAGATATATTTTGTAACAAAACATTGTTTATGTCCATAAAATCCTATCTAAGTGTAGCGCTTCCTATCAAATGAGACAAAAATGTATTAAATAGTGTTGCAACCTGAAAATTGTTCGGAGTTTCCTTTGTTGTACTTCATGATTTTTTTATAACAGTAGATTTCATTTTCTGTGTTCTTGAGGTAATGTCTGCAGCAAAATATGCTACCGCAGTCAAAATATTACAATATCTAAATATTGGCGAATTATTCCAAGCACACAAACAAGCCTCCATGAATTTAATTTTGTTTTTCATAATCAAGTGTCAGCAACGTTTCTCATGTGTACTGTAATGCGCCTTATAAAAAGTATAGAGTTACTTTATACCGGCTGATTTAGTCTGATTACCGAATTTCTTTTTAATTACTCTACTTACATTCCATTACTGAAATTATCAAAACTAGTGTTCCCCAACCTTTTTCTTACCATGCCCTATACAATTTTTTCTAATGCTCCCCTATGTAATACATACACATTTTTTTTAATATTCATAAATTGAATTATTCCCTAAAGAAGCCTAATTACAGCTTGCGTGTTACGAATCTTCAAGAAAAAAAAATTCAAATCTTACCAAATGCATATTTAAAAAGATACAAACAATGTTTCCTTTTGTACAAGTTTAATCATAGCAGGAAATTTTATAAACTCTATTCGAGCTTATTTTCGAATTGCCCAAGTTGGGAAACACCGATCTAGACTATAGATATCCTCCAATAAGAGGTCTCAAATGGAGTTGCAATCATCAGAAAACTCATATGGACATTACTTGAATCAATGTAAATTTATTAATAATATTATTTAGAAATTTTAATCAAATCAGGTGATAAGTGCTATTAAAAATAGACGTTACTTCGAGAAAAATCTACGCTACTACTCCTAACAACTTTTTGCAACTCGGGAGGATATTCATACCTCACTCCGTATTTATTCGGTTCACTTTTCCATCGTATCTGGATATTTATATAAAAGTTGAAACGTTCTCTTTCGACCGTTACAACTAACGTATTTTCTACTAACGTAACGTTAATGAATAACACTTTCCTACCCATTACAAAGAGATTCAAAACAATCAGCTTTTCAAACATTTATCATTATTAATTAGTAAAAATCATTACATAATTTTCTCAGTTAACTTATTAACTTTTTCAAGTTAACTTTTTCCTGAGGTATCTAATTAATATCCTATTCAACCAAGACGACAGTAAATTATTACTATGGGACAATCACGAATTGATGCAGTCCAAATACATGCTTTATCTTCAAATATCTTGCCATCAAACGAATAAATGTACATTCAGTAAAATATCTGTCGTTGTAGTTGAAAACGGAAATTCAATTACAAATATTCTGTAATAAAAAAGCAAAACAGACATTATAATAAAAATTTTCTCCATCTGTCATTCGATGACTAGAATATTAGACATGTGAAAAACAGTGTATATAAAAATAATGTTATAGATCTCAGTTAAATGCTGGTAAATATAAAGAAAATAATTGTCTCAAGCTTTAATATATAATTTTTTTTTCTAATGTTCATACGTATGTATTTCATAACATTTTCAAACTTAGTTCTTTCCGGCGTGATATCGGTGTGGTTTTCTGGTTTGAGCCGGAGTGTCAGAAGACCCGTCATAAGTTATTTCTCACGAGTGTACAGCGGCTGTTATATTTTATGATTTCGCAACGGATCTGCGGTGGGAATCCAAGTAGAAAATGGAGAAAGGGTGCCGAGAACGCGTTGGTTCCGTTGTCGTGATCGCGAGTAAAACCCCGCCTGCTTCTCTTCACTCTCCTGGGACAGCTGCTGGAAAGGGACACTCATTAATTAAATACCTGCGGAGCACTAGCATTGCATGAACAGAAACGTCGGTGAAATCTTCGTACCTCAGTTCGTATAAAAAACCTGAGACTGTCAAGGAAAATTCTAATTTTGGTCATGTCATGCCAATTTTATCAAATTAAGTTATAAGAAAATCGTCCAGTTAAATAACATAATTTCTGGCATTTTGAGAGGTACTTTAACATGGAACATTGCATGAACCCATGTATACAGTAAACCCCCCTGAACACGAAATCGCTTAAGGCGAACAGTTGGTTAACATGAACGATTTCGGTCCCGACAGAGATGTAAATGATCTTATGGGAAGTTTTATCGGTTAACACGGTAGCGCGATAGTTTGAGAATTGGTATATATAAATTTAATTTTATTTCATTAGATATTATCAAGGTTTAAGAGCCTAGAATGGTAGAATTTCACTAGGTGCCACTGTGACGGATAGACAATCCTTTCAGTCCGGACATAAACAGGTACAGGCGGACCCTATGACGTTACCGGGGATAGCGACGTCTCCAGAAATATCGAAATTAAATTAACACGTGATTGCTTGAACCAACCATATATTTTGGTCCAGGAAAGGTCGACCTAAGAGGGTCGAAATTTTACACGCAGCGAAGGGATTGTGAGAAGATTCTCAAAGAACCGTCGCCAGACGCGGACGAAATTCTGGAACTTGTCGGCGCCTGATCCAGAGGACTCTTTGAGCATAGAGTACGGCTATAATATTTTTAATCTTCCAAGAATATTAGGCAATTTATTATTTTCTATAACTACATATTTGATTAATTTTATTCCATTAATCCATGTATGAGGAAATAGGATCGTCATTACGTACATTGGAAATGGTTAATGTCTAGAAAAACTGTATTCCAAAAATAAAATATTACGAATTTTTTTTGTCCTTTGGAATTCGTGTTAACGAGGTTTACTGTAATTCTAAAATGTTATTCACTATTTAGAAGTATAAATTTCGTAATGACGCCAGAATATGTAGTATTATCATGAATGTAAATGTATTGATAAATTCAGAGAGAATGAAGCCTCGAGTAGCAATGCAAATCTTAGCGATAAACAATAAATTTCTATTTTTATTTGCAGCAAAAAGGGTACCTTCAAGGATTTGTAAATGATACATGTCCAATACGTAAATGCTTCCGGCAAGACCTGTATAATTTTAACAAGTTTTGGTCGTTTTGGTCGTAATTTAGGGATAGGACTACCAGTTAGATTCCCACTATCTAGATGAAGTTAAATGTTAGTCATACCTAAATTTCAAAGATCGACAGTCAAGTTTCACCAATGAAATCATCAGTATTCATTGCGAAGGTAAGGTGAATTGTAGTGTTTTGGAATGGTAGATTTTGCAGTATGTAATAATAGGATCCAATATTGTGATACTCTCAAAATTAATAAATATCTACAGCAGCTAACATAACAAATCTTTTATGGTACTATTTTTCAACAATTTACTGCATTATATTCTTTGTTTACTATTAATACGGAAGAACATATTTGCCCTCTAAATAGTATTGCTTATTTTTTTACATTTCTCCCAAACATTTTTCGAATATATTAAAATGTTTGTCTTACGAATATTTTAACACGTTTAGTGTTTTTCAAGCAGAAAACCATCAGATTGCTCGACGTTGCCCGAGTATTTGTGTATATTATCCTGAGAAAGAAATTAATTCGACAGAAATTTCTCTGTCAAATCAATTTCAACCGGAATTTAACTGGTCTATGCCAACAGGGGGCTTACTTCAAATTAACCTGGATGATAAATCACAGTACCTTCACAGAGTCTAAAACGTTATGGTCCATTAAGAGAGAGAAATAGACCCCAGAAACATTACTGTGTCAAGAATAGTTTTGAATGTATTAAGGAGGGTGTATTTTGATCCCTTTAAGGTACCGGGAGTAATCAAGGTGCTCTGAGAGACTCAAGAATAGACCCGGTACCTTAAAGGAGTAAAAAATATTTCTAGTACCTGAAGACAGTTAAAAATATTTCCTGAATCGTGAAGGAGTAGAAATTCTGGGAAGCATAAGAAAGTTTAAAGCACTCTCTCGATTAGGGGCTGAACTTAATGGGTATGGTGAAAGCAGAATTAAACTCAGCGACGTCTACAAGCCTGTATTAGACACCAATCTCGACTGTTTCCGAATTATTTTTATGTATCCGTATACACCCCGCCCCTAGTGGTGCCAGCTTCCCATGCAGTTAGTGGTTGAATTTGACTTCAACTACGTTATATGTGACAGGATGAATCTCATGGACTTAGAAAAGTATTCTCTCGAAGCCATTGTCGTTTGTTTACACAATATTTTAAAACACAACCCGTTTATTCCCACAGTTTTTGTATTCCAAACCCACGATCCATAAAATTTATTCGATGCTAATATCTTCACAGTGTTTAATCCTGTATCTAACTAACATGTGTACCAAGTTTTCTTCAAATTACTATACGTGTTTCTGAGTATACGCATAACTTTATGACACACCTTCCTTCCCCCATCCCCGAGCCATGTAGCTGTACTGCAACTTAACAGAATTTTTTAATGTCAGAATTAAAATCAGCGATTTACATTTTCGAATTTTATTATGTACCGTCACTACGGATGCTACCCTCCTATGCCGCTAGAGGTTACACTAACATCGTCAGGAGTGACGTTACCTTAAGAGAGTAAAAAATATCCCAGTACTTTAAGAGTCATAAATACGCCCTGTAATTTAGAATATTTTTAAAATTGCAACTCTTTCCACTCCCTCTATAAGTGATAAGCGATACAGTGATTGTTTCGTAGCGTAACATCTGCAAAACATATGGTAGATTTAGCTGCACGCTGTAGGCGGAACATTGTTTACCCCTTCTATTCCCACCTCCTAGGTGCAGAAGTACATGTTTAATGTCATAGTTTTAAACTCAGCGACTTACATACGTCTGGGTTCGACAATCTCGGTTGTTTTCATGCTATTTTTAAGTAACGCCCTTCCACTCCCACTCCTAACGGAGCTCCCGTTGAAATGGGTTGAAATTATATACAAACAACATCGGCAGAAACCATTTAATGACCACGAAAAATATTTAGTCGCCTCAAATATCGGCCTTTAATGCAAGTTTTAAATTTCTCACCCTCGCTTCCAGGTGTGGTAGCCGCGTCTTACCCAAATTGTTTGTTTCCGGCTTGAAAGAAACATGTGCACAAAATTGCTGAAAGTTGTTCCACGTGTTTAATGTTGTACGCTGAACTTTGTTTTCCCCTTCCACGCCCACTCCTACGAGTTGAAGTACAACTTCTAGTACTAAGTGTCCGAACTACCTTGTGCAGGTTTTTCAAATTTTTCCCTGCATCACTTTTAGGCGAATTGTCGGGTAGGATTTTTTAACCATTTGTTCCTATGTAAACCCTATATATACCCACTAGGCTTCAAAGGGGGAGTTTCTCTTTCTTTAATTATAATTCTTCTGTTTTGTTTATTTCTGTCCTGGGTAGTATGAAGTAATTAGTGGTTGCTCATTATATTAGTTTTCCGGCCAAGAAGGAAAAAAACCTTGCTGCTGGTTGCCCAGAGAAGTTTCAGTAGCTAATTTTTAGTTATCAGTCTGCTCTCCAGCGTCGTTAGTCACTCAACTGTGGCGCCCAGTTTAGGCATAGACCACTTAAAAAATTGCAGTATATCCACAAGGTGTAGTGGGGGATTTTCACCGCCCTTTCAAACCTTCTAAAATTTATATTTGTTTTCTTCCTTACCCAAATCCTTGGTTCCATTTTTTTTCATTGTCGTTTCTAAAATTTTGTATTGTTCCTCTTTGCTTAATACATTTTTTATTGGGATTCCTCTTATCTCCTTGAAGGTTTTATACCGAAGTCTGCATTCTGTCACGAGATGGATCGCATTTTTTCGTTCGTGACCGCATTCTGCCGAATCAGCTTGACTATCTTGTGTAGTTGGTCTTTATATGGCCCATGACCACTGAGTAAATGGACTATTTCATATGTGGGTCTTAAGTGGGTCAATTTAATTCTTTCCTCTATGGAACCAAAAATCTGTTTCAGTCTGGGGCGTTTCTCAGTTTCTATGCATCTTCTGTTCCATTACTCCTAGTTGTATGAATAGTAAACACTTTTACAATATTAAAAATTGAAGGATTGTCCTATGAACAGAATTAAGAAAACCGTCTCAAGTTTCCAACAAGGTATTTTCATTAGGTAGGAACGTTTCACTATCAGAACAACATAAAAAATAATAGTCAGAAGGTTCTGACTTAGGAAGTCATAAACATTGTTGCCTAATTAAATTATCCTGTTAGAAATCCGAAAAGTTTCCCTTAACATTTACAATAAAATCACACACTACATCGTTCAGGTTCCAAGACGTCAGTGTTTCAGGGGATGGGCTGAATTACAAGTGCATTCATGTCTAAGTGTTTCTGGATTTATTCTATGTACTTTATGTTCATTCAATAGTAGTACCTAAAGAAGGTGTAGACAGGCTATGTATAGGGCAACCCAGTGGCCACTCCCCTCTTATGGCATAGGAAAGGGACTGAAACAAGTTTAAGAATTCTGTAGATACTTTCTGTATTTTAACTAATAACTATGTTGTATCTACATTATATTATAATATACGAAATCATAAATTCGTTACTGAATGTAATATATTTAATATTTAAATTCTTATAATACTTTTACACATAAGCCGTACACACACTATTGTGTTCGTTTTTTCTCGTTGGCGGAATCCAGGCACATCTTTGCCTAGACCTTTCGCTGCCAATTTAAATTTCCGTTGCCTGTTTCAGCTGACCGCTATTTACGCAACAATCTCCCCATCCTAAGAGTATATATATACTGTGGTAATTAAAAGAAATCGTTAATAATAAACGAATATTTGGACTCGCGTTGTTAACGGCGGAAGGCACACCAGTTGTACACAATGGAATACTTGAGCGAAAGATGGCAAATTAAAAGAGGGTGAGTTAAGTGTGTGTACGCCAGGCTCCATGGTGCGGTGTGCAGATTTGACACAAGAATTCTCGGTGCACCCGAACTCTGTGGAGAAGGGGAAAAGGTACGACTGAACTCTGTGGGAAACCTCCCCACCCCAACTCTCTCTGTGTGCATCCGAACTCTGTAGTGCGGTGTGCAAAAGGCTGTCATGAGTCGAAGTTTGGACTCGTATTATCAGTGGCAGAAGGGAAACGAGTTGTACATAACGACGAGGTAATGGAGGATAATTGGGAGACAGATGGCAAATTAGATGAGGGTGTGGGGAGAAGTGCACACGGCTTCGTTGTGAAGGCGCAAAAGAAAGAAATATAAGGCGTCGTGAGAATAAAGGAGAGATCAGTCAACAGTCAGCAGTCTGTCAGGAGAGATCGTCGGTGGACATTGGGCCCAGTTAGGTGGCCGAAGTAAATAAGTAAATTGTTTGGAGGAATTCGTCGTGAACCGTCGTGAGAGTAAGGTCATCGCGGAGAGGTGGTTGTGGAAGTGTAAAGTGTGTTCACAACTTGGTGCTCTTTATGGCCTGTATAAAGTGAGTGAGTGTTCGTATGCGAGTTAGCCATATTTCATGGATTACCAGAGATTGTAAGTTAATATTTCACAGTATTCATAGTTGTAAACTTTTAAGTAAAGGTTTCAGATTTCTGAATTCAAATTTGGTTATTGTAAGTGTTTTTCTTTATTGCATTGTAAAAGTTGTTTAACAAGTATTCGTTTTATTAAAGGCCCAGTAAACAACCCAGAGAAAGATTAAATTTCATTGTGTAACATTAATTACTAACTTGTAACAATTCATTTGATTATTTGTGTAAATGTAAATTGTGTGTTAATAAATTGATTTG
Source organism: Zhengitettix transpicula (assembly GCA_037074705.1). NCBI lineage: Eukaryota > Metazoa > Arthropoda > Insecta > Orthoptera > Tetrigidae > Zhengitettix > Zhengitettix transpicula. The sequence continues at coordinate 123,581,314 of CM073592.1, read as the reverse complement.
TTTGTCTATTTAAAAATCTTGAGTTCATACTAATTCATCCAATCATTTTAATATTTAAGTAATTTATTTGTATGTAATACAAATTGGCGCCCAAAATTTAATAATAAAAGTGTATATTTATGTTCACCATAAATTGACCTCGATCGTGAGGCAAAACATTATAAAAAATTGTAGTATAATTGGTGATTACTACAAATTGGCTCATTTTAACCTCGTTTTTAATTAATTGTTTTTCATGTGATTGTTACAAATTGACAGGTAATTTATTTCTATTAATTATAATTTGACGCCCCGACGTGGGGCTTAACTAAGAATAGTTTGTGATTATTATAATATATCTATATTATAAAGCCACAATGGTGTGTCATAATGTTTTCGGGGTCCTTCTCTCACGCATATGATATGCAAATTGGTATACATCTGTTATAGTTAACTATTTTTAAACATATCAATTAATAGCTTAAAAATTTCTACACTAGAGAAATTGTATTTCACTATAGATACATGTATATCAATATATAGAAAGATTAAATTGCGTTAACGATTGCAGAACACGGGAATACATTTGTGGCCGTTGCAATTGTAATTGTTGCGTGTTTGAAGGGAAGCAACAAAGCAGTTCGTACCTCTGCTGTTTGTATATTCTGGAGACGGAATGGCGCACAAGTAACACCGCCGCCATGCCACGGTCGGGAGGGCGGCGAGATGTAATTACCGCGGTATAATTTGGCGAGCGCGTCTTGAATTCAAGCGAACTCTATCTCCAGGCGAATTTTCTTACATAGTAGCTTTAGTCTCTGCCATCAATTCCAGCAATACGGACGCCGAATTAGGATTTAAAGAGCACGAGTAATATAGTTAACCTATCTTAGACGAAACTAATTGAAAAAAATTATCAAATACGTGATATGCACAAAAATATACTCCATTTGAGAAACCGTATGAATCTGGATCCGTTTAATGGGGAGGGTGACGTCTTTATAGGTTTCATTAAATTATATTTAACCTTAATTTTCCGAAAAATAACGGAAATCTCGAGGTGATATTTGAACCTGGAACAGCGAAATTATTTTGAAAGTTAGTCGATACTCTAGTGGGAACTCTTCATAAGGTCCAGAAAGTTTTCACGCACCCGCCCGTTCTTCGAATCTATTAATTTCATATGGTTTGAAGATCTTTCTCTTAGCGGTGTGGTGAGAATGAATGAAAAATGCGACTTAGAGACAATAATATAAATATAATAATTAAAATCCTAATTACTCAACAAATAAATTAAAAATGGTAAAATACTAGAAAGTTATACAACGGATGTGTGTTTGCTCACGTAATCCTCTGGATGATGATGTCCCCTCATTGTTGACACATTCTGATGGCAAAGGACGTCTGATGTTCGCTGTTTGCTGTTGTGATGTGGTATCAGGTAGTAATTCCGGTCTCAATCGATGTCGTCAGATCACAGCAAAACACCAAAACGTTTGATATTTATTTGACGGATTCTCTTATTCCTTCCAGTATATTACTAATCTGTTTGTGGACACCAAGATTGCAACTAGTCTAACTGGTTTATTCTCTAAATCTTATCACGACTAAATAATTGCCCTAAATATTACAGCCCCACCTCCCATACACACTCACACACGCACTCGTACACACACACTCTGTCGCTCTCTCTCTCTCACACTCACGCATACCCTTAGTTGGAGACTCATTAAATTGGTTTTCAAGCAATTCTCACGATCTGACTGCTATATAAAAGAGAATAAGACCAACCTTCACTGCTTCTGTTCGTGTCGCCGACATGAAATGACCGCTACCTGTCAGCTCCCATTGCCGACTGACTGTGTTATACTTCACCGCTTTCAACATTTACACATTGCAGACAATAATAACGTCTGAAAACTTAACATTCTTAGGCAACGTTGACTGTTGCCTATAATATCTTTACACAATACAATACAACTGACAATACAACTGTTAAATAATTTATAAAACGTTTCCTTGCATATATTTGTGGTCCCCACAATATATATCACCAGTGTGAAAATATGTATGCACGATGTAGGTTTGCTAAAAGACGAACGTCATCGAAACGTCATCTTTTCTGTCGGTTAGAATCGCAGAAGAATTTATTCAACATTTTAGTTAGTTATAATAAAAATATACTAGGAGATGGCTATACGGCTCATTTCATGTCTCTCCTGGCGAAACATGTACATGCGCGGGACATCCATCATAGACGTTTATGTAGTATAAATAGCGTTATATATTGTAACATAACCGTGGGTCCATCACGACTTTATGATAATGGGCAACTATGAGTTATGTTCCCGTGCGGAGAAGCATGAAAGTTGGTCCATAGTCAGCGTGTGGAGACAGAACATACTGTTTTAGGATTACGCCGTGAGAAGTAATTTCGCCTGGAATCACTTACTGTTCGTGGTGATGACAGCAAGGAGACGTAATGAGCATTTACATAAAAAAACCTCACTATTTCACCACACTCCGTAGAATAGTACTTTCATCGCTCTATAAATAAATTGTATATAAACTAGCTGGGTGCTCGACGTTGCCCGTGTTGTCATAATTAAACGCAGAGACATCCAACCTGAAGACCCTTCACCCACATCACTCTTCCCATTCCAAAAAGGGGTTGAAATTATACACGGAAAACATTGCTATAAATACTACTGACACCGAAAAATATTTATCCGACGCAAATATTGACCTTTTCAGCATATTTGAAAATTTCCATCCCCGCCTCTGAGGGTTGTAGACGTGTCTTACGCCCACAGTCTTTGTTTCCTATTTGCAATAAAAACGTGTATTAAATTTGGTGAAATTTTTTCCACGGGTGTAGATTTGTTAGCAGACAATTTATTTATATGACTAGCTGGGTTCCCAGCGTTGCCCCGGATGTCATTTATCCATAACCCCCGACTTGACGCGAATATAGGTAGCTTTTGTGTTATTTTTATGTGACCTAACTCTACCACTATCCCTTAATGTGTTCACCTCCCATTCCGAAGGGGGTTGGACTCATTGACCCTGAAATAGTTTCATTCGACGAATATATAGCCGTTTGAATATGTTCGAAACTTTCCACCTATTGGGGGATAAACAAAAAGTACTTATTGCAAGCAAAAATCGGCCAGTTGCATTATTAGAAAATTTCTACCCCATCCCAGACGCGCACCATCCCGCCATCCAACGCGTTACACGGTTTGTCACACTATTCGCATTATTTTCATGTAATGCTCCACCAAACCTAACCCCTAATCGTGTTCTCCTACCATGATAATAATGGCTGAAATTATACACAGAATTTCTATCCAAATATTATGAACTTAAAAGACGCCGAAAAATATTTATTGGGATCAAATATCGGTCCATCAACATGTTTGAAAATTTCCACCCCCGTTCAGCCCCACCCGTCGGGGTTAAACAGCAAGTTGAAAGTCACAATTAATTTCAGCGACATCCATAACCCCAGATTCTATTTATTTTTATCTAATACAACTCCTCCCAAGCCGGCTATGGGTTATAATTATACACAGTATATATTAAAAAAATATTATCAGTGTCATTAACCCCGAAAATATTTATTAGCCAATATTGACAGATTAACATTGTTGAACATTTCTACCATCTCCCGTGCCCACCCACGCCTTCTCGCCGCCGCCCACATCTGCGTGTTACCCAGGTTGTCATAAATAAATTCAGCGACATCTAAAACCCCGATTTGTCTCGGATCTAAGTTGTTTTCCCGTTATTTTCCTGTAATCCCCCATAATCGGGCTCCCCTCCCATACCGAAACGGGTTGAAATTGTACACAAACAAAGTCGATAGGAATACTATCAATCTAATGATACTGAAAATGTTTATTAAAAGCAAATGTCGACCATGGTTGCATGTTTAAAAATTTATCAGCCATAACGCTGGATTTGACTCCAATCTCAAATGTTTTTAATTATTTATTTTTAACGCCCAGCGAACCCCATTCCTCCCCTGTATACAAAAACTAACTAACTAACTAACTCCTTGGCTCGACAGCCCCGAAGGGGCTTGGCCTACCGAGACGGTTGCCAGACTGTCATCTTACATGACACATTCTTGATTTAGGAGTAACACCTGACCAGAGTGTCGATTCTCCCACAGCCTTAACCCCAGTTTTCTTGACCAGGCTGTATACCAAAAGGGATTGAAATTATACACAGAGAACTTCTGGAGAAATATTATGAATTGAACTGCACCGAAAAATATTATTGCGGCGCCAATATCGGCCGATTACCTTGAAAAATACTACCCCCACTTGGGGGAGTTAAACGATAATTTGAATGTAATAAATGAACTCAGTGGCATACAAAACCTTCGAATCGATTCGAAACTCGATCGTTTTGCATTATTTTAAGTAATGCCACACCACCCCCACCGTTAGTAATGCTTCCATCCCAAGACCGAAAGGGGTTGAAATTATACACATAGAACATGTAGAGAAATTTTATATGGCTCATTGATCCAGAAATATATGAATTCGACGCAAAAATCGGCCGTTTGTCATACTTCTAGTTTTCTACCCCTGCCTACTACTGCCCAGCTCCATCACACCGCAGCCCACTCCCGGACGTTGATCCCATTGTCATGAATAAACTCAGCAACATGTGAATCCCTTATATGACTCCAATATAGGTCGTATACGCATTAGTTTGCAGTAATGCACAACCAAAAATCACCGCTGAACGTGCTCCCCTTCCATGCCGGTGAGGGTTGCAATTATACACAAAAAATATCGGCGTAAATACTATATGTCTCTTTGACCACGAAAAACATTAATTCAACGCAAATATCCGTCGTGTTTGCATGTTTCAAAATTTCCTTCCCGTCCACCCTCTCTACTTTGGGTTAAACAAAAAGTTGAATGTCATAACTAATTTCAGCGAATTCGATAACCCCGGACTCGTCTCTGTTGTATTCGCGTTATTTTGTTGTAAAGCCCTTCACCTCTACCCCTAAGAGTACTCTATAAACATGAATTGACTCGAATTTCGGTTGTTTTCACGTTACTTTTTGTAACTACCCTCCACCCACCACATCCCTAAGCGTGCTTTCGTCCCATTCTTATAGGAGTTGAAATTATACCCAAACAACATCAGTAGAAGTTCTGTCAATGTCATTGACCCCGACAAATATTTGTTCCACGCAAAATTAGTCCGTTTGATATGTTTCAAAAATGACACCCATGATCACCAACGCTTGCGGGAGTTAAACAGCAACATGAGTAGCATAATTAAACTCACTGACACTGACACCCATAACCCTGGATTCGACTCCAAACTCGATTGATTTGCGTTATTTTTATATAATACCATTCCCTTAAGGGTGCTCCACTCCCAATCCCGAAAGGGGTTCATATTTAATACAGGGAACGGAACAGACAGAGAGATTTTATGAATATCAGTGATCCAGAAAAATATTTATTCGACGCAAAAATCGGCCGTTTGAAATGTATGCAAATTTTAACCGCTGCCCAACACCACCCACCACCAAGCACTCAATTTTCACCGACGCCCACCGACGCGTGTTGACCAGATTGTCATAAATAAACTCAGCGACTTCCATATCCCTGCATTTGATTCCAATCTCGGTCATAAAAGCATTATTTTGCTGTAACGCAACCACCAAACATCACCCCTAAACGTGATCGTCTCCTTAGCCCGAAAGGGGTTGATATTATGCACAAACAACATAACGACAAATATTCCGAATTGAATTGACTGCGAATAATAGTAGGCGCAACATCGTGTGATTAACATGTTTGAATAATTTCGACCACCGTTCACCCCCGCCAATGGCGATTAAACGCTAAGTTGAATGTCATAATTTAAATAGGTGACATCAATAACACCTGATCGACCTCAGAGACGAATGTGTTTGCGTTATTTGTAACGCCATTCCACCCAAACCCTTACGGGTGCACCACTTCCAATCCTGAAAGAGGTGGAAATTATCCACAGAGAACATGAAGTGAAATTTGACGAATCTCATAGATCCCGAATTCTATTGATTCGACGCAAAATCGGCCAGTTAGCATGTTCAAAGTTTGTAGCCGCTCCCTCCTCCACCCCGCCCCTCTAACCACGTCGACCCCACACATCCCCGCGCGTTGACCAGATTGTTATAATTAATCCAACCGGCATCCATAACCTCGATTTGACTCGAATATCAGTTGCGTTTGCGTTAATTATATGAAACGGGTTTCCACCCCTAAAGGTCCACCACTACCCATAAAATCATACACAAACAACATCAATAGAAATACAATTAATATATTTATTGAAATATATTTATTCAACGTGTTGGCATGTTTCAAAATTTCCACCCCTAACCACTCCGCTTTTGGGGGTTAAATGACCAATTGAATGTCATAATTAAACTCAGCGACATCCTACCCCGGATTTGACTTCAATCTCGGTTGTATTCGCGTTATTTCCTTGTTGCGCCCGCCCACAACCACTCTGAGGGTGCTCCTATCCGATGCTGTAAGGGATTGAAATTATACTCAGATAACATCGGTAGAAACACTAACAATCTCTTTGACCACTAAAAGTATTTATCCGACTCAAATATCGCTGGTCTTAGGATGTTCGGATGTTTCAATCCCCACCCGTAAGCGTGCACCTCTCTCACGGTGAAAGGGGTTGAAATTTAATAAAAACATCGACTTTAATAAAAACATTGACTTTCAAAGTCAATGCCTCCAGCATTTATTTATCCCACGGTATTATCGTCGATTTTACATGTTTAAAAAATTCAATACCGTCCATCCCTGTCCCTCGGGATTAAAAGGCCGATGAATCTTATTAGCGACTTCAATCTTGATTGCTTTTGCGTTCTAGTTATGTAATGCCACTCCACCCCAACCCCTAAAAGGAGCTCCCCTCCCAATCCCGAAAGGCGTTGAAATTTAACACGGAGAACATATAGCGAAATTTTTATAATTTCAATTATTCCGAAATATATTTATTTGACGCAAAATACTGCCGGTCTACATGTTTTTAAATTTCTAACCCCCGTCCACGTCCGCCCAACTCCTACCACCCTGTCCACCCCTTGCGCGTTGTACAGATTGTCATAAATAAACTCAGCGATATCCATTACCTTCGATTTGACTCGAATCTCGGTTGTTTTCATGTTATTTTCTTGAGTCGCCTCTACCCCCACCCCTAACCATGCTCCAAAATATTGTCACAAGAGGGGTTGACATTTTACCCACATAACATTGGTAGAACTACTATAAATCTAATTAACCCTGAAAATTATTTATTGAACTCTAATATCGGTCGTTATTTCTTGTTTCAATCATTACACCCCCGTCACCTCCACCACTTCAATTCAAAATAATAATTAAACTCAACGACATTGAGAACCCTGGATTTGTCTGTAATCTCGGTTTTATTCGCGTTATTTATTTGTAACGCCCGTCCAACGTCACCACTAAGTGTGTTCATTTCCCATGCTGAAATAGGTTGCAATTATACTCTGATAACATCAGCTGAAACACTATGTATCTCTTCGATCCCTAAAAATATTTATCTGCCTAAATATCGGCTGTTTTAGCATGTTTCTCCTATAAGTGTGCTTCCCGAAATGGGTTGAAATATAACAAACAACATCGATAGATATATTACCAATTTTATTGACCTCGTCAATTAATTATTTAACGCAAATATCGACCGTTTAACATTTTAGAAATATTCCACCCCCGACAACCCCGTCCACACTCGCCCCTGGGGTTAAATCGCCAATGTAATGTCATAATTAAACTCTTCGACATCCATAACCTTGGATTTGACTCCAATCTTGGTTGTATTCGCGTTATTTTATTGTAGCGCTCTTACACCCCCACCCCTAATGGTGCTCTACTGCTAAGCTCGAAAGGTGATTAAATTATACTCAGAGAACACGTAGAGAAATTTTATGAATGTCATTACATGTTTGATAATTTCCACCCCCGACCAACCCCGTTCCTGGGAGGCTAATTGCTAGTTGAATGTCATAATAAAATTTAACGTTATCCATAACTTTAGGTTTGACTCCAGTCAAGGTTGTATTCCAGTTTTTTTCTTGTAACGGAATTCCACCCCCACCCCCTATGGGTGCTCCATTCCCATGCCGTAAAAGGTTGAAATTTTATTCACATTCATTGGTACAAACACAATTAATTACTTTTACCCTGAATTTTTTTATCTGACTCAAATATCGGCCGTGTTGGCATGTTTGAAAATTTGCACCCTTAACCACCCCCGATTGGGGTACTTAAACGGCAACTTGAATATCATAATTAAACTCACTGACAACCATAACCCTGTATTCGACTCCAAATCTCAATTGTGTTTGCGTTCTATTTATATAAATCCACTCCACCTTCACCCTTAAGGGTGCTCCACTACAAAGTCCGAAAGAGGTCAATATTAAATATATGGAACATGTAGAGAAATTTTATAAATATCTGTGAAACAGAAAAATATTTATTCGATTCAAATATCGCCCATCTTGGGGGATTTAAACTGTAAGTTGAATTTCTTAATTAAACACAGTGATAAATATAATCTCGGATTCGTGTCCAAACCCGAATATGTTCGCTTTACTTTCATTTAATGCCACTCCACCCCCAAGCCTTGCGGTTGTACCAATCCCATGCCAAAAGACATATATACATACATACGTACGTACGTACGTACGTAAATACGTTCATACTTAGATACGTACGTACGTACACACGCACGTACGTACACACGCATGTACACACGCAGTAACAAATAACAGACCAGGTAAACAAAAGCTCGAATCTGTCCAATGAAAAGCTGCACTCAGAATAACATCGGCATATAAAACGATCTCAAAATGTGCAGTTCTAGTCATAGCCAGCGTACCACCGATCGAGCTGTTAGTTAGGGAACGGCAAGAAGTACACCGCGAAATAAAGGATACGAAAGCTGATTCCAACACGGCTCGGGAGAAAAATAAAGGTCGAGGCCAGAGCGAAACTCATGGAGCGCTGGCAACGCTTGTGGGACTCGGAAGAGACAGGCAGATGGACGCACAGATTAAAACCATGGGTCAATAGGAAACACGGGGAAGTATCATTCTTCCCCACCCAGGTGCTAACCGGACACGGCTGTTTCAAATCATATTTATATAGATTTAAAAAGACCGAAGACGAAAAATGCAATTACTGCGAGAATCCGAAGTACGACGTGGAACATACAGTATTCTACTGCGACGCAAGGAGTGTACAACGAGACAAATTAAATTCTTATCTCAAGGAAAAAATAAGACCAGAAAACCTGGGTAAAATCCTTCTAAAATCGGAAGACTGTTGGAAACATATAGAAAATTACACAAAGGAAATAATGGATGCTAAGGCAAAACTTAGGAGAGATTAATATTATACATAAAAAAATAATATTCGGAGAATATAATGCAAAAGACACCACCTTGAAGTAATACGCAAGTAGTTCCAGAGTGGATAAATGTCAGGAGCAAAGGGTTTGTGGTTTTAGCCGGTAAAAATCCGGCACCGTCGAGGAGTGCGCACCCTCCTCCTCGTCTTTCGAAGATTTCCACAGTAACCCTCGAAAACAAAACATACATACATACACTCATTTTTATTTATAAGATTAAAAATTACTTGGTGCCTGTGAAATCTGGAGAAGAGACGATACGTTAACTGTAGAAGTTGAGCAACTGTGGCATCTGGAAACAGCGAGGTGTTTATTACTACTTCATCCCACACGAAGAACTAAATGCACAGAATTACGTTGTCTGTCCTAGTCATTATTCGAATTGAGAGACAGTATACAGAACACGTTCTACAAGTGTTCACTACAATGGCGGGACAAATAGACGAACGGGGTCCTTTGCCAAAATGTGCATTAGAATAAATATATGTAGTATAAATTGTTTTGGGCATGTTTTTGTGAATGTAATGCAAAAGATTACTTGTTTTACTCTGCCGAATCATAATAAGAGTAAAGAAAATCATCGTGGTTAATTAAGCCAGATGTGAAATTTAAAATATGTATGAAATAATTTAAAAATTTAACAGTCGATATATATATTAATTCAGAAACGTATTCAACATCAGCATCTTTTTCTATGAAAACGAATACTGAAATAGAAAAAATACATTTTCAAATAAGAATAAATGTTTCTGAATTACGTGTATTCGATCAGTTCCTAAAAAGTACCTATTTCAACTCACCCTTGCTGGCATTGAAATATATTTACAATAAATAATGGCTTATGTAATAAACGAGATATATTCCAAAGTTTTTTCCCGCAGACGTCCATGTATTTTATCAAACAATCAATTTCGAACCATTAATTTCAATAAAAAGTATTTAGTAATTTCCATGTTGTTGTTATATTAATTATGTTGTGTATTTCTAACAGTCTTAATGCTAGACCGTTTATACTGTATCATATTAATAATGCTACTAATAATAATTTAACCTGAAATTTTTATGGCGGAAGTGTTATCTTACAAAATTGTCAAAATAGAAGCACTTGAATTTCTAGGACATTGCATGTAACGAAATCAGATTTACATAAAACAGTACAAATTTCATGACCACTGTACAATATCAGAGGGAGCAAATTTGGAGAAAGGTCCCCAAAAAGAGTGTTGTATTTCATTGAGAATGGGTTCTACTTTCACGATAGTTTTGAGCTGTCCTTTAGTTTTGACAGTCGGAAGCATGCTGTATTCATGCTTCAGAATGCTTCCAGGAGTACACGTAATACGCAGCCGAGGCTTCTGATCTTCACGCTTGAATTTCTCCTTTATATACTGGTTGCAAATTTTGTGAGCCATTTTTGGTATTATTCCAGGAGGTTTAGGACGTACGACCTGCACAAAAATACCATCATTTAAATAATATATAGCAATATTATATATCATCAATCATTTCAATCCATAATTTAGGTTTTAATCTCCCTTACTTACATTTTTATGGAACTTCAGGCTTTTTTTGTTTTAAATTTTTTTTTTTCATACATTATACACTGCCTTGACCTATCAAATGTAGACCCAAGTCAAACTACATGAGTTCCAGTTCACAACCATTTGCCTGTTGAATACTACTGCTACTATCTTACAGTCACTCCAAAATATTTATTACTTTCTGACAAACACATGTTGTACACAATCTCTCTCTCTCTCTCTCTCTATTACAATACACGCATACACAATGCGTGATCGCCCGTCACGAAGTGCACTTCTGTCTTGAAGAACTGGTCGTAGACCCTTCAAAATTTTATATACTCTTTACTATTAGGAATGGAGACGTCAACTCTTAATTTAAGGTAAGTAAGCCGATCTCTATAAATTTATATGTGGAAAGGAGACTCACAGACGAGTGATATTTGAAGCGATTTCACTGATATAGACAGTAATATAATCTTGAAGTAAGTGTACTATTTTTTTCTGAGAGTATGTGTACTTTGACGTTTGGTAGTTGTCAAGTAATGAATAAAGTTTGCTGTTGTTTCGCAAGTTATTTAATGATCCTAACAATTCCCCCCTCCCCCCTCACATATATTCATGCAGTAAGTCGACCTCAAAATCTCGAAAGTAGTTTATTATACTTATGTGTATATGTATTATAGGAAACTGCGTAAACTTCTCTTTACACGTCTGGGAATCCTAACGTTTTTCTGTGTCTATTTATTATAAATTTTAAAATTCGTGATATGTAATATTAGCCTATAGCTAACCTACGGCGAATATCATGAACATGGCAGCAGAAACTGATTAGTACTTTGATCAGACAAACATCGTCTACTCTTTACGAGAGCAGTATACATTCTACTAGGATAAAACTTTATAACAGTTTATCGGTAGATATAAACAAATTGAACAAAGTTAACATACAGCAAAGCTACAAAATCTTCATAGCGCTTAGTAATCAGTTCCTGAATTCATAAATCAATCTGTAACTAATTCAAGTCCATTTTCTAGCCTCACTAATTGTCCTTATGTTTTTTCTTGATTCATAACATTGCTATACATCCATCAACGAGATCTGCGGGCACCTAAATGCGTCCTTATTCTCATAAAAGTGTAGTTATTTGTGAATCTTAGTTTTAATTGTAGAGTTTATTTTATTTTACAAACAATTTAATGTTCTCTGAAATTTTCATTTAATTGTATATTTTATATAATTTATGTTTCGTACTTTCTTATATATCTCAGTAATGTATTTTTTTATTCATATTTTTATATTGGTATTTTTGACTTGTCCTATTCCCTCAGTCTAATCTAAATCCATCCATGTGAACCTACATCTATATATTTCAAATATTTTGTTAGTGCTTGAACTCAAACTTGAACAATGAATAATTATTTTATAAATAGTTCTAAATCGGTTATAACTATTTAAAGGCATTATTCATATTCTATCCACTACAATCCCATGTTAGCTCTTTCATGATGTCTCTACTGTTAGGAATTGACTGATATAAGAAATAGAAGGTATTATTAAAATTCATAAATACCTGTGTCTTGAACAAATACGACTGAGGTTGTCCTGGTTTCCTGACTCCTGGCTGTACAGTTTCGTTTATGCAGTAATACCGGAAGCGGTACGTGTTATTCGGAGTGAGCGCAACCCTATACGTACATCCGCACTTGTCGTAGTAGGGTCGAACATCCACTTGTTTTGCGTCTAGGACTTTAGACTCCAACATACGATAGAGGGCCTGTCACAAAATACGCATCAATTACAAGACTCCTATGTATTTCTCCAAGAAACACCATATCCATAACACGAAAACAATATGGGATAATATTAATTTATAATCATGGTCTTAAATGACATGCTAACAACATTGTGAATTATTGGAAAAAGCAAATCAAAGTAATGTACAAATAAGGCTGAGTGTTCAGTTACATTGTTTTATTTTATTTATGGTTATCCTATTTCTGAACCTTGATATTTAAAGAAAAATGAATTGAGAATTTAAACGTCCGTATTTATTCAGAACGACCCGTTGTGTTTTGAATATAATTTCTTAAACAGTGTATGAACGACGTACACTTTCGTTGGAACACTAGTTTTAGGCGACTTACCATAGCGGCGTGTGCTGATATTGTGTTACCAAACACGAACAGTGATACCATTGGACGAGGTTTCTTGATGCTGTTGAGAATATCTGCAATGCCCTGTCCTTGAATCTTGTTGTAACTAATATCCAAAAGTCGCATCTTCGTGTAAGGCAAAGCGAAACTCAAAGCTCTGAAATTGGAAAGATTAGCTTTTAACCCTATAGCGGGCTATAACAGCACTTTAACTTTATTAATAATTGATATAGGGAAACAAATATTTACGCTTGTATGGAAAGAGTTTTAAGATTATACTAATGATAATCTATTTATCATTAGTAGCCCATTAATGGAATATGGCGCAGCATGCTGGGAACCGTATAGGAAAAATCAGATAGAATCCTTAGAAAGGGTTCAGAAAAGGGCTGCGAAATTCGTACAGATAAAACCTGGGCATGGGCGCGAAAAAGTAAAGCTGCTAGGGTAGGATACACCATAGAGGAAAGACACTACAGGGAAAGATCCAAGCTACACGTTTGCTTTAAAGCTTTAAAACAATAAATAACTGGAACAATTTACCTGCAAGAGTTGTCGGAGAAAGTCCTCTGACGGGAAGAAAATTTAAACTTAATCTCAACTCTAGTGAATATAGGGTAGTGTAGTGAAGTGTATTGCAGTAAAGTGAAGTGTAGTGTAGTGCTGCGTTATAAACTTCAGTAAAATGGTAACATTCCTAGTTTCCTTAGATACTAAAATAGTTAGATAATCTCTATTTTCAGATATCTTAACACCGTTCTTTCTTTCAGACAAGTACAATAATAATTCTTTCATTAACTTTTACAAAATTAACCTTTAACTAATATAATTCTATACATGTATTTATAGTTGAAATAATGTCAGTAAACCTAGCTTATATTTTCAAATGATTACATTTAATTTACTCTAATTTATTTTATTGTAACGTCTTTTATTTAATTTGTACTTAAATTGTAATTTCATGATTTTACCACTGGAAAAATTTTCCATAACTGTAATAAATACAATTTTATATTATTCATGTTAACCTTTCCTTTTCTTGACGTACAGTCTAACTTTTTATGAAGAAAACTGTGTTAAATTATATTTGAACTGTGTTATGCTATCATTTTGAGAGCATGATGAATTTTAATGTTTCATTACTACGAAATTTAAAATCAATTTCTTACAATTATTTTCTTCTGATATATTCTTTTCAGCATCAGATGCCTGCAATTAAAACAAGTATTTGAATACTAAGATTAATTTTCTTCTAAAAAAATTTTAAACTGCATACTTAACGACTGGAGTCTATCCAGTGCTGTCTTCTATATTTTTCTGATTCTGTGTACACTTCACTCTCGCACTGTACTGTGCCGATAAATTATGAAGTTTTTAAATACTGAAACAACGTTAAGTCAGTAGTAAAACCAACGCAATGTAATATACGATCGTATTACGAGGAAGAGAAGAAGGTAACTCATGTAGCAAAGAGTAATTGTTTACAATATTTTTGGTTGAACTCAAACAAAATGATATGATATTTACGTACATATATATATATATTGTAATGCCAATTAATTAGGACATTAATTGTTTGGACATAAAAAAATTTGAATTGTTTGAAAAATCTATTATAGCGGCAGGAGCTTACAAAGCGACAATGTAGCCCAGCTCTGTTCCTTTGTCGAAAAGTAGAAAATGGCGCTAAAACACGAGACGATAGTTCAGTTGGTGCCTGGACATTTCGGAGGACGGAACAAGTGATACTAGAGCAGAGGCTAGCCATCGTTTAATGTATTATTATTAGACAAAGTAAAATATTCACGGAAGCATTACATCGAAACTTGCTACGTAAAAGCAGTTTTACGTTTGTAGTCAGCCAGGAAAGGAAGGCAGCAGTTTACTACATCCATAGACAGCCAGAAATAGTAAAGTTTCAGTTTAAGTCCAAAGCGGTAAAAGACTAGCAAATCTACAAACCACAAAATTCACATAAGGCAAGCAGAAGTCATATAAGGCAAGCAGTCAATAGATAGTTGACAAAAGGGAGGTTCATCCGAGTTCCTGACATCCTATCAATTTTGACTAGAATCAGTGTAAAATCTGTGAATCTTAGAATCAGTGTAAAATCTCGCAATAGTGTATTTTCGAATGCTGGAATCAACTGGACTGATGTGAGTAAAAAAATACAAAATAATGATTTATGTAAACGTAATTAAAGGATAGAAGTCTAATTTAGTTCTATTTTAATTGTTAATCAGAGTCAATTTCTTTACTTTTTATCTTCGTTCTATTTAATTGTCAAGTTAATTTATTTTCTTTTTAGTTTATTTCTATCGACGTATTCTTTAGGTAAATGTGATTTGTTTGTTAAGAAGATTTTTAAATCAAATTATTGTGTCCATTATCAAACCTAGTGAAGACCCTGAGAAATTATATTTTAAATTGTAAGTGTTTTTTGAGAATGTTGCCAAAAAATAAATAAATATTTTGTTTCTTAATTTCGATAATTTTATTTAATAAAAGCCTTCCATTTAATTATTACATTTTGACGCTTAACGCGAGGTAAATTCATTTAATCTTATACATAAAAATGAGTTTTTATGTGTATGTACGTATGTATGTATGTCTGTTTGTTTGTTCCGCATACAAATCTACACCCGTGGAGCAAATTTCACCAAATTCCGTACACGTGTTCTTTGCGACCAGGAAACAAACACTTTCGGGGTGAGACGCGCCTACCACCCCCAGAAGCGGGGTAGACGGGGGTTGAAACATTCAAACATGTAAAAACAACCTATATTTGGGTCGCATAAATATTTTTAGGGGTCAAAGGGATTGATAGTGTTTCAACCGATGTTATCTCAATGTAATTTTCATCCCTTACACCCTGAAAAAAGGACACCCTTATGGCTGGGGGTGGAGATGCTTTACAGGAAAATAACGCGAATACAACTGAGTTTGAAGTGAAATCCAAAGTTATGGATGTCACTGAGTTTAATTATGACATTCAACTTGGTATTTAACCCCCAGAGTCAAGGGTGAGAGGGGTGGAAATTTTTTAACATGCCAACACAGTAGATATTTTCGTTGAGTAATTATTGTTCAGGGTTAATTATATTGATTGTATTTATACTGATGTTTATAGTGTATAATTTTTTGAAACGGGAGGGGAGCGCCCTTAGGGGTTGAGGTGCGTTTCATAAAATTGATGCAAAAACATCCGATATTCGAGTCAAATAGGAGTTACGGATGTCGCTGAGACTACTGATGACAAACTGAGAAACGCAAGGGGGTGGGTGGGAATTGGCGGTGATGAGAGAGGGTGGGCGGAGAAAGATATTTTCAAACATACTAACCGGCCGATTATTGAGTCCAATCAGTATAATTATGAATCAATGGCATTCATAAAATTTCACTACATGTTCTCTATGTATAATTTCAACCTCTTTCAGGCATGGGAGTGGTACACCCTTAAGGGTTGCTCGTGGCGTGGCATTACATGAAAAAAAAAACGCTAACACATACCAGTTTGTAGTCGAATACGGAGTTATATTTATAACCGTGTTTCATTATGACATTTAACTTACAGTTTAAATTCCCCAAGCGGGAGATGACGGGGTGGAAATTTTCAAACATGTTAAGCAGTCGATTTTTGCGTCGAATAAATACTTTTCTGTTTGACTGAGATTTATAAAATTTCTCGACATGTTCCATATATTTAATATTAAACTATTTTAGGATTTGGAGTGGAGCACCCTTAAGGGTGGGGGTGGAGTGGATTTATGGATTTATATAAAGATACCGCAAACACAATCAAGATTTGGAGACGAATCCAGGGTTATGTTTGTCAGTGAGTGTAATTATGATATTCAAGTTTCCGTTTTAGTCCCCCAAGTGGTCAGGGGTGGAAATCTTCAAACGAGCTAACACGTCCAATATTAATATACTATAATATAATATTTAATAAAATATTTTCGGGATAAAAGTGATTAAAAGTGTTTATACCAACTTATGAGAGTAAAATTTCTCCATTTTATGGCGTGGGAAAGGAGCACCCTAGGGGTGGGGGTGGAGGTCGGTTACAAGAAAATAACTCGAATACAACCGAGAATGGAGTCTAACCCAAAGTTAAGGATATTGCTTAGTTTAATTATGACATTCAACTTGGAATTAACATCTCAGGGTCGGGGTGGAAATTGTCAAACATGTTAATGTACCGATTTTTGCGAAGACTAAATATTTTCCGGGATCAATGAGATTAATAAAATTTCTCTACATGTTCGCTGAGTATAATTTCAACCCCTTTCTGGCTTATCAGTGGAGCACCATAAGGGTATAGATGTCGGAGGAACGCTACAATAAAATATCACGAATACAACCGAAATTGGAGTAAAATCCAAGAGTATAGATGTTTCCGAGTTTAATTATAACATTCAATTGGCCATTTAACCTCCAGGAACAGGGGTAGACGGGGTGGATTGTGGTGGAATTTTTATAATATGTTAAGCGGTCGATATTATAACTAAATAATTAATTGTCGAGGTCAATGACATTGATAATATATCTACCGATGTTGTTTGTAAAATATTAACACCTTTTAGTCTGAGAGGGGAGAACGCTTAGGGCTGTAGGTTGAAAAATTCTAACATCCTACGACAACCGAAATTTGAGTCGGATAAATATTTTCAGGCGTCAAAGAATTGATAATGTTTCTAGCAATGTTATCTGAGTATAATTTCGACCCCTTAGAGCATGGTAAAGGAGCACCCTTAGGGGCGGGTGAGGAGATGCTTTACAGGAAAATTACGTGAATAAACCCGAGATTGTAGTCAAATTCAAGGTTATGTATGTCACCGAGTTTAATCATAACATTCGGCATTTAACCCCCGGAGGTGGGGGTGGTCTGGGTGAAAACTGTGGAACATGCAAACATGGCAGATGTTTGCGTTGAATAAATATTTTTGATGGTTAATTATATTGTTTGTATTTCTATTGATGTTGTTTGTGTATTATTTCAACCCCTTTCGTCATTTGTAACGGTGGATATTTAGGGGTGGAAGAGTTTCATAAAATGAACGCAAACACTACCGATATTTGCGTCGAATCAATATAATTCGGGATCAACAGCATTCATCAAATTTCAATATATGTTATCTGCATATAATACTCACCTCTTTCATGCTTGGGAGTGTTGCACCCTTAAGGGTTGAGGGATGGAGTGGCATCACATAAAATATAACGCAAACACATTCGAGTTTGCAGTTGAATCATGGATTATGCATGTCACCTATTTTAATTTTGACATTCAAATTTACGTTTAACCCCCATTGGTGAGGGTGATCGGGGATGAAATTACTCAAACATGTTAATCGACCGATGTTTGCGCTTAATATTTTTCGCAGTCAATTCAATTCAGAATATTTGTCTTTATGTTGTTTGTGTAAAATTTCAACCACTTTCGGGCTTAGGAGGCGATCACGCCTAGGGGTGATATTTGGTGGTTTGTTACAGCAAAATAATTCCCGTACAACGGAGACTGAAATAAAATCCAGGGATATGGAATTCGCTGAGTTTATTTAAGACAATCTGGTCAATGAGCGTGGGTAAGTGACGGTGGGAGGGGGTTGGGTGGCGGTGGATGGTGTTGGGTAGGGGTAAAAAATTGCAAACGGTCTATTATTGCGTATGATAAATATCCAACTTTTTGTTTAACCCTAAGTAGAGTGGGGACGTGGGTGGAAATTTTGTAAAATGTTTAAATGGACGATATGATTTATTAAAGAAACTTTTTCGGGGTCAATGAGTTCAAACCCTTTCAGCATGGGAGATGAGCATGTGTAGGGATAGTACGCGATGTGCATTACATAAAAATTACGCAAAAGCAACCGAAATAAGAGTCAAATTGGGGGATATGGATATACGCCATTCCGGGCAACGCCGGGCACCCAGCTAGTTAAAAAAATATTAAACGAGCTATTTATATATTTGTTTATTACAATATATGACTTTAGTTTTCAGATAAGTTATCCGTATCGTAACGGGTTACGTTGCGGCTTTTGAACCTTACCAGTATTAGACATTATTCATGTTTATTTCTAGAAGATTATAGAGCTTTCTGTACACATCTATAATATCCGAGAATTTTTTCTTTCTATAATTAATATCAGGAAATCACCTGTTGAGAGCCATTGGAACTTTGTGCGCATTTGTGTGTGTGTGTGTTGCGAATTGTCATTATATATTGTAATAACCAGTAAAGAAGAACAGGAATTTTGTTCTTATGTTTATCAGATTTGTTTACAAACTCAGACTGGGGATCCTTGAGTGATTTGTACATGTAAAAGATAATAATAAAATGATGGATAAGTGGCTTTTAGAGAAGGGAAGGACTAAGAATTGGGGCATTTGCGGCTCTTAGGGCTAAATGGTTGTGACCGACATCTGGACGCCGGAATCCTAATGGCATAAATGACAGAAGGTGTTTTGACGATACAATTAGATTAAACGAAAATAATTTAATTTAATTGATTGAGTGGCTCTCGGAGCGGAAGAAAGTTAACAGATGGTGTTTGTGCATGGAAATGCAAAACAGCTGTGAAAACAAGAGAATATTCTGGAGCCGGGATATAAATAAGAGGGCAGTTGTACGAGAGAGAAGATGATTATCATTTCGTGTGGACGGGAGACGGACGTGCCAGTGGGGAGAGCGTTGGTGCAGGTCCGCAGGGACGGACGCATGGCCAAGAAAGTGGCCGAAACAATGTTAAGAACAGTTGGGAGTTTGCATTAAGGAGAGATCATCGGATGGTAGGCCAAGCTAGGGGGCCGAGAGTAATCAGCTAGACATCAGTCGTCAACAGTCGGTGGGAGTTTCATCGTGGAGGTCTGTCTGCCAGCAGAGTTGTATGAATTCGTCATGAGGGTAACGTCGTCAAGAGGAGGTGGCTGTGAAAGCTGAGTGTGAGCGTAGCCTGGTGGCTTTTAAGCCTGTATGAAGTGAGTGTGTGGACCAGAGAGCTTGTAAGTTTATTTTTCTGAATTCATAATTGTAAATTGTTAAAAAAGGGTAAAAAGTCAGATTTCGTTTCATTTGTTTCATTCGTTTCAATAATTTCGTTTATTTCATTTCATTCGTTTCCATCGTTTCAATCATTTCATTTCGTTTTTCATTTATTTTAACTGTTTTGTTTAACTGTAAATTTTGTGTTCCGTTCCTTATCAACCCAGTAAAGACCCTGTGGTACCGAGTCTAATTTGTTAAATGTATTCAAGATAAATAAAATTGTTTTTAACTTTATAAAAAATTTCATTAGATTTGTGTAATTGTAAATTGTGTCTTAATAATAAATAATAATAATTGTTTAAATAAATTGGGACCGTTAATTTTATGTATGTATTACAATATTTATAATGAAGTAATAAAGTTTTCGTTAGTAATTTGTGTTAGATTTCACTTTGAATACAGTGATCATATTAATATGTAAACGTTTTTTGTTTTTCTATCACTGAAGGTGTTGAGAAGTAATCGAGTAACCAGGAAATAAAATAAGTAAGTGCATTTGGATGAATTTTACATAAAACGGTGTAGAAGAAAGTATATAGAGAGACAATTTTCTTCTCCTAAGGCTTAAGTCTGCTTATACATTAGAGAAATTTGAGAAAATACAGGAGCTGAAGGAAGGCACAAAATCAAGCTGACATCGATATATGCTCGGAAGTCTTCGTGGAGAATCTTGAACATACTAGACATCGATGTAAAATTGTTTAAAAAATTGATTTCCTCACCAATAGTGAACTTTACTTAAGTTTTTCTAATAGACTAAGATGACGTGCCGAATAACATACATTTATAAATAAATTAACAGTACGCAGCTAGTCTTCCACAATTAAGAATTCACGATTAGGTCATCACACGGCTATTCTATTCCGTGTCTGCGATTCATGGAGTCAGTCTCTCTCGGGACCTACTTTTAAGAATCGAGGCGGCTGACGAACAATGGGCACGTTCACATGGCGATTCAGTGTATCCGATTCTCGCTCCCACTTGTGTATCCTCGTACTTGTATTAGATTTTTGTTTTATCGTGTTATTTTTTTGAAAAATAATGTTATAAATATGTATAAAAAATAATATATAAATATTTCCGATAATGAAAAGTGAGTTGTTGACAGTGATTAAAATAATTAAAAATAGCTGGATATTCGTCCTTCGAACGCGATGATACTTGGGTCTATATTTTTAACATGTTATATAAGAAACTCATTGAAATGCAAATATATTACATCTGTTTCAAAATAAAATAAATAGATAAAATTAGTTCAATTACATCCTGCTTAATGGGATAATAGTGATACTGATTCAGAGAAAACACATGGTGAGTGGTGATGTCTTTGATGAATCGTGATGAAGTGCACAACTATGAAGTTCATAAGAAAAATTAGAGTGATAAGTTAATAAATTTATTAATTACGTACAACGTTAAGTAATTTAAAAGTTACGTAAAATTATGTTCAAGAATGCAGATTTTTATAGATGATTCAAATAACATGAATATTAAATATTTAAACAATATAAATAAACAAAATTAATATGTTAATAGTAGCCGCATATTTAATATTTTTGTTGACGTCCTTAGTTTACGGGATGTATCCACATTTCCCTTTTCCTTTTCTCCTATTCCTAGCCAAATACCACACAGCTAATGCCTCCAAATCGTCCATTTTTTACTTTAATTTAAGAGAAAAAGGAAATTGTTGACTGGGAGACTGACGAAATGAGAATAGAAGTGACAAGCGCGGGTGAGTGTGGTGTTGGTGGTAGAGAGGAGAGGGGAGGGAAGGCAACAAGGCGCCAGGCGACTGTGGCGATACTCTTTGAATCGGTGACGTGAATCGAATGGCCGTGTGAAAGGGTCCAAAGAGACACTGGCAATCACAATATTAGAATTAAGAGTGGATTTTTAAGTGTTATATACAACGATGATTTTAAAGCAAATGGTAACCAAAACTTTCAATACAGAGAGATCACATAAGTAATATATTAAGTAGGATTCATCCTCAGGGAACCAAAGGTAAACGCATTTTATTTATAAAAACATGAGCATAATTGGTTTAAATGAAGACGCTTCGGACACCTATGTAATAAATATTGAATATTATTGAGGCTCCTGAGTTCTTACCTGGCTCCCGAGTCTCCGATGCGGTTGCTCGCCAACATTAGCGCCTTTAGCTCTGACCCTTTCCTCAAGTACCCAGCTAAGAAATCAGCACCTAGATCACCTATGTTGTTACAAGACAAATCGAGGCACTGGAGAGTTTGATTCCACTGTAAGCCTTCAAGCAGAGCCTCAATGTCATGGTCCGTGAACTCTGACTTCTGCATGTGAAGTTCCAGTAGATTCTCGTTAACCTGTCTCAATGATATTCACTTAAATCATATTTTTGTATCTATTGACAAATCAAGAATTCAGTGCTTGACTAATATGAATACTCACGGTACGTTATTATATTTGGACTAAACAAATGCAAAGGAACTATGCACAATGTCTGGAAATCTGATATCTATTATATAACATGTTAAAATAACAAGTAGGGATGTAATAGCTAGTTACTTCTGTTTGGAAAAGATTTTTTCAATAGAACGCTTGAACGGTGACAAGTTTAAAGTCCTCGAAATCGCAGCTGAACAGGATGCGGGCACTGCGCATGAGCATTCCTCATTCCAGAGCGCAATCCTGTTCTGTTGAGGTTTGAGCACAGATTAGTAGGAGTGACTACAGGCAAGGAAGGCAGTTTAAAGTCCTCGAAATCGCAGCAGAAGTTCAATCAGTTAAACATTTATTATAGACGTATATATATGGGACATATATTCTAGAGGTTCTTAAAATTAAGATAAAAGCTTTCTTCCTAAATTTAATTACGTTCTGTAGCACAGGAGCACATACGCACGAGCCGTCATTGATTATATGTATACATCAATCTATGAATGAAATGACATCAAAAGTGGTTTCAAGGATGTTATAACAATATAATACCTTTGTGGAGTTTGTATTTTTAGACAATTAATTCCTGATCTCCCGTTCATTACCAGTTCAATATTTGTCAGAATAATATTATTTTCAAAGGTTTTGATAATTATTGATTGGGCAATACACATATTCTTCAAGAGAAAATGTTGTATATATAATTGGGAAGTCATAATACAATACTAATTTAAAGCGGAATTAATTACTCTAAACTAATAGAATAACAATGGTGACTTCAAGGCCTTAACGATCACTCTGATAAAAGCTATGGAATTCTTGTATGAAAATTATCGTACTCTGAGCATTTGTCCAACGTAGTGCGCCCACAAATTAGCCTTGAAGGGGTAAGCAGCTTCGCGTAGAGGTCGGCTCAGGTCCAAATATTTGAGGAAAGCCCTTCCTTCACACTCCCCAGGAGTCAGTTCCTTTGCAAAGCGCCACAAGTTGTTGAACGTCAGATCTGTTTGCCCCACATCAAGATGTATTAACTTCGTGCTACAAGACAGTAGCTTCACAAGGATGTCGCCACCCTATAAAATACACGTTGACTTTGGAGGCTGAATTCCAAATCATGAAAGTAAGTCTTTATTTAAAACAAATATTAAATAATATAGCTATAAAACACGAGACATCTCATTAGTTGACTTTTTTGTAAGTTAACAAACATCACCTCTCTATTGTGAGTAGAGTCCATTACATTTTAATGTTATTATATTATAAAACTTGCATGTACACTGACTTGAAAATCTCCATCGATCTCCTGTGATGAAGTGGTTAGCGTCACTGTCTCGCATCATAAAAAAATCCCGGAACGGGCAAGAGTATGCACCATGGCCAAGAAAACCGAGGTTAAGACTGAAGGAGAATCAACATACTGACCACGTGCCACTCCAAAATACAGAATGTGTAATATAAAATGATAATATGTAAGGTGATGTTTCGGTCCTAATGATCCAGATGCAAATTTAAAAGACTTATATAAAATAACTTTCAACCGATCTTAGGATAGTATAGGTAGGGAATTACTCGCACAGACTATGAACATAAGCTCGTACTCATGATCTTTATGTTGACAATTCTTTTCCGACAGTGGCAGAACGACGTCGTACCTACGTTACACGTAGCAACTGAATAAGAGAAAAGGTTGTCGGTAATTTAAGATATGATCACCTCGATAAAACTATACAAGACGTGAATATACTTGCGGTATTTTGATTCAGGAGAACTGACGACATAACTCGTTACTCTTTTAGATCTGTCTTTAGCTCCTGTAATTTTTTCAGAGTTTCAATGTGCTATTATGCGTCTCTTCAATGTGTTCTGCGGGATTTATAATTGAAAACGGCAGGCCAGTCAATCTATATAATATACTCGTGGTTTTATGTAACGAACTTTCATGTACTACACCCTTTAGTTTTTTCATTAAAGTAATACAAACTGAACATGAATCACATTACATTAGATTTTTAGGGAAAGAAATGTGTCTACTATACCACTATCTTCGCTCTTCATGTTGCCTCAGATAAAATTTTTCCTTTCAACGAAGTATGTCTCTCTCTTTCCATCCATTTGTCACCCCGCATTTGGGTAGCAATATAGATTTTGGTCCTCAAAGATTGTCAATCCACGAACCTTTTTTATTGTTTCCTGCCTCCTCCTTTTCTCCTTGAGGTATTTCCACAAATTAATCTGACCCATTAATTTTCCAATAGTATAACTACGGTTTTCTATTTAGCAGAAATGATTTCAGTCACTTGTATGAGGATGGTTGTTACATAGTATACATCAGGATCAAAAGATCATCGTACATTTTTTAGAGGTGCTTGCTGTATTTTCGTAGTATTCAATTATTATAATTAATGCATATTTTCCAATCAGAACTAGAATAAGAGTTTGTCGTACTGGGCACGAAAGTGTACTAATTAAACTATGTA
Source organism: Zhengitettix transpicula (assembly GCA_037074705.1). Lineage (NCBI taxonomy): Eukaryota > Metazoa > Arthropoda > Insecta > Orthoptera > Tetrigidae > Zhengitettix > Zhengitettix transpicula. The sequence goes on along the minus strand of CM073592.1, from coordinate 123,556,232 downwards.
TGCGAGTATAAATAACAATACAAAAAAATGGGGACGCACCACAGGACCAATATGGTTTCCGTTTAGTCTCAGGGATTCTAGTTCAAGATCCTCACCAACACTTAGAAGATATTCCATAGACACCCACGTTATGTTGTTACCCATCACGTTGAGTCTCTTCAGACTGACATTCGTCTGCAATTGAAAAAATTAGAAAAGTGAAATAATATCACATTATGATGTGTCTGTAGGCCTTCGGGATTAGGACACGGAGAGTAGCAAGTGGTTGAACATAAAGATGCTTTGTCACAACAACAATTAGCCTTTAATTTTTTCCTCTTCATACACTATTAATGTGAGAGAAATACTGTATATTTACTTGTAAAACTGTTGGGGAACAGTTACAGATATTGATTTTTGTAGCAGAATTGGTAAAATGTAAATCATATATATCGACTAGCAAAATTATTATGACCACCTAACTCTAATAGGTAAATTATCTATGATACCGCGTTGAGGTAGCTTGAAGGCAAGCCTTATATAAAAAGGAAAGGTTGTTTACCACGACAGGATACATTATTTATTTCTGAACATATGGATAACATACATGATTTAACAGCGATCGAAAGGGGGAAGATTTTTGGTACTCAGAGCTATGGAACAAATATAAGCAAAACAGCTGCATTAGTTAAACGTTCAAGAGAAGCTGTTGTTAAAATGTTTAAAGACCGGGCTGTGAGCCTGAAAACTTGGTCTGGGCGTGAGTGAGACCGCCAGCAACTAGTTATGACTTAGGTATTACGTAGAGTGATAAGACCGGCATGTCATAAGTGCAACAAATAATCAAATTACTACAGGTATTTAAAAGTGATTCACTCAAATGATTGCAGCCCGTCATACCATCATCGTATGAGATATGGAAGCTAAAGACCTGTTTGAACATTTATGTTGTCTGCTGTTGACACGAGAAAACGTCTCTAATCCGCACAGGAACACAAATTAACCCGAGCATGGGTGAGGTCATCTGCTTCGATGAATCGTGTTTCCAGTAGCATCATATAAACGGTAGAGTGAGAATTTGCAGGAAACAGCACTAATGTATGGACCCCACAGCCCTTCAAAATGACGGGAGGCCATTTCTATGATTTATAGAATGTTTTATTAAATTAATACACAGGGAAAGCCTACGTTATTTGGCTGTCTTAATATTTGCGGCATTTGCATCATTTTAACCCTCTAATTTGTGTGGAACGTCTGAACACTGAAGATTAGGTTTTGATCAAGATCATCCTATGTTGCTGATGGCGCATTCCAATGGAGATTTTAGTTCCACGAAGACGAAGCGCCATGCGTGGACGGGTGGTGTCACGAAAATGAAGCTGATCCCACAACAATCAAATCTCACACAACTCATTAGAGCTATTCTTCAGCAAAGTATGAAATTCCTACAACCAAGTCTCAGCATCTCGTTAAGTCAATGATATGAAGAATTGTCGCAGAATTTAGGATAAAAGGTTTCCCAACGAAGTATTGATGGAGTGGTCATAATAATTTGAACTGTCAGTGTAAAAAAACAATGATATTATAAGTAATTATTATTTGCAAAAATTACAAGTAAATAGTAATACCATGGTAACAATCATTTCATTCAGATTTTAATTTTTTCTCGTTTATTCAACAACAGGCCACCATCTCAGTTTCTTTCTGAAGGAAGCATAGTGGCTTGTACTTAGACGTCTACAATGAAAATTCATGGGATTAACTAAATTTTCTGCCTCGGGATGATATTTCAGAGCAAGATGAGAAAGTTATTTTCATGTAATAAAGTTAACAAACCAAGATTTCATTAATCACACACTTAAGTAAAACAGTTTTCAAATATTAATCTCAGAGTGACTAGAATGTAATTACTTTCTAATATTTTACGGTTTAATTATGATGAAATAAAGAATAAATTTGAAGTGTATTACTTATTAAATACGCTTGTATTGTAATATTATTGAATAGTGTTCACGTTATTGCGAATGTTGGGTTTCTTTAACAAATTAATTGCTTTAATAAATTATTTTTCTTAGGCTACATGAAGGTAATCCACATGGTGGCAGCTTAGGCAGCTTAGGAAAGGGACGATGCGGAAAGGTAGAGAAAAGTACAATAGAACTAACTAGGATCTCCGGGCTGTAGTTTAAGGATCCCAACCGGCTATTCGTCTAAAAGGGATGAAGGGATGAAGGAAAACTGTCGGGCAGTCGGTACTTGTCCCACGCCCTTCCGATGGCGGGAGAGATGTTTGCTGTTGGGACGCAGCATTCCTTTCTCCGTGTTTCTACGAGTTTAGGAGGCAGCTGGCCGACTATTCCAATAGGAACAGCGGACAACTCTTACCCGGAACATACACCTTTCAAAACAGGCCGAGGTGCCTTGGGAACCTTAGTTCGAAAACGGAGAGAGGAAAAGGCACCCCCAACGGTAGCACTCTCATAGTTTAATTAACTCCCATGTGAATTTTATCTAATTAATGTCATCTTGTTTCTGCTAGATTGTAAAAACTTAACGTGAAATGTAACCAAACCTTACCTCCAGAAAATTTGTTAATATTTTCATTCCAATGTCTGTGATTTCATTGTGAGATAAGTTAACAGAGACTACGTCTTGATTTTGAGCCAGAAACGAACAAATGTTTGTCACGTGATCATCTTGTACACGCCCTCTGTAAAATATTCACAGCCATGAGTTAATTTTTAGTACATATCATGCGTCGACGAATAGAAAATTACGAATCATAAACCAAATGAAGAAGTTGGCATTGACATACCCTGTTCTGCGGACCAGATCATTTCCGCGGACTACAAGTTCACGACAATTTCGTTTCAAAGGTTCTGCAAAGTAATCCAAACAAATACAATGTCCATTAATTTCAATGCTATTCACCATAATTTTAAATATATGTAAGCCGGAAGAAACGAAGAGAAATTAAACTAATTGAATAATTTGGACGGTTATAAACTGTGTTACTATGGCTATTAATTTCATTATATGGATTGTTAGTTTTATTTGCATTGAAATATTCTTCTGAGCAGCGCCGTAAGGAGAGTATGAAGCGGCTGTGGAAAGTGTCTAACTTGCGCCTTCCCGTAACCCAATATGAACAAAAAAAAATTAATTTTTTTAATGTAACAGCTTTAATTTTCCTAAAAGAAATATATTAATTACTATTAAACTCATCAAAATGAATTGCCTGTATATACAGTAATGTGTTTGTCAAGGTATTGTATGAATAAATCATCTATAACCGAAATAATAACATCTTATAAATAAAAATGAGTGTATGTGTGTATGTTCCACATACAAATCTACACCCGAGGAGAAAATTTCGTATATGTGTTCTTTGCGACCAGGATACAAACACTGTCGGTGTGCGACACGTCTACAACCATCACTAGCCGGGGTGGACAGGGGTAGAAAAATTCATACATGCTAAAAAGGTCTATATTCGAGCCTAATAAATATTTTTCGGTGTCAAATAGATTAATAATGTTTCTACCGATGTTATCTGAGTATAATTTCAACCCCTTACAGCATGGTAAAGGAGCTACCCTTAGGGGTGGTGGTGGAGCTGCTTTACAGGAAAATAACGCGAATACAACTGATATTGGAGACAAATCCAAGGTTATGGATGTCGCTGAGTTTAATTATAACATTCAACTTGGCATTTAACCCCAAGGGGTGGCGGTGGACGCGGTGGAAATTTAGGAATGTGCATACATGGCAGATATTTACGTTGGATAAATATTTTTCAGGGTTAATTATATTTATTGTATTTCTACTGGTGTTGTTTGTGTGTTATTTCAACCCCTTTCGGCATGAGTAGTGGAGAACCTTTAGGAGTGGGGGTGGAGGGGTGTTTGATAAAATTAACGCAAAAATAACCGAGATTCGAGTCAAATCGGGGTTACGGATGTCGCTGAAAATATTTATGACAACCTGGGCAACACGCGGGGGTGTGTGAGGGTTACCGGGACTGAGAGGGGGTAAGCGGGTAAAGAAAATTTTCAAACATGCTAATTTTCAAGTCAAATCAATATAAAATTTCACTATATGTTCTCTGTATAATTTAAATATCTTTCAGGCAAGGGAGTGGTGCAGCATTAACGGTTGGGGGTAGAATGGCATTACATGAAAATACGCAAACACATTTGAGTTTGGAGTCAAATCCTGTGTTATATATATCACTGTGTTTAATTATGACATTCAAGTTACAGTTCAACTTCCCCAAGCGGGCATGGACGGGGGTTGAAATTTTTAAACATGTTAAGCAGTCGATATTTGCGTCGAATAACTATTTTTCGGGTTCACTGAGATTTATAATATTTCTGTTCATGTTCCATATATTTAAGATTAACCTCTTTCGGGATTTCGAGTGGAGTATGCTTAAGGGTGAGGCAGAAGTGGATTTAAAAAAAATAACGCAAACAAAATCGTGATTTGACTGAAATCCTGGGTTATGGTTGTCAGTGAGTTTAATTATGATATTCAAGTTGACGTTTAAGTTTGGGGTGGAAAATTTCAAACAGGCTAACACGGCCGATATTTGAGTCGGATAAATATTTTAGGGGTAAAAGTGATTAATAGTGTTTGTACCAATGTATGTGTGTAAAATTTCAACCTTTTACGGAAAGAAGCATCTGTTAACGTAATAGTTAACTTGAAACAGCCGGAAATATTGGTAGGGAAAATAATAGAATTGTAGATTTAGTTTTAATATTTAATATTGTGCGTATTTATTTAGCAGTATGTTTACACCACACTGCAGAGCTGACCACTGCTAGATTCCTCAAAGCTTACCGTACCTTTTCTACCTGACCCTCGGACCAGGGTTTTCTCCAACAATAGGGTCCAGCCATCTGGCCTCCCCTCCACTACATTACCAATCCTGAACATACCGCCGCCTTGCGAGACTGATGTATCGCAATATTACAAAATCATGCAAATTATCAAACACAAACAAAGTGAATAATTACAAAGCATTATATACAATAAACAAAGTATTGAAAGCTGTAGGTACTAGAAAAAAAATATTTACATTAGAAAGAGTAATACAAATTGCAGAAAATTAACAATATTCAAGTAAAGGATTTTCTAATTACACTCAATATTTACATACAATATTATCTTTGGCATATTAATTTCATTTTATTATAATAATTAAGCATATAGGTTTGATACATTACATACAGTTTATGTGAAAATATTTAGCATTTTAACAATTTTATATTAAGGTTTGTTCCTTAGCTAATTATTGAATTTTATTATTAATATACATATTTATCGATATAATTGATTGAGACAATTACAATACTAACTTTATTTCTGGAAGGTAATAGGAGCACGCAATTTACAAATATGTGTAATAGGGCGTACGTACTGAGAATTCGCTGTTTTTATTGTTACCACACGAACTAAATTATCTCGTCCGGGTGAACATGAAATAATGCGTCCTAATTCCCATTTAGTAGGAGGAAGATTAGTATTTTTAATTTGTACTATTTCGCCACACTTGACGTTAGGCTTTGTTGATACCCATTTATTACGCTGTTGTAAAGAAAACAATCACGGCTCCATAATCTCCAGAATCGTTCTGCAAGCTTTTGTACTAGTTGCCAGCGAGAAAGTCTATTATCGTTGAAATTTAAAACAGAAGATTCAGGAATAGATTTTAAAGATGTACCAATCAAAAAATAACCAGGAGTTAATACATCGAAAGAATCACAATCATCTTTAAGAGGCGCGATGGGACGTGAATTCAAGCAACATCCACCTGAGTTAGGAGTGTTGAACCGAAACAAATATTTTTCGGTCCCCAAAACTTAGTGTTTTCAGTTGACAGCGGGAGACTGCTACTCGCTGGGAGATATGATGACGTTGGTCGGCTGATAAATGTTATCTGTGAAATATATACAAAAATGGTATATTATCTTTTATGTAAAAGAAATTGTTTTTACTTTGGTGCGGAGAATATCTGTGGAATGATGGTATTGTTAAAAAGAGCAGCTTGGAGAAAACTGTGTTGTAAATAATTTGAATTTATAAAGTTATTTAAAGGAACGCTGCATGTTTTAAACAAATTATTTACCTTCGAATTTTGCCCTCGCTCAAATATATTATTTGAAGTTGGTACAGTTCAGTGTAACAAACTCTTCATAAGTTAGACTGGCTGTGCCTACGATCTTTCGTAAATGATTTTTGACACTTTTCACACCAGCCTCCCATAAGCCTCCGAAATGAGATCTACTACACGTTACACAATTGTGAATTACCGTCTTGACAAGAGATCTCGCTCCAAGAATCCAATATCTTTCTTGTAAAACACCCAGAGTTAATTGAGTACCAGCATGTAATAAATTCTGCTGCATTTGTCTTACTATTAATGTTGATATGTAATGTCGAGGAAGAATGGCGGGAAATAACCGACACTTTTGTAACGTTGAATTCCGAAGTCGACCGCCGACTCTAAGAATATTTGATGAATCTAGAAAGGGATTTAATGATCTTAATTTAGAGGATTTGGGAAGTTCTCGTTTTTTATAGATAAGAGAAATTTCTGTGGCAAATTCTTCATTTTGAATGCACCTGATCCAAACCTCAGCAGCGTGCGTAATTTCATTGCCAGAAAGAAATATGGTTCTCTCAGATTTTAGTTGTAGCCCATCAATAAATTTTATCATGTATGCGGTAACACGCAATAGTCTTGACCAAGATGAGAAACGAAGATAAATAGCATCAGTTATTTCTAAATGATGTGAAGTAAATTGATTGCGTTTCTCGAGTTCAGTCGATTCTAATTTTATTACTGATGTAGACCTTTTGTCTGAAGGGTAAGAAAGCCATTTTGGCCCATTCCACCATAAAGAATAATTTAGCAATACAGCAGGTGACAAACCGCGTGAAGCAGTCTGCAGGATTATCCTTTGTTGGAACATGTCTCCAAATAGCATCGGGAATAATTCTCTGAATATTTGAAATTCGAATTGCAACAAACACTGACCATTTAGCGGCAGGTTTCTGCAGCCAACTTAAAACAATAGTTGAATTTGACCAACAATATAATGAAATTTTTGAAATATCTAATGTCTTTTGTACAGTAACAATCAGTTTCGCAAGAATAGAAGCGGCACAGAGCTCCAATCGAGGTATACTTAAAGTTTTAAGAGGAGCGACTTTTGTTTTAGCATTCAATAAAGAAACAAATATAGAACCTGATCTGGTTACAATACGTATATATATAACAGCAGAATAAGCCGAGATTGAAGCGTCTGAAAAACCATGAAGTTCGACAACATGAATATATTTATCATAATGGATCCAGCGAGGAATAGTTACAGAAGATAGAGCTGATAAATTGTCTCTAACTTCAATCCACTTTTGCACAATTGGTTTTGGCAGTTCTTCATCCCAGGAAACTTTCAACAGCCACAATGATTGAATATGTATTTTAGCATTAATAATAACTGGTGAGACCCAGCCGAGAGGATCAAACAATTTAGCTATAGAAGATAGAATGTTTCGCTTATTAATAGTGGTATTTATTGATGGGGAAACATTGAATTTATAAGTATCTTCTTTAGGATTCCAAAAAATACCCAATAATTTCAAACTCGTAATTTCTTCAAAGGGAAATTCAACTGCCAATCCATGATCAGACGAATCAATACTAGAAAGTGAATTACTACACCATTTACGAAGTTGAAACCCAGCAGAATTAGCTAAGGCGGAAATTTGAATTTGCATTTCCTGAACAGTCTCTAAAGTGTCACTTTGTAATTTCTTTTCCAACCTAAGAAACTAATTGAGAGCTATTATGTGACAGACCTATTTCCATGGTTAATTTACGAAACGGCAGATGAATGTCATAACGCCCTTCGTGAGTACGATAATGTGTTTTAACAAAGTGAGATTCACATTCCTTTTCATCCTGAGAAAGTGAAACATGATCAGAGATATCTTCTGTTTCTCAAAATCTTTGAACTAACTTATTTAATGATGTAACAAAGGCATGATGGATATGGACCGAGTGAGAATTAATTGGGTGGAGTGGTAGAGGTCCTGAAATTATCCATCCAAATATAGTTAATTGCGCTACCGGTGTACTAGGAGGACCTGTACGTAATCCATCGCGAAGTACAGAACTGTATAAATCAGCACCAATAAGGAAATCAATTTTATCATTGGAAGAAGGATAAGGATCTGCAAGTTTAAGATCTTGCAAATGGTTCAATTCACTCGAGATGGTAAATTGTCTAGGGACATATTTAGTTATTTTTGGAACAACGAGAGTTGTGGTAGATAATGAAATTTCCGGGTTATCAATAGGTTTAATGATAACATTCACGGAACTAGAAATATTTGCTACGGTGTTACTACCAACTGACGAAATAGAAGTTGATACTCGGGAACGACGTAAACATAATATTTGAACAATAGATTCGCTTATAAAGGAAGCTTCTGAACCCTGATCTAACAAGGCGCGAACTTGAATTTGTCTACCGTTAGCAGCTTGTAACACAACACGAGCTGTAGCAAGTAACACTGGTTGCAACTTGCTTTCTTCAATAGAATTAAAATGACTATTAATGGGTGGGTTTGATGGACTTACATGAGACGAATTTTTTTAATTTAAATTATCTGACGAAACTAGATTAGAAGAATTCAAATTGATATTTGCTTCTTGATGTAACAGATAATGGTGTCTCTTATGGCAATGTTTGCACGAAAACTTACTAGGGCAGGCCTGGAGATTATGGCCTTTCGCTAAACAATTAATACAGCGTTGATTTTTTCGAATATAAGAATGCCGATTGAACACTGACAAATTCTTGAATGCATCACAAGCATATATCTTATGATCGCCATTACAAAAACATTTTTTAATCACAGATGTTTGATGAGAATTTAATGAATTATTCTTAGAAAATTGTTGAACATTACGTGTTTTGACATCTCTAAAGTTATACACGAGAATAGCTTCTAATGCACGTATACGAGATGAAATGAAGGATTCCAAATCACAATATTTCACAAATTCAATTGTATCACTTACATGCATTTCCCATTCCTTGCGGGATTGTATATCTAATTTTGAAACAATCAAATAGACTAAGTCTTCTGACTTAATTTTTGAATTATTAAAGGCAGTTCTAACTGAATTAGAAATATCTCTTAATTTTTTAAGATTTAGCAGGAAATCAGAGGTAATTGCTGGAAAATCACAAAATAGCTTCAGGTATGCGTTAATTAAGGAACGATTATTATCTAAACGGCTTTTTAACAAACTCCACGCTTCTACAAAATTTGAATCTGACAAGGAAATGCCACACAACAGGTTACTGATTTCACCGACAAGAATGACTTTAAATAATGCAATCTGTCAATATCTGATAAAGAATTATTATTAATAACTAAAGATGTAAATAGTTCACGAAAACTTATCCAGTCTGTAACTTTTCCATTAAAAGAAGGAAGAACAATACGAGGTAACTTAACTTGTGACGATGGTGCGCAGGCTGCAGCGTTGCTCAGTTTTGAGTTCTTGATAGATGTTTCTTCGGAAAGTTTCTCCAAGATGACGTAGAATATTTCTTGAAAAGCCTCCCTGGTAGTGTTGAAATGGTCGTCCTGGAAGTAGATCTTCTGTTCATCCTCGGAAGTCTTCAGAGATTGAATTTCCGCATGCTGCGTACGATATTTGCCCCAGTCCACTTCAAGTTTTTGTTAGCACGCTTTCAGCATAGGCACCAAAATTGAAGATCTCGCAGAAAGTTTATTTTTGACGTCCAGAATCTCCTGCTTCAATATATACTGCTCCTCTAATAATCTCTCCATTTGTCTGCTTTCGACATTTTTCTAGTCTTAGCAGATAATGTGAGGGTCGTGAAGTACTTTACGAACAATCTCAAAAACCGTTGTAACACTTACAAGTTATAACTTTGTAAGCGTCGAAGCACAATATAGAACTGCTACCAATATTTTGAATCCGGCCCGGAGGACCATAAATTGTTAATGTAATAGTTAGCAGAATGTTTACACCACACTGCAAGCTGACCACTGCTAGATTCCTCAAATCTTACTGTACCTTTTCTACCTGACCCTCGGACCAGGGGTTTCTCGAAACAATAAGGTCCGGCCATCTGGCCTCACCTCCACTACATTACCAATCCTGAATAGCACCCATGGCGTTGGTGTTGACGGACGTTACAAGAAAATAACTAGAATACAACTCAGACTGGAGCCAAACCCAAAATTATGGATAACGCTGAGTTTAGTTATGACATTCGACTAGCAATTAACCTCCAAAGGACGTGGGTGTTCGGGTGTGGAAATTATCAAAGATCCTGTGGAAATTGTCAAACATATTTATTAATCAACAGATTTTTGCGAAAACTAAATATTTTTCCGGATCAATGAGAAAAGTAAAATTTTTCTACGTGTTCTCTGAGTATAATTTCAACCCGTTTCGAGCTTAGCAGTAGAGCACCCTTAGTGATCGGGGTGGTGAAGCGCTACAATAAAAAAACGCGAATACAACCGAGATTGGAGTAAAATCCAAGAGTATGGATGTTGCCGAGTTTAATTATGATATTTTTTCGCCATTTATCCCCCAGCTGCGGGGTAAGCCGGGGATGGAAATTTTCAAACATGTTAAACGGTCGATATTTGCGTTAAATAATTAATTGTTGAGGTCAATGACATAGAATATATCTACCGATGTTGTCTATAAAATTTAACCCCTTTCGGCATGAGAATGAACCACACTTAGGGGAGGGGGTGGAAACATTCAAGCATGCTGAAACAGCCGATATTTAGGCAGATAAATATTTTTAAGGATCGAAGATATAGGTAGTGTTTCTAGAGATGTTATCTAAATATAATTTAAACCCCTTACAGCATGGGAAAGGAGTACTCATAGGGGTGAGGGTGGACATGTGTTACAAATAAATAACGGGAATAAAACTGAGATTACAGTCAATTCCAGGATTATGGATATCGCAGAGTTTATATATGATATTCAATTGGCCATTTAATCCCAAATGGCACGAGTGGACCGGGGATGAAAATTTTCAAACATGTTAAACGGTCAATATTTGAGTGGAATAAATATTTTTCAGTGTTAATTATATTTATAGTACTTCTGCCCATTTCGTGTTTGTATATTTTCAACCCCTAACGACATGAGTGGGAGCCCGCTTAGGGATGGGTGTGGAGGAGAGTTACCAGAAAATAACGATTCAAATCGAAGGTAAGGGATACGCTCTCGTTTTTTATGACAATCTGAGCAACACGCGGAGGTGGACTGGGTTAGGAGAAGTTGGGCGGAGGTCGGTGGAGGTTAGAGATTTTAAAATAAGTAATGCTCCCAATTTTGCGTGGAATAAATATATTTATGGAACAATGAGATTATTAAAATTTCACTAAACATTTCTCCGTGTTTAATTTGAACCTCTTTCTGGATTGGGAGGGAGCTGAATTTAGGGGTGGGGCGGACGGGCGTTACAAATAAATAACGCGAATAAAACCGAGATTAGAGTCAAATACACGGTTATGAATGTCGCTGAGGGGTGGAGGTGGACAAGGGTGTAAATATTGAAACATGAAATCACGACAGATATTAGAGTTGAATATATATTTTTCAGGTTTAATTAGATTTATAGGGAACGTAGGTTTTCCCGGTGTAGTTGCTGGATGAAGTTCTCTCGGGATTCCAACCGGGCAGCGTAGCTTTGTAAACACAACGTTTCGATGCAAGCCATCGAAACGTTGTGTTTAAAAAACTACGCTAACCGGTTGGAATCCCGAGAGAACTTTATCTAGATTTATAGTGCTTATACCCATGTTGTGTGTGTTTTTTGTTCACTGAGATTTATAAAATTTCTCTACATGTTCCATATATATTTTAAATATTTATAACCTCTTTCGGGTTTTGGAGTGGAGAACACATAAGGGTGGTGGGGGAGTGGATTTATATAAAAATAACGCAAACACAATCGATATTTGACTCGAATTCAGGATAATTCTTGTCAGTGAGTTTAAATACGATATTCAAGTTTCCGTTTTAGCCTTCAAAGTGGGGGTGGTTAGGGGTGGAAATCTTCAAACAGGCTAACACGTCCAATATTTGAATCCGATAAATAATTTTGGGGTAAAAGTGATTAATAGTGTTTGTATTAACGTATGTGAGTAAAATTTCAACATTTTACGGCGTAGGAAAGGATCACCCAAGGGGGGGGGGGTGGAAGTCCGTTACAAAAAAATATTTCGATTACAACCGAGACTAGAGTCAAATAACCAAAGTTATGGATAACAACTAAGTTTATTTATGACATTCAACTAGCAATAAACCTCCCACGGACGGGGTTGGTCGGGGGTGGAAATAATCAAACGTGGATAATCCACCGATTTATGCAACGACTAAATATTTTTCGGGATCAATGAGATTTATAAAACTTCTCTACATGTTCTCTGAGGATAAATTCAACCCCTTTCGGGCTTAGCAGTAGAGCACTCATAGAGGTGGGGGTGGAGGAGCGCTACAATAAAATAACGTGAATGCAACCGAGATTGGAGTCAAATCCAAGGTTATAGATGTTGCTGAGTTCAATTATAACATTCAATTGGCCATGTAACCAGCAGGGGCTGAGGTGGATGGGGTGGACGGGGTAAGAATTTTCTAACATGTTAAACGGTCGATACTTGCGTTAAATAATTAATTGTCGAAGTCAATGGTATTGATAATTTATCTAACGATATTGTTTGTAGAATTTAACATGATTTCGGTATGAGAGGAAAGCACACGCTTAAAACATGCTAAAACAGCCGGTATTGTGTAGGTAAATATTTTTAGGGATGGAAGAGATAGATAGTGTTTCAACCGATATTATCTGAGTATAGTTTCAACCCCTTACTGCATCAGAAAACACACTTACAGGTTAGGATTGACTGGCGTTACAAGTAAATAACGCGAATAAAACCCCGATTGGAGTCTAAACAGAGTTTTTTTTTTTAGGGCAACAGGCTACATGAGGGTAATCCACTTTGGGCAACTCCCCTTTAATAGCATAGGAAGGGATTTGAAAGGGGGATGCGGAAGGGTAGAGGAAGGTAGCCACGGGTTAACTAGCGCCCCCGGGCTATATTTCAAGGATCCTACCTGGCAGTCGCCTAAAGAAATGCAGGGAAAACCCTAGAAAAACCTGCATCAGGTAGGTTGGGCATTGGGTACTTGTCCCACGCCCTTCCTATACCGGGAGAGGAGTTTGCTGTGGGGAATTCCCTTCTCCGTGCCTCGAAAAGTTTAGGAGGCAGCAGGCTTTCAGCGTGAGAGGGGAACACGATTAGGGGTAGGGATTGAAACATTGTAACATAATAAGACAACCGATATTTAATACGGATAAATATTTTAATTTGTCAAAGAATTTGGTAGTATTTTTACTGATGTTATTTGAGTATAATTGTAACCCCTTACAGCATGCGAAAGTAGCACCCTTAGGGTGAGGGTGGACGGCGTTACAAGGAAATAACGGGAATACAACCGAAATTGGCGTCAAAACCAGGGTTATCGATTTCGCTGAGTTGAATTATGATATTCAATTGGTCATTTAACCCCCACGAGCGGGTGGAAATTTTGAAACAAGAAATCACGGTGGTTACTAACGTACAATAAATATTTACAAGGATTAATTAGATTGATAGTATTTCGAACGATGTTGTGTGTGTAAAATTTCCACCTTTATCGGCATAAGAGGGGAGCACGCTTAGGGACAGTGGTGGAAATATTCAAACTTGGTAAAACAGCCGATATTTGCGGCGAATAAATATTTTGAGGGGTAAAAGAGATTGGTAAAGTTTCTAGCAAGGTTATCTGAGTATTATATCAACCCCTTACATCAAGGTAAAGGAACACCCTTAGGGATAGTGGAGGGATCCTGTACAGGAAAATTATGCGAATTAACCCTAGATTCAAGCCAAAACCAAGGTAATGTTTGCCACTGAGTTTAATTATAATATTCAACTTAGCATTTGGCCCCTAGGGGCTGGGGTGGACGGGGTGGTAATTTTGGAACATGCAAACACGGCAGATATTTCCGTTGAATAAATATTTTTCCTGGTTAGTTATATTGATTATATTTCTATTGATGTTGTTTGTATAATATAACAACGCATTTCGTCACGGGTAGCGGTGGACCTTTAGGGGTGGAGGGATGTTTCATAAAATTAACAAAAACAACTGAAATTCGAGTTAAATCGGGGTTATGGATGTCCCTGAGTTTAATTATGATAATATGTTCAACGCGCTTGTGTGTGTGGGGTGGGGGGGATGGGTGGCGGTTGGCGGGGCTTAGAGGGGCCGGGTGGAGGAGGGCGGGGATACAAACTTTGAACATGCTAACCGGCCGATTTTTGCGTCGAATCAATATAATTCGGGATCAACGGCATCATAAAATTTCGCTACATGTTCTCTGTATATAATTTACACCTCTTGCAGGCTTGGGAGTAGTGTACCTTTAAGGGTTGGTGGTGGAGTGGCATTATATAAAAATAATTTAAACACATTCGAATATGGAGTCGAGTCCGGGTTTATGGATGTCTCTGAGCTGAATTATGACATTCAACTTGCGGTTTAACCCCCACGGGTGACTGCGAACGGGGTGGAAATTAGTCAAACATGTTAATCGCCGGATGTTTGCGCCTAATATTATTCGCAGTCAATTCAATTCAGAATATTTGTCTTTACGTTGTTTTTGTTTAATTTCAACCCTTTTCGGGCTTAGGAGGCGATTACGGATAGGGTTGGTGTTGGTGGTTCGTTACAGCAAAATAATGCCCATACGACTGTGATTGGAATCAAATCCAGAGATATGGAAGTCGCTGAGTTTATTTATGATAACCAGGTCAACGCGCGTGGGTGGGTGGCGGTGGGAGGGGGTTGCTCCGTGGTGGATGATGTTGGGAGCGGGGAAAAATTTGCAAACATTTCAAACAGCCGATTTTTGCGTCGAATAAATATATTTCTGGATCAATGAACCTTATAATATCTACATGTATAAATTTAACCCTTTTCTGGTTCGGGAGTGAAGCATCCTTACGGGTGTGGCGGGGCATTACTAAAGATTATGCAAAACAATCGAGATTCGAATTAATCCCAGGTTTTGTATGTCACTAAGTTTAATTATTACATTCAACTTGCCGTTTGCCTCCCACAAGCGTGGGTGGTATATTTCAAACATGTGAATCGACTGATATTAGCGTCGCAATAACATTTTTGGGGGTCAATTAAATTCATAATATTTCTCTAGATGCTTGTTGATATATTTTTTTGAATTTGCCGCGAGATGGCAGTCCTCTCGTCACCCAGCATTCCCTAGCGGTCACGCGGGGAACGTGGCGTCAAGAACAGCATGGCAGTGGAGCACACGCAAAAAATTGTATAGTTATTAGAATATGTGCATATTATGAATGGAATAAATTTGAACGATTTACAGCGGTGTTTTATTCCATAAACCACAACATTTTGGTCCTCCGCAGGCGGATAGACGTGCCGGCAGTTTGTGAAAATAATGGCTAATATCCAACATACGTAAATTGAAACGATTAAAATATCAGCCATCGTAAACCACTTTCCGACCATTTACAAGTCGAATTCTTAAATTCGGAAACATATACTTACATATACTTACGAAGATAGGTTTAATTACAAATTAGCAGGTGTGACGTCCTTGTGTGACGTCACCAATAGGCCCGAGAAGCCAATGAGGATCGCTTTCCAAGGTCACTGAGGCTTTCGTGAAGACCGCTTTCCAATAATCATCACACATTTGTGAACATCAAAGATGATTTGGCATTGTCAGAATTATTGATATGGACTGATTTACCGATTTTTTTGCAATTATCGTATTCTTCACAAATTGACTTGAAAATCATTTTTTTATTTGGTGCATTATAATACAATTAAAACGCTCACTTATTTTCGGAGAATTGATAATTATCTATGTTCTGTATATGTATATTGGCGTTCGGAACTATGTGGGTTTATAAAGTGGGATAAATACGATAGCAAGATAAATGTATATAATCTATTCTGCATTTAAAAATTGCGTTATTTTACCATATATTTCTAAACATGCAGGTTACTTGTAATTTTTTCTTAAAAATCCCGTCAAAAATTTGGTAATGAAATGCCTCCCATCGTTGCGCATTCTTTGATCATTTACTTATTTAATAATTGAATAAATTTTTTTGCGGAAATGTATAGTTTCCGAGATAGACCAAAATTGTACGTAATTACGAATGTAAATGGCTGTGATTCAAATTTCGACCATCTTTAAGCAATTTACATGTTGAATTATTTAGTTTTTTTTTTGGAAAAGTGTAGCTTTTGTGAAATATTTAAATTCGTAAGTAGAAATGATTTTAAATTGCTGCGATTGAAATGTCTTCTATCGTTAAGCAATCTTTGACCATTTACAACTCGAATTGCTACATAACTTTTTTCCCTCAAATGTATAGTTTGGGAGATACAGCTAATTACGTATTAGCACGTGTGACGTCACAGTAAAACGTCATTAGAGGAGGCTCGCAAAGTCTCAAGTAGGAATGACATCTGTTGATAAGATCATGAACTACAGGCGTAATGTTTGATTGTTTATGTAAATATACAAAATATGTATTTGTATAAATATTTCATAATTATATATATTATTATATTTAATAAACATTTATGTAACAACTTATGACAATAATTTCTTATACTCAAATGATTATTAAAAGAAAGCATTTATTCGTTTTAAAAGTGCATAAGGGTGGGGAGGAAGGAAAAATTCAGTCTTCACGTGGTCCTCGAGGAAATATGCTGTAATTTTAGTGTTTCGTGCTTAAGAAATATTGTTTTTTTCGCTATAGTGAGTGCATTAAAGTTGAAGAACTTGTACAAATAGTGCGAGATAAAAATTAGCAAGTTGATAATTTGTAGTCGTAGAAATTGGAGAACGAAATTATAAGTGTTCGAAATGTGTTGAAAGTTTTGAACATGGAAAGAATGGGAAATATATTGATGGGTGGATGGATGTGGTTTTGAGGAAATAAAGTATTACGAAAGAGAAACCCGTGTGAAAATAAAGCGGATGTTAGAAAAGGGACCATTTTTGAAAGATCACAATTGACTATGTTTGAAATATTAGAGTTCGTAAATCTGTGGGTGGATAATGTGCCGCTGACAGCGAACCGAATCAAATCGGCGTGAATTATTCTACTTGCGTAGATTGTTCGTTCTTTTTCAGGGAGGTCGTAGCGTGTCACTTCTTAATTATCGTAGTACAGAAACTGTTTCAACATAATACTGACAATACTACGCTTCATACGGTAACTGGCGTCATCAGTTCTATTTCCAGTATTAGTGTCTTAAGGGGAATTATGCTGAAGTTGGCAGCCCATCATTGGGGGGACGTGTAGAGGTTGGCACCAGTGTCTGTCTGTGACATCACTATGACGTCACATCTGCTCTCGATGAATTTTAGTATTTTTTAAATTCATATATCTTACAAATTACTCGTTTTCATACAATTTTTTATTTGCCGGTCTTAAAACTGCCATTTTTAACAGAAAAAAATTCCCCCCTCCCCCCATTTACATACCCTAGATTCCTCCCGGCCAAAATACAGAATCTTGGGATCAAATCATAATTCATTTGATTACGAGCAAGATGGATCCTGTTACCCTCAAAGAATGGGAGAAATAATTGAAAACCTCTGAACTTGCTAGTGCAGAAGAACTATTTGTATTTATGGATCAGAAATGCCAAGTGTTGTTACATGCAAAACAGGATGCCAAAGACAACACCACAGACAAGGTCAGTAGAAGTATCCCATTTATCATACCATGCAACATCAGCAATGCAGTGTGAAGTGTGTTCAAACAAACATGCCATTTATCAATGTGAAAAATTCTTGACTAAATCATCTAAAGAAAGATCAGACATTGTAAATGAATTAGGACTGTACTTTAATTGTTTGAAACCAGGCCACAAATCAACTGTTTGCAAGTCTGGTTACTGTAAATACTGCAAATTAAAACACAATTCCTTACTACATTTGGAGAAAAATTCTACTTCAAATGTTCAGCAAATGTCAGTTGTTTCAAGTAATACCTCAACATGTGAGGAACATTTTAAACAAACTGTTCAGCGCAACAAGGATGGAAGATTTTGTGTGTCACTTCCATTCAAGTGCAATCCAAATGTCTTAGGTAACACTCATAATACAGCTGTTCACAGATTTGCTTATTTGGAGCAACAATTATTGAAGGAAAAGTCGAGACATGACGAGTATTCAACCTTTTTACAGCAACATGAAGAACTTGGCCACATGGAGCAGGTTGCTGATTCAGAATTGAGCTTAGATTCACCTTCTTACTATCTCCCTCACCATTGTGTCATAAATGAATTAAGTTTGACAACTAAGCTGAGGGTTGTGTTTGATGGATCTTGCAAGTCATCATCTGGTACATAATTAAATGATATTTTGATGGTGGGGCCAACAGTGCAAGAAGATTTATTTTCTATTACAACCAGATTTAGATGCCACAATTTTGTGTTTACAGCTGATATTGAGAAAATGTACCGCCAGATAGAAGTAAGAGAGAGTGATAGAGATTTTCAGAGAATTGTATGGAGAGAGAATCCAACTTTACCTTTGTCGACATTTAGATTGAAAACTGTGACATATGGGACAGCATCTGCCCCATTCCTGGCTACTTGCTGCCTTCAACAATTGGCAGTAGAGGAAGAGAAGATTTTCCCTATGTCCTCAAACATAATCAAGAGTGATTTTTACGTGGATGATCTGTTGACTGGCACCAACGACAGAGAATAAGCAAAATTGCTCATTAAGGAAATACGGGAGTTGCTTTTGAGACGAGGATTCAAACTGAGAAAATGGTGCAGCAACACTGTTGAGCAATATTCCTCTACCAGACAAGGAAACCAGCCATGAGCTGATAGATGATAATTCTTCTATAAGAAGCTTGCGTCTCCTGTGGAATCCATATCAAGATTCATTTAATTTCACTGTGCAACCATGGAGACAGGTGGCATATATATTGTAATTACATAGATATTGGGTAAACGTTCTCGGCAGAGCTTTTAGTCGTCAAAACGTCGCGTCTTAATATATTATACCCGTGTGAAAACTGAGAATTTTTTATCCAACAATTACACCGGGAAAGTCTTCAATCTTTGATACATAGATATTGTTTGTGTAATTTCTCATCCTTTAGAATTATTATGTATATCATCACTCACTAGAAAAGTATCTATTACACGCTGCTAATATACACTTGCGTAAATCATTTGATAGGAATTACTCTACCAATTGCAACCAGCGAGGACGAAGTTACAACGCGAGCAATATGTTTAAATTGCGTTTTAGGCCGTAGTTGTTGTCTTCCTTGGCCGCAATAACTTCGTGAAACGCGTGTGGTCCCGGTACTTTAATTAAAAGGTGGAGGCGTTTTTCGTTTGAAGAGCAGCTGAAATACGTAAGCCGCACACTCGAAATCACTCTACTGTTCTGACTGATTACAAGGAAACGTAGGGTTAAATTCCAGAATGCGAGTCTTGAATGGCTCCTCTAATTCGATCACTAATTGTGGCACAGGACACTTGATTGTAGTTCTGTGTTCGCTACCCAGAAAAATAAAATCCTTCCACCATAATTTATCTAATATCTAACATTTCCAAACTGATATTTAAATACTTGAATCTCAATGTATCATATTTTTTATCCTAAGTTTTGCATTTATCAATATTTAGACTCTGTTATTCGATTTTATTTTGTATTTTCGTTTTCTGTGGGTAGAAGAGCCAAAAAAACCTAGGTCCGGTGGTAGTCAGTGTACAGAACGAGTGCTCAGATTTGCATTATCAGCGATTGACAGCAAAAAATGCACACGGCAAGCGATGGACAGAAAATAACTGAGCTCTAAAATGATTAGCGAGTCGCTGATACGACCCACGTATGGTTATTTTTTGGTTCCTTGTCAATTAGATATTGGACAGCGTTTCTGTTTCAATCGTCAGTATGACGCGTCGGCGTTGGAAATGGAGTCGGGTTATTAAGCTTTTGATATGAAATAAATACTGATACATGATCATAAATATAATATTTAACGATAAACAGTTGAGCCTAACACTGAAGTACAACAGAGATATGAAATTTACATGCAACATAAATATTTAGGATGACGTAAGTGGACCCGGCATTACGAACGCTCGGATTCTTTCTCGGACATCATTCGAAGGGTCTCCAAGGCAAGAGCCCTTTCTAAGGGTACCTTTGGGTTTTACAAAAGTATTTGTTCTCTGTTATATTTCCCAAGCACAGTCTTCTTTAGTTTGTTACAGGCGTCAACACGGCGCTGGCAATCCGCATGCAAAGTCATCGGTAGCGAAGCGAAAAAGGTTGTCGCTGATAGGCCTTGCCGCCCGTCACCAGTCCCGGAGAGAACCCCACAGGCTCCCCAGGTGAAGACCTAGCCGCTGACCCCTCAACCACCGATCCCTCAGCCGATAACATCGCAGCTACCAGCTCATCAGCCAGTACGCCGAAACCATTGAGCGGCGAGATTTTCGAGAAAGTCCGTAAAAATGCCAAGGTGAAACCAGTAACGGTGGAGGAAGTTTCCGTAAGCAACAACTTTTTCCTCCCTTTTGTAGTAAAGGTTCAGGGGAAATACTATACATTCACCCAACAAATTAGGAAACTGCAAAAAGTTCCTGATGGGGCAACCTGCAGCAAATGCCATCTAAACTGAAAAATAAACTTATGTTCACTCATTCAGTTTTTGCACCTGGATCGTAAGTAACTTGTGTTTAACGTTTGATAGAAATTTCTTCCCTTGTATGCGGAACTTTGTTTCACCCTCACACATCGCCACTCCGAGAGCCTGTCCATATGTTAACCACATGTTGAATGTCAGAATTAAACTCAGTGACTTTCATAGCAGAGGATTCAACACCAAACTTCGTATTTTTGTAATTAGGAAGCAGCATATAACTCCCTGCCTCCCCAAACCTTTCACCTAGGAGCAGAACTATAACTTAACACGCAACTTGAGTGTCATAATTAAACACAGAAACTTTCGGATTCGCCACAAATCTAATTTGGTTTCGTCTTATTTTTATGTAACGACACTTGTGTGCGCCGGTCGTGTAACACGCTACTTCGTACCGGTGAGCCCATTATTTCTTTTTAGAGTGACAGGCTACTTGAAGGATTCCACGTGTTGGCAACTCCCCTTTAATAGGATATGATGCGATTTGAAAGGGAGAATGTTGA
This sequence comes from Zhengitettix transpicula, assembly GCA_037074705.1. Taxonomy (NCBI): domain Eukaryota; kingdom Metazoa; phylum Arthropoda; class Insecta; order Orthoptera; family Tetrigidae; genus Zhengitettix; species Zhengitettix transpicula. Next base: position 123,534,873 of record CM073592.1, on the reverse strand, counting down.
AGGAAAAGTAACCAAGGGTTAACTAGGGCCACCGGGCTATGGTTTAAGGATCCTACCCGGCATTCGTCTAAAGAAATGCAGGTAAAACCCTAGAAAAACCTGCATCAGGTAGGTGGGCATTGGGTACTTGTCCTACGCCTTTCCGATAGCGGGAGAGGAGTTTGCTGTGGGGACGCAGCATTCCCTTCTCCGTGCCTCGACCAGTTTAGGAGGCAGCTGGCCGACTATTCCAATGGGAATAGCGAGCAACTCTTACTGTATGCAGAGGAATCGCTTCGAGTCTTAAAATTCAGACTTCTGCTGGCTTGGACAAGATTTTCCTGCAATCGAATGCACCACTGTAGCCTCTCTAAGCTCCGAGGGCTGCTATGAGCTGCGAGAGATTGGAATTGGTGGCAGAGCTATCCTAGATAGACGGCATTACACAGAATAATGAACATTTAACGTCTCAGAGACCATGTCCAGCCTTTGGTGATTGTGACTTAACAGAAATAGGTGCAAGTTGTTCTTGCGGGAAATATTGTTCTAAGTGCTTCGTGATAATTTGCGCAACAGTATCTGATTATTGATGTATGTGAATGTATGAGGATCATTGCAATCAGAGAGAGAGAGAGAGAGAGAGAGAGAGAGAGAGAGAGAGAGAGGGAAACACCCTCTACCTGAAGTAAGATAAAAATAGTTCCGGGAAGTTGAGACAGTTACAAATACTTTAGTTTTCCTAACAGATTCCAAGATATTCCCGGTTTAATAATAGATTTAAAAAAATTCCCATTATTTTAGAGATACAAAACTCGTGAATTGAGTCAAAATAACTTCCGAGACGTTGTAAGAGTAATAAAAACTCGCGGAATCTTTTGGGGAATTAAAATGTCCCGATACCTTATGAGAATCAAAAATACACTGGATGCTATCAAAGTGTAAACAATATTCACGGATCATTAAGAGAGTATTAAAGAATACTGGTAGCATAAGAAATTAATTTAAGAGTCACAAAAATTCAAGGTTCCTTAATAGCGTCAAAAATACACCCAAGCGTTCCATAAATACCAACTTAATTGCACATTTCAACAACTCCGAAGATCCTTTGGAACCTACGGGCCGATTTGATCACTAAATTTGCTTAACGGAAAGTTGCTCATTTTAGGCATAGGGTAAGAAAACATGGAACCGAAATTTTCGCTACTATATATTAGTTCATATAATTTTTTTAAAATAACCTGAATCATACAAAATAGTTTTGTGTTTTTAATTGTAGAAATAATTATCATAATAATTATAAACTTTATTTACTGACATGACAGCAAAAGTCAAAAAACAGATCAATAAAAGAATAAAGGTGTATTCATTTACAGCACAGAATGTAATAAATGTATTCGAGCAAAGAATCATTATGGAAGACGATGGCATACAACACGTGACCCTCATATTGAAATAGCTTATAATAAGGCCAGCAGGGACCTCAAGCAGGCGTTAAAGAATTAACGAGACACGGATTACATTAACAAAATGCGTAGTCGAAATACGAAGAATCACTCTGGTAAAAAACGGCCCTATAACTGAATGGAACGATATACCATTTCTTAAGTCATTTCTTTGCTGCAATACTTATCAAACAATTTACACCAAATCTTGGTCAATACCGTGTTCGAGACTATCATCGAATTTTTTTTTTAACGGAAGGTCCGTCTGGGTGCGTATGCGGCTACTGCCAGTCACACAGCGCAGTTCAATTTAAAATTACCGTGCAAGCTTAATTCTTCAGCGTTATAACATCACAGCGTTGCTTAGAAACGATACAAAAAATAATAAAGGAGATCTTAATCTTTGTTCGTCCTAACAATTCGTCATCTTTACATGTGTAATAGTTAGTTATTTTAATAACTTTTTAATATTTGGAATGTGATTGAGTATTGATTTCTTCTTGTCGATCTCCATAATGGTAAACGCCGACATGATGTATTTACATAAAGCATAAAGCTACACGTATATTCTACGGAATGAGAATGATGGCAGATAATGAAGTTTGAAGGGAGCAATGCATAATTTTCCACCCCATATGGAGCAGGTTAACGAGAGCAGTCGTAGGACTTTACGCTCATAGAGCCTACGAAATTTACCTCCTTTTGGAAATCAAACCCCACCAAGTGGTTCATCGTCGTAGAAGCTGCCTTCGCCCTCCGGAACATCACTTCGGACGCCAAGAGGTTCCAACACGTTCTGGTCAGCCTGGACGAGTCGACCTTAGACGTGGTGGGCGATATCGTCACCAACCCTCCTGAGGCGAATAAGTACAATGCTATCAAACAACGCCTCGTGGATGTCTTCGGAGAGACGGACGAAAAACGTCTACGCCACCTTTGACGAGGACATTCAGCTGTAGAAGGAAGGCCTTACCTTGTATTACAGCGTATGCGGAGCGTAGCAGGTGTTCAGTGCAGTGAACAAGTTTTGCGCACGCTTTTCTTTGAGAAATTACCAGAAAGGGTACGTATTCTCCTTGTGGCGCATGAATCACAGAATTTAGCAGCGCAGGGAGAGAGGATCCACGAGATTCTGCAACCGCAAACTGATGCAGTGTCACAGCGCGCCGAGATAGGCCAACGCGAAGATGCGTCACTTCCAGACGCTGACATTGATAGCGGTGAATGATCTTTCACGTCAGCTCAAGCACGTTTCGCGTAATTCTTCAAATAGCCGGCACAGGTACAGTCGTAACCGTTCCTCCTCGTGTGGTAAGAGAGGTAGTGTTACTGGTCCTCCAGCGAATTGTTGTTACCACGAGAAGTATGCTTCCAACGCGCATAGTTGTATAGCCCCCTGTGGTTGGGAGGAGAAAATGAAGAACCAGGAAAACTGAAGGGATCGCCATCGGTGAAAGTGGTCGACGGCTATATTTATACGACAAGCCGCTTAAATATTTTCGACACAGTTTACGGATTTTGATTGATACCGGCGCGGATGCTTCAGTGGTTCCCAATTTCATGTTCCCGGGATATTACAATGAGTTGCAATAAAGTTGCACGCAGCCAACGGTGTAGCCATGAGGACGTTTGGAGTTTCCTTCGGAGGTTCCTCGTAGCGGCATTTTATACCTTTATCAGTTGTTGGTTGATCTGCGGGCTCGAAAATTACACGGCAGACTAACCACTTTGTCGATTAATGCCCGTGTCAGGAGGTATTGCGGACATTCGATTAGTACGATATTTACGGATAGGACTGCGTATGTGCGGTTGTTAAGGAATTATCCTGAGGTAACAACCCCACTCCGTTTTGGGTCGGTGAAACATCACAAAGTTTACCTTCATTTACTCACGGAGGGTCCTCCAATTCACCTCCGTGCGCGACGTCTTCCACCAGATAAATGACGGGATGCCAAGACCGAGTTCCGGATTATGCTGCAAGAATGAGTTTGTAGACATTCTAGTAGTTCCTGGGCAAGCCCCATTCATATGGTCCGCAAGTCAGATGGGTCTTGGAGAGTATGCGGTGATTAAAGAGCACTAAATTCTGTCACACTACCAACAGATACCAAATCTCCGCGATTTTGCTCATAACTTGCAAGAATGTTCCGTATTTCCCTCCCTGGATTTGAAGAAGGCTTATCACCAGATACCCATGGACCCGGCCTTGATTCCAAAAACTGCAGTAATAACGCCGTTTGGACTTTTCGAGTATACTGTTACGACATTTGGCTTACGGAATGCTGCCCAAACATTCCAAAGGTATATAATTGCGTCATCTATCTTTTGCATTCGCATACATTGATGACATCGCGCCCAAACATTATTCATGGCCAGTTTTTCTTGGATGCACTCGTTCGGTTGAGGAGCTTACGCCATCAGCTACCTCACGCACTTTTAGTCTGCGATCTTCCATTACGATATCGTGAAGTTTTTCGATGTTTTCCTGAGTGGCGACCTCAATTGGGCGGCCGGAGCGAGTTTCATCTTATGTCCTTCTACGACCTCGTTTAAACTCATTAGTCCAGAAGTAAATGGTCTTCAATTCTGATGCAGAATCCGCGCGGACTTCATACAATCCGGTTATAATTTGTGCAGCTGTCCAACCCTTCAATTGAAAGTATTTAATTCGTTTTTTCCATATACTGTGCCTGACTACACATCTCACACTACAGAAGGCTGCCAACAATAAACTACGACTGGCATTTATTTAAAACTTTTAGGAATATCTGAAAGGATCATGTTAACCAAAGAGATATATAAACATAATGGAGTTGCTATATCAGCGTTACAGGGCTCTGGGTGGCAGCAACAAACAACACTGACCGCCATTTTTTAGTAGGTCTACTTCACCGAAATTCTTAATTGCGTTTACGCTGTTGTTGGTGAAGTTTTTGTGTTAAAATATATTATTTTGTTAATATTAATCATGCCAAGCGTGTGGTCAGCCTTCAATTGTAATAATCGTAGTTCGAAAACACATGAAGTATCGTATTTTAGGTGTCAGCATAATAATAATAAGAAAGATAGTGATAAGTGATAATATAAATACCACACAACGTTTCTGGGATCCTTGTCCTTTCTTCAGGTGCTAAGAAGAGCCTGGAGCGACACAACTGCACTCGTCATTTGACAAGCTTTGGAGGTGCTGTTGTGTCGCTCTAGACTATTTCGGCTGTATTTGACAACCTTCCTTATTATTTTTCCGACGTATCAGCATTTTTCATTTCTAACTTAACTTATTCTTAGGTCGTAATTACCAAATTTATGTATTCTTCATGATCATCTATAATGAGAGTCAGATTTATTTTTATTAAAGTATTTCTCTGTACTGCAAGTAATCTAGTCCCCCTTTTTTATATGTTTCCTTTGAAAAACAAGGAGCTAACAAAACGATGGGTAATAAATATGAGGCGGGATAAGTGCATATGCTCTTCTCATTCTGAAGACAGATACATGTGTGTTTAGGTTGTTTAGAGGTTCTCCTTGCTCCTCGCTCTGAAAGATTGAAATAAAAGTCTTTAAAGACAAGTTAATCAAGCCGTCTAAAGACGTTGTGAAATTATTTACACTTGCTGAAAAAGTATTGAGGAATAATGAAACACACATAGGAAAGAAGAATTTGCTATTAAAATTGTGTGTGGAGGTATTCCGGTTGTTGGGACACAAACAAATTTTATTTTGTGAATTCGACCATTTAATAGATTTGGTCGAGTTGGGTGAGGAAACTCGCTACTCAATTTTAATAAAGGTTTTACGAAAACATTACTTTCATTGCAGAATTCGTCATATGTGTAAAGAAAAAGCAATGGACGAAAGAGGACGCAATATTAAGCAATTGTAAACAAAACTGATATCATTTAAAGGTCAATAAATTTTTCAATGCTCTAAATGTGTTATATTTACTTAAACCTTAAAAAAAACATGTTGTTTGTAGAGATTTAGTTTTAGGTCATTTGTGCGGCATAGTAAAGGCTAGGAGACGATAGGGGAACGCCCACCAGCCCTTATAAAACATGGCGGCTGAATTTTCAATTTGCTTCAAATTTGGCGACGATTTGTCCAGTCTATGTTGGTTATACATGTCTTTGATGTTAACCAACAATGTGAAATTTCATAAAATTTTACCAGAATTATCCAACAACAACCCTTGTATCATCTGCGGATAAAAAGTTAAATAAACTTAAAAAGACTTATTTTGTCTGTTATTTGGCTATTTATTTATCTAATTAATAGTTTTATCATTAATTGTAGTTTTAAAATTGGCGCCCAATTGTGGTCCCCTGATAATAGTAGGCATTATCACTTTTATTGTAACAATATATTGTATTATATTAATATTACTATTTAGAATATTGTATGGTTAATTTTAGATAAAAGCACAAGGAGCAGGCTATATTACTTAGTTTATATTCATACGGGAAAAATCCTAAGAAGAAAAAAAACTTAAATCACGTGGAAAGTAATATCAACGCCTCAATGTACAATGTGTTAAATATAATGTAAATAAATGAATGGAGTCGAAAAAGAGAAGTAAGTAGAATATTGAATAAAATCTTCTTAAAAGGACTGATAAATCGACGATGTTCACTGTCATCGTCTTCACCTTGTAAGAAGACGATGATAGTAAACGTCATCGAACCATAGCGGGTACAATTTTTCAATGGGATTGAAGTTCGGCAAGATATTATTCATTCTCTACACCGAGAAAGACTACATTATTTATTAACTGTAATTTTTATTGCAAAAAAATATTAAATTCACAACGACGTTTCGTCCTTTCTGGAACTTCATCACGTATGACAATATTTAATAATTTTGTATACAATCCATGAGTAATATTTCGTTTCCTGTTGTATCTAATATGAAACTTAGACCTCTTAGTTCCGAGCAGAATTTTAAAACCACTTTCATAAAAAAATATTTTAATCTTCTGAGAAAAGGGGCATTAATTCTCTAACGTTTGCATAAAGCGCTAAATAAGAGAGACATTGGGCTTTGCTATGTCAGTGGTTTATTTTTCAACGGGCGGTGTCATTTTCAGATAATACTGACTTATAGGTATTTATATTAATATCTGTAATCAGATTATGAGGAGAAAATCTTATTTTTATTGATGTTATAGGTCCCATCAACAGAGATATTATCTTTAGCGAGAGCTTGGTTACAGTTATTTCATGCTTCTTTTTATATAGTAACAGGCTACATGAAGGTATCCACGTGATGACAACTCCTCTTTAATAGCATAGGAAGGGATTTTAAAGTGGGGACGCGGAAAGGTAGAGGATCCTGCCCGGCATTTGCCTAAAAGTAATGCATGACAAACCCTAGAAACCCTACATCAGTTAGGTCGGGCAGTAGCTACTTGTCCCACGCTCTTCCAATGGCGGGAGTGGGGTTAATTGTGGGGACGCAGCATTCCCTTCTCCGTGCCTCGACTAGTTTAGCAGGCAGTTGGCCGACTATTCCAATAGAAATAGTGGACAACTCTTACTGTGTGCCCAAGGTCTGCGACCCCGGAATATAGACCTCTCAAAACAGGTGGCGGTGCCTCGGCTTGTGTGAACCTTCGTTCAGAAAAGATTACTGATGAGTATTGAGAGATATAGACTCGCGCTATGTAAATACCCAAGAGAAATTATCTTTGTTTCATTAAAGTATAACAAATACTTTAGTATTGTTTGATCAACAAAATATTACATCATTTATATATTTTTTGGGCCTCTGCCAATCGATGTTAACACAATTGACCATCTAAGATACATCCTATGGTTTTAAATGGAGCGTCATAAACATTTGAAATAATAATTGTTTGCAGAATCAAATTCAAGTGTATATTTAAGGAATGAGGGACTTAAAATAAGGATAATTATTTCATCAGTATTTTACAGCTTTTTAAAAAAAATCAGGTTAATGTCAAACTAATTTTAAATGCTTCACTAAAAACTTAGTTTGTAATTTTTACAAGGAACATTTATAATAAAAAATGAATGCGGCCTTAAGTTTTGTGCTGGGTTTATTAGCATAACTGTACAGTACCAACTTCGAAATTTTAATCTCAAACGTTTTTTCTAGGAATTTATAATTTATTAGCAACTGTAGACATGTTCTCCCGTACGTTAGGAAATATTTCAGTGATTAATTTAACAACCAGCTACTACGCTACAATCAATATTTGTTAATAACTGACAGAACAGTCAAACCGAAGACAACTGAAACGTATTCTTTTTATAGTTTGTAAACGTTACATGCGTTGACTCACGAAATGAGCAATTCTCGAAGGCTCCGGATATGCAGATGTGGTATATTTCTTTACTTAGCATATCGTAATCCATCAACTAATAATTAACGGCAAGACAGGGGGATACAAAATGTATTGAAGCAAGTGAAATTAGTTTTTACCGAATGTTGTATTAATTCGTTAAAGATTATGCTATGTATTTACACCAAATACTAGACCCAAGATTCTCAAAAGCTATGTTTTTAATATCTTCAAAATTTCTTTTAACGCTGAATTGTATTTACGAACAAATGACAATAAACCAATATATATGAAAATTTATATTTGAAACTAAATAGATTATTACATTAAACCAGCAATAATCCAATATTGGAATTACATCAATGGAGGTTATGATACACGTAATTGTTTACCTGTCACATTATTGTTTTCGTTAATATACAATTAAACTCAATAGAAAATTAAAATTTTGTGTGTATGGATAAGTAAAAGATTCCTGACGTTGCGTAACATTATAATAATATCACAATAATATGATAATGATGCTTATTACAGGTTTTCGCTGGACGGTCGCACTTGTTTAAAAATTCAGAAGTATTTTTCAAGAGATAGGAAATACTTTGTCAACAACGAGAAAACAAACTCTAAGAAAGCACGCCCCTACGTTTTGCCATTCGAAGCTCATTACAGCAACGAAGTTAGTGAATTTTTTTTCGCAAAAACATTTACTTAAATGTGATACAGAAACCAACTTACTGGGGGAACAGCCAGAACATAAATCTTACAGGGCTTGTCACAGCTGCAGAGAACGAGAGCTAATTATGACGCTAAAAAGGAGAACTCGAAACCTTAACTTTAAAATTAATTTCTACCAGATGTCTAATGGAATTTATACTAACTTCAGCTAATCCGTTTTTGGCTAAACAGAAAATGTTCTTAGAAACTGATGTATCAAGGTGACTGATAACTGTTGCTGCTGGTCTTATCATCAACTTTACACTTAATTTTGAAACAATTAATGCAAACAGTTTCAAATTATAAATTTAATAATAATAATACGTTGATTTACCATTTGATTAATTTCAAGTTTAATAGAGTTACGTTGAAGGACTGAAATTTTGTGGAGCACTATTTTCTGCACCGTTTTCTGAAATTTACTGACTCTGAAAATAGCTCATGTAATTTTTTCATTGGATTCACTAAATAGAACTCAAATAGGTTTATAAGCCAGATACGTTTAATTTGTTTTAGAAACATAGAGAAGGAGATGTTATTCCTCAAACTTCTCAAAATGTTGCAGTCCTAATATGCGTGACACAGTCAAGCATTGCTATTTCTCAAGTATTCCACAGAAGATTCAGACACATAGGACACTACACACAAAGTTTCATGAAAACATCTGGTAGTTGAGCGAGGCACTTTCTAAAAACTTACACATTAACATGAAATGATTATAAAAACAAGTTTTTATATACATCACATTGCTTTACAAAGGCTTTTGGATCTTATCCTATATATTCATTTTACAATTTAAATCAGTTTGTGTTATCGGTAACATAGTTGCTATTAATTTCGTTCTTAACTAAATTCCAAATGATAATTATCATCGGTTTAATAAAATATATTAAGCTTATTTCTTTGGAAAAACACATGAGTTACAATTCTGGTCATAGGCTGTCTACATATTTCATTACATCTCTGGTGTGTAAAGACTATACATTTTGTCTTATTATAATAATACTAAATATGACATTCTTACAGACAAAAAATATTTTATGTCTGTTTGAATGCCATTTTTAGTATTATTAGTGTCATTAATATCTGTTATATTTTGTCCTGTGTTGGTCGAAAATTTCACACGTTCGAATAAAATAATTGCTCCATAAGAGCAAAATTTTTGAATAAATTGGTGGTACACGCTCAAGCATAGTCTATCGACTACTGTTTAATTGTTACATTGACTTCTCTTTCATACATTTCTTTGGAAATAATTGCAACACAAAGACATTACAATACACATAGGACTGTATTACTAAAGTAGATGCAGCTCAGCTTGGTCTTCGACGCTGCCAGGGTATTTATATTTAAATTAACCCAGAGAATAAATTTTTTCGACACTAACAGCTGGGTAAACATTTCATTTAACAAGCATCAATAGCGCCATTGTTTGGAACATTTACCAATTTACATTCCCATCCCCGACCTAACCCCTCAACAGCTAACTTCAAATAAACCAGGATGATGACTGACGAAATTTTGGAACTATCCTACGACATAAAATAAAACAGTCTAAATAATCACGACGAATTAAAACAGTAAAAAATACTCGCTTACTTAATAAAGTCTAAAACTACTCGCAGTACATTAAAGGAGTAAAGAAATTCAAACTAACTAAATGGAGATAAAAATATTCCTTGTACCCAAATAAAACATAAATATTATCCGTCACCCTAAGAGGGTAAAAACTACTCCGGGGAAACTTTATGTCAACCGCGTCCACCTCCACGAAGTGGAATATAAAATTTCATTAACTATCATGGTAAAAACGTGAAGTAAAGTATGCAACTCCAATAATCGCGGAATCGACAGCAATATCGGTCTTTTTGCATTAATTTTTATGTAAACCGCTTTCACTACCACCACCACCCGTACGGTCCTCGCATTTTGGATTTGAAATTATACACTTAAAAATTCTAGAATGACACTATCAAATTAAGCGACCACGGCAACGTTTTATTCCACGCTAATAAAAGCGTGTTGGAGAATGATTTTAAATTCCACCCCCACGCCTAGCGGTGGCAGGTGTGTCTTAAACCTTCAGTGTTTGTTCCTGGATCGTAAGTGACATGTATATAATGTTGGGAAGAAATTGCTCAACTCGTTTAGATTAGATTATATTTATTAGTTTCATTAGTCCTCGTCTGAGAAAATAGGACAAATCAAATTGATATTATTACTTACAAATGTATGAATGAGATATACAGAAATACTCTAGATGTTTAAGACTATACATAAATAGTGATATGAAGAATTTAAAGTGTACATATTTGAAATTACATAAAATAGGTTCAGGGTGAATATAAAGAATACTAAATACGTAAATAAGAGAGAATAAGTTAGGATTACACAACATTACACAAGTAATAAAACTTAAATATTAAGAAAGGAATAAAAATTACTTGTAAGCTGAACTTCACTTCACTAATAGTACTAGAAGTTTTCCAAAAATAACACTGCACTGCACAAATACGATAACTCTCATTTTTATATCATTTTCTTGTGCTTATGAGCCTTCAAAGTGTTTTCGCCTCCGGAAGAATTTATCTGGCAGCTTCTTCTTAGTGCTAGTGGCTGAACTACTCATTAACCAGTATGGTAAATGTTTGAATTAAACTCAGTGTCTTCCATAACACAAGATTCAACGCCAATCTCGGATGTTTACTCATTACGTTTATGTAACGGCCTTTCACCAACATCTGCCCTCACCCCCACACGTAGGGGTGAACTACAACTTAACTTATATGGGGCCATAATTAAATTAATTGACATTTATGACCCTGATGCCAAACCAATATCGGTTGTTTCGCCTTATTTTTATGTAAATCCCCTTCAACCCATCTCTTATTGGTCCTTTAAAGGGCTGAAATTATACACTAAAAACATTTGGATAGAAACTCTTAATCACATAAACCCCGAAACGACGCTATTATCGGCCATTTGTGCATGTTTTTAAATTTCGCCACCGTTCACCCCTTGAGAGCTGCCAACCACGTGGAAAGGCCGACAGAAAACTGCACGGGCGGGCGCACAACAACTCGAAAAGTTTCATTTCAATTGGAGCAATTAGGAGCGTGTGATAGACTCTGAAATTATTCTGCATCAAGGAAATAAAGAGTCGGCATAGTATCGTCGCATTTGTATGCCCAAAGACTAGAAACCGGCGACTCCTAACACACTCCAGCATAACATATTCTCCTATGTTGTCCCAAAAACTCACTCGTTCTGAATATCTTAGTTTTCTTACTACCTCCGGCTTTGCCTCCCAAAAATACACTCTTTCTGTCGGTACAGTACACCTCTGCCTCCTAAACACACACTTTCTGAATATCTGTTCTCCTCTGCCTCCCAAACACACACTGAAGTTCCGTGCGTCCAGCAATGTTTCACGACAATACACAGACCAAGCCAGCATTATAGCCCCATTTTCTTGTATACAAATTGTATGTTTACGCCGCCAACAATGCAAGTCCTAAAATTTTGTTAATTAATTAATTACGTTTCTTTTTAATTACCATAACATATTGTTATGATAACCAATGTTTCTAATTAAATCAATTTCTAAATGATTGTATTAGTATCGTAATATTCTCTAGGCTATTGTAAGTAACAGTCGGCATAGTGCAAGAATACGGTGATGGGAGTGTTTCCAGTCTGTATTGTTGTCGGTGGCGTGAATGATAGCGGACTCTAAGCGCGCCGGTGTGTGATGTTAAAAGCTATGAGTGGCGGTCATCACAGAAAGATGGAAGATGGATTGATAATTTGGCTCAGAGATTCGGTTTATGGATGGTTGAATAGAGAGGTGGAATGTCGCATTGTGCGACAGGAGTCTCTTGATGGAGATCAACATGTAAAGATCCATTCATAAAGTTTATGCGCAAAGATGATCTACAAAATCGTGATTCGTTCCACACAAGAAACAAATACTGTCGGGATGAGACATGTCTACCACCCCCAGGATCGGGGTGGACGGGGATGGAGATTTGGAAAGATGTAATTACGGTCGATATTGGCGTTGAATAAATATTTTTCAGGGTTAGTTAGATTGACAGTACTTCTACCGAAGTTGAGTATGTACAATTTCAACCCCTTTCTCTTCGTTTATGGATTGGGGTGGTGGGGAATTACAATAAAATAACACGAAAACAAACGAGATTCCAGTCAAATCGTGTTTGTGGATGTCGCTGCGTTTATTTGTGACCAACGTGTTGGTGTGGGCTGGGGTATACATTTTCAAACATGTTAACCGGCCGGTTTTAGCGCCGAAAAAATATATTTTGGGAACAATGAGATTCATAAAATTTCTGTGCATGTTCTCCGTGTACAATGTCAAACCGTTTCGGGCTTGGTAGGGATCACCCTTAAGAGAGGGGTTGGAGTGGTATTACATAAAAACAAACCAAACTTATCGAAATTGGTGTGAAATCCAGGGTTATGGATGTCGCTGAATTTAATTATGGCATTCAATTGGCCATTTAACCTCCAGGGGTGGGGTTGGACGGTGGTGGAAAATTTCAAACATTCTTAAACAGCCGATATTTGAGTCGGATAAATATTTTTAGGGGCCAAAAATTGATAGTGATTCTACCGATATTATCTTTGCAAATTTCAACCCCTTTCGGTATGGGAGGGGAGACAGTTAGGGATGGGGTGGCTGGGAGTAACTAGAAAATAACGCGAAAACAACCGACATTCGAGACAAATTGGGTTTATGGATGTATCTGAATTTATTTATGACAACCTGAGTAACGCGCGGAGGTTCGCGGGGGTGGGAGGGTTTGAGCGAACGTGGGCGGCGGTGGAAATGTTCAAAAATGTTAACCTATTGACATTTGTTTCGAATAAGCATTTTTCGGGGTCAATGACAGTCATAATATTTTTTCATCTACTTTATGTATAATTACAACCCTTATCGACTTGGCAGGAGAGAACCATGAAGGGTAGGGTAGAGTTGCATTACATAAAAATAACGCAAAAAAACGAGATTGGAGTCTAAACTCTGTTAATGGATGTCGCTGAGATTAAGTATGACATTCAACTTGTACTTTAACCCCCACGGGTGTGGCTAAACGAGGGTGGAAAATTTTTAACATGATGATCGGGGGATATTTGTGTTAAATAAATATTTTTCTAAATTCATAATATTTATGTAGATATTTTCTGTGTATAATTTCAACCCCTATCGGCATGGGGGGTGCACACACCGGGGGGGGGATGGTAGAGCGTTACACGAAAATAATGCTAATAGACCTAGATTCAAGTCCATTCTTGGGTTATGGATATCACCGAGTTTCATTGTGACAAACAGTGTAACGCGTGGGGGTGGGCAGGGAATATAAATTTTCAAAAAATGTAACCGACCGAATTATTTTTGTTTAACCTGCGGTAGCGGAGGGTGGAAATTTTTAAACATTTTCAAACGGCGATAAATTCGTCGAATGAAACTATTTCAGGGTCAATGAGGTCAACCCCTTTCGGAATGGAAGGTGAACACATTTAGGGAGAGGGGTCGAGTTGCGTTACATAAAATTAACGCAGAAGCTACCTGGATTGGAGTCACATCGGGGGTTGTGGATAAATTACATCCCGGGCTAACCGGGCACCCAACTAGTTTGCATTAAGTTTCAGAGTTGCAAATTAACGAATATGTGAGTAATCATTTATTTTACTCAAACTATTCATAAATTAAAGTTTCCTTTTAAAGAGTTCTTAAAATTAATTTTGAAAATTGAATTGAAAATATTAAAGATTACTAAAGTATGTCGAAAGATATGTATATGTATGTATATATATATATAAATTGTAATAACCAAATAAATTAGCAATTTATAAAAAATATATAATTATTTCTTAATCTGACTTTATCTTAATTTACTCCACGTTGTGGAAGCCAAATGTGTAATAACCAAATAAAAGACTTTAAATTTAATAGATGTGAAACTTTGTCGCACCAAAAATATAACGACAAATGATAAGATTGCTTCACGTTGTTGCCAGATGTTATTAACAACTGAAGGCTAATTAATTTGCCCACATTGGAGCACAAAATACAATAAATTTGTGAGGAATTTAAATTAAACAAATTATTAAATTCAATAAAACAAAACAAATTTATTTACTCAAAAATACAATTTAAAACTCTAATTTTATTATTTACGTCACACTTATATTAAATTTTTCAATCAATTACTTTTTACCAATTTGTTGTATTTAAGACAATTTATACCTTTATTTTTATAATGAAATGAAAACTCACTATCTTAGGGTCTCTACTGGGCTTGATTGCAAGAACGAGTATCCAATTACAATTTGAAAAATTTACAGAATATAGAAAATAAATTTAAATGAAGTTACTAAAAACAAAATCTGACTTTTCACCTTTAATTTACGGTTTACAAAAATTATTTATTATTAAACCGTTACTTACAAGGTGCATTCTGAGTTCAGGAACATGTTTCACTTTTAAAATAAAATGGCCAATTCTGTGTATAGAATTTACACAGATATTTCACTAACATACGTTTCACAACACAGCACTTTATCCTATTTCGTATCCTTATTCAAGACTGTAGATTTCTGATGCCTCGGTTGCAATGGTTATTTGCCTCGTACAGATGTTTCGCCTGCAGCCACCAGTCAGTTTGGCCAGTATGATTTCCAACTCCCAAACTATCAATTTATTTAAAATGTTCCATATCTCTCAACATACACTGCGACAGAGTTCAAATCAAGTGTTCAACTTAACACTCTTCTCAACTAAACCATCTGCCTTCCTCAAGCTCCGACTTCCAACATCAAACTCCACTTTCTAGCACAGACCTCCGGCTGCTCCAGACACCACAACCACTCCGTCCGCTCCTGCTTTTCAACTGACTATTTCTATCAAAATCCCCACTCCAGAATATTCGCATTTCCCACGATCTTGCGTGGACACACTCAGATCATATCCGGCTTTCCCACAGTACGACGAAAATCCACATGCCAATCAAACTAATTTTGAGTCAACAGAGTCTGTTACTTATTCTTTGTTCCGGACACCGTCAAAAAGAAATCCCGAGTCATAGAACAGACAAAAAATACAATTCGGGCAACTTTCCCAGTCAGAGCTGTCACTCAATTTTTTCTTATACAAGCCGACAAAGTCATTTGGAAACATCAAAATAGATGAAAACTGGCTTCCGCCTCTCCTCTGTGTCGTCAGATAATTATCCCGTATAAACAAATAATGGTTGTTTTTAACAAATAATGGCCTTTTTAAATTGCCTCCTTAATTAGGTATTACAATATATATTGTAATGCATTAAGGGGATGCATTGTAATGTAATGCATAATATAATGCATTGGTTTAAAAACAGCGCACATGTCGTAAAGAGAATGCGAGGGAAAAGTAATTGCGGGTTCTGTCACGAGGTGACAAGACGGAGCGGTAAGACATTTATCTAGGATGAGTGCTGGTGGGCGGCAGAGAGGAAGCCGTAATTTGTAGGGACGGTGTGACCGTGCGGCAATTAGGTCTAAAGAGTAATTGCGGGTCCAGTAACTTATTGATTTGGGGATCTGTGGCGAATCCGTAACGCAGAACGTGGGCGAGCAGATGGTCCCAAAGTGGTTATGTTAGAGCAGGCTATTGTCTCTGATGAATGACCTGACAAGTGGCGTATTTGCTTGGGACTTGTAAGAAAGGGCTTGTGCGAGTCGGGTGAGGCCGACGAGTCCTGAGTAATTGCGGGGGTGAAATAACTGCAGCTGCAAGGAGAGTCAGTGGGTGTAAGGGTCCAGGCACTTGTTGACTTAGGATCTGGAGAAATTAGTATCGCGCACTTGTGAGGGGAGAGGTCGAAAGACAAATTGGACCTGTCGCGATTGTCGGGTTTCGGACAAAAGATAGCAGCCGGCGAAAGGACTCCAGCGGCAAGGACGTAAATTTCGGTAATGGGATTCTGTCACCGCGTCGTTGCGACGTAATTTTTCATCGAGAGAAAAACAAGGAGGCTAGTGGTATATATAGGGGAAATAACCTATTGTGTAGACAGTCAGCGTGGGAGAGGAGTCAGAGACAGTTAGCGTGGGAGAGGAACAAGAGACAGTCAGCGTAAGAGAGAGATGCTGTGGGCATCGAACGTGTAGCATAGTCAGAGTCAGGCAGAGTGGAGCCAGCGTGGGAGAGGAGTCAGAGACAGTTAGCGTGGGAGAGGAACGAGAGACAGTCAGCGTAAGAGAGAGATGCTGTGGGCATCGAACGTGTAGCATAGTCAGAGTCAGGCAGAGTGGAGCCAGCGTGCTGAATGCATCGTGGTTGGAGTTTGAGACAGAAATAGTCAGCATCAGTCAGCAAAACTATAACAACTATAAACATTTTTAACATACAGAAGCTCTATCTGTATGAGTAGGAGAATTTGACCTGTCTTCGATGGTAGGCGACCTGGATGCAGCAAACGACGTCAAGGAGTGTCACGACGAGCACCTGGGATATTTCACTGGATATGGAGAACCAGATATTGGCGAACCAGTGATATTGTGTTAGAGTCAGTGAGTGAATGTCCAAGCTATAAAGTGCGTGTCTAAAGAACGAGTCGAAGTAAATCTGAGAAACCGTAAGTTGGAATGTATAATATTAACAGATGTAAACGTTATTAAAGGATAACAGTCAGATGTCGTTCTCTTCTTTTGATAATAAAGTTAGAAGCAATCTATAGGTTAAATCCATTAATAAATTTAGTAGATACTTTTGTTTAATTTAAAACATAAATGTTGGGTCTTTTTAATAGTATGATTCTGTCCGTTGTCAAACCCAGTAGAGACCCATGAGAGCAAGAGTTCTTATTATAATAGTAAAATATTAAATTCAATTGTAAATTCTTCTTGTGTTAATAAAATTTATTTTGTTGATCATAAAAATTATTCTTTTTATTTCGACGCATTTATGTGGTTATTACTATATATATATATATATATATATATATATATATATATATAACGGCAGGGAATATGACAATGTACTTATAATTTGATTCATAATAATGAATTTAAATTTTTGGGGTTAAGTTCCACTTAACTATCTAATAAATAAAATAGACTGTAAGGGTCAGTGTGCTTGTGTGTGTATGGTCGGCTTAATAATATACACCCGTAGAGCAAATTATACCATATTTCGTACACGTGTTCCTTTCGTACCTGAACCGCACACTGAGGTGGTTCGACATTCGGATGGACTGGGTTGGACATGCCCGATATTTGAGTCAAAAAATTAAATTTCGGCGTCAATGATCTAGATATAGCATTTCTCCAGATATTTTTCTGTATAATTTCAACCCATTTCGGCATGGGAGCGGAGCACCTTTAGGGTTTGGGGTGGATGGACATTACTTAAAAAAACGCATTAACAACCGAGATTGGAATAAAATCCGGGGATTGTGGATATGACTGTTTAATTAAAATAACCCGGACAACAACGAGCTCCCAGCTACTTGAATATAAAATTATTCATTAGAATTTATGCAATAATATTGTCATGTAATTGTCTTTATTGATTGCAAAATTATGAATTAACAAGATTACTAAATTCATTTATATTCACCGTAAAATAAAAACTATCTTCTTTTACAATAATTCAAACAATGAATGCATAATAAAAACATTTTGGAAATTAACTATGAATGTGTGTTATAAGATACAACGTAATTCATAATTATTATTGAGTCAAAGACATGCTTATTATTGTTTGAGATTGTTTTCTATTAGTATTATTTATTGACCGAATCACACCTAGCGGGACACCCAGTTACTGACTTGCCCCGATGTCAAAAGCATGGAAAACTATCTTTTTAGAAACATTAACTAACAATATTGGGTTGGCTCTTTAAATTATTACTGAAACTTAAAATCTGCGATACTATGTACACTTAAGTTCAACGTATGAGATCAAGTTAATGATTAAATGAAAGATAAGAATAAAAAATTATAAAAAAATATAAACATATGTTTATAATTTTTTCTTCATTTACTATTTTCTTTTATTCGTATTTTGATTGTATTGGTAAATAATTGAAACACGGATAACTATTCTTAAGAGAATAAAATTAAGTATTTTCTTTTGTTTTAAATTTTTTTTATTTGGAGTCACCAAAATATAAAATAAATTAATTACTTTTCAATCTGCAGACGTTTATATTATGTAGTTAAATGTCTTATTAAAGAAAAACGTTATTGTAAGATTTATTTAAATTCGGAAAATATACGAAAGGACGCATCCGAGGGAGATACACTCAGGTAACAAGTGCCTGGTATGGGTTCAGGAAAAAGAGATCTACAACTTCTCCTCTGGGAAATTACACTGCAAGGATCTCAGATGCTGTGGGAAGTGAACCAGGCCACCGGTTTAAATATACAATTATACAGTACACTTCTCCCTGCGTCACTGTAACCACCGCCGGTGACACAAGTGGGATCACTATTTAATGTTACAGGGTGATAGAACTTTCACAGAAATATGTAAAAAATATTAATTTTCTACTAAAATGTAATTTTAATTCTAATTACTAAGGAGGATATTATTCTTGTAAACATACACACAGCATTGTACCGTTTTATATAACCCAATGAGGAAAAATATGTTTCTTGTGAAATAAATAATATAATTAACTGTTTTTTTGTTAATAGTTATCACTGTTTATTTGGAACTTCATTGAAGCATACGACTTAAAATCCCTGTTATATTAATGTAAATGTTTAGTCCAATATACTCCAAGCGTTATGTAAAGTGTTTTAAAATGTCTTAAAAATGTGTCCGATCAGATTTCATGTCTTTAACCTTCAGGGAAACCAGCAAACTATTTCAGATTATCGATCACAAAATAACGAATGCATATATTTTGCTAATTCAGATGTAAAATTTTGTATAATGAATCGAGTTAGAATTATTTTTATCGTTGCAAAATATATAGTCGATGTATTAGCGCTAACTGAACATTGGCAATCTAGTCCGGAAGCTGAAATTTTTCCAATTACCGGTTATAGAAGACTAGCGAACCTCAATACAAGTACACTTAAAAATGGAGGTTCTTGCATTTATGAAAGAATCGAATGTTACTTCAATTGAAATAAGAGATTAGATCTTCAGTACAGAGCAGGTTTTCGAATGCAATTCAATTGAAATAGCAATTGATAAAGGCGTAAAAAATGTAGTGGTCCTATGTATCTATCGTAATCCCAATAGCGATGTAGATATGTTCCTTGAAATTCTGGAATCTATCATTTCAAAAATTCATAAAGAAGGAAAAGATAGAATTATTTGTGGTGATATCAACATTGACTTTCTAACGGACACATGAAAAAAGGTTTCACCTTGAACAACTTCTATCCTGTAACGGTCTTCCATAGTAATCCAACTAGGATTGTAGGTAGTCTTCAACATGTATTGACTTCCTCCTATGTAGCTTAGACATCATAAAGTATCTACCATTAACTCTGCGCTATCAGACGATAAAGGTCAAGAATTGCACACATATTGCGAACTGTTTCATAGTAAAATACCTATAACAAAAACACGCGGGAGACGTCTTTGACAATTAAATTTCAACAAAATCAAGGCGAAACTAGGAGCAACTTAATGGAATACGCTTCTAAACACAGACATTGAGTCTGACCCAAATAACATGTTTCAAAATTTTATTAATTACTTCTTATCGGTCGTTGACGATATTGCACCAATAAAACTAAGTTCTAAAAACGAACTAAACGAAATACGTAGATTACTAAAGGTATTAGAATATCTCGTGTAAATCTATACCACCTCCATAAATTAAAATAAATAAATATATGCGCTGATTTTAAAAAAATTATAGTATGTATAAACATATTTATAAGAAACTTTTTCACTGCTGCTAAAAAACTAGGTAATGTAAAATACATTCAAACTCGGATAGTAAAATAAAAGCGACTTGGAACGTTATCAGCGAGACCTCGGGTAAATCGAAAAACCATAACGATATACAACTTATAAAGAACGAATACCCAGTATCAAATAAATAAGCAGCATGTGAATTTAACTCGTATTTTATTAACGTTTCTCGTGATATGTTAGAAAAATCAAGTACACAGAAACGTAATACGACCAACTTTTGTGAACTGCTGCGTAAACCCAGAACACCGGTTAAATAAGTCTTTCTTTCTACTCCAGATCAACAAAAATAAGCTTATTAACATAATAAAAAACTTAAAATCTTCAAATGCATGTGACATATATGGAGTCAGCAGTAAACTAGAATATATAACTAGTAAATATGTAGCGGAATTACAATCAAGTAGGCAACACTTGATAACGCTTCGCAGATGTTATACGCGGCAGCAAAGATATTTATAAACATCATAGACTGGACAAGTCGTCGCCATATTTGAAGCAAATTGAAAATTCAGCCGCCATGTTTTATAAGGGCTGGTGGGCGTTCCCCTATCGTCTGCTAGCCTTTACTATGCCGCACAAATGGCCTAAAACTAAATCTCTACAAACAACATATTTTTTTAAGGTTTAAGTAAATATAACACATTTAGAGCATTGAAAAATTTATTGACCTTTAAATGATATCAGTTTTGTATACAATTGCTTAATATTGCGTCCTCTTTCGTCCATTGCTTTTTCTTTACACATATGACGAATTCTGCAATGAAAGTAATGTTTTCGTAAAACCTTTATTAAAATTGAGTAGCGAGTTTCCTCACCCAATTAGACCGAATCTATTAAATGGTCGAATTCACAAAATAAAATTTGTTTGTGTCCCAACAACCGGAATACCTCCACACACAATTTTAATAGCAAATTCTTCTTTCCTATGTGTGTTTCATTATTCCTCAATACTTTTTCAGCAAGTGTAAATAATTTCACAACGTCTTTAGACGGCTTGATTAACTTGTCTTTAAAGACTTTTATTTCAATCTTTCAGAGCGAGGAGCAAGGAGAACCTCTAAACAACCTAAACACACATGTATCTGTCTTCAGAATGAGAAGAGCATATGCACTTATCCCGCCTCATATTTATTACCCATCGTTTTGTTAGCTCCTTGTTTTTCAAAGGAAACGTATATAAAAAAGGGGGACTAGATTACTTGCAGTACAGAGAAATACTTTAATAAAAATAAATCTGACTCTCATTATAGATGATCATGAAGAATACATAAATTTGGTAATTACGACCTAAGAATAAGTTAAGTTAGAAATGAAAAATGCTGATACGTCGGAAAAATAATAAGGAAGGTTGTCAAATACAGCCGAAATAGTCTAGAGCGACACAACAGCACCTCCAAAGCTTGTCAAATGACGAGTGCAGTTGTGTCGCTCCAGGCTCTTCTTAGCACCTGAAGAAAGGACAAGGATCCCAGAAACGTTGTGTGGTATTTATATTATCACTTATCACTATCTTTCTTATTATTATTATGCTGACACCTAAAATACGATACTTCATGTGTTTTCGAACTACGATTATTACAATTGAAGGCTGACCACACGCTTGGCATGATTAATATTAACAAAATAATATATTTTAACACAAAAACTTCACCAACAACAGCGTAAACGCAATTAAGAATTTCGGTGAAGTAGACCTACTAAAAAATGGCGGTCAGTGTTGTTTGTTGCTGCCACCCAGAGCCCTGTAACGCTGATATAGCAACTCCATTATGTTTATATATCTCTTTGGTTAACATGATCCTTTCAGATATTCCTAAAAGTTTTAAATAAATGCCAGTCGTAGTTTATTGTTGGCAGCCTTCTGTAGTGTGAGATGTGTAGTCAGGCACAGTATATGGAAAAAACGAATTAAATACTTTCAATTGAAGGGTTGGACAGCTGCACAAATTATAACCGGATTGTATGAAGTCCGCGCGGATTCTGCATCAGAATTGAAAAAAAATGGCGATCAGTGTTGTTTGTTGCTGGCACCCAGAGCGCTGTAACGATGGTATAGACCCTCTATCTTTGCGCGGCAGCGAGAAAATATATTACCGCTAAAAAATCGTCTTTGTGTTATCGTTGCGAACATTATTATATTTTAAATAAAAGTTCCTGAATTTTAACGGACTTGAGTTATTTAATTAATTTATATTGCGCTGAGGCTATAACTGGTGACCCCCGACGTGATCTAATTACATAAGGCACAAAGTTACACGTATATTTTACGGATTGAGAATGATGGCAGATGATGAAAATTTGCAGGGAGCCACCGTATATGGAGCAGGTTAACGAGAGCAGTCGTAGGACTTTACGCTCATAGAGCCTACGAAATTTACCTCCTTTTGGAAATCAAACCCCACCAAGTGGTTCATCGTCGTAGAAGCTGCCTTCGCCCTCCGGAACATCACTTCGGACGCCAAGAGGTTCCAACACGTTCTGGTCTGCCTGGACGAGTCTACCTTATACGCGGTGGGAAATATCATCACCAACCCTTCTGAGGCGAATAAGTACAATGTTATCAAACAACGCCTCGTGGATGTCTTCGGAGAGACGGACGAAAAACGTCTACGCCACCTTTGACGAGGACATGCAGCTGTAGAAGGAAGGCCTTACCTTGTATTACAGCGTATGCGGAGCCTAGCAGGTGGCCAGTGCAGTGAACAAGTTTTGCGCACTCTTTTCTTTGAGCAATTACCAGAAAGGGTATGTAATCTCCTTGTGGCGAATGTTTCACAGGATTTGACGATTTTAGCAGCGCAGTCAGACAGGATCCACGAAATTCTGTCAACCACAAATAGATTTTATTTCCCAGGCGCAAATAAATTTATGTACTACATCGTCACGAGCCGCATTACCGCCTCTCAAATCTCAGTCTGAGGAACTCTATAACACTTTAACGACAGAAGTGCGTGAACTTCGACACACGGTTGTTACTTTGACTCTAAAGTTACAATTACAATCAGGGAATCGAAGGCGATCACGATTCCGTGATTATCATAAACGCCCTCAGTCTCCACACAAATTACTTGACGAATCTAATTCTCGTGCTTACTGCTGGTATCATGTTAAATATGGTCAGGCTGCACTAAAATGCATACCACCTTGCACGTGGAATAATGCGGAACACTAGAAGCATCGCTTTCGGTACAAGCGATAGGAGACGATGATTTATTAAAAAACCGCTTAACCATTCATGAAGTGGTGAATGTAAATACTGGCGCTGATATATTTGTACTTCCGCGTCGCATGTTCATAGAGCGCAGGACGCCGACTGGTTTCTCTATGCCGCTATCGAAGCTAACATAAAGACATATGGACATCAACTGTTATGTCTCAATCTTGGACTGCAGCGACCACTGTCTTGGCGTTTCGTAATAGCGGATGTTTCTCGTCCTATAATAGGCGCGGATTTATTACATTATTATAATCTGCTCGTTGATATTCGTGAACGAAAAATAATTGATAAATTATCATTAATATCTGCCCCTGCTCGTTTGTCATTGTTTTCTGGGGATTCAATAAGTACCTTGGCTGCAGATGGTAACCCGTCTATGTAATTACTGCGTCAATTTCCAGAGCTGACAGCAATCCATACCCAACGTAAGGTAATGCAACAGTTAGTGCGTCACCACGTTCCTACAACAGGCCCACCGGTTTTTCAAAGAGTTCGACGTTTACCACCTGATAAACTACGCGACGCTAAAGCTGAATTTCATCACATGATAACTCAGGGAATATGTCGACCGTCGTCCGTCCTTGTGCTAGTCCGTGGCACATGGTGTTAAAGAAAGACGGTACGTACCGTGTATGTGGTGACTATCGAAGGCTCAATGCAGTATCAAAGACTGATAGATACCCAATCCCGCACATCAATGACTGTATACATAGACTTAATGGTTGTACTATTTTCTCCACCATAGACTTAATAAGAGCCTATCATCAAATTCCTATGGCCGAAGAGGATATAGACAAAACAGCAGTTATCACACCTTTCGGCCTATATGAGTTTACAGTCATGGCTTTTGGATTGAGAAATGCAGCGCAGACTTTTCAACGTTACATTGATTCTGCACTGCGAGATTTTCCATTTACCTGTGCCTACATTGATGATATATTAATTGCATCTAAGGATAATGCGGAACACACTGAGCATCAGCGTATTGTTTTCCAACGTATACGTGACTACGGATTAATCATCAATACCGCAAAATGTGTCTTCGGAGTTTCTTCCGTACGGTTTTTAGGATACGAAGTACATCCTGCCGGAATTAATTCCTTATCTTCTAAGATTTCATCTATCACTAATTTCCCAAAACCTTCTACTATAAAGGAATTACGTAGAATCCTCGATCTATTTTGTCACGCAAGACCAGAGTCAGCGCAAGCGTTTCCGTTTTCTTTTACGGAGTTGATCTTGTTTAATTTTCTTCATTGTTTTATTATATTTCAGGTCTGTTGCTGTTCTGACATTATTACTGGGCGGGGAGTGCTGTAGCGGAATTACAATCATGTTGGCAACAGTTGATAACGCGTCGCAAATGTTATACGCGGCAGAGTGAAAATATATTATCGCTAAAAAAAAGAGTATCGTCTTTCTTATATTGTTGCGAACATTATTACATTTTAAATAAATTATTACATTTTAAGTAAATTTTAAATGAATTTTAACGGACTTGAGTTATTTAATTAATTTACATAGTACTGAGGCTATATATATTGTAATAACCAAATAGCGACAATTTAATTTGACGGGCCTTTAAATGAAAAATTATAGACTTTAAAACAAACAACATTTATTTACCAATTCTAGAAACATTATACAATTTAATAATTTATTATTATAAAAAATCTCTTTTTCTCATGGGTCCCTACTGGGTTTGATAACGGACAGAATTTAAATATTAAAAGAACCCAACATTTACCTTTAAATTAAACAGAAGTATCGACGAAACTTATTACCGAACTGATTCTACAGATTGCTTCTAAATTTACAAGAGTTTATTTTATTATCAAAAGAAGAGAACGATATCTGACTGTTATCCTTTAATTACGTTTACACATGTTAATACCATAAATTTCAACTCACGGTTTCTCAGGAACCTTCGGCTCGTTCATTAAACACGCACTTTATAGCTTGGACGTTTACACACACTGGCTCTAACACATATTACTGGTTCGACGATAGCTGGTTCTCCATACCCAGCGAAGATATCCCAGTTGCTCGTCGTGACACTACTCGACGCCGGTTGCTGTATCTTGATCTCCTACCATCGAAGACAGGTCAAATTCTCATACTAATACAGATAGAACTTCTGTATGTAAAAATGTTTATAGTTGAATAATTTTGCTGACTGATGCTGACTAACGCTGACCAACTCTGACTCAAACTCAACTCACGATGCACACAGCACGCTGGCTCCACTCTGACTCAATTCTGACTATACTCGCGATGTTCACAGCATCCCTCTCCCACGCTGACTGACGCTGACTCCTCTCCCACGCTGACTGTCCTCACAAAAGGTTATTTCACCCTTATATACCACTAGCCTCCTTGTTTTTCCCTTGTTGCAAGTCTACGTTGCAACGGCGCGGTGACAGAATCCTCATTACCGAGATTTACGTCCTTGCAGCTGCAGTCCTTTCGCCAGCTGCTCTGTCTTGTCCGAAAACCGACAATCGAGACAGGTCTAATTTGTCTTTGCACCCTCTCCTCACATGTGCGCGATTCTAGCTTCTCCAGATACTAAATCAACAAGTGACCGGACCCGCAATTACTTTGGACCTGTCGTCTCATCCGTCCTTTTGACCAGCGCTCTCTAGAACAAATTGCAGCTTCTTGTTCTGCTCCCAGACCCGTCATCCAAACAAATGTCTCGTCGCTCTGTCACACCGTCCTTACAAATTACGACTTCCTCTGCCGGCCAAAAGCACTAATCAGAGATAAATGTCTTGCCGCTCCGTCTTGTCACATCGTGACAGGACCCGCAATTGCTTTTCACTTGCATTCTCTTTACAAAAATGTGCGCTGTTTTGAAACAATTCATTCCCTCAATGCATTACCTTACAATGCATTCCCTCAATGCATTACAATATATATAAAACTGTAAATATACTACTGCTAAACTATACATCTGTGTCTTGACTGACAAAACGACGAAACCTCCGATTCCTCCCTGATAAGCCTAAGGTGAACCTACCCCCTCCCCCCACCCTCTTTCTTCAACTTGTCTACTCCTTTAAGCCTTCGAGATCGTTCCTAGATCTCTTTTCCTATCTAAGTCCCAAGTCAGCCTTCAACTCCAAGGAACCAAGGCCAGATTTCAAGGCGTGAATCTGCTGACAAGGAACCCTTCATTTCTTTCAACGACTCTCCGTCAACCTGTATCGACGGGCGAACACATTACAGTATAACCGATTGTTATATGTAACCTCCCTTATCGGTTGTTTCCAAGGCTACCAGGAGCAGCCTTCTTTTCCATATATGCATAATGGTGCACTTATTTTCTTCTCGACATGTCACTGCTTCCATTACGTCAGACCTTTTTGTACTTTTAATGTGTTCTACACCCGAAATAGCTTTTTCTCAGCGGAGTTCAATTAAAAACGCTATTCTTTTTCTTTCACTTCCATTTAAAATTAAATTTAGTTTTCGTATTATTTCATATTGAGAAGCTGCGCTTCAAGGATATGAACTGAGTCATTGAATGTAATGAAGATGCAATAATAACAAATAATTTTTATTTATTGAGACGTCTAAGTTAAATATCAATTTTTGGTGAGTACCCTAACATTATTTACAGAATGTTTATTTTAATACTAGCTGGGCGCCCGGCGTATCCAGGGTTGTCATAACCTTCTATTTGACTCCAATCTCGGTTACTTTGTATTATTTTAATGTAACATCCCAAGCCCGAAATGGGTTGAAATTATGAAGGGGGACATTGTCATTAATCAAGAAAAATATTTATTTGACACAAAAATAAGCTGATTTTTTGAATTTATACCCCGTCCACCACCGCTCCGCTCCGCCCCGCCCCTCCCGCCGCTACTCCCACCCACCCGTTTTCCAGGTTCTCATAAATAAACTCAGCGACATCCATTACCCCGATTTGACTCGAATCTCAGTTATTTTTGCGTTATTTATATGTAAAGCCCCTTCACCCCTACCCCTAAGCGTGCTCCTCTGCCATGCCAAAAGGGGTGGAAATTATACACAAACAATATTGGTAAATGTCATTGACACCGGTAAATATTTATTACACCCAAAAAAATACCTTTTAATATGTTTAAACATTTCAACCCCCAACCACCCCTGTTTGTGGGAGTTAAACGGCAAGTTGAATGTCATCATTAAACTCAGTGACACCCATTACCCTGGATTAGACTCTAATCTGGATTGCATTTGCGTTATTTTTATGTAAAGCCACTCCACCCCCATCCATAAAGGTGCTCCCCTTCCAAGCCCTAAAGGGCACATAGCACATGCCGAGAATGAATCTCATTGATCCCGAAATATATTTATTTGGCAATAAATCTGCAAGTTAGCATTTTTGAAAATGACTTTAATTATGATGAATTGTTTAGCGGCGCCGATCACAAAGACAACAATGGAAAACATAGACTAGCTTTGTTGTGAACCGCTCGCATTGTACGGAAGTTCAGTTGGTTGCAGTTGGTCGTTGTGGTCTGGATTGTACAGAGGTCAGACATCGTCGAGCATAGTAAAATAAAAGTTGGTGAATCGTTGGAGAATAAAAGTGGCCGACGGTGAAGACTTTGCAGAGAATGGTCTTTATAAAATTGAGCAGATTAAAACATTCACGGCGATATTGCAACGTGAATATTGTAAAGTAATACCAGTTTCGTCAAAATAGAACTTCGTACAATCTTCGTGGAGGACTTGTTGCGTATTAACATTGGTAAATTATTACGGAGCGGAGCAGTCATCGAAATATAGCCAATTTTGGCCAAAATAAAAAGTTATGTGTCGAATCTGTGATTAATGGCCTTTTAAGTGAAAAAAAATAGTGTACCCAAGCGCCGAAAACCAAGTCTGGTACCAGCAGGACATTTGTAAGTAGAAACCAAACTAATTAAATTCTGAAAACGATAGTTAAATGTATTGGTCAGATTTCGTTCTTTTCATTTTTGTTAGATTTCGTATTCCGTTCGTCTCATTTTGGATTTTGAATGGTTAATTATTTAATTTATTATTATTTTTTATTGTTCTTACTTATCAAGCCCAGTTAAAGCCCCTGAGAAGAAGAGTTATTAAATTTGATTGTTTGTGTAATATAAAAGATTGTATTTTACTTTGAACGCCACAAATTATAAACAAAATATTTGTTTGTTAATTTTGTAATTATTGAATTCGGCGTGCCAACCTAGGGAAAATTATTTGTAAACCTAAATAAACACCTGTTAAAATAATAGTTTTTTAATCAATCATTTGTTAATTAATTTTATTTAATTAATTATTTCCTTTAATCATTGCATAAATGGCTTCCACAACGTGGGGCATTTCATTTAATTAATTATCCTTTCCTTTAATCATTAAAATATATATATGTATGTATATATATTCAATTAGGGAGACCACGAATTGCTTACTTTTAATATCTGTGACAGGCGGCGCTCATCTCAAAGGACGGAGCCAGACCGTGAGAAATAATTGTGAGACCCGGATGTGAATTTTTGTTTGGGAACCTAAAATATTCTGAACTCCCATGAAAAGTACGAATGTAATACGAATAATCGAACGAGGAAATGTCTCAGTTGGAAGTCAGAGCTCGGAGAAGTCAAATGTTGGGTGCCAGAGCGCAAGAGGGAAGGATGGAAGAATTGAAAGTCAGAATTTGAGGGAGACAGTTATGTATAGAGAAGGAGATAGGTCGTTGTGCCTAGTGAGGACGAGCGACGTAGGCATAAGTTGGGTATCTGGAATATTTGGAATAAACTGAACATCTTGGAGTTGGTAGTTAGAATTGGAAGGAGGATAAATAGTGAATGGCGGGAACTGAACTCTGTTATATTGAAAAATCTACAACATTTTGAAAGTGAAATTATACTTGTAAAATTTTACTAGTGACCACTGGTAAAGCATATCCAGTTCATACATGTAAAGAAACATCAGCTTGGATTAAGGATACCAAACGGATACAAGTGTTGTGATAAGTGCTTCGCTAAAAATATCTGTGTAAGTCGTATACACAGAATTCAGCCATTATATTTTAAGTGAGGTGTGTTCCTGAAAACTGAAAATTGTAAGTAGCAATAATAATAAATTTTGTAAACTGAAATTAAAGGTAAAGGTCAGATTTTGTTTATCGTAATTTCATTATTGGTATTTTGTTTCCTGTAATTCTTTGAATTTATATTTCTATATTCTGTAAAATTTATCTAAGTGTATTTATACATTTTGCTTCTAGTTGTTAATAATAATAGTTGGCAACAGCGTGAAGCAATCATAGTATTTGTCATTATTTATTTTGGTTCGACAAAGTCTTTAAATTTACTTTATAAAATTTTGAAAAATTTGCATATTTTACTTTTATTTAAATATAAAAAGTTGGTTTTACAATATATATATATATATATATATATATATATATATATATATATATATATAATCCTAAAACAATCTCTTTTTATAACACCAATAATTCAATTTAAATTAAACTATTTTCCGCTTTAAGTTATTAATTTGTTTCCTTCGATTTTGTAGAGCATTCGTTGACATGCAACCTGATTGGTTCGTTTCACCTTTACTTTTGAGTTCATTACCTGGTTTGTGCGGTGAGTCGTTCTAATGCCAATTGCAATTTTGAGTCACCTGGCGAAAGCAAAATGGATTTCTGATGCGCTGTTTGTTCTTTTTTATTTTTATTTATTAATGGTGAAATTAAATAATTCTGATGATTAGTTATATATATATATATCCTAAACCATGAATGCGATTGCGATGAAACTTTGGTGAATTGTGCGACCGATCGCGAAGGTTTCCGTCGATCTTTCGAAACATTAAGCAACTTCCAAGGGAGTGAAATTTAAAAACATACTAAAACGATTAGTGTTAGCGTCGATTAATTACTTTTCGGGTCTATCTGAGTAATTGTTTCTATCCAGATGTTTTTAGTGTATAATTTCAAACCCTTAAAGCACTTATAAGGGAGAGTATGGAGGGGAGTTAAATTAAAATAACGAGAAACAACCGAGTTTTATGTCAAATCCAGTGTTATAGAATCAATTAGTTTAATTCTGATATTCACTATGTCAGTTAAGTCGTAGTTTAGCCCCTAGGTGTGGGGGTGGGGGAGGGGGAGGATTTGATTGAAAGGCCGTTACAGAAAAGTAATTGGGTGTAAATGCAAATCAAAAATTAACAAAACATTTTCTGATTCACCTTTGGAGTAGTTGTTTACTTCTTCCTATACAACATAAAAACATTTAGATGAAAAAAGTCAAAAATTTATTTCACCTGCTGTTATTAATATAATACACTAATTAAATTAAAGTGATAACAATTCTGTACACTAAAACAATTCAGCTCGTAGATTATCTGTACATACAAAAGTTATGTTATTATATTAAAATCTACTTATACCTTATTTACAAATATACTGGAATTGCATCAAACTAAACGCAAAAGAAAGCAAGAATTTCACAAAAGTCATTTGTCTCTTTACTAGCTGTCAAAGTGCAAGACAATGTTACTACAATACTCCTCTACCGTTCCACGTTAGCGGGTACAAAAATAATAAGGAATTTAATAATAAAGAATTAATTTCGTAAAAAATTCTAATCAGTTCTACATTATTCACTTTTTCACAAATTTACATTTCGTAAACTTAGGGTTTAAATAAATTATTCTTAAATTTATTAATAGAATCACATTGCCTAATCTGTATTGGCAACAGGTTAAATGATTTAATTCCTTTAATAAACTTACTGTTTTATTTTAAGTGTAACCTAGCTGTAGATGTTTCTAATTCTGCCTTACTTCTAACATTGTACGGGTTCAAATAATACTTATATGTTAAATAATTATTGAACTAGGACGGGAAGAAATTGTTTATAAATTTATATAAAAATATCATGGTATTAAAACTGACAAAATTACTGGAAAACTGCCAATTCATTTCTTTTAACATTACTAAATATTTTATTCCCACATAAAAAATTCTTAACGCCCTACTTTACAACTTTTTAAATCTGTCAACACATTTTTTAGTTGGTTAAGTGCCACGGCTTAATTTCAGGGCCGACTATCGGGCTACAGTAAAGAATGTTACGACAAGACAATTAAAAACTTACAATGAGAACAATTCTTTACTTAAACAAATATTTGAAATGTGAAGTCTGACGATAATTATTATTTACACTAGGTTTACAATTAATAAATTTTCTTTTGGTTTACATTACCATTTGCTGTTCGCAGGGGGCTCGATCATCGTTAAACATTTCACAGACAGGCCATATTTCACTGAATATAATGTGGTTGAAATTTTCAGACACAACACTTCCTGCTCCTTACAGTTGATAATGTTGTTTTAAATCTTTGGTGCTTGCTAATGAACAAATACTTCAGATTGTCGACTTGTTATTCATAAACCCGGGACTTTAATATATTACGTCTCTGCTGCTTGAATATAGGAATTTTGAATCCGGTTCGCTTTCCTGGTCCAAGCAATTCTCAATTATAAGTTCTGACACACACTCGTCAGCCTCCCAAAACACACTCTGGAGCTTTCCAGAACAAAAACTCTGCTCTCTCTCCGCCGATTCCCAACAGACACTAAAGTTGCGCGTGTCCACTCATGCCTTCGCGACAATGTCCATAGCAAGCAAGCATTATAGGCCCCATATTCTTGTACACAATTCTTATATTTACGCCGCCGACAATGAAAATCGTAAAATTTTGTTCAATTAAATAATTACATGTTTTTTAATTACCACAATATATATATATATATATATATATTGTAATAATTAAAAGAAAACTTTAATAATAAACAAATATTTGGACTCGCGTGGTCAACAGCAGAAGGCACGCAGGGTAGACATAAGGAGATAATGATGGAGTAATTGAGCGACAGATGGTAAATTAAAGGAGGGTGAGTTAAATGTGTTTACGCTCTACTCTCTAGTGTCGTGTGCAGATTTTGCACACGAATTCTTGAGTGCAACCGAATTCTGGGGGGAGAAGCGAAAGTACACACGAACTCTCTCTAGGTACGCTCACACTCTGTGGTGCCGAGTGCAAAGACCAGCCCGAGGAGTAGTTTGGACTCGAATTATCAGCGGCAGAAGGAGGATAATTGAGAGACAGATGGCAAATTAGACGAGGGTGTGGGGAGAAGTGCACACGGCTTCGTTGTAAAGTGCGCAGAAGGAGGAAATATAAGGCGTCGTAAGAGGAGATCCGTATTCAGTCTGTCAGCAGGCGAGTTTGTCGGTGGTCATTGAGACCGGATTGGTCCAAGTTAGGTGGCCGAGGTAAATCGATAAGTCAAAAACAGTCGGTAGGCGTTTCGTCGTGGAAATTAGACAATCTATTAGAAAACAGTCGGTAGGAGTTTCGTCGTGGATGAAGGCATAAACAGTCAGTAGGGTTTCGTCGTGGAAATCAGTCTGTCAGCTGAGTTTGGACGTTGAGACCGGATTAGACAAAGTTAGGTGGCCGAGATATAGCAGTAAATTGTTTGGAAGAATTAGTCGTAAACCGTTGTGAGAGTAAGGTCATCGTGGAGAGGTGGATGTGGAAGTGTTGTGTGTGAGCGCAACTTGGTGCTCTTTATGGCCTACATAAAGTGAGTGCATGCTAGTATGCGAGTGATCCAAATTGCATGGATTACCAGAGAGATTGTAAGTTCATTTTTACAGTATTCATAGCTGTAAACTTTTAAGTAAAGGTATAATCGTCAGATTTCAGAATTTAAATATGGTTATTGTATGTGTTTTTCTTTATTTCATTGTAAAAGTTGTTTAACAAGTATTCGTTTTATTAAAGGCCCAGTAAACGACCCTGAGAAAGGTTAAATTTCATTTTATAACATTAATTATCAACTGTTGTAAAAATTCATTAAATTACTTGTATAAATGTAAATTGTGTCTTAATAAATAATAAATGTTTGTTTAAACTGCTTCTGTCACGTATTATTTTAATATAAGACCGATTATTACAAATTGACGCTCCGAAGTGGGGCTAAACTGGTAGTATTATTTGTGATTATTACAAATTGGCTCCCAACATTTAATAGTGAAAGGTAAATTATTAGTGTTTACTACAAAATTGGAGTCCTCAACGTGTGGCCCATTTGAACCTGTTTTAATAGATTGTTTATAAATTAGTAATTATAATATATATATATATATATATATATATATTGTAGTAATTAGTAATTAATCCATTGTTATAATTGCAAAGTAAAGGACTCATTATTGATTCAGTAAACAAAAATATGTTTCTCTGTAAAGAAAGAACAGAATAATTTTTTATTAAATATGTACAACAATTAATTACATTATTTACAATTACATTATTTACAAGCCTACCTGTAAAGAAACGACAATTAAAGTTTACTATTATCAGTTCTTTACGAATTTAAAATCTATCTCGTTTAAAATCTCCTTCGTTCTTTTAATAGCCGTCAGATAGAGTGACGATTCCGGAACAACTGAAGAACAAACAGCGCGCGGAGCAAAGAGGACCGCTGCATCTTTAAAACTGAAGAAAGTATACTTTCTTTATATCTCCCGCTCCCGGGGTGAAAATTTTTACAATTTTCAGTATTCATGTCCGTCTTCTGATCTTGGGAGTAATTTCGTTACATGGAATAATCCCGTTTCTTTCTTTCCGTTTCCAGTTTTTATTTTATATATTGAATTTGATATTTTTTGTATAATTTCGTAAGGTCCAATTCTCAGTTCGTCTAACTTCTTTCTGTTCAGCTTGTTGCCATGTTCTATATATACTAGATCTCCTGTGTTGAACTGGTGGTTAATTCTATTTTTGTCAAATATATTTTTGTTATATAGATGTGATCTTCTTGTTGTTTTCAGAGCTTGTTCTTTATCTCTTATCCAATTTTCTTTATTGTTTCTTGTTTTTAATTCTTCGGGTAAAATGCTGGTATCTGTGCCATCTAATAAATACTTAGGTGTAAAACCCGTTACCGTATGCTCTGTTTTATTGTATTTATCAATACATTCTCTGGCGATCGTTGTCCAAGCTCTTTTCTTTCCTTTTTCATTTATCTTACATCTTGTCTTATTGACTAGAGTTTGATTTAATCTCTCGTTCAGACCATTGGAGAAGGGCGCATTGACCGACGTAAAAATTAGTCTAACATCATTTTCTACAAGGAATTCCTTGAATTCTCTTGAGTTTATTCCCGGATATTGATCTGCAAGTATAGTTCCAATTTTGTCCGTTTCCAGTACTTTATTTATCAACTTAATGAAGTCAGTTGCACTTTGAGTTTTCGATGTTGAAATAAACGCATATCTCGTAAAATGGTCCACTAGTAGGTGGAGATATCTTTTTGTTGATCTTTGTCCTCCGAAGCCTCCAATGGTGTCAATTGACATTATTTCGAATGGTTCTGTTGCTGGTCCCAATTGTGACATCAGCCCATATTTTTGTTGCCCTCAGGATTTGTTCTTAATACATATTTCACAGTTTTTACACATTTTTTTTATATTTGCAGTTATATTTTTAGCTGTATAATAGGGGCACACCCTATTCATCATTTGTTTAATCCCTATATGGCACCATTCAGTGTGTATTTCTTTAATTAATTCTAAGCTTAACTTTTCAGATAAAAGTATCTTTTCTTTATTTCTAACTTTTTTATAGAAGATTCCATCTTTTTCTATTAATTTTGTTTTGGTTTTTTGCAATGTTTTATTTTTTTCTTGATCTGTTTTTATTTCTTGTATTTTTATTAGATTGACTATTTCTAGTATTTCTTCTGTATTTTCAAGTGGTTCTAGTACTGGATTTCTACTGAGACTATCCGCTTCGGCATTATCTTTTCCCGGAATATATTTAATTTCAAAATTGTATTGTGACAAGTAATAAGTCAACTCACCGAGTTCTTCATCCGTTCTAGCTTTTATATTCATGTTTTCTAATGGTTTATGGTCTGAAAATACTGTGAATTTCCTTCCAATTAACCAGTGTTGCCAATACATTATTGCTTCCTTGATTGCTAAGCATTCTAAATAAATTGCTTTTTTCCTTTTTTGTGAGTCATTCAATTTTTTTGAAAAATATGCGACTGGCTTTTCTTTACCATTCTTTTGTATCTGTTTAAATACTGCACCAACGCCTGCCAGTGATGCATCTGTATAAATTCGTATTGGTAAATCCTTATCAAATATTTCCAACACAGGTTGAGAACATAGAAACTTTTTTACATCCGTAAAAGATCTTTCGCACTCTTCAGACCATATAAATTTCTCATTTTTCCGTAATAGTTTGTGTAACGGGTCCAGCAATATTGAACTTTTCGGTATATACTCGTGATAGAAGTTGATTTTTCCAAGAAACTGTCGAATGTTCTTTTGGGTTTTCGGAGTGGGAAAATTTTGTATTGAAATTAGATTATCTTTTACTGGTCTTACTGTATTGTGTTCTATTATATGTCCAAGGTATTTTACTGATTCTGCTGCAAATGTACATTTTTTAAATTTTAGTCTAAAACCTTCATTTACTATTGCTTTTATTACTTTTTCTATATGTTCCATATGTTCTTTAAATGATTCTGAGAAAATTAAAATGTCGTCTATGTAATTTTCTGAAAAGTCTTTTAAATTATGTTTTCTCAAGATATTGGATAAAATTCTCTGGAAAATAGCTGGTGATGTTTTTAATCCGAATGGTAGACATGTCCATTGGAAATGTCCTTCTTGTGTAACGAATCCTGTTTTCTGTCTGTCTTCAATGCGTAGTGGAATTGACCAAAAAGCGGAATTTATATCTAGTGTGGTGAAGTATTTACAGTTCCTTGTTTTTATTATTAGATCCTCTATTAATGGGAATGGTTGAGCTTGTGGTACAATTATTTTGTTTAATTCGCGAAAATCTATACACAATCTTGATCGTCTGTTTTCATCTCTTTTGAATGCTAGGGTTACTGGTGCTGCAAACGGGCTATAAGATTCTTCAATTAACTTATTTTCGAGTAACTTTGCCACTTGATTTTCTATTTCTTTTTTATCCTCTATAGTACATCTATACGGCCTCTTACTACAATATTTATCAACTAATAAGTCTATTCGAGCTTCGTAGTCTGTAACGGTGCCTACATCATATTTATTTTTTGCAAATACTGTGTTATACTTTTCTGTTAGTTTTTCAATCTTTATTTTTTTTATACTGTCCAAGTGATCTAAATTCATCCTGAACTCGTCTTCGTTCACATGTTCGTTAAAATTTATTTTAACTTCTTCTATTTCTTCATTTTTATCCAATGTATTTATTTCTTCTTTTTGGGATATTTGTAAATTTTCATCCTGAATTAGTTTGAATTTCTTTATTATGTCTAAACCGATAAGAAAATCTTCAAAATCGTCTCTTTCTACAATAAACACATCAATGTATTCTTCTTTCTCAAAAATTTTTACTTTTATGGTTACTAAACCTTTTGTTTGTGTCACACCATTGACTGTTTTTAAAAATATTTTATTTACATCTTCTGTCTTTTTCTTTATCTTAACTAATTTTGAATTTATTAGAGAGACTTGGGAGCCTGGATCATATGTTCCATTTACTTCTAGCTTCTCCTCTAATAATATTTTTATTTTAATCAATGGTGTGATTACTCGTTTTTTTTGTTCTGTATTTATATCTACTTCTATCACTGAATTGCTTCCAATTACTCCAACTTCATTCCCATTTTTCTTTCTAAACCAGCACGTGTCCTCTGGATGATACCTAATACCTTTGTTCAATTTTTCACAGGTTTTACATGGCTTCTTCTCTTCAAATTTCTTCTTATTGTCTTGTCTTTCCTCTTTCTTTTTTATGAAGGTATTTTTACTCACTAGATTTTCACACTTTCTAATTTCATGTAGCAGTCCGGTTGAATTTACACAATTTTCTCTATCTATTTTATTTCTAACAAATTCAGGTAGTCCTGCTGCTATAAGCATCACCAGAATCTTTGTACCAATATCATTGTCCATATCAAGCAATAGCTTCTCTTTCTTCATTGTGTATTCCATTAGTGAACCTTCTTTATATTTATAAGATATAGCATAGAAACCTGAACTCCATCCTTTGTCTGCAAATGACTCTAAAAATTTCTCTGTCCATGCAGACCATCCAGCTTCCATTGTCAATGTTGTCAGTGTTGCTGAGTGCCAATTTAAACACGATTTGTCCATAAATAGTCTTAATATCTCAATCTTTGTATTATCTTCACTAATTTCAAATCTTCTACATTCTCTCTCAAATATCTCCAACCATTGCTTTGCGTTTGAGTGTTTACATGCAAATTTTTCTATCATAAACCTCTCTGCTATGTTTTTCAGATTTAATTGAATTTCTTTCCTTTGTCTGGCTTCTGGTATACTTCCTTCCACTATCTGTTCTAGATACAAATCCTTAAACATTAAATTTCCATCTTCATCGAAATAATTTTTTTCCATTTCCTCTGTGCATGTAATCCATATTATCCTTTCTTGGCCTCTTTGATTGAAGCTTTTTTTCACTCTTTTATAGTTCTCTGTTTTTTTTAATTCAAAATGTTCACTTACCGATTTTTCGGCTTCCGGCAGCACATACTTCAAATTGCCCTCTGTTGTAATAGAGGTTATGGTGATGATATTTGTCTTTTTGTCTTTTGATGCTACATTTTTAAATGCAAATTGCAGTTTTTTTTCCATTATAAACAAAAATTGTCGTTTTATAAGACAATTGTTATGAATATTGATTCAGTAAACAAAAATATGTTTCTCTGTAAAGAAAGAACAGAATAATTTTTTATTAAATATGTACAACAATTAATTACATTATTTACAATTACATTATTTACAAGCCTACCTGTAAAGAAACGACAATTAAAGTTTACTATTATCAGTTCTTTACGAATTTAAAATCTATCTCGTTTAAAATCTCCTTCGTTCTTTTAATAGCCGTCAGATAGAGTGACGATTCCGGAACAACTGAAGAACAAACAGCGCGCGGAGCAAAGAGGACCGCTGCATCTTTAAAACTGAAGAAAGTATACTTTCTTTATATATATATATATATATATATATATATATATATATATATATATATATTGTAGTAATTAGTAATTAATCCATTGTTATAATTGCAAAGTAAAGGACTCATTATTAGAGTAATATAAAGCGTGCACCGCGACACAGGGCGGCGAGACACAAAGAGTACATTGTTAAGACGTACGCAGTCAAAAATCTACGAGACGAAGAGTCAGTCAACGGGGAGAAGCGAAACAGTTTAGTTGGTTGGACGGCATACATATATGCAGGCAGATATCCAGCCAGAATCAAGTTACAAACAGTAACCTAATAAGTCATGCCGCAGTAAATACTCAATAAGTAAAGAGACCGTCACCAATGTCATCGAGAGAAAGTTGGTAATAATCTGACTGACCATTAGTTCGGAAGGAGTAGCCGTTTCCAGCTGAGAGAACCTAAAGTTTCGACAGTGTTTTGTAACCAATTTAAATTCAGTGATATCCCCAAAAACGTGTGCACAGAAAACCCCAAAATTGAGACCTGGTCGGCCGTAAGTAAAAAAAAAACTCTAAAATTTATTTGTAAACCATTTTTTTTAAGATACGTCAGATCGTTCTTCAATTATTTCTTTTCTTTAATTACTTCTTTAATTGTTTTGTTAGTTAATTTAAATTCAATCTGTAATCTTATTGTCATCCGCAACAAAATTCGTCGAGGTTTAGACGAATTAACTTTAATAAAGGCTAAATGTAATTATAAATTATCGTAAATTCAATTCACCCATTTATCAAACCCAGTAAAGACCCTGAGATTCTAAATATTATTGTGTAATTTTTTATATTGTATTTAAAACTTTAATAAATTTTTGTTTAATTGTTCAAATAAATATTCTTTTAATTAGCCACAGTCATCAGTCTTTTTAAATTATTACAATATATATATATATATAGAGAGAGAGAGAGAGACATAGGAAAACATACAATTTTAAATTGTCTAAGAGAACACGAGGTCTAGCAGTAATAGTGTAAAGGAAGATATAGTTTATAATAATTAAAAATTCTCGAATACTCCACCTTCCTGAACTGTCGACAGCTAACTGCATAACTAAAGACCAGGATGTCCACATGATGACCAGATTGGATGCGGGCGCGGCAACACAGGATGAGTGGCACAGATTTTCCTTCCTCATGCTTAACACATTTTTAATCTGTCTCACATGGGAATCCCATATACGAACTGAACATAGCATCTCTCCAGTTATAAACCTTGGCTCCATGAACCACTCTTATTAATATTACTATCGGCGAGATATAAAAATGAATACTTTGCACACCTATTAAAACACTGAATTCCGAAAATAAGTATGCGTCCTGCGCCTTATCTGATTAACTGACTAATACACAAAGTTTTGCGTCTATATATGTGGCTACTGCATCTAGAATATTCGCATGGGTTCAGGTCCTGCCGTAACAATTATACCGCCAATTTTTCGGTTCATTACACACAATTTTAATAATTGCGAATGTAAACTGTAGTAAATACTTTGATATGAAGATGATGGCTCAGTATAAGACAAGAGACATTATAATCGAAAAATTCATATGGCTCAAGAATGTATGGCTAATGAAATACTT
The DNA here is from genome assembly GCA_037074705.1 of Zhengitettix transpicula. NCBI lineage: Eukaryota > Metazoa > Arthropoda > Insecta > Orthoptera > Tetrigidae > Zhengitettix > Zhengitettix transpicula. The sequence continues at coordinate 123,494,604 of CM073592.1, read as the reverse complement.
GAAAGTGTCAGTATAAATCGAACGTGTATTAATGTTTAAAATCAATATTCATAAGAAGAAATGAAGCGTTGAACTCACTATTACAGTTTACCTTTTATGTTTACCAATTATACATTTATTGCTTATGACATGAAAAAACGTATTTTTAGAGCTGAACAAATTTAAATGCATTACCAAATAAATTCTTGAACGGTTTCTGGACTGCTTCTTTTGTCGGAACACGGGGCACTTAATGTCAAACCAGGATTAAGAACGTCATAGGTTAGATGCAGTTTACCACATGTATGACCCCTCATGAGAGTCAATATACAAAAGTTTATCAAATTATTGGTTCCTGTAAAGATTTTCATTTCTTGTGGTTGTTGTTTTTTACTTTTTTCAGATGATTATATGCGAATGTTATTGGGTGCAAGCAATTGTTTATACATATTTTATATTTTTACGTAAAAATTATTATTTTCTTGACGGAGTAATAACGATTTTTAGTATATTTGTTTACGTACAATAGTCATTTCAACTATATCAAATTACCATCCACAAATATGCATAATATTTTACACATATTGTAATTTCATATATGTTTAAATACATATTATTAGTATTCTGTTTATTCTATAATTTATAAAATGCTGACCTTTATGCATGAGCCTATATAATTTAAACAAGTTACAGACTCCTTGAATATTTGCTAACTCTAAATGATAATAAGAAAAGCAAACTTACATATCACATTATTTCCCATTTCAAGTATATTTAGACAACCCTATCTTACACGCCGGTCGATTCCAGATAAGGGAAGGATAGGTGCAACGCCTAAGTTTATGAATATCACTGCCTAATAAATTGAGCTGCAAGTTTACGGCGCAGGCGTTGCTCTGGGGCTTAAATATTTCTCGCACCGATTTTCTCCATCATCCTTGGAGAACGGAAAGTTTACTCTCGCATGCGGAGAAAACGATGCACGTAGTCTAAGGCTCCGGGGATTAGTGAACAACAGTTTAGATGTATTATAAATATTACAGGCAGCGTGAAATATACTAATTACATTAAAAAATAGGCAAATAACAGACAAAATGAAGTGATAATATACCCCACGACGTTTCTATAATAAATGTTGCTTGCGTAAGTTGATTAAAAATTCGCATGAGAACGCCACAACCGTACAAACTACGGCACCAACTCAAAAGCTATTTTATTAGCACTTCATTTGTCTGTTATGTGAAATATTTTATGTAATGAATTAACTTTAAACGCAAACGAATTTTATTTCTATTTCAGTATGATATTAAGTGATAGAATTTCAGATTTTTCTACATGTATGAAACTCGAATAAGAAGCTTTTGCGTTATTTGGGCGCTCTAATGATTCATATTTATTTAAGTTAATTTACAGTTTATCTAGTGAATACACTCTCAATTTAAATTTTAATGATGATTGTTTGTCTACAGTGGACTAATTTAAACAATAGCTTCATTCTCTGTTTAGTTAAGAAAAGTAGGCAACGAAGTGAAGCAAAATATGCAATAGAATAGGAAATATCTTCTCAATAATAATTAGTTGGCAAAAATAATTGGATATTTATTGCTATTTATCGAATAAAATGGAAATAAAATTCCAAATATTTAGCCAGACGTTTTCGCACTGTTTTTAAATTTTTGACCACAATAAGAAATTAACCAAAGTTGAAAATTCGTAGAATTCAGGAACTATGTTGTTTATATAGTCTATAATTAATTTAACAATTATTAATTTAATTAAAAAGTAATTTTAGTTGTGAAAAAGAATAAGTCTACGCAGGCAATGTAATTAGTAGAATTTTACTATGTTTTTAAATATTATTGACATAGTTTTAATAGCATTGTTTTTCCATTCATGCACTAAAATTGGTTTTCTGCGTTGTTATTAATAACAACGCGAAATTGTTAAAAAGATGCAAATGCTCAAGAGAACCATTCGCGTACGGAAGCAACTTATCAAACAATAATTAGTAAATTAAAAGGAGCATCCAATTATTCGTGACATTGGAAGACACCATTCATATAACATGGACAGTTATATAATTTTCAATTTAGTTTTAGGCGAGATTCGGTTGTGAAACTGCTATCTTGGAGGTAGTATCTCTATGGAAAGAAGAATTAGATAAGAGAAATTTGGTGATTGCAGTTTTTGTTGATTTAAAGTGATCGTTTGATACGGTGGATAGGGTCGTGTCATTGGACAAGTTATGGAGATATGGAGTAAGAGGTGTACCATATGCGTGGCTTCACAGTTACCTGACAAATGAAAAGCATAATAGAATGGACTCAGAGGCTTTAGGCTGTGATAGTGGGGTTCCACAGGGAAGTGTTTTGGGCCCTACCCTATTTAATTCATATATAAATTATATGTATTGTTAACCAGAAGTTCTCGGGATTCCAACCGAGTAAAAATATTCTGGTTAATCACATACACCGGGAAAGCGTTCGATATGTAATGTTGTGATGTTAATCTTAGGTTATTTTCTGATGATACACTTATATTCATTTATGAAAAAGACCAACTGAATCTTCTTAATTAAATGAACCTTGTCTTAATTAAATTATGTATCTCTGAAAAATAGATTGAAGTTAAACGTGTTAAAAACTAAGTCTATTAAGTCAGCTGTTATAAATTAGACAATACTATGGACTAGTTGCAGGCTATAATACAATGGATAGTTACCAATTTTAAATATTTAGGATTTATTTTTTATCAAAATTTGAAAATGGAATGTCTTACAGATTTTGTAGGTAGAAAGATAAGTAGACGTTTCGGGTTTTTATATAGAATAGGAAATTTTTTAGCCAAATAATCTAAAACAGTAATTTATAATTGTATTATACTTCCACTCTTCAATTATTGTTCTTCTGTGTTGTATAGTGTACAACTTGTAACAAAATTTTCAATGGTGATAAGAATTTTTTTTAATAAATTAACTTTGTTTTATATTTTAAATCCTGATTTTTCATTTAAAATCCTATCATTTCAACTATCAATTGCGTTCATTTTAAAATCTAATTAAAGTGTATTATTACAAATGTGTTCCAAATATGGGCTTATTTAAATTGAATAATTAATCAAATAATTGTATTATTACATTTCAACGCTTCAACGTGGGGCAAATTAAAATGAAATTTAATCATTTAAATGTGTTTACTAAATTTTGGTGCCTCTACCTCGGGATTGTTTTAATTTAAAATCAACTATTTAATAGTGATTATTGCAATATATATGAAGGTCTGTGTGTCCCACGATTGCGATGAAACTTTCTTGAGGAGTTGTGAGCAACACCGCGAAAGTTTTTAATTTAATTTGCCTCTCGTTAAAGCGCCATTTATGTAATAATTAAATGGAAGGCTTTTATTAAACGAAAAGATAGAAATTAACAAACAAAATATTTATTTATTTTTGTGGCAACAAAAGATTATTACAACAAAATTTGAGATCTTTCTCTCTCTCAGGGCCTCTACTGGGTTTGATAATGGACACAAAAAATTGATTTAAAAATATTATTAACAAACAGTTCACTATTTACCTAAACAATATATCGATAGAAATTAAAAGTAAAGAAATTAACTCTGATTGACAATTAAAAGAGAACGAAATCTGACTCTGTCCTTTAATTACGTTTACAATTAATCATTAGTTTTGGTTTTGTTACTTACATCTGTCCAGCTGGTACCATAATTCCTTTTGGTTTCGGAAGTACACTATTACAAAATTTTACACTGACTCTAAATATCGACTCACAGAATTTACACTATTGAAGTCAAAATTGATAGGCTTCCAGGAACTCGGATGATCCTCCTGAATGTCAGCTATCTGATGTCTGCTTGCCTTACAGGAATCCTATGATTCGTAGATTTGTTAGTCTTTTACCGCTTTGGACTTAAACTGCAACTTTACTATTCTGGCTGGCTGTAGACGTAAACTCTCTTAGACTCTCCTGGCTGGCTGTAGACGTAAACTGCTTTTACTTACTGATATTTACGATGTAATACTTCCGTGAATGTTTTTACTTTGTCTTAAATTCACAACTTTGTTTAATAATACATTAACGACGGCTAGTCTCTGCTCTAGTATTATTTGTTCCGTCCTCTGAAATGTCCCGCCACCAACTAACAGTTATATTACTTGTTCTGCTCCTCACGATGTTTTTCTGCGAACTGACTCCTAGTTCTCGCGAGTTTTAGCGCGCATACGCCATTTCTGACTTTCCGACAAAGCAACAGAGCTCGGCTTCATTGTCGCTTTTGAAGCTCCTGCCGCTACAATTAAATTTTATTAAAACCAATTAATGGCCTAATTAATTGGCATTATAATATACTTTTAAATTTGTACTTAATAAAGTTACTTATTTGGTTACAAGCGTTTCTTGTATTCAAATAGTTATCTTGCCAAGCCACTCTACCTCGTTCAGTCATGAAATAATTAATAAATCTCTAATCTCTTTCGCGCTTGTACTTGAGTTTCTTCCGATTTGTTGCAAATCAGTGAGGGTTGCTTCCTATCTTCGCCAGGATCCTGGCAATACAGCTCTGATATTGACCTCTTCGAAGTCAAAAGTCCCAGGTGGGTTATATACAGCTTCGTATGTTGGCTTCCGCCTCAAAACATAATGTAAATATACGCAAGTCATAACTACTCTCTGTTAATATTCAAGCTTGATATAAATAGTTGTATGTAAAAGACGGAAAGTCGAAGCTAATATACCAAAAACGTTTTCAACAATTCGTCGAGCTCTGGAGATTCTGTAATTATAAATGTGTTTAGGAGATCCTGAACCTACTCATATGGTGTAGGGTTTACAGATTCTTCAGGTATGTGAAGGGTATCATCTAACAGCGCTTTCCCAAAAGCTGTTTGCCTGAAAACTGCTCCATCGGAAATTCTACATGAGCATACAAAAATTGATAAGTTCCATCAACTACAGCAAATGATACAATGCATATTTTTTTTATAGTTGGTATATTTGCTTCCGCTATTAGGTGGACACACAATTGAAATATGTTTTCCATCTATAGCCCCAAGACAATGCGGGAAATTGCAACGTTCTTCGAAGTTCCTAGCATTTTCTTTCCATTTGTCTTCACGTGAAGGTAACTAAGAAAATTGTAAATAAAATAAATTGTGATTATATTTATAAATTTAAGAAAGGGAGAATAATTGCAAAATAAAATTTGATACATTTCTAATTGTGGTGGGCTTTCTTAAAGTTTGGGAGTTAACGTTAATTTCTACTGTTACAATCTGTTATTGAACTCCACATGCAAAGAAAATACTATCTCTCGCAAGAAAGGCTAATTTTAAATAAATAAATTAATTAATTAATAAAAGAACAAGAATTTATTATTAAAAAACGAAATATCTGCCCACACGTTATCAATAATCTTTTGCCAGCATGCTCATGGATGCAAACCGGCGCGCTACCCCGAAACATGGATTGCGGCTTACCAGCTATGAAGCACAGACAGGTGTCGTCTCCGGTTCTTGGTGACATACGCTGCAGCAGCAGACAGCCGAGACACAAACGTGGGCACCAGACTGCATATGTCCACTATGATAGCTAAAGACCCACTCTCCTCCGCTGATGATACCAGACCTGTCTCGAGAAGTGTCCCTCTCTGACCCCAAAACTGTGTCGTGATTGGGTCTCATCGGAACGTGACCCGTAGTTTTATTCTCATTTAGGCCCCACCATTGGACCACACCTTCCCGGCCCTCTACCCTTACTTGACCTTTCCCCGGTCAAGATTTTATTGCCTTGTTTGCGGGACCTGTGGATTTCCCTAATCCGGCCCGCAATTATCTACTGTCGGCTACTCAGTGCCGGCAAGCCACGCTTCCATGTCTCCAGGCAAGAATTAAAAATAAAATTAATAAAATATTTAATGTTAAAGTCAATTGCTAAAAGCGCAACATAAAATTATAATAACTCCAGAAAATAAAAATAAAAAATTTATATAATTTTCGGTTTACATTAAAAATTATGTTTGTTTATTTATAGACAGATCCCTAGGAAGATGTACAATCAGAGGCACTTACACCATTATTATCCCAACCCTCAACTAAAAAAAGTAGAAAAACTATTAGTTGAAGAAGCTGCTGCTGCCCATAAGGCAATTAAAATTATGAAAGATGCTGGAATTAATACAAAAAAATCCTCATTTAGCGTTTGGTTAACACGTTGCCAGCAAGCTGGGAACATATAATGATTTAGTTCACTCCGACGTAGAATTTCAAATTATATAAGCCGACCAAAAAATGATTAATTTTGCTTAATCAAATACCTCATGTTCACCATCAGTTCTGGTGGCGGTGTTACCTAATGGAGCTGTTGCAGTAGAATCGCCAGAACTAGATAACTGAATATTTAAATACAGTGTTGAGAAGGAAAAATTAATTTTCCTCTGTAATAAATTATTTAACATCAATACAATTTTTTTCACTTTTGTTAATTGCTTTCCTCTATATAAATCTTTCCACTATAAAATAACCACTTGAGCCTACAATGGGGAAAAGCTGTCTGCGAGGACTATTCTCTCGCAGGCAATACCTGCGAGGGATGTTCTCTCGCAGGCAGAACCTTGTAGGAGAGGCACGAAGGGGCTACCTTTGGGTATGCCTTTTTCTCTCCGTGTTTGAGCTAAGGTTACCACAACCCTGTTTTGAGAGGTGTATGTTCCGGGGTCACAGACCTTGGGCATACGGTAAGAGTTGTTCGCTGTTTCCATTGGAACAGTCGGCCAGCTGCCTGCTAAACTGGTCAACGCACGGACAGGAGAAAGCAGCGGCCCCACAGCTAATCCCTCTCCCGCCATCGGAAGGGCGTGGGACAAGTAACAAATGCCCGACCTACCTGATGCACGTTTTTCTAGGGTTTTACCTGCATCACTTTTAGGCGAATTACCGGGCAGGATCCTTAAACCATAGCCCGGGGGCCCTAGTTAACCCTTGGCTACCTTCCTCTACCTTTCCGCATCCCCCCTTTCAGATCCATTCCTATGCTATTAAAGGGGAGTTGCCACCATGTGAATTACCCTCATGTAGCCTGTTACCCTAAAAAACAAACAAAAAAAAACAGCCACTTAATTGGGAAAATTACAGGTTTTATTTGCTAATAAGAGCTACTCACCATTACACAATTGGTTAAAAAATTCCTATACTTATTTTTTTAAAAGTAACTTAAAAAATAACAGAATACCTCTAATTTTTAAAATTAAGTTTTAACAAAATGTAATTAGAAATATCGTGCGCCAGGGACTGTCGTCGGTGATAAAAGTCCGCTGCCACGATGTTGTAATGGTAAAGTTTAGTCACAGCGCTTATTACAAGGAAAGTAGGAGATGAAATTCACTGGAATCAGCAAAACAGGCGTCAGCGCTCTCCATTGAGGCGCCGCGCATGCATTAGCGACCGCTCGCTCCAAATTCCTTGCTTACCTAATACTACTTGTAATTTATAATGGTACATTACAAAATGAAGAGGCCTTGACTGTACTTATTTTAACATATTCATTTAATCCTTCCATTAAATCTACGCATACTTCGCGAACAATGTGCGAAATTGAAAAATCTGATACTCTGAATAAGTACATTAAAGATTTATAGCAGTTTCCTGTAGCCAAGAATCGAAGGGTGATTGCCTATCTTGTACTGATCGGTATTGCTTTCGTCATCACCGTATCATTTTTCTCAATCATGGGCAAATATTCAAAGTCGTCCATTGACATTCTGGTAAAGTTTTTAAATAAATAAGCATCGAGAACTAATTCGTTTGTTTAAATAAGTTCGAATCCAAGTTCTTCTTTTCTTTAATTTCTTTAAATTTTTTATCACAATTGATGTTGCGTTAATAAGTACTTCATTTTCGGCCATTATTATTGCACTACGTGTTATCGAGAAATGTTCCGCTACACTGTGGCCCGAGTATTGCCGGGATATTGCTGCTAACATATTGCCCGGCCATACTTGCCGGCAACACATTGCCGGAAATGTTTCCGGGCCATAGTTTCCTAAAATATTGCCGCCAAAGTGCACTTTTTGTAGCTCGTTTACGAACCATTTTAGGCAATTCCTAAGGGGTGAACGGGGCTGAAATTTGAAAACATGCTAAAACGGGCAATATTGACGTCGACTAATTACTTTTCGGGGTCAATCTGATTGATAGTTTCTATCCAGATGTAGTTAGGGCATAATTTCTCCGCTTAAAGCCCCAATAGGAGAGTGGGTGGAGGGGAGTTAATAAAAAGAAACGCGTAACAACCGATATTGGTGTCAAATTCCGGGCTATAGAAGACACTGAGATTAATTCTGACATTTATCAGGCTGGATAAGATGTAGAAGATCAGCCCCTAGGAGTGGGGGTAGAAGGGTCTGAAACAAATTTCCGAATACAATATTAAATGCGTAGAGCATTTATTATATACCTGTTACTTACGATCCAGGAACAAACACTGAGGCGTTAAGATCTAGGGATGGGAATGGAGGAGGTGAAATTTAAAAACGGTCCTAAACGGCAATTATTTGCTTCGAATAAAACGTATGCGGGGTAGCTAAATTTATTAGTGTCATTCTAGAATAGTTAAGTTAAGGCAGGGGAGGGAAGAAACCTTACCGTACGGTTGGTCGTGGAAGGGATTTACATAAAAAGTTATGCAAAAAAGACCTAGAATAGTGGCCATTCCAGGGTTATAGGAATCGCTGAGTTTAATTCTCGCATTAGCAAAATATATAAATGAAATTTTATGTAACTCTTCGTGGAGGTGGTTTGCTTGACAAAAAGTTAAACAGAGTAGTTTTGAACCTCATATTTTACCGGATAATTTTTTTATTTTCTTAGGGCACCAGATATATTTTGGTCTATTAGGTTAAGTGTTGTATTTATTTACTCCTTTAAGTTACCGGGAGGAGTTTTAGACTTCATTAAGTTAGAGAGTATTTTCTACTGTTTTAATTCGTCGTGATTTTTTAGACACTAATATTTGAAGGAAAAGGAGAATTCTCGAATAATGTCAGTCATTATCCTGGATTATTTGAAGTTGGATACCGAGGGGTTAGGTCGCGGAGGGAAACTTAAATGTGCAAATATTCCTAATAGTTACGCTATTGATGCTGCTTAAAAAATTACGTTTGGTTGAAAATAATTAATAAGAAAAATAGTCAATTCAGACAAAATAAGTGATAACATAAATACCACGCAACGTTTCTGTGATATAGGGAAGATTTAAGTGAATAGATACGACACATTTTCTACTAGATTTGGGTATTTTCTGCTTAACGGCTATTCCACCTGTAGTACGGACGTAAGCTGTACATTGGCCTTAGTTACTGTCAATAACATAACAAACTGTAAAAGGAACCTTACTTAAAATAAAAAACAAGATTGCATAGACAATGGTTGACGAATTAAATACGGAGTTCGAAGAGGCGTTAATTACCCTAATTAGTGTTACAGAAAAAGCGGCAATTTGAGAAAAGACTTGAAGAAGAGCGTTTCAGATTCGGTAAGCTTGGTTAGAAAAATATTTGTTCAACTGAAGAATATCATCGAAAAGAAGGACAAAAAAATTCTTAAATTGGAGGGCGAGGCCTTAAGGTCGTGATCAGGAATCCACCCCAAGGCATAACGATAGAGGACCCGAGGCGGCCGCCAGGCAGGTACCGCTACGCTCAGCGAACAAAACATACACCGCCACCCTCAGAAATAGTGTTCCAAACAATTTTAAACTGACGGTGAAGTCGAAATGCAATAAACCCCCTGAAACAGTGAAGAATTTATTGACAGATAAAATCAAACCTACAGAAATTAAAGTAGGAATTAACCAATTCAAATCCCTCCAGGACAGTCGAGTGCTTATTGAATCCAGCACAAAGGAAGAAATTGAAGCTTTAAGCTCAGATATTTCCACGAAGTGTAGCGACGAAGTCATTGATCACATTCGGAAACTACGGGATCCGCGATTAATTATTCAAAATTGTCCCACAGGACGGAGCACCGAAAACGCAGAACAGTGCATAGCAGATCAAAATCCGGATTAAATATAAAAACAGACTCAAGTTTAAATTTACTACACGAAAAGACATATTAAGTCTGGTAATTGAAGTAGGGACGGAAACGAAAAGGAATTTACTGAACACAAAAGTGAAAATCGGGCCGTCAATTCTCAAATTAGACGATTACCGAGTAGCGAAACGCTGCTTTAATTTCTGTACTAGATTCAACCAAAGCCGAAAATATTGTAGACGAATAGAACCTGTCCACTGTGCTGTGGTCCTCACATACTTAAAGACTGTACAGCACCACCAGAAGAACAAAAGCTTATCAATTGCACGACTTATAAAAACTTCAATAAGAAGGCAGCAATATCGACGAACCACACGTTGTTGGATACAAATTGCACAAGTATAAGAAAAACACTAACTATTAAGAAAATGAATCCCACCGTCAAAATCAGTACAGGGGCCAAAAGCAAAAGTTTCCATCAAAATGAAATTAACTGCTTACAAGTCAATCTGCAGCACAAAAGACTGGCTGTACAAAATCTAGCATAAATTATAGTTAACCAAGGAATCGATGTTGCGCACATCCAAGAACCGTATAAAGCCTTAAACAACACTGCGGGATTACCCAAACATGTCAAAATATGTGCCCCAGGAAACGGCAAAAAAAGAACGGAAATTATCCTAAATAATGACATTGATCCAATTAAAATCAATCAGGTTTCAGACGATGATTGTGTAGTCGTGAAATAAAGGAACAAACATTAAACTTTTACTGTGCCAGCCTTTACTGTGACGTTATTACTAAGGATATTAAAACCGATATTTTCAAAGTCGAAAATATTTTAAAACTTGTTGGAAATAAAGATCCAATATTTGGCATTGACAGTAACGTAAGAAGCAGACTTGGTACGACAAGATCACAAACCTAAGAGGTAGAGAACTAGAAAAATTTGTTGTAACCAGCGATCTCCTACTTATGAATGATGAAAATGACACGCCTACATTTGAAACAAATAGAGCTTGCAGCTGGATTGACCTAACACTTAGCAGTAGTTCGATAGCTCAGTCCGGAACTCAGAACTGGCACGGACTGGGCGAATCCGACTGTCTAATTAAAACAAAGCATTGCGATGGACCTAGCGGGTGTTGACGCAATGTGATTTCTGCCCAGTGCTCTGAATGTCAACGTGAAGAAATTTCCATGGTACGCTGGACACGTGGGGATGAAGAAATATCTGTGCGGATCACAAAATAATACTCTTTGATATCATACTAGGGACGTACCCCAACGTCAAAGTGACCTTCTTCCGTAAGAGATACCACGTAAAACGAGAAATATTTAAATTCTTCGAAGACAGTTTAAGAACAGAGATACAGGCAAGGTTCTCAGTAGACACAGAAGTAATAGGAATGATGAAGAATTGTGCGAAAAAAAAAACTACTTTGCAGATATAGGCTTTCCGAGTGTCAAAGATCGGGAAGCACGTCTCCACTAAGATATCAGTGCCATGGTGGAAAACTGAATTTACGGTGTTACGCTCTGAGATGGCGGTACCAGAGAAATAAAAATAATGCAGAATGAAAGAAAAGTCTTGTATCAGGAAGGAAAACGGATTTACGAAGGAATGATGCTGAGAGACAAAATTAATTGTTGAAACAGTTCTGCTCAAACCCATGGAATGCTATATATAAGCTGGCTTCAGAGAATCTAATAAGCAAGACTGCATTATCCACTCTGGAAACAAACAAGGGACTATACACAACAGATGCACAATCCAGCATATGTTAGAAAATTTCACACCTGTGGATGACCTAAACACAAACTCAGAGCACCACAGCGCAGTCAGGCGAAGACCAAAGAAACCAATTACAACCCCAAACGATGTGGAATTTACACAATAGGAAATACTGGATGCACTTGAAAAGTTTGACCCAAAGATAGCCCCAGGGATCGACTAGTGATATCCTGCAGAAAACATTCAAATGTTTTCCAACTTTCATTAGCGAAATATACAATAGGTGATGAAGAGAAAGATATGTCCCCAAGCAATGGAAACATTCGTGCATCATACCGATTGTTAAACCTGGAAAAAAAGGCAACACAGATGCATCCATATACAGGGTGATAAGCCTATTAAACATAGGAGGTAAACTCCTGGAGAAGTTATTAATAAACAGAATATATCTTCACGTATTTACAAACAACCTCCTGAGTGCAAACCAGTTTGGTTTTATACCACAGAGAAGAACAGTGGATGCAGCGATGACTGTTACAAATTACATTAAGTCCCATCTATTCAAAGAGAACTGTCATCTTCGTGCGTCTGGATGTGAAAGCGTGAAGGCCCGCTATTTTAGATAATCTGAAAAACCTTCAATATCCCAGAAACCTGTACAAACTCACCAAGGATTATTTAAAAGACAGGACTGCCATCATACATATTAACACGGTGAAAGCAGAACGAGAGGTTACCAATTGATGCCCCCCAGGGTTCTTCCTGTGGTCCTGGATTCTGGAATATCCTATATAACCCTCTTCTAAATATGCAGACCTTGACACATACAAAAATTATTGTCTTTGCAGACGACATAGCAGTAATGACCCAGGAGACCACCCCAAAGGAAGCAGAAGTTTATGAAAATTCAGACTTGGAAAAAATAGCCCAATGGGCTAAGGATAACATACTAATGTTCAACGAGGACAATCCAAAGCAATGCTCATCAATAATAGAAGGAAGACCAACAATATCACGCGCTACCTAAACAATACAAAATTAGACGAGGTACAAAAAATAAAATATCTAGTAAAATTGTTTTATGATAAACTATTTTTTAACAGCCATATACAGAAAGTCAAAGAAAAAGCAACTGCACTCATACACATGCTAAGTAGGTCAGCAAGACTGAATTCGAGCTTCGGATACAAGGCACTAAAGAGTATCTATAGGGGAGCCTTAATCCTAATTATGACATACGGAGCTCCAGTTTGGGAATTGGCGATTAGGAAACAAAAAAAACATCAAGCAACTACAGAGAGTTCAGAGACTAATCGATATAACAACTGCGAAGGCGTACAGAACACTTTCTTTCGAGGCATCCTGCGTTATGGCTGGAGTTCCTCCAATTGGTCTAACCATTGAAGAAAAATAGAAGTGTACAATCAAAAGGTAGAAATCAAGCCAAGAGGTATACAACACGAATGTCTGGAAGACATCAGAAATATTCTAAAATCTAAATTAACAACAAATTGGCCACCACAAAAGCCTGACTTAATAAGAAAATACTTAACGGAATTCAACGGATTCATTATCCAAATAAACTTTGAAAAATTGCAATAGACAAAATAAAGAAACATAGTAACTTCCAATTAAATAATAATAGTAATAAAAAGATCCCATATTACCATTTTTAATTTAATAAATAAAGAAAATCCTACTCATGTAATAATACTATGTAATGGAGCATGTTAAAGAAAAATAAACCTTAAACGCATGGAGATATTTCTACCGTACTTTGAACACACGTTACCTACGATCGAGAACAAACTTTATATGGTTTAAAAGCACTCGTAGCACACAGAAGGTCAGGGAACACGAGTATTTTACAGTCATAGGGTATCGAAAGTATTTTTTAATCTATTAGCGTAAGGGGAATATTTTAGTCTGTATCAATGTACTGGGAATATATTTGGTTTTCTTAGAGTACGGAAGTAATAAGAATTCTGTTAAGGTACCGGGAGTATTTTACCTCTCTTAAACTTATCGAGTGTATTCTTGACTCTATTTGGGTAAGGGGACTATTTTCGTCTCCTCAAGGATCCGGAGTATTACATTTACAGCTTTATTATGATTTTTCTTAAATTACTTTGATTATTTAAGTCATCTGTAGATTAATGTACATTGAGTCATAATACTGGTTATGATTAAATTAATATTCCGTCGGCATAGGTAGGGAAAGCGGTGTGAAAAAGTAAAATTCAAAAACGTGACGCTCACGATGTTGGTTAAACCACGTGTTGACCAAGAGATTAGTGTAGAATTAAATACTTTTCCGACATAATATTAATAATTACCCGGGAGACGGCGTGTACCCAGCTAGTACTTGATAATATAATAATAACAAATTGTTCTAAAATACGAGCCCAGTGACAATGGTTTGTAATTACCTGATGGAAAATCGGGATTTACTGAAACAAGAAATATTTACTAAGTCCTAGTTGTACTTATAAATAATAAATTTAATAGCATAAATATAATATCTAATTACTTGTTTTGAATGCAAAGTGATTAAACAGCAATCTATACATAAATGTATGCAATCTGCACAGCATGTTCGCAAAACCAGACCACAAATTTAAGCAGGTAAACCACGGAGGCTAAAGACAAGTAGTAGACAGAACGTTCGTTGGTCCTCAGCTAACATTGTTTTATGTAACCTTTCACAGTATTACCAAAATTTTATTTCCATGTAATTTTACAATTACTAGGCACAGGCATCGCTATTATTCTCATAAAAAGTTTAAGACTAATTCTAACTGGATATTTAGTAATTTTTTCAAGTAAAATAACCATTTTTCAAGACAACAGCACTCATGTTAAGATTGTTGTATCAAAATTTTCTAAAGATTTATATCATCTCTTATTTATTAACACATGCTCAATACGTAATGAGAAACATCGTAGCCCACGACCCTCCACGCCTTTACAGGAACGGGAATTCGTTTTCTATACTAATTCTAACGTACGCAGCAGTTTTACTTTAAATTATGAAGTGTTTTAATAGTTTTGAATAAAGAGAAGACAGTGTGTTCAATAATGTCTTCAGATGAAGAAGAGGCTCTTTTGTTAATAGCTGTAGCTAAAGAGGAAATTCGTGCTAAGTTATAAGAATATTGAGCTTTAAAACCCGGATGTACCCTGATTCTTAATTATTCATATAATTTTAGTATTGACGTATTTGTTGGAGTAATCATTTACGGTTCTAGTAAAAAATCCCGACACACACTTGCTCGATGCACGTTTTCCCGACAACATTTTTCCCTATTGACGTTTTCCCGACAGGTCATTATCCCGATTGACATTTGCCCGACAGGACATAATCCCGATTGACTTTTCCCGACAGGTTATTTTTTCGATGCATCATTTTCCCGAAAGGTGAGTTTTTACAAAATTAGTGCATAATATTAATATTGTACAACACCTAAGTTATTCATTAATTCGTTGAAAAAATTCAACCAAATTGGTACACGTATCACTTAAGATCCAGGAACAACCCTGCGGAATTAAGATATCTCTAGCACCCCTATGTGTGGGTGCAGAAAGGGTGGCATTTTCAAAATAGAAAATATTCGATAACTGCTTATTTTTGCGCCAAATAAATAGTTTACGAGGTCGCTCAGATTCATAATGCCACCCTCAATGTTATTAGTATCGAATTTAATCCCGTAAAGGCAAGGCTGAAGACTGCTTACTGAGGCGGCCTATGTGCCGACAGCTTTCCAGTTGTCTTCAAAGAACTGCGACTACAGAGCAAAAGCCAGGCTTAGACCACTTCCTACGAATTATTACTTAAGTGCCGTATCGTAGGATGTATTTAAATGGTCCTATGAAGCATTGGAGGTATTTTTAGTGGGTGCTAATCCCACACTATAGTGCTTTGAGAACTGTCTTCCAAAGATTTTCACCTGTTCACGGGAAAAAAAAACACTCGTACACACTATTTTAATTTTGTTATTTACAGTCGCATCAACAGTTCAGGTTATTAGCTACTAATTAAGGGAACTCAATTTTCTTTGTCGGGGACCTGATTTTGACGAGTTTTTCTCACGCAAACTAACATCTATACCTTCGCCGGGATTCTAACCCGGGACCTCTATAATTCAAGTCAGTCACGCGACCATTACGTCACAGGAGATCGGCTATTTTTTTAGTAGATAAGAAAAAAGTATATAATCAACTAGTGCACGACGTTGCCCGGATATTTATTTGAATTAGCCCGGAGTAGAAACAGATTCCACACTTAACTCTTGGTAAACATTAAATTTAAGCCAAAACAATAGCGTCAATGTTTGGAACATTTACCTATTTACGTTGCCCTCCCCGACCTAACCCTTCGGCATCTAAAATCGAATAAACAAGGATGATGATTTACACTATTCGGGAATTCTCCTTTTACATAAAATATGTGTAAAAATCACGATGAATTAAAACAGTAAACAATACTCGTTAGCTGAATTAAGTCTAAAACTATTCCCAGTACTTTAAAGGAGTAAATAAATTAACTTAACAGAGACCAAAATGCAACTGGTACCCTAAGAAAATCAAAAATGACTCCGGCTAACCTTTTGTCAAACACGTCCACTTCCACGAAGTGGAACATAAAATTTCATTAACCACCATGGCTAATGCAAGATTTAAATTATGCGACTCCTACATCCCCGGAATAGACCATAATCTCAGTCTTTTTGTATTACTTTTCATGTAAACCCTTTCCCCCACCACTCGTATTGTAAGGGTGCTTTCCTTCCTTCCTGGGCATTTGAAGTTGCAATTAGACACTTAACACTTCTAGAATGACACTATCAAATGAAGCGACAGTGAAATAATTTTATTTGACCCTAATCAGGGTCGTTTAGGAACGTTTTTAAATTACATCCCCTCCACCACCCCTTAGAGGCAATCGGCGTGTCTTACTTCTTAGTGTTTGTTCCTGGATCGTAAGTAACATGTGTATAAAGTTTGGTAGAAATTTCTCTACGCATTTAAGATTGTAAACGGAAATTTTTTCACCCCCTTCCATACCCAGTCCCAGGGGATGAATGACATCTTAACCAGTATGCTAAATGTCCGAATTAAACTCAGAGACTTCCATAACCTTGAATTGAATACCAGTCTCCGTTGTTTACTAATTACTTTTCTGCAATTTTTCACACATCCGCCCCTACCCCCACACGTAGGGGCTGAACTATAGTAACTGACGTAGTGAATATCAGAATTAAACTCATTGATATCAATAACCTTGGATTTGTACGAATATTGATAGGGCATTAAATGTGAGAAGCGAGGTTGGGATAGTTAGAAAACTATATTGGTTAGGGTTATACTTCTTTATAATCGGTATAAAGATTGTGTATTGGCAAGTAAAATGAAATTGTAAAAGAAAAGAATGATATAACAAAGACAATTGCGTAAAGAATAATAGAAATAATTTGCAATGTAGTATATGTATTTCAGAATGAAAATAAAAATGTATGTGAATACACTTCGGTTGTGATTGATTAAGTGACTACTTAAAGAACGAGTTTGTGAAGGTTCACTAAATGGATGTTGGAATAATACATACGTTTCAGAATCTACGTGAAAAATAATTATATTAATTTTTCGTATATATTATATATATATATATATATATATATGTATATTGTAATGATTATCCTTTATTACTAAATATAAAAAAACTTTATTACATGAAAATACAAAAATACATTAAAAAAATATTATTGGGCGCCAGCAGATATACATTGGTCTGCAAAAAAAATTATCATTAGCTCCGGCTTGGTTATAAAATCCTCCTTCTCAACAGGGTAATGTGGGCAGCTCGGTAGCTATTCAAAAACTGTGTAAAAAAATTAAACTTTTGAAGACACTTTACAGAAATGGTGATCCTTACTTTAACTTGTGGCGTCAGCCGACTTGCAGTGGATCACTGGTCTTGTCGTAAGCAGCACATCTTCTTCGGCCACCCCGCGATGGACGTCTCTCCAAAACCTTTTGTTGGCTACCGCTCGCTAAATTCTCCACCCTCTCGCCTCTCTCACTCCACTTTCAGTCCTCACTCTGTCTGTCTGCCTGCGTCTGTCTACTTTCACCCGGGTTCGGCGTATATATTCGTACTCTGCCCCCTCAAACGATGCAAAAAAAAGGACGCGTACCCGCGATTTCTTTTGGCCTCTCGGGCAGGCACACGTGCACGTTTAATGTATTCTTACTCAGGCCAGCGGACATAAGGGCGGCCACTTAAGGTTGTTATTCACTACAATATATATATATATATATATATATATATATATTGTAGTAATTGTTAATTAAGACATTGTTCTAATTGGAAAGTTGGATTGTAGAGGACTCATTATTAGTGGATATAGAGCGGACGCCGCAACAATCCGGGAAGGCAAAAAAAGAAAACATTGTTGAGGAGTCGAGAAGGTTCTACGCGCTCAAAAACTTAGGAGACGAACGAACATTCTGGAAATGTACAGTCGGGCCGTAGGCAGCGAGGAGAAAAGACTAAAATTCCAAGTCATGAAAATTTGAACAGTACAGTTGGGCAGCAGACAGCGAATAGACCAGACGAAAAGTTCTACAGTCGGCAGTCAGAACGAAAGAATGTGGTCCAGTCACAAACATACTTTCAAATATTAAAAAGTAAAGCAATATTCAGTCGGGAAGGGGACAGAGCAACTATTTGCAGTAAAGCATCGAGAACCAACTAATTTGTGTTAAACCAACTAAAAACTACACCAATTAGAGCCTGTGAACATTTAGATTCTGTGAGAATTTAGAATCAGTGATGTCCCCAAAATTGTGCACGAAAAACTAAAAATGAGACCTGGGCGGCCGTAAGTAGAGAAAAACTTTAAAATCATTTGTAAACCGCGTTTAAAGGATAAAAATCAGATCGTTCTTTAATTATTTAATTATCGATAGAATGAGATTGTTAATTGTTGATAAAATTGAAATTGTTAAATTCAATCTTTAGTATTATTTCTTCCGCAACAAATTTCGTCTATGTTCAGACGCTTTGATTTCCATAAAAAGTAAATGTAATTATGATTACATAAATTCTGCCATTTATCAAACCCAGTTCAAGACCCTGAGATCCCAAATATTTTGTGTATTTTATACTTGTTTTAAAATTGTTAATAAATCTTGTTTAATAACTTTCACTTAAGTCCTTTCATTTACAAACGCCACAATCACATATCACATATTATATTTAATTATTACAATATATATATATATATATTGTAATAAACATACGTGGGTCGAAATAAAAAAAATATTTTTTTATAAATAACAAAGAATTTATTTCTCATAACTTTTACAATTATCTAATTTAATATTATAAAAAGATCTCTTTCTCTCATGGGTCTTTACTGGGTTTGATAACGGACAGAACACTTAAATAATCAAAGAACCCAACATTTATCTTTAAATTAAACAGAAATATTTAATCGTCTAGACATCGACGAAACTTATGAACGAACTTATTATTACCAGATTGATTTAATTTAAAAGAGTTTATTTTATTATCAAAAGAAGAGAACGATATCTGACTGTATCTTTTAATTCCGTTTACACATATTAATACCATAAATTTCAACTCACGATTACTCAGGAACATTTGGCTCGTTCATTACACACACACACTTTATAGACTGGACGTTTACACACTGACTCTAACACACATTATTGGTTCGACGATCGCTGATTCTCCATACTCGGTGAAGGACATCCCACTTGCTTGTACTGAAACTACGCGACGCTGGATGCTGTGTCCTGGTCTCCTACCATCGAAGACAGTGGTCAAATTTTGATATTACTACAGATTGAACTTCTGCATATAAAATGTTTATAGTTGAATAATTTTGCTATTTCTCTCGCAGGTTGCAAATTTTCTCCATACTCCGTGCTCGCCGTACGCCTCCACACTCAACTGACTCAACTCCTCGACTGACTAACAAATTCTTATCCTCCCTTTATATATGACCGTCTCTTCTATCTTCTGCTTTGTTCCAAGGCTACGTCGCAATTGCATTGACAGTTTCTCCATTACCCCGAGATATACACTCTGCAGCTGCTGCTCCCCAGCTAGTAAAATATCTAGCCGCTCTGTCTTGTCACATCGAGACAGGACCCGTAATTACTTTGCACTTGCATCCTCACCCCCACATGTGCGCTGTTCCGAAATTCCTCTGACCGCTTTGATCCCAAGTCAACAAGCCGATGGTCAAGCCCGTTAACCAGACACAATGCCTTTTCTAAACCGATTCATCTTGCGACAGACTACCCGCGCATGTCCCTTGCCCTGCTTTACAAATCCTAAGTACACATTGCCACTTCCTGTGCCGGCCAAGACTATTAATCCGAAACAAATATCTTGCCGCTCTGTCTTGTCACATCGAGACAGGACCCGTAATTACTTTGCACTTGCATCCTCACCCCCACATGTGCACTGTTCCGAAACAATGCATTCCCTCAATGCATTACAATATATGGTAATACTAATTAGAGACCATTAATTGTTTTAATATAATTGGATTGTTAGCAGTACATTTCTTGAAAGCAACAATCACGTCTCTTTGTCGGCGATAGTTGTTGGAAGCCGCGCGCTCGTTCGGAAGTCAGTCCGGCGAACGTTTCGAGAGAGAGAAGGCTGACCTATAAAGTACGAATAGCGTGGTCCAGGAAGTTCAACTGCGAGATCTATTAAACTCTATAAAACACAAGTAAATAGTTCTTGACGGAGAGACTCTGATATAAAATCGCAAAGTAGGAGCAAAAGGTTTGCACCACACAGATGCGAAATAACATTTCGTATAAAGGCATCGAGGAGACACACGTCCGAGGGCTGACCGAGGGAGCGGCTGATCCAAAAATTACAGGTGGAATAACAACGAGAACTACGACCGTGTTTATTAAAAATTATGTGTAGAATCAGTGAATAACGGCCTTTTTATTGAGTTTTGCCCTCAAGCTCCAAGAATCAGATCAGGTACCAGAAAGACATTCATGAGTACAAAAACAATAACTTAAAGTCTGTAAACGAGGATTAAAGGTTTAAGTCAGATTTCATTATCTTGTTTAGTTTTCGTTTTCTTTATTGTGTTTAGAATTTATATTACGTTCATTTCAATTTTGATTTGTTAATTAGTTTATTAAATTTGTTTGTCCTTACTATCAAGCCCAGTAAAGACCCTGAGAGAAAGAGTAATTATATGTAATTGTTGTAAAATTATTAAGTTGTATTTTCCTAGAAAGCCACAATAAAAATTATAAAATTTGGTTTGTAAATTTGAGGAAATTAAATCTGCAAAGTGAGGCTGTATCTTTGAAGAATAAAAATGTATTTTTTTAATTAATTAAATTTTTTAATTTAAGCCTTCCAGTTGATCATTACACTATATATATATTGTAATGATTTGCCTTTATTTACTTAATATTAAAAAAATAAAATTTATTACAAGAAAATACAAAGAAATACAAAAGTACATTAAAAAATATTGTTGGGCGCCAGCAGATATACATTGGTCTGCATAAAATTAAAATTAGCTCCGGCTTGATTAAAAAGTTCTCCTTCTCAACAGGGTAATGTGGGCGGTTCGGTGGCTATTCAAGAACAGAGTCTATTTCCGCAGTGTGTAAAAAATTCTACTTTTTAAAGGACTTTACATAAATTGTGATGCTTACTTTACTTGTGGCGTCAGCAGCCGACTTGCAGTGGATCACTGGTCTTGTCGTAAGCAGCACACGATCTCCTTCTTCGGCCTCCCCGCGATGGACGTCCCTCAAAACCTTTGTTTCTTCCCGCTCGCCAATTTCTCCACCCTCTCGACTCTCTCGGTCTGCCTCCGTTTCTCTGTCTCTCTGCGTCCTTCCGTCTGCCTGCGTCTCTCCGTCTGCCTGCGTCTGTCCGTCTGCCTGCGTCTCCCTACTTTCACCCGGGTTTGGAGTATTTATAAGTACTCCGCCCCCCCCCAAACGATGCAAAAAAAAGGGACGCGTACCGGAGATTTCTTTTGGCCGTCGGGCAGAAACACGTGCGCGTTTAACGTATTAATACTCAGGCCTGCGGATACAAGGGCGGCCACTTAAGGTTGTTATTCACTACAATATATATATATATATATAATATATAATGTTAATTTTCTTTTAATGGTTTTTAGATGATTTTGACTAGAATAGCCGAAAAGCTTCTTGTGTTCTTGAAACGTGAAGCAATGAGAAAAATTTCTTGTGAATCTAAATACTTCGTAGGATTATTAATACAATCTTCATCGTGAACTCATAAATTGTGTAATCTAATAATATTGTTCAGCAACAAGTTGAGAATAAAGATACGCTGTATACAGAATTAATTTTTTTTAGTGTCTAAAATAATTATATTATGATAGTTGGGCAACACTGAACATACCACCATTAGCCAATAAAATCAAATTTTATTTACATCCCAAACCTGCTATGTTTGTTGGATGCAATTGCGCACAATCTTTCTTTGAAAGAAATTAGTGTTAGTATTCCTGTTTACAGGAAATTCCCATATCGATTTCTAAATTTACTCATGGATTCATTAAATGTAAAGGACAATCGGTCAATTTTTCATAGTTACTGCAAATTGTAAATGAATGTATGGAATTCATTATAATTTAGTTACACATAGTTACCTGAAACAAATTTACAAAACGTTTTTTCATTATGTTTGAAATAATATTGATATTTTTAATAAAGCGTTACACAATTCACAGGATTCCAAAAATGCTTCAGGGTTATACGATTTTATATTATAAAGGTGCTCTTGCGCCGGAATGCAAGGAGCTCGGAAGCTTGGAGTAGCAACCACCAATATCGCGCCGACAATCATCCGTTATGGTAGACGACAAAAGGAAGCCTTTGAGTTTGGCAGAAAGCCTTCCTTCCCCAAGCAACTGCGGCATTCGTCGTTAATGAGGCAGCAATCGCCCTCCGCCCGGCGCGACGCGTCGCGGCGTCTCTGATCAATACCGCGCTATATTGGCCACTGAGACAAGGATCAAGCCTCGTTTTCTGTCGTCATTGTCTTCATTTATAAAAGGAAGAGGGTGGGCAAGGTGGGTGCAACGCCAAGAGATATTAAGATATTCAACGGCGAGTGTGAAACTGAATTGTTATGAGCTGAGCGTGTCTTCCGCTGGTCAGGACAACCATTTATTCTGGAATAATAATGTAGGAATACATTAGAGGCCTTAATATTATGACGTAGGATAGTCCTTTGATATTATTTTGTTTGAATCATTCACTGTTTAAAATAATTGATAACATGGAATGCCATGTTAATGAACGGAATACTATGTCACGCAGAGTATTTCAGAACGAGGCAAAATAAAATAATCAAAATTATTAACAACCTGTTTCCTTCATTTAATCTAAAATCAATTTTGATGCATGTGTATATTAAATGCATGGATAAATTTCAACAAAATATGGTACACAAATTCTTAAAAAAACACACTGTTGGTGGTGATACTCCGAGAACACACAAGGTTGAGGCGCAACATATTTACTTAGAAAATCGATTCGCTCGCAGATGCCATAGCCGGGGTGACAACTATACACATTTTCTACCTGTATACAGTCAGTGTGAATGCTTATAGACTCTGACAAACGAATTTAATATGACAATTCTGTAATAAACAAATTAGCAGTATTCCTACATTACTACATTACTAGATTTCCCACACGAGTAATATAGCCTAAAGTTTATTTCTCAAATATTTTCTGCTCAAACCTCTCTCCCGCCAACAGAAGGTCGAGGGAAAAGTACCAAGCGCATGGACTGATGCAGGTTTACTAGTGTTTGTCAAGTATCACTTTTAGACAAAAACCGGGTAGGATCCTTAACCATAGCCCGGAGGCCCTGGTTAACCCTTGGCTACCTTCCTCTACCTTTTCGCACCCCTCTTTCAGTCTTATTTCTACGCTACAAGAGGGGATTACCCAATACATAGTCTGTCTATGCACACATACTTAATATGTTATAGACTCCAGGATGCCTTCAATCTCTAACTAAGGTTCCCACAAGCCGACACCCCACGGCCACTTTCGAGTCTAGTAATGGGCGTGAGACAATTATCAAATGTCCGATCTAGGTGATTCAGGTTTACTGTTGTTTTCTCTGCACCAATTTTAAGTTAATGTCCGTGTATTAACCTTAAAACTACAGCTCTGGGGTCCCAGTTAACCCTTGGCTACCTTGCTCTACCTTTTAGCATCCCCCCTTTCATCTTATCTTATAAATAAAGAAGAGTGTATGTATGTTTGTATATTTGTTTGTTTGTTTGTATGTTTGTATGTTCGTTATACAAATCTACACCGGTAGAGCAAATTTCACCAAATTTCATACACGTGTTCTTTACGACCAGGAAACAATCACTGTCGGGAAGAGACATGTCTACCTTCCCCAGAAGCGGGGATGCACGGGGGTTGAAATATTTAAACATGCTAAAACAGTCGATATTTCAGTCGGATAAATATTTTTAGGGGTCAAAGATATTTATAGTGTTTCCACTGATGATATCTGAATATGATTTTAAACCTCTACACCCTGGGGAAAGAGCACCCCTAGCGTTTGGGGTGGAGAATACAAATCAATACCGGTGGATCAAATTTCACCAAATTTCGTACACGTGTTCTTTGCGACCAGGAAACAAACACTGTCGGGGTGAGACGCGTCTACCACCCCAAGAAGTGGGGGTGGACGGGGGTTGAAATATTTAAACATGCTAAAACAGTCGATATTTCAGTCGGATAAATATTTTTAGGGGTCACAGATATTGATAGTGTTTCTACCGACTGTTGGGGTGAGACGCGTCTACCACCCCCAGAAGCGAGTCGGGATTATCAGCAGAGCACTTTTAGGTGTTAGGTGGAGGAACGCTGCAATAAAATAACGCGAATACAACCGAGATTGGAGTCAAATCCGAGGTTATGGATGTCGTCCAGTTCAATTATAGCATCAAATTGGCCATTTAGCCCCGAGGGGCGGGAGTGGATGGGATGGAAATTTTCTAACATGTTAAATCATCGATATTAGCGTGGAATAAATAAATGCCGGGACCATTGACGTTGATAGTATTTCTACCGATGTTGTTTGTAGGCGTGATAGGGGTGGGGCTGGGGGGATTTCCTTGAAAATAACGGGAAAACAACCGAGATTCGAGTCAAATCGAAAGTAATGGATGCCCCTGAATTTATTTATGACAATCTGGACAACGCGCGGGTATCGGCTGGGTTCGGATGAGTTGATCGACTGTTTTTTGCGTCGATTAAATATATTCGGGATGAATTAGATTAATAAAATTTCCCTACATGTTCTCTGTGTATAATTTCAACCCCTTTCGGACTCATAAGGGTGCACCCTTAAGGGTGGGCGTGAAGTAGCATTACATAAAAAGAAACCAGAAACTATCGGGATTGTCACTGAGTTTAATTAATTTCCTTGAAAATAACGGGAACCGAGATTCGAGTCAAATCGAAGGTAATGGATGTTGCTGAATTTATTTATGACAATCTGGACAACGCGCGGGTATCGGCTGGGTTGGGATGAGTTGACCGGTTGTTTTTTTCGTCAATTAAATATATTTCGGGATGAATTATATTAATAAAATTACCCTACATGTTCTCTGTGTATAATTTCAACCCCTTTCGGAATCGGGAGGGTGCACCCTTAAGGGTTGGCGTGGAAGTAGCATTAGATAAAAATAAACCAGAAACTATCAGGATTGTCACTGAGTTTAATTATGACATTAAACTTGACCGTTTAAGTCCCCGAAGCGGGAGTGGTCGGGGGTGAAAATTTTCAAACATGTTAAACGGTCGATATTTGCGATAATTATTTCCTGGGGTTAATTACTTTGATAGTATTTATACCGATGTTGTTTGTGTATAATTTAACCCCTGTGAGGGGAGCATGCTTAGGGGTTGGGTGGAGGTACGTTAAATAAAATCCCGCAAAAACAACCGAGATTCGAATCAATTCCGAGACTATGAATGTCGCTGAAACTAATTGTGACAACCTGGGTAACGCGACGGGTTTGGGAGGTGTTGGGCGGGAGAATAAATTTTCAGACAATGTAATCGGCCGATTTTTGCGTGGAATACATTCTTTTCATTATCGCATATTTGTGGGGGTGGTCATCTTCTAACATGTAAAAACGGCCGATATATTTAGTCAGTGACTTCATCCCCCTTCGGCATGGGAGGTGAGCACATTTAGGGATAGGGTTCGAGGAGCTTTACATAAAAATAGCGCAAAAGTAACCAAAATTGGAGTCTTATGGATGGTTATAGATAAATGACATCTCGGGCAACGCCGGGCACCCAGCTAGTATACTATAAGAATGGAGTGACTAGACCATGGTTTACTGTATATGCAGCTGGTTTGAAAACACACTTGGGCTCTCGCAGTTGAACCATCCTTGAGAAAGAGGGGCTACCGTTAGGGTTTTCTTCTTCTCTTTCTAGTTTTGAACTAAGGTGGACATAAGCCGATTGGAACACCTGGAATCTGCATCCTAAATGCATGGAGAAGGTAATACTGACACAGGACACCCTTCTATATACCTCCTTTCAAATTCATTCCTATGATATGGAACGGAAGTTGCCACCACGTGTAACCTCATGTAACAGGTCACTTTAATAAAGGCATCTGTACAAATAATAATTTTCTTTAACTTTACCAAGTTGTATTTATATATACAATAAATTCATTATGTATGAAAATAGTCTGCACTCGTATCGCGACTTGTTTTCTTGCTTCAAGTCGTCGTTGAAATGGGTTCGTTTCACCAAATTTTCTCTCATGTAAAATTAGTGACTGATACTATTTGCTCATAAGAGGGCTAACTTTCTCCGGTTTTGAACTAAGGTTCCCACAAACCGAGGCACCTCGGCCTGTTTTGAGAGGTGTATGTGTGGCTACTGTCAGTCACAGAGAAAACGCAACTGATTCAGAGAGATTACATCGCAGATGACGTCATCATAGCGTTGCGTAGTAACAGATATTAAATAAAAAAAACTTCTGTACAGAGAGTCTTAATCTTAATGATGGTCCGACCGTTTCAAAACTTATACTTGTGTGCTATAAAGTTATTTTAATAAATATTTAATAGTTGGAGTTCGACTTATTATTCATTTTACGTTGTTGACCCCCACATATGTTCCTGGGTCACAGACCTTCGGCATACGGTAAGAGTTGTTCTCTGTTCCCTTTGGAACAGTCGGCCAGCTGCCTCATAAACTAGTCGATGCACAGAAATGCTGCGTCCCCACAGAAAACTCCTCTCCCGCTATCGGAAGGGTGTGGGACAAGTAACCAATGCCCGACCTACCTGATGCAGGTTTTTTTGGGTTTGTCCTGCATTACGTTTAGGCGAATGCTGGGTAGGATACTTAAACTATAGCCCGGGGGCCCAGTTAACCCTTGGCCACCTTCCTCTACCCTTCTGCATCCTCCCTTTCAAATCCCTTCCTATGCTATTAAAGGGAAGTTGCCACTATGTGGATTACCCTCAGGTAGCCTTTGTAATATATATGACATATATATTAGGTCTGCCTTGTGGGCACTAAGGAACTTCTGAGTAAGCATCAGAAACAAAGCTTCTTTGTGGTTACTCACGTTCTCGGAGTAAGCATCAATAAACAAAATACTTGTAAGCATTCAAGAATTTCCAACTCAGCAGCAAAGATAATTTAGACCCATGTGTCCTGCTGAGTCTGGGGCTGCTTGAATACAATGAAGCTCTGTGAACAAATGTATAAAAGGGCCAGACTTCTCTGATGGAAGCAAGTCTGTATCTTACTTCAACGTGGTGCGTGTGCCACTCTGTCTTCTGTTTTCATGTTATTGACTAAGCTCTAGGCTGTAGACTAAGATTAATAAAACTTCTTTATTATTCTAATGGACTAAAGCCTCATGTTATTTCTCTAAGCCTTTAAGCTATTATAGAGTGCGACTTAGCACGCACTCCGGACCCAAGTTACAATTTCTTCCTAAATATCTCTGTTAGCGAGACCAGGAGAAATTCGATTATTATATGGTGGCAGCGGAATTTTAGATATTAAATGGTGGCAGCGGAAATTTTAAACATTACACCTTTTACCCTAAAAAAAACCAGAATAAATATTTCTATCTAAGCGTGTATCTTTCGCGCCCACCTCCTCAACGGCGAGTTTCAAAGCCCAACAGGGTATGAAGTCAAAAATTTAGTGCAAATGTTGCAAGAAACAAGGACACTTTATTGTTGATTGTCGGAGACGTTTACATGCGATCACGCATCGCCAGAAATCGAAGGGAACGATCTTATGGCGTCAGAGTAACATTGCTTCGGGAATAAGCGACACTAACTCATAATGCATTTACTACGTGCGTGAGAGAGATATTTTCTCCGTCTATGTGTGGGAACAAGTTTCCATGTGTTGAGGATTGGTTAAATGGTATAAAGTTGACGCCGTTGTTTGAGTTCAGTGGAAGCGTTTCGCTTATTCAAAACCAGTTTTAACCTATGAAGATTTTGTATGATTATTCATCCAAAATAAATTGTCTTTCTGTTTCGGCGGAATCACTACTTATGTTACACTCGATTTATAGCCAAATGAGAATTCGTCGTCTGAGGTGAAAGTGGAACACCAACCGAGGATAATCATAGCAAAGTATGTTCTCTCGACTAACCAAGTTGCGCTTGGTAACAGCTGATATTGGTCGTATTTAACCAACGATATTGAAGAACTTTTAAAGTTTAGTCGACAGATATAAATGGGACGAAAGTTCTTGAACAATTGTGTCCTGTGGTGAATTGGGCGGAATTTAGCAAAGTGAACAATAAGTAAATTGAGTGATACTTGGCGTGTTAAATTGTTCGAGGTGAAAGTGTATTGCAAAATCTCTACAATTGCCCTGGTACCGGTACAAACGGTGAGTAAAAAGGAAACATTAAAAATTAACATTTTAAACATTAATAAAAGGTAGAATATCATCAGATTTCGATTTCATTTCGTTTTATTTCATTTTATTCGATTACATATCGAGAGTTTATTAAAAATATTTGTCAGTAGTAAATTGTAAAATTAATTGTTCTTTATTTAAAAGGCCCAATAAAGACCCTGAGGTAAGGGAAAAGGTCATTTTGTATAAAGTTGTTGTAAAGTAAAATAGTAGTGTATAATAAACTAATTGTTTGATTACATTATATAAACGTTATTATTTCATGCTCATTAGATAATTTTCAATTATCAGTTCAATTTAATTGATTATTTTCATTATTGAGTACCACATTTTGATGCTTTAACGTGTGGACAATCAAATCATTTCAATTATTATTTTTGATATTTTGCATATTACATTTATGGCACATCAACGTGGGGCCATTTTAATTGACGACTATTCATTGTACATTACAATATATATATATATATATATATATATATATATATATATACATATATATATATTATTGGAGCGATCAATTAATTGTTAAATTTGTCCCAGTCTCACTGAGAAATTGGGTAAAACTATCCTAATGAAGTACAAACTCCCATTTCAGTCTACCGATTCGATTACCTCCTATTCAGTTGTCTCCACCAAAACTGGGCTTAGGCAGAAAGTTGATGAGACATTTGCAAAGGGAATCATCCGTCCTTCCACTTCATACTCCAATTGTACCAAAATGTAACGATTTTAGGTCATAGATTGTTCGGCTATTAAATAAAATGATACTTATACATTACTATACGTTGAAACTATGTCACACTTGTTTAGAGTTTGATCAACAATTTCGTACTTTAGGTTTCTGCATGTCTAGAATGTTCAACACATATTCTTGTACTGTGCGAACTGGAACTGAGTCTCCAGAAATGAGCTAAAAACCTTGGAGCGTAGAAATGATTGAAAATGTTAAAAGGAAATTTAAAGTATGTCGTAGAGTATTAAGTCACTGCCTGAAGATGTATGTATGCCATGTCTCGATACAATACATTTGTTATTAGGTCTAAGTTTTGATAATTTGCCTTATTAAACAAAAAATAACTGGCGCCCTACAAAAACTGAAGTAAGCGACGGAAGGACAAGAGGTCGAATGCTACAATATATATTTATAATCACATTCAAAAGGTATTTTGTTTTTACTTTTCCTCAGTCCTTTTTTGCCCTTGCATATACCGTTCCGAAAGGTTAATTAAAAGAAAAGATTATAAAAATTAACAAATAAAATAATTTGTTATTTTATTCACTTGTGGCTTCCAAAATTAAAACAAATAAATCAAATTAAGATCTCTTCTCTCAGGGCCACAACTGGGTTTGATAATTAACAGAAAAGTGATTTATAAGCTGATTAACAATTCAAACATAAAAATTTAACCTAAAATAATATGACGATAAATGAAATGAAAGACGGCTAAATGTAAAGAAACTGAACGAAATCTGACTATTACCTTTCTAATTATCGTTTACAAGTTTATATAGGTTTTGTTACTACGTATTGTCCGTCTGGTACCAGCTCTTTCTTTTGTAGCTTCAACACTACACTAAAAATGCAATTTTTTACACTGATTCTAACTTCCTTGCACATTTTACACACACACGGTCGAAGTACACGTCCTCAGCTATCAGGAACCTCGGTTGTTGTCTCCCCTTTATGATCAACTAGCATTTGCCGGATCCCTCAATGCGAAGATTGTTCAATTTGTGAAGCATACTCCTGCATCCATATAGGAACTCATGATTTGTAGTTTATGTTTGCAGACTTTACTTATCATATGCAGAGTCCAGACTTTAACTACTTTCTTCTCGTCGCAGATTTTAGGCTTTTTGTTTCTCCTTGCTCGACCGAGGCTCAGTGCAGAACCTTACTGTTTTTATTTCTCTTTGTGGACCGAACTGCCACGTATCTCGGCGAAGACTTTTTACTGTTTCATCCTCTCTCGACCCAGGCTCCGTACTGACTGAATTTTCCCCTCGCGCGCATTCTCCATTTCGGCTTTCAACAAATGAAAATAACTCGCCACCATTGTTGCCTTTGATAGCTCATTCCACAAAATTCAATTTATTCGCTACAATTCAAATTATACCTAATCAATTTAATGCCCTAATTAATTATTGCTACAATATATATATCTATATAATAAAAAAGGATGTATATTTGTATGTATGTATGTATGTATGTATGTATGTATGTATGTATGTATGTATTTACGTTGTTCTTTATACAAATTTTATCGCGTGGACAGAATGCAACAAAAATTGGTATACGTATTCTGCCAAAATCGAGAACCGGTACTGTGGGGGTGACAAACCCATAGCATAAAGGTGGAAAGAATTGTAGTTGAATTATTTTTGCGAATTTTCCCATAAGAGTTAATGTTATTATTTAGTGTTAAAATTACTGCGCGCCAAGAGACCGTGACGTCACGTACGTTGGCGAGACATAAAATATAGTTCCCTTTTTCGTAATGAAATAAAGCTGAAATATATTGATTGAATAAAAAGTATAATTTTATTCAGTAATACTGCATCAAATACTGCATCAAACTGTAATAATACTACTTTGTTCTCCTTGCGGAAAATGTAAGTTAATTTTCGTGCGCATATTAAGTGAGACCACCAGCTGATTACATTGTGGATGTAGTTATCAATTTCATCAGCATAATCTTTCGTAATGACTGAATACAGATGGACAGTTATATCTTGCTATACACAAGTATACACAAGAGTATACTTATGTATTCTATTCGTAAAGAGATTCAAGGTATGGTAATGATACTATAAAATTCAATGAATTTCTTAACCTTTAAATTAAAATCGGTCGAAAGTATGTACGGGACTAGGAACATTTACATTGAATTATAAGTGTAATTACTGTACTTTATGCAACGTATTTCTCAAAATAATAAGTTTAATTATAACCAGCAACAATATGAAAAGTTATACAATCCGTCCAACTAATGTTGTTAAAAAACTTGACTTTTAACGGGGCATATTTAACGGGATCACGGATCAATTATATCTTGTGCCCAATTATATCTTTCTACATTCACTGGAGGAGACTAAGAATGATGGAAAACAGAATCCCTAATACTTCTTAATCATTATAATTTGATAGATTTTAAATCTGCATAAACTGACGTATTCTTGAAGTGAAATTCATGAAAAAAATTTGGTTATGTATGTATCATTATAATTTCACATATTTCATTCTAAATGTTTAAAGTCTAAGGGAGTAATTCCAAGTGAGAACTGTTAAATATAAATTTTGTGCAATATCGTTAATATTTTCTATTTGAGAGTTGACGCATATCGTAATGTATTGCATTCCTTATACAATGCTACCAACGTCAGAGAGTAGAATCCACCAAAGGATACTTTGACTCCTTTCAGTTATATATGGTTATATTCATAACGGTTTTGGTTGTATACCACAAATGTAGCGGTGTATGTTTTACACAAAAGAAGTCATGATATACATTACTCTATTTTCTTATTATTAATTTATAAAACAGATGTAAAAATTTTCATTTTAGAAATATGATTTTTTTAAATAGCAGACAGTGATATTCAATATTTAATATTTATACACACACACACACACACACACATATATATATATATATATATATATATATATATTGTTCAATAAATAAATAAATATATATATATATATTTTACATATAGGCTCATATCCTCATTTTTATGAAGTAGGTTTTGTAGCCAAATACTGACAAAAAGAATTGATGACATACATTTGTCTGTAATTGGATAATACTTTTATTATTAATAATTTTAAAACAGATGTAAATTTATCATTTTAGAAATTTTTGAAATTAAGTTGTTTCAAATGTGACATAGTCAAAATTATTAACTCATTTGGTTACAAATGATCAGCTGACTAACATTCAGGCAACAGAATTTGTGACTGGTTTGTAATAATTCAGGATTATTTAATCACTTATGGCTATTTACAAATTCATATATATACACTAACTTATTTGGATTGATAATCAGCCAGAGAGTAGATGACATACCATAAATCTGTATAAGGTATATGTATATACATTACTTAAAAGACTTCCCAAATTTGTATATATATAATTTTTCCAGCTGAAAGTTATGTTAATAATATTTTTCAATAAATATATATATTAGGTATAGGCACATATCCTCATTTTTATGAAGTAGGTTGTTTTATTATTATTATAGCTCTATTTTGAATTTTTATATTTTAACTATAAGAAACATACAAAATAAGTGATGAGATACATTTGTCTGTATTAGGATATTTTTCTTATTATTAATTTACAAACAGATGTAACAGATGTGAAATTTTCATTTTAGAAATAAATATTTTTTAAATATTAGACAGTTAATAATAATGTTCAATAAATATGTATATCAGGTATAAGCTCATATCCTTATTTTTATGAAGTAGGTTTT
The DNA here is from genome assembly GCA_037074705.1 of Zhengitettix transpicula. NCBI lineage: Eukaryota > Metazoa > Arthropoda > Insecta > Orthoptera > Tetrigidae > Zhengitettix > Zhengitettix transpicula. The sequence continues at coordinate 123,461,347 of CM073592.1, read as the reverse complement.
TTATTATTCATATGGCTATCTTTTGAATTTTTTATATTTCTAAACTATATTAAAATAACCAAATACAGTGAAAAGAAGTGATGATATACATTTGTCTGTAATTGGATAATATTTTTATTATTAATAGTTTTCAAAACATATGTAAATTTATCATTTTAGAAATTAAGTTGTTTCAAATGTGTCATAGTCAAAATTATTAACCCATTTGCATAGAAATGATCAGCTAATTAACATTCAGGCAACAGCAGTGTGTGAGTGGTTTGTAACAATTCAGGATTATTTAATCACTTATGGCTATTTACAAATTCATATATATATATATATATATACACTAACTTATTTGGATAGGTAACGAGCCAGGCTGTAGATGACATACCATAAATCTGTATACAGTATATATAATTTATTAATGTATTTTACTTAAAAGACTTCCAAAACTTATATATAAATAATTTTTCCAGCTCAAAGTTATGCTTTCAATTGTTTACCTTGCATTGTAGCTTAGATTGTAAAAAATTACATATGTGAATTTAAAAGGCTCTTCCCAAATTTGGAATCTAAATTAATGTTTACTATGTCCAAAAATCATCTGATTTAGATAAAATTTATGAAATTCTATATACTATCCCATTTGGAAAGTAAAAAAGTACAGAGATCAGATTACATGATGAATGTTGATGTGGTTCAGTTACATAAAAATATCCGAAAAATACATGTTTACCGGCAGTTTAAATATATTTTTGGAACAATGAAATTAATAAAATTTCTCTACATGTTCTCCGTGTTTAATTTCAACCCCTTTTGGTATTGGGAGGGGAGCTCCCCTTACGGGTTTGGGGTGGAGTGGCATTACATAAAAATAACGCAAAAGCAATCAAGATTGGAGTCTAATTCAGGGTTATGTATGTCACTGAATTTGATTATGACATTCTCTTAAATTCCCAGGCACGGGCACGGACGGGGTGGAATTTTTAAAAAGTATTAAATCGTCGATATTAACGTGGAATAAATAAATGTCAGGGCCATTAGCGTTGATAGTATTTCTACCGATGTTGTTTGTAAAATTTCAACCCCTTTCAGCGTGAGAGGGGAGAACGCTTAAGGGTGGGGGATGAAATATTCTAACATCCTACGACAACCGATATTTGATTCGGATAAATATTTTTGGGGGTCAAAGAGTTGATAATGTTTCTAGCCATTTATATTTTTTCAACCCCTTTAATCATGGTAAAGGAGCACCCTTAGGGTGGGTATGGAAGGGCGTTATAAGGAAATAACGGGAAGACAACCGAGATTGGAGTCAAAACCAAGGTTATGGATGTCGCCGAGTTAAATTGTGACAACCAATTTGCTCATTTAACCCCCAGGATTTGGGTGGTTAGGGGTGGATATTTTGAAACATGCAATCACGGCGGTTATTAGCGTAGAATAAATATTCTCAAGGGTTAATTAGATTGATTGTATTTCTACTGATGCTGTGTGTGTAAAATTTCAACCTTTATCTTGCAGAACTCAAGGAGTATATTTAAAAAGAAATTAGGAGGTATGTTTGTTGCGACTGATGCAATAAAATTCAATGTATTTTATAGATTTTCAATTAATGCACTATCGGTCTAAACAATGTACGGAATAGTTAGATTTACTTTTTCGGTTTTATATAAATAAGTACACGGGCAACGCCGGGCACCCAGCTAGTATATAATAAAAAAGGAGGTATATTTGTATGTATGTATGTATTTACGTTGTTCTTTATACAAATTTTATCGCGTGGACAGAATGCAACAAAAATTGGTATACGTATTCTGCCAAAATCGAGAACCGGTACTGTGGGGGTGACAAACCCATAGCATAAAGGTGGAAAGAATTATAATTGGAAAATGTGATCATTTTGTGTTAAATTCCTGCGCGCCAAGAGACTGTGACGTCACGCGAGAGAGCGACGGTGCTACGCGACGTACAAATTAATTAGTTCATTTTCTCGTAATGAAATAAAGCAGAAATATTTTCATTGAATAAAATGTATAATTTTATTCAGTAGTACTCCATCGAATTATAATAAAAAACAATACGAAATACTCGAAGAACCTGGCGGAAATTGTAAGTTAATTTTCGTGTAATATTAGTGACTCCAATATGGCGACTGTGTGTTTACATTGTGAATCTAACTAACAATTTCATCTATTTAACCTTTCGTGATGTCTGAAGACTGACGGACAATTATATCCTGCAATACTCGAGGAGTATATTTAAGAAGAAATTCGGAGATATGTTTATTGGTATTGATGCAATAAATTTCAATGCATTTCATAGCTGTTCAATTGATGCACTATCGTTTGAAAGTGTGTACGGAACTAGGAACAGTGAGATTTAGCTGAAATCACATTTTGACTAAACATTAATATAGAATTAAATACTTTTCGGGTTTATATAAATAAGAACAAGGGCAACGCCGGGCACATAGGCCATTATATATATATATATATAGTAATAACCAGCTCAGAAGGCCAGAAATTCTGTTCTTATTTTTGTCAGATTTGTTTACGAACTCAGACTGGGGATCCTTGAGTGGTTTGAACATATGAAAAATAATGATAAAATGACGGATAAGTGACTTTTAGAGAGGGGGAGGTCTAATAATTGGGGCATTTTGCGGCTCTTAGGGCTAAATGGTTGTGACCGACGGAACCCGGAAGGCATCATAACAGATGGACGACGCAATTATATTAAAAGGAAACGTTTAATTTAATTGATTGAGTGGCTCTCGGAGCGGGAGAACGGCAACAGATGGTGTTTGTTTGGCGAAAGTGGAAATGCAAAAAAACTGAGAAAACAAGGTGTAACATTCCAAACTGCCATCATGTAACACTCCACCACTGTGACCATGTAACATTCCAGCAGTTGGAAATGGGAAGTCCAGATAGATCGTTCACCAACCGAGCTATACCTCCGTAAGCTCACCTGGCTACCGATCTAGAGGATAAAGGAAGAATTAAGAACAGGAAATAGGAAAGTCGGTAACGTGAGGGTTCGGGTTCAACTAATTGAACCTAGGCGTAGTGGTTGGTGTTTCGCTGCACTTCAGTCAAATAAGAGTTGATGAAGAATAAAGAGATTTAATAGTTAGAAATAAAATAAAGTAAGACAAACTGGCGGATAGCACCAGGAGCCACCGACCCGTCTGGAGGTTGGATCACGACTGCCGTTCCCAAGAAGCTCTGAACAATTCGAAGACTCGTTTCCCCCTCCCTGATGATTTTAAGTCTCCAATGAGAACTCTTACAGAGAGGAAGATTTCTGCTGCCGTGTGCATTGCTGCATATGGCACCTTAAGTGTTGACTCAGTGTTATTACAGCTGCGCCCACTTATGTCCGCTATGCGGGAGAGACGTTGATTTCTGCTGCCGTGGGTATCGTTACTCACGGGACCTAAAGTGATGTCTTTAACTGCATGAGCGTTCTTGCAGCTGCGCCCTCAAGGGTCCGCTATGCTGAAGAGACGTTATGATAAGAGGGCACGTGTAGACTATTATATTACAAAGGGAAGTTTCTGGAGCCGGGATATAAATAAGAGGGCAGTTGGACAGTTGAGAGGCATTCTTTATCAATTTGTGTGGACGGGAGAAGGATGGTGGTGCAGGTCCGCAGGGACGGACGCGGGGCCGAGTTAATGTGGCCGAAAACAATTGTTATGAACAGTTGGGAGTTTGCAAAAAGGAGAGATCATCGGATGCTAGGCCAAGCTAGGTGGCCGAGAGTAATTAGTTGGACATCAGTCGTCAACAGTCAGTGGGAGTTTCATCGTGGAGGTCTGTCTGCCAGCAGAGGTGTTTGAATTCGTCGTGAGGGTGACGTCGTCAAGAAGAGGTGGCTGTGAAAGCTGATGGTGAGCGCAACCTGGTGCCTTTTAAGCCTGTATGAAGTGAGTGTGTGGACCAGAGAGTGTGTGAGTTTATTTTTCTGAACTAATAACTGTAAATTGTTAAAAAAGGGTAAAACGTCAGATTTCGTTTCATCCGTTTCAATCATTTCGTTTCATTTGTTTCAATCGTTTCAATTATTTCATTTCGTTTTTCATTTATTTTAACTGTAATTGCTTAATTGTAACATTTTGTTCCGTTTCCTTATCAACCCAGTAAAGACCTTGAGGGTACCGAGTCCAATTATTTAAAATGTATTCAAGGTAAATAAAATTGTTTTGATTTATAAAATTTCATCAGATTTGTGTAATTGAAAATTGTGTTTTAATAAATGATAATTGTTTGTTTAAATTGGTAGTTTTCTATACATATAACATATGTAACTAAATAATATATATATATATTATTTAGTTACATATGTTATATGTCGTTCTTATTTTGCTACACTTTTACTCTAAGAATTGTAAATTAGCACTCCGGCCAGGCAGGATAAAAAAACCTTTTCGCTGCTGGTTGTTACCCCAGGGAGGTTATATCGATCACTCTTCTTTTCACTACCCTCCTCGGATTAAGTCATCTCAGGGTACCCAAAACCCTAGAGCAGAACTCCAAGACCTTTGGGTTAGTGTGGAACTTTCACCTCGCTAAAAAAACTGCATGAGGCATTAAGCCTCCTTCTCGTAAAATCTCTCTGTGTGTAGCTCTTCTTCTCCATCTAACTATCGCTGAGGTTTTTTCCCCGGTAAATAAACCCTTCAGGTTGAATTATCGGCATTTTTTTCCTCTTCATTCTGTCTCTCTCATAAACTATCTCCGTTAATGACCTATTAAATGGTATTATGTCCTCAGGTGCGGATCAAATACAAGTTCCCAATCCTTGTGTTCCAAGTTAGTTTACTAATAGCACGTGCAGAGGGGGTGTAGAAATGGTAGACCCCCATGCTTGGCTGTGCCTGCTTTCAAAGGGGCACGGCCTTTAAGGGCCTTTGGCCCCAAAATAAGTCTCTTCTTCTTTACTTAGCTTCTCATATCTTTTCGCCGCTGTGTCGAGTAACCTGAATTGTTTCGGGGTCTTTAAGATCCTATAACTCAAGAGTGTCCTTTATCTGGTCTTTGACGTCTTTGATCTTTTCTTATCTTAGGTTTCGGAAAAAATACCTCTTGAATTTTATGTTTCGCCAATATTCGTCCAATTTTTGTTTGTGGTGCATGATTGACCATTTTTAATCCTCACCGGCGGTTTTCTTTCTCTGTTGAGTGAAAGCCCTCTTTATTTGTGCTGGCTTGTATCCGTTGAGACGCGACACAGACCTGAGGGTGTTTGATTTCCTGAGCAAGACTTCGAACACCGGAGATTGCCCTGTCCCTGAGGTTTAATGTGTCTAGTACCACATTTTTCTGGGCCCTATGGTGGCAGATCTCCGCTTGTTGATATTTGTCGGTGTGTCTGGTTTTTCGGTATACAGAACGGTCCAGTTTCCCATAAAGTCTGATTAATAAAGACTTCCAAGAAGGGAAGGGTGCCATATGTGTCAATTTCCATCGTAAATTTAATTTTTACGCGTAGACTATTCAGGTGTTCAAGAAAGGTAGGAAGTTCTTCTTTTCCGTGTCGCCAAACCACAAAAGTATCATCCACATAGCAGAAAAAATACTCGAGGCCGTATAGGAACACTCACTGTCTAACATTCTCAACAGGATTTGATGCGTTGATATTGATACTGACGTAAGGACTTCCATATGTGGGGGATACCAATGAATACCAAGAAAGATGTATGTGTATGATATATACTAGTTCTTTTTTATATTGATTTATTTACCATCGTATCAACAGCTCTGGTAATTAGAGACTCAGTATGGAAACTAATTTTTTTTCGATGTCGGAGCACTGATTTGACGAGTTTCTCACAAGCACATGAACATCCATGCCCTCGCCGGGATTCTAACCCGGGACCTCTGTGTTGGGAGCGAGTCAAGCTGATCCCTACTCCACACTAGTTCTGTGTGAGAAGGTTTAAGGGTTATTACAAAGCGTGCGAACCATTCATCCAGACAGGGTTTTTCAATTTTGAGCGCAAAAATAAAAAACTTTTTTGGATATAATTATTGCCGAATCATCTGCATATAGTGTAAATGTTTATGTTTTTCAGTTGGAATATCGTGACATTGCGCGTTAATATCCCTACACTTCGCCTGAAAGATGACGACAGTGCAGATGGTCGACGAAACGTCGTGCTATAATCGCTGTTTGAACCGAGTGGAAACCCGAGAACGTTTTCAACTGTCAGAATGCTTACCTAGATTGTAAAGATTTTATAAGGAATTGTTGGATTATAAGGAATTATTGGATATTAGTATCTCTTCTGGAACTGAATCAGACCTTTGTGAGATCCCAATTCCATGTTCATTATAACAGATTTGAGAGATTGCACTAAAGAACTTTATCTTTGAAAATCTATGACAAATGCAATGATCCCAGGATGTTTTAGAAATTTAATTTCTGCATTCCATAAATCAAATCATTTATTGGTAGGATCAGTAAATTTTGCAGCTTCTTGCCAGTTGACGACATCAAAAATATATCCTTCCACACCACTGTATTAACTTCACCAGTTGATATCAAATAATTTGTGCAGCAGGTTTTGACATTCTGTCCCGCTAAAATCTAATTGCTACCTTGAAACCTTTACTGCAGTTTTCACAAGAGACATTAAACTATAAATTATTTCTTCAAAGAAAGATTTGTCAACCTACTGCCAATTCACAAAACCTCTTTGATAAAGTTTCTTAGAAGTTTCAGTAAGTGCGGATTATCTGAAAACACATACCTTTTTGAAGGCTGGGTATGAAAAGGAACTTCCCTTTTCATAGTCCATATTGAATTCAGACCATAATTTTATATTTCTTAAAACCAATTTGCTAGTAATAACATACTACAAAACCTATCATATTCAAGTTCACTTATCAATTTTGTAATAATAAATTTCGATAGAAGTGTTAAAAGCATAATACAGTCGCTCTTTGCATTTACCTAAAAACGCATATTAGTCTAATAATTGTGATTATTTTTAGAGTAACAGGTCACATGAGGGTACTCCCTGTGGTGACAACTTCTCTTTAATATGAAAGGAAGAGATTTGAAACTGGAGACGCTCCCCGACCAGTTACAGTTGGAACTGCGAACAACTCTTTCCGTACTTCCAAGGTCTGAGACCCTATCAAAACAGGCCGGGGTGCGTCGGCTTGTGGGAACCTTAGCTAAAAACAGAGAGAGGAAGAGGCATCCCCAAAGGTAGACCTCTCCGTATCACCAGTAAGATTCTGCCTGCGAGAGCTAATAACAGGTCCAACACTTTGTACCTCCTGATAATTATGTTCCTTTATGTTTAATAATCAGAACGTCTTGTAAAATTCCTGCAATAAGATAGGTCTATATATATACATTTCGGCAGATCTCTCAACGTTGAAATTGCAGGAAAAGGAAAATTCTTGTTCCTAAAAAACCTATAGTCTTTTGGAGAGATACTTCTCAGTGTATGTCTGCATCAATATCTTCATTTTCCAGTTTACTTTTATTTCTGGGGTAGAAATAGTCTTTATTTGCCCTGGCGTAAATATCTGCAAGAATCACACAAACATGAATTGCGAAAAAGGTGCATAATTTAATTCCGACAGGTCTTTATTATTATTATTACTTGCTTGCAGTCAGTACCTTGCGTCAGCATGGCTCCAGGTTGTTCCGGCGTTGATCTTACGTGCGATGCAAATTCTCTCGTGGTCAGGCAGCCACGGCTTCACCTTTGGGCGAAATATACCCCTCACAATTCCGGGCTCGCTTCCGGATATCTCAGACACATATATGTGGGCAGGATGTCAAGATTTTGTCGTCTTCAATCACTAGACAACTTGCCAAGCTATCGGTAAGTTCCGTGTTGTATTCAATGTTGACTTCTCACACGCTCAACCACATCTGGCGTTCTCCGGCAAAGACGTGAGGGTCCACCCACGCTTATTATTGTTTCACAATGACCATGTTGTCAATTCGCCAAGCAACCACCCTGACACGGCCAGTCTTACAGCCCTACATAATTTTTCGTCACCAATGGGTTTGAGAAAATGTTCCTTACAGTAGATAGCGTTGCAAATTACTTGCGTTCAATGATTCGTTTCAAATAAATCCCGGAAGGGTCGTCTAGGACGAGGTTAATGCCCTAACCCGGGGATTAACACTTGTTATCAAGGACTGTGGATTCACCAATCTGTATTTCAAAGAACCTGCTGATTTTTCCCGAATGTACAAATGGATAATTTACTTAGAGAGGCAGATCATGACGGAAAAAGAAATCTGCTCACTTCCCACTAACTTTCCGAAACAGTTTATCTAAATAGCCATATTAACTTCGTAAAAAAATTGCCGAAACGTATTTTAATGCCAATTAATTAGGACATTAATTGTTTGGACATAAAATTTAATTGTAGCGGCAGGAGCTTCCAAAGCGACAATGGAACAAGCTCTGTTACTTTGTCGGAAAGTCAAAATGGCGTATGCGCGCTAAAACTCGAGACTACTATAGTTCAGTTGGTGACGGGACATTTCGGAGGACGGAACAAATGATTTTATAGAGCAGAGACTAGCCGTCGTTTAATGTATCATTAAACAAAGTTGTGAATTTAAGACAAAGTAAAAATCTTCACGGAAGTATTATCCCGTAAATATCGCTAAGTTAGCAGTTTTTACGTATATCAGCAGCCAGGAAAGGAGTGCAGCTTTTAAGTATGTAGCCAGCCAGGAATAGTAAAGTTGCAGTTTAAGTCCCAAGCGGTAAAAAGACTAGCAAATCTATGAATCACAGGATTCATATAAGGCGAGCAGTTATCAGATAGCTGACTGAAAGGAGAATCATCCCAGTTCCTGGGAGCCAATCAAGGTGGACTTCAAAAGTGTAAAATCTGTGAGCCAATATTAGAATCAGTGTAAAATTTTTGCAATAGTGTACTCCCGAAAACAAAAGGAATGCTGAAACCAGCTGGACAGATGTGAGTAACAAAATACAAAAATAATGATTTATGTTAACGTAATTAAAGGATAGAAGTCAGATTTCGTTCTATTTTAATTGTCAATCAGAGTTAATTTCTGATCTTTTTAATTTCTTCCTATCGACATATTGTCTAGGTGAATTATAAACTGTGTGTTAATTAGTTTTTTTAAAATCAACTTGTTGTGCCCATTATCATACCCAGTAGAGACCCTGAGATCTAAAATTTTAAATTGTAATTGTTAGTGAGTTAAAGCAACAAAATAAATAAATCTTTTGTTTGTTAATTTCGATCGTTTCATTTAAATAACGCCTTCCATTTGATTATTACATAAATGGCTTCAACGAGTGGCAAATTCATTAAATTGTTCAAATTAATTAAAAGCCATCAATTTGATTATTACAATATTTATATTATTTTTCGTAAATAAATTACTTTATAATTATTCCATATTATGTTTGTTAATTTTTGTGTGTATTCCCCATCCCCCTTCCCCCTTACTTACTCAAGTTGTTAATGTTCAACCTTGAGAATAGAATCGGATGGGATTTGGAGAGCGGAAGAATCGTTTAAAATAATCCACGCGTAGCAAACAGTGAATCGACTCTGAACAACGCAACAAAAACAATCGATCTGCCCATCGCTACCGACTAGTGATGTGCAAAACGTATACAAGTTGCTAATAGTCATATCCGATGATGCAACTTTAAATAAAGTAGAAAAAAATTGAAAAGATCCCTTGCTTTCTTGTGTATTGAATGAAACGTATTGTAGCATAAATCTACTACATCCGTCTATCCATTTCACGTCGACAGAATGCCAATATCAGTAATTACAACTGAAATATTCTTTGTTCCATTCATTACACAACAATAGATATTTGTTTGTTTCTCAAACACTTGGCACTTTGACCATTATACGTAAGTAGCTAGGTGCCCGGAGTTGTCCGGGTGTTTATTTATATAAGGCCCAAAAGAGTATTTAATTCCACATTAATCTAGTAGTCAAGAAGTGATCAAAACTACGCATTCAGACGGAATTCTTATTTCATCATAACCCATCAGTACCATTAGAGAAATACAAATACATAAGTCGCAGTATTTTCCACCCCATCTCATAGGGGTAGAAGTACAACTTAACCGGAGACTTGAATGTCATAAGTAAACTGAGTGACCATAACCCCGGATTGGACTCCAATCTCGGTTGTTGTCGTGTTTTTTCTGTAACGTCCCTCCAATAGAGACACAAACGACATCGGGAGAAATACTATCAAGTTAAAAACATTTATACGGCGCAACTATCAGCCGTTTGAGTATTTTTTAAAATTTCAACCCCGACCCTTGGGGTGGTAGTTGTATCTAACACCTATAGTGTTTCCGATTCGAAAGGAACAGGTGTACGAAATTGGTCAAATTTTCTCCAAGATTGTAAATTTGTATGCACACAGACCCACACATATACACACATCTATTTTATTTATTACAAGATAACAACATTACTAAGGTCATATTCGACGTAATAGGAGCATTTTTTCCGGACAATAACTGTAAAGCCTTTACGAAATATGAAACTCTACGATCTTTTTTGACTACAATATTACAGGGTTTTCTTTCATGTTTTTGTACTTTTCCAAAGGCTTAGTTGTTCTAATATTTTGTGTCAAATTGTTTGAAACATGTCAACATAGCTGGTAACTAACTAATAACAGATGCTACGGGAAATGAAATGTACGAATAAGTTGGGAAAACTTCAGCTGCTCGATACTTTAACATTGGCATTTGTTTGCATAATAATTTTCATGTGTGTTATGTACATATATTGTAAGCGGTTGTATTTCTCCTCACAGTCTGGATAGACAAAATAAATCGTTGGATTGTACGTGTAATTTTTTTTGTGTTCAATTTCCCTTAAATTGTAAAGATAAATGTCGTTAACCAGAGTGGCATTCGGACGATCGACGAGCCTCCTTCCGAAAGTAGTCCCGAATCCTACCGGTAAATTTCTGTTATAGAAAAAGTCTAAATGTTTAGTTGACCACTGTTTCGATTTACTTGGGAGATGCCACATAGTTATATTGATTTTTAATGTTATCTTCTTATTGTTTTCTTCTGTATTTATTATATACTAATACTAGCTGGGTGCCCGGAATTGCCCAAGTTCTCATATATCCAGAACCGCGGATTTAAATCTCATCTCGGTGTATTTTTGCATTAATTTTATGTAATTCTTCGCCACCTCCACCCCTAAGCGTGCACCACTCTCATGACGAAATAGGTTGAAATTATACACAAACAACATCGGTAGATGAATTATTATATAATTAACCCTGAAAAATATTTTTTAAACACAAATATCGGCCGTGTTTTCATGTTCCAAAATTTGACTCCAACCTCAGTTGTCTTCGCGATATATTTTCTTGTATTCCAAATCGGGCTCCCCTCTCATGCTGAAAGAAGTAGAAATTTTACACACACAGCGTCGGTAAAAATACTATCAAATCATTGAAAGTATATTCCATGCAAATATCGATCGTTTGACAAGTTTGAAAATTTCTACCCCCGACCATCCCCGCTTAAACAGTAAGTTCGATGTCATAATTAAACTCACTGAGAAACATAATACCGGATTCGACTGCAATCTCGATTGTTTTTGCGTGATTTTAATGTAATGTCACTCAAACCTCACACTTAACCATGCTCCACTTCCAAGGTCTAAAAGGGTTGAAATTATACACAGAGATCAATTTTATGAATGTCAATGGTCCCAAAATATATTTACTTAACGCAAAAATCGGCCGGTGAACATTTTTAAATTTTTTATTCCGTCCCACCTCCGGCCAGCGTTTACCACCTCAGCCCTCCCCCTCCAACCCGCGTTTCATAAATATACTCAGCGACATTCATAACCCCGATTTGACTCGAATCCCCTTTTTGTTTCGTGTTAATTTTATGTAACGCCCCGCCACCCCAACTTCTAAGAATGCCGAAAGAGTTTGAAATGATATAAAAACAACAGTAAAAATACTATCAATCAAATTAACCTTGAAAAATAATTATTTAACGCAAATATCGGCCCTGTCTGCATGTTTCAAAATTTCTACCCCTGACCACTCCCACCCTGGGGATTAAACAAAAACCTAAACAGTGGACAAACTTTTCACGAAAATTAACTATTTTGGGCCGCCAGATGCCAATGCAGACGACAAGATGTGTTTAAAACATTATAATTTAGTAACAACCGTGTGATGCATAAGTATTCTCGTAAATTACTTCTTTTTCAACTATTTGTACTTCACGCCGAAGTTAAAGACTTACATTTAAGTCGTCATCAATTAGAAAATCATCTAAATAAACTCAATACTGAATTGGACCGAAGTTTACCTACCAATTTTTTAGAAACAGTTTACGAATCACAGAATAAAATTTTGAAGAATATTTTCGAGGAACATAACAATATCCTAGTTAAAAAATTTAATTGCCTGATCCAAGAAGCAAATAGCAATAAATTTAATCTCCATGTTAATAGTGTTAAATAGTTTATTAACCTCCACAATCTGTGAGAGAAGTTGTGTAATTGGGGGATAAATTCAATTTAGACAAAAATAAACTCAACAAACCGGATGTAATTGAAAACATTAAAGGAATAGAATCAAAATTATATAAAACTACGATTGAAACTAAAAACATTATTCGAAAAAAGATGGTGCAAATAATACATAATTCGGCAAAAACTCAAAAAGAATTACTCATATACCATACACTACAAAACAATTGCTAAATAATATTAGAGAAACCAATCTATATAATAAAAAAGGGAGTATGTTTGTATGTATGTATTTACGTTGTTTTGAATACAAATTTTATCGCGTGGACAGAATTTAACAAAAATTGGTATATATATTCTGCCAAAATCGAGAACCGGTACTGTGGGGGTGAGAAACCGCTAGAATAAACGTGGAAATAATTATCATTGAAATAAGTTACAAATTAGTGTTAAATTACTGCGCGCCAAGAGACCGTGACGTCACATTTATCCGTTGGCGCGTGATACAAACGAGACTTTCACGCGAGATATTCACGCGCCATAAAAGTATAGTTTTTGTTTTTTGTAATGAAAAAAGCAGAAATATTTTCATTGAGTAAAAAGTATAAATATATCCAGCAATGTTCCATCGAATTATACTAGAAAACAGTACAAAATACTTTACAATCGTTGCGGAAAATGTTAGTTAAGTTAGTGAGTGCAATATGGCCACCATTTCTTTACATTTGGAATGTAGCTATCAATTTGATCACTTCAATCCTTCGTAATGTGCGAATACTGATGGGCAATTATATCCTGCAATACTCAAGAAGTACTGTCTGAAGACTTACTGACAATTATTTGTTCGCGGAGAATTATATTTCTAAAGAATAACGATGGTATGTTTGTTGCTATTATGCAATTAAATTCTATGTATCTTATAGCTATTAAATTAATGCACTCTCGAATAGGGAACATTTACAAAGTGCAATTAATGTACTTTAAGCAACGTATTATCTAAATTGAGAATTGTAAAAAATAAATGTGTATAATATGTGACGTTCAACAAAATTTTTTAAAGTTCCTTGCCGAAAAAATAAGTTAAATTTTGCAGCCATCTTTATTTTTAAAAATATGGCGTCGTTTGTTTACATTCTGTGTTTGGAATGTATGTCGGCGTAGAATTATTTAATTTTATTGTATAAAGCTGGTCATAAAGTTCTATTGTATCTTGTATAATATTTCAGGCGATAACAAGGTACGATTCGTAAGTAATGTGTGTATAAATACGTACGGAATCGTAAGTAATGTGTGTATAAATACGTACGGAATCCCCAATAAAAAAATTTATATTGTTATTCAAATAATGCACTTTGGGTCAAAAGTATGTACGGAACTAAGAACATTTAGATTGGATTAAAAGTACAATTAATTTTACTGGACAATGTATTTCTGTACAATTGTAAAATTACTGCGTCTAATCTGTGTCGTTAAACAAAATTTTCAGGTTAGGTTAACACAAATTTTTTCTGATTAAATTCGTTGTGAGTGATAATAAATCAGCTAATTTATATACTATTTTTGGGAAGAACGTTTTACCTGCACAATTTCTGAGCAATTAATCATAACAACTGTCGAATTATTTCTAACGATATTCGTGAAAAAAATTATTGTGTGTGTTGTGTACATATTTGAATGTCAATGTGTACACAATTTCTGAGCTATTTTCAGCATTTATTTTCAGTATAAAACATTATAAGTATCTAAATTGGGAATAATTGTGATAACATTTAATTTTTTGAGTTATTTTTGAATATATTAAAATCAAAATATTTGTTGTGTATTGTATGTATATGTTCATTGTTAAATTTGATGTATTTTTCCTTCCCTAAGTAGCTGACAGTGAATAATATAGAATATGTATATATATATATATATATTAGGTAGGGTCATTATCATTTTTAATAAATAGGGCTTACAGCTGATTTTGCCTTGATGTTTCTCATAAAACATATTCATACACATTATTTAAAACAATTCCCAAATTTGTATAAATACAAACACACACACACACACAGATATATATATATATATATATATATATTACATAACAGCTCATAAATGGAAAAATATTACATATGTAAATTTAACTAGCTCTTCCCAAATATGGAATCTAAATTAATGTGCACTACGTCAAAAGTTCATCTGATTGAGATTAATATATGTGATGTTAGGTATGGCATTGTTGTTCATTGTTAAATTTGATGTATTTTTCCTTCCCTAAGTAGCTGACAGTGAATAATATTGAATATATATATATATATATATATATATATATATATATATATATATATATTAGGTAGGGTCATTATCATTTTTAATAAATAGGGCTTACAGCTGATTTTACCTTGATGTTTCTCATATAACATATTCATACACATTATTTAAAACAATTCCCAAATTTGTATAAATACAAACACACACACACACAGATATATATATATATATATATATATATATATATATTGCATAATAGCTCATAAATGGAAAAATATTACATATGTAAATTTAACTTGCTCTTCCCAAATATGGAATCTAAATTAATGTGCACTACGTCAAAAGTTCATCTGATTGAGATTAATATATGTGATGTTAGGTAAGTCAGTTCTAATTATTGAAGCTGATAAATCCATACTGAAGAGTAAAAACATAATTAACTATACATATAGAACCAAATGGTGATAATTTCGTTTTCTGAGATATGTCATAGTCAAAAATATTAAGTCATTTGGATAGAAAATAGAGACAGATTCATTAATTTTCACATTTTTTTAGATAAACCCCCATATTCTGTTTAATAGGATTTAAAATGACAGTTATGTGCTACTGGCATATGTTGGGTTTTATCCATAAAGGGGTTAATATGTGATGGTCTTATGCCAGTTACATCACGTGTTAACCATTAACCATATAGAATTAGTTTCTCTATCAGGGCAAATATAAATAAAAACCCTGCACTCAGTTGCCTATGTAAGAAAAAATCATGTATGTTTGTACATTATTTATAAACAATTAAACTTATAGATAAATTGCAATAATCCTGGGTAGACATATTCTTAAGAATCTGGAAAAACTGTGGGGATAAGACTTGGCGAGGGTAGCGGGGTTGTAAATTAATAAAAACAACAGGTTAAAACAGTCAATATTTGCGTTGAGTAATTATTTGTCGGTGTCATTGGATTTGTTAGTGTTTTTCTGGATAAGAAAGGAGCACCCTTACAGGTGGTGGTGGAAATATTCAAACTTGCTAATATTGCAGATATTTTAGGCGAATAAAAATTTTTTGGGGTCAAAGAGATTCATATTGTTTCTACAGATGTTATATAAGTATAATTTCAACCCTTTTTTACTATAGGAAAGGAGCACTCTTACGAGTGTTAGTAGAAAATAACGCGTATACAACCGAGATAGGTGTCAAATCCAGGGTAATGGATGTCGGTGAGTTTAATTTTGATATTCAATTGACCATTTAACCTCGAGGGGTGGAGGGGGACGGGGGTTGAAATTTAAAAACATGAAATTACGGCCGATGTTAGCGTTGAATAAATGTATTTAGGGTTAATTAGTTTGATAGTATACTCATGTTATGTGTGTAAAATTTCAACCACTTGCAGCAGGAGGGGCTGAACGCTTACGGTTGGTGGTGGAGGGGAGTTTCACAGAAAATAACGCTAAAACAACCGAGATTCAAGTCAAATCAAAGGTAATGCCTAACGTTTAGTTTATTTACGAAAATTTCAGCAACGCTCGAGGGTTGACTGTGGTGAGAGGAGTTGGGCAGGGGTAGAAATTGTAAATAATGTTTTTAGGCCGTTTATTGCGTCGAATAGATATATTTCGGGATCAATGAGATTAATAAAATTTCTCTATATGGTATCCGTGTATAATTTCAACTCCTTTCAGGATTTGTAGGGGAGCTGCCCTTAGGGTTGGTGGTGGAGTGGCATTACAAAAAAATAATGTAAAAACAATCGAGATTATAGTCGAATCCAGGGTTATGGTAGCCGCTGAGTTTA
This sequence comes from Zhengitettix transpicula, assembly GCA_037074705.1. Taxonomy (NCBI): domain Eukaryota; kingdom Metazoa; phylum Arthropoda; class Insecta; order Orthoptera; family Tetrigidae; genus Zhengitettix; species Zhengitettix transpicula. The sequence goes on along the minus strand of CM073592.1, from coordinate 123,444,795 downwards.
ATTATGACATTAAATTCGCCATTTAACGCCAAGGGACGGGGTGGTCAGGGTGGAAATTTTGAAACATGTAATCGAGTTCCGTACTTGCTTTTAATAATTATTTGTAGCATTAATTTGATTGATAGTATTTCTACAACTTTATTTTTGTATAATTTTATCAACTTTCAGTTTGTAAGGCGAGCACGGGTAGATGTGGAGGGGTGTTACAAGAAAATAACGCGAAAACAACCGAGATTCGAAAAAAATCGTGGTTATGGATGTTGCTGAATTTATTTATGACAACCTGGTTAACGCGTAGAGGCGAGCGAGGGTGAGTGGGGCTGGGCGGACGTGGGTGGGGGTATAATATTAAAAAATGTTAACCTATCGATAGTTACGTCAAATAAATATTTAGCGGTGTTAATGACACTAATAATATTTTTTAATATAGTCTGTGTATAATTACAACCCTTATAGACTCGAGAGGAAAGAACCATGAAGGGTAGGTTTCATTACATAAAAATAACACACAGAACCGATATAGGAATCGAATATGAGGTTATGGATGCCGCTGAGATTAATTATGACATTCAACTTGCAGTTTAACCCCCACGAGTAGGACTGAAGAGAGATAAAAATTTTCAAACATGTTAATCAGCCCACATTTGCGTCCAATATATATTTTTCGGTATAATTTAAATTCATTATATTAAGGTCGATATTCTCTGTGAATAATTTCAATCTCTATCGCCATAGAAGGGGAGCACGCTTTGGGGTGGCGTTTGGTGTTTCGTTACATGAAAATATCGCGAATAGACCAAAATTTTGTGGTTATGGATGTCGATGAGTCTCATTGTGACAAACTGAATAACGCGCGGTGTGGGAGGGAGGAGGCCTGAACGGAGGTAGAAATTTACAAACGATGTTACCGGCCGATTTTTGCGTGGAAATTTTTCTTTGTTTAACCTACTGTAGCGGGGCTGGAAATTTTCAAACATGTTAAAACGACGATATATTCGTTCAATGAAACTATTTCAGGGTCAATGAGTTCAACTTCTTTCGGAATGGGAGGTGAACATATTTGGGGATAGGGGTCGAGTTGTGTCATAAAATAACGCAAAAGCTACTTAGATTGGAGTCAAATCGGGGGTTATGGATAAACGACATCTCGGGCAACGCCGGGCACCCAGCTAGTCTATATAATAAAAAAGGATGTATATTTGTATGTATGTATGTATTTACGTTAAATTCTATACAAATTTAAAAGCGTGGACAGATTGCAACAAAAATTGGTACACATATTCTTCAAAACACGAGAAACGGTACTGTGAGGGTGAGAAACCCCTAGCATACATGTGGAAAGAATTATAATTAAAAACCGTTATCATTAAATGTTAAATTAATGCGCGCCAAGAGACAATGACGTCACGCGAGAGAAAGACGTTACTACCGAACGAACAAAGGAAATATCTCCTTTATCAGGAATAAAACAAAGCAGAAATATTTTCTTTAAATAAAAAATATAATTTTATACAGCAATACTCCATCGAATGATAATAAAGAAGAATACGAATTACTTTACCATCCTTGCGGAAAATGTAAGTTAATTTTCGCGCTATATTAGTTGTGAGTCTAGCCAACAATTTCATCAATATAATATTTCGTAATGTATCAAGGCTGAGTGACAATTATATCCTGAAATACTCTGGGAATATATTTAAGTATTCAATTAAATACTTTTTTTAGTTTATATAAATAAGTACACGAGCAACGCCGGGCAACCAGCTAGTAAATTTATGAAAGAGAACCCGAATGTATTGTTCACTAGAGCTGACAAAGGGCAGGGTAACAGTTTTGGTGACCAAAGTAGAATATACTCGTACTAACAAAGTTAATTGTATGCTAGCAGATGACATGATCCACTTAAAAAGCTTACAGGAAACGGAAGACGAAAGAATACTTCAACGTAACTGAATTTAACCAATTATTTATAATCGTCGCTAACTTATGCTTTACATAAAAAAATAAACCGAATAACCCATATAGAATTATAGTGTCATATTTCGGTAGTCCGTTACATGATTTTTTAAAATTTTTACTTAAAATATTCGTTAATGGATTAGCCGATACGAACCATACTGTTAGAAATAGTTTTGAATTTATGATAACTTAAAAAATTTACACATTCCGAAGAAACATGTTATGGTATCACTTGACGGTACATCTCTTTTCACTAATATTCCCAAATTGTCTTGTGATACGTAGCATAAAACCACGGTGGGAGAACATAAAACAATTTTGCTATATTACTTGGAATGAAATGGAAATTGCGTTAAATTTAATATTAAACTCAACTTTCATCCAATTTGACAACAAAACATATCATCAAATAGAAGGTTCAGCCATGGGTTCCCCATTATCACGATTTTTTTTCAGAATTTTTAATGAGAGACCTTGAAACTCAGTGTTTAAACCAACTTAAAATTAAACCTAAAATATACAATAGATATGTTGACGACATATTTTACATTGTGAACAAAAGCGAGATCAACAACACTACGGAAACTTTTAATGCGTATCATCACAAACTTCATTTTACATTTGAAATATAGAATGACAAAAAAATGAGATTTTTAGACGCGTGTGTCACTATCAATAATATTAATAATAATTATATTGTTGAAACAAATTGGTACCGGAAACCGACTTACTCAGGCCGTAAATTAAACTTTATTTCTAACGACCCTGTACACCAAAAGAAAGCCATGATAGATAGCTTTTACCCCAAAATAACATCAAAATAGTTAAAAATATTTTTAATTACTAATGCGTATCTTTTGACCTTCATCAATAAACACATCTTCATAAGAATTAATTAATTTAATCGTAGTAACAACAATAATAAAATAATTGACAATAAAACGATTTTGAACAGGGAAAAACAGCTTGTGGTATTGTCTTATACTGGCTCATTAAGTGAAAAAATAAAAATTCTTCTAGCAGATTTTCACTTCTCAGTTGTATTTAGAACAAATTCATTAAGGGGGTAAAGACAAAATTAACAAATATTCTCAACACAATGTAGTTTATAAAATTAATTGTAGCGAAATTAACTGTGGTAAATACGAACCATAGATTGGAGAAAAATTAAAATTTAGATTGGGATATTGGTGAGGTGTTGGATGTTGAACCAAATTAATACAAACGTAACCTATCAAAAATGATACACATAAAAAGCCCCAAAGACACACTCAATTCGCACAACCATACAATTAAGTTAAGCAATATTAACAACTCATTTTTCTAAATTATTTATTCTGTTTTGTTAATACAAATTGTACCTGTAAGTTATTTTTCTGTAAATTAGTGTTTCCATTCATGTAATCGTAAGTTATTTATCAACGATACTGAGAGCCGACGAACACGGGGCAAACCCCCCAATGCCATAGGACTGGTGTTACTAAGCCTCCAGATGTCAGGTCAATCCCTCTAAACTACAGCATGTCATTCAGTCTTGGGTCAATCTTGTTAGTGTTAAGTGAATTGTGTGCGTCGGATCCCCGTTCCAAAAACTGTGTGAATTTAATAACTTATTTCGTTTAGTTGTGCTAGTTTTACAGTCTTAATTTAGTAAGTTGTTTGTTATTGCTTTTTTGTGTACTTTAGCTTACCTTTGTTTACTTTGTACAATCATACTATAAATCTAATCAATTGTTAATACCTGTAGGAAAGTACCTGAATGTATCGAAACGTCGTCATAATAAAAATTAAAAATAAATTGTCTGAATAAGGTCTTTAATTATTTTATTGACATAGTTAATGTCAGAATGAAACTCACCGATTTCTATAACCCCGGATGTGACACCAATCTCGTGTTTCGTGTTATTTTTGGTGCTTTAAGGGGTTGAAATTATTCACTAAAAATTCTGGATAGAAAATATTAATCACATATGCCCCGAAAAGTAATTAATCGACGCTAATATCGGCCGTTATAGCATGTTTTTAAATTTCATAACAACTCACCAAAGTGGCATCGCAATCCTCCACCTTTTCCATTTCCTTTAGGTAACTAGATAAACCTTAGGCTCTGAAAATTACAAATTATAACAATCTGACTTCATAATTAAATTAAATGATAAAAATAGAAGGCTATTAGTCAGAAAAAAATTAATTAAAACATAAGAAATTTGAAACACGACGTTTCATTTCTGATTGAGACGTCTTAACAGGATCATTTCAATCGTATATCTATATCTTACCGTTTCTAAGCCGGAGTAGCTAATTTAAGGTTGCCATAAGCCGTGGCACCTAGGTCAGTTTATCGGGATCGTAGAGTTGGTAGCAGCTCTCATTGTAGCAGTCGTTCTGCTGCGGTCGAGTCAAGGAGTCGGGAATGTGAATGCTGCTTCCCCACCATGGAAAGGTTCCGCGAGCCCCACCTACTTTATGCTGTTTCTTTAGATTTTCTGCTGCATGACAGGGGGGACCCCTAGCTAACACTTGTCTACCACCTTCGGTAAGTAACCTAAAGAAAATAATACCCAAACTCTCTGATTCGACTGCTGTTTGAGATTACCGCTGAATTGTCATGACTCACGAATGGTGTGAAGAGCTCAACTGTTTGTATGCTAATTCTAGTGGCGTGCGGACGACAATTATTTTCAGTGGCTCTCGCAGTCGTAACTCGTAGCAATTACTCGCTTTCCCCTCATGAATACATCAGCATGAAGATGGCGCGACGAGCGCTAAGTGAGACTCGTTCCCGCATTACAATTATAGAGAGATTTCAAGAATTTACCTAATAACCATTCCCGTCCTAATAAACATTGCGCATTGCCTTCATCTCACATACTTTATTTTTTTAAAAAAATTCCTTATTTTTAATTAAAATAAAATTACCGAAAATGTAATTAAAGTTGTGAAAGAAAAAATAGTTACCACATGATAAAAATATATTCCATAAAAAGTTCCATCTTCAACAGAGGAAAAAGTAGATAAATCTCCTATGTCTCAGAGCAGAGTCCGTATTAACGTAGCAGGGAGTTCCATGTTCTGTATGTGTGTGGCCGATGCAAGAATTCTAGCTGAATACACTTCAGTTTTCTTGACGACCTAGAGAAATATGTCTGGGGATATTGCAAGCCAACGCATAGGACAAACAACACATTTATTATAATGTAACACAGATCACAACAATAAATTACTGAAAAACATTTAATATTGTGTTATTCTCAATCACAGTCAGTGCTCCCACAATATGAGTTTACAACAAAATATTATATAACAAAATTTTGTAATGTAATCTGGTTCGATTTTTTTATTTAGTTATTTTAAATATACTCAATTTATTTAATTAAATTGCTGGGGAGAAATGAATCACAATAATTAATAATTTATATTTTAATAACAAAATAACATTAACTTCCTGTTCTCATTATCAATTTACATTCCCACGGCTCATTTACAAAATAAATTAAACATAAAAAAGCAGATATAATGTATAACAGAGGTTGGTGGGCCAAAATACGGTTGTCGTATGACTTTATTAAACCGACTTTGATGGCTATATTTTCCGGTACATTACCACTTACAGATCTGGTCAGGTCAAGACGTCGCAGACGGCTCACGCGGATGCTGCGATCCCACGGAATTCCAGGGAATCCATAATCTCCGAACAGACTTCCACTCCAAAACTCAAAACTAAAATATATAAACTAAAAATCAGATTTTCCAAACTGAAATCTCACTTTTCAAAACTTAAGTCTCACTTCTTGAAAACTAAAGTGTAACTTCTCAAACTTAAATGTAACTCAATACTTCTCAATACTATAATCTAACTCAAACTTAAATGTAACTCATAACTAAAATTTAACTCAAGTCTAGGCAGACACCCACAATGTTAATCACTACAAATAGTTGCCGCAACATTTTTTTTGGTTTCTCAATCAGCACCCGTTTTCAAACGATCGGTCAGAGCAGCTAATAGAACCTAGTTATGATTGTGCCCTTTTCCAATAAATCTATGAGTATTATATCCTGAGAATCCCAAAAGACAGTGGCCATAACCATTTCAGCTGCCAAAACACACTTTGCCTTTTTCGGTGCACTTTCATCAGGTTTCGTCCATTGTTTTGATTATTTTTTGGTCTCTGGAGTGTAGTGATGGATCCAAGGTTCATCGACGGTTGCGAATCTGCGTAAAAATCTTGTGGGTGACGCCTCTACATAGATAGATTTTGCGTTTAAATGTTTTTCCGAATCCGTTTTTAGACCAATGTCAACGGTCGCGGCACACATGTACGAGCACAAAGCTTTTTCATGGAGGATGAAATGCACTCGTTCAGTTGAAAACCCTACGGCATCAGCTACGATATTTTGCAATGTTTTCTTGAGTGGTGACCTTAATTGGTCGGCCGTAGCGAGTTTCATCTTCTGTACTTCTGCGACCTCGTTTAAACTCACTAATGAATTAAAAGGTCTTCAATGCTGGTGTAGAGTCCGCATGAACTTGACCCAATTCGGTTTTGATTCGTGGAGCTGTCCAACCCTTCAATGAAAATGTTTAATGACATCGCAAAATTCATGTTTTTCCATTGTCTCCACATGACTACACATCTAACACTAAAGAAAGCTGCCAACAATAAACTACGACTGGAATATGTTTAAAACTTTTAGGAATATCTTTGAAAGGATCATGTTAACCAACAATGGCGCATTAATGAATTAAAAGGTCTTCAATGCTGGTGTAGAGTCCGCATGAACTTGATCCAATTCGGTTTTGATTCGTGGAGCTGTCCAACCCTTCAATGAAAATGTTTAATGACATCGCAAAATTCATGTTTTTCCATTGTCTCCACATGACTACACATCTAACACTAAAGAAAGCTGCCAACAATAAACTACGACTGGAATATGTTTAAAACTTTTAGGAATATCTTTGAAAAGATCATGTTAACCAACAATGGCGCGAAAGTGAAAAATTTCCTGCTCTTTTATAAAAATTTACCAGAATTATCGAACAACCCTCGTAATTTCATAGTTCCCTTCTAGCGTACAACAAACAGATAATATTAAATGTATGTTATGAATCTTAGTCACAATATTGGGTTCAATTACGTTTGGAAGATACGACTTTACGATATCTTTGACCGATATTAAAAGATAAACAGCACAAACACGACATTGGCGTGATTGAAGAACGGGATGAGAGATATTATGGATTACAGTTGCAGTATTATTTTTTTTATATGGGTAACAAGAAAAGTTTGAAATAAAGTATTATGAATGATGACTTTTTCCAAGGTACTATTAGATTTGACATTTGTAATGGTGAACTATTAAAACCACGACGATAAGAAGTCAGTCGGAAATTAATTTTCCCAACAGTTTTATCTGTTCGTATGGACTTCTCTCCAGTGATTCTCATATTAGTTTCATTTTTGAGATGTAAATATAAGCGTAATATGCTGAAGCGTTAGCTAAGGCCTGACACTGCAAGTTGACAATCGCATAAAAATCATACCATTAGTGTTTTTTTTTTGTATAAGTGTTATGCGGGTGTAATAATCTATAGTTTTTACTCAGAAGCAGGGAATGAAAATATATAATTGTACTTATCTAGGGATTGAGATTACCTTTTCATTGAATGCCTTTGATCAGGTCTGCGTGCGTCCGTTACTCACTGGCTGTTTTAAATGCAACCTATGGACGGATTTCGAATCTGTAACATTAGAACGTACTTTTGCATGTATCACACAGAGCGTTAATTATATACCTGCCAACGATATTCATAAGTTATTGAATATCGTCCGTGAATAATAATTTTATACTAGTGTACGGATAGATAAGACGTGTGATTCAATAATAACTCTGGGGTTCACAAAACACACAAAACGATAAGAAAACTTTGCTTTTATTAAATTATTCATTGTACTAATTACTTTTATAAAGTATCTACAATGATTTGAATGTTTTTAAGTAATAGGCTACATGAGGGTAATACACATGGTGGCAACTCCTCTTTAATAGCAGAAGGTAGGCAACTTACTTTACTAATATCCAATGTGAAGAATATATTTTGCTGTGAGTAAAACAGTAATTGACCGATCTAATAAATAGAATAGACTATTTGTGTGAATGTTTAATTAACTTGCCGTTTAACCCCTGAAGTGAGGGTGGACGGGGTTCGAAGTTTTGAAATTTTTTTAAACGGCTGCTAAATTTGGTGGAAAGAAAATATTTCGGAGTCAATGAGATAGATAGCGTTTCTCCAGATATTTTTGTTTGTCAGGTCAACCCTTTTGGGAATTGGAAGAGATCATGCTGAGGGGTGGGACTGGAAGGAGTGGAAAGAAAATATAAAGCGAAAACAAACGAGACTACAGTCTTAACCGGGGTTATAGATGTCGCTGAGTTTAATTATGAGAACCCGGGCAACGCCGGGCACCAGCTAGTTCGTTATATAAATGTGGTATGAGTAATTTCAAATAATGATCAGGATACTGTCAAATATAGATTTAACTCCCTTTCTTTTTGTAAATTATTCACTTTAAGAGGTACAGTTATTTTTCAGTGTCTACATAATATTAATTTATTGCAATCAGAGACTTCGGAATAAACGGTAGAAGTTATGAAAAGTGCCTTTAACGACATTTCAAGATCAATCATTATTAATCTTTGTGTTAAAGTAGTGAAGTTGATTAGAGAGACTAAGTATGTTATTCACGCCACTAGTTTAGTGTAGGTTTCGAGTTTGCGTTGCGTACGAGTATGGCAAGTAGTATGACATGAATTGAGCGCCGCTAGGTAAACTTGTGTAACTCCCTTGGGCCCTTAATTATGCCTAATCCTCTAGGGAGCTTGTGTACAGTCACAGTATTGAGTAGCCACAGGAAATTATATCTCAACAGTATTCGTGAACGAAAACTATTAGTAAAATTTTCAGAGTCTGGGAAAAGGCCTACTTACTGCCACATAATAATTAATACTACGTTTTTCACAATTTTTATTTTTTTAGAGTAACAGGCTACCTGAGTGTAATTAACGTGGTGGCAGCTCTCCTTTAATAGCATATGAAGGGATTTAAAAGGGGGGATGCGGAATGGTAGAGCAAGGTTCCTAAGGGTTAACTAGGGCCCCCGGGCTGTAGTTTAAGGATTCTATCAGACATTTGCCTAAAAGCAGGACAAACCCTAGAAAACCTGCATCAGGTAGATCGGGAAGCTTAGTACTTGTCCCACGCCCTTCGGTTGGCGGAGAGGCGTTTCCTGTGGGGACGCAGCATTCCCCTGTCCGCACCTCGACCAGTTTAAGAGGCAGATGGCCGAGTATTCCAATGGGAGAAGATAACAACTCGTATCGTATGTCCAATGACCGCAACCCCGGAACATACACCTCTCAAAACAGTCCGAGATGCCTCGGCTTGTGGGATCACTAGTACAAAAGCAGCCGTCTCTCCAGAAAGTTTTACCTACGAGAGAACAGCTCTCGCATGCTTCTTTCTGTGTTGAAGGATCCTCTCTCAATCGGGCGTTCCTGCAGTCGTAGGCACATCCCAACTGGAAGTCCGAACAAGGTACCAAGAGTGACTTACTCCTCTCGTGGTCATGTAACAAAAAATTTTTCCCTATCTAATTCCCTCTGTACACAAATTTTGGATGTCTGTTAAAAACATGGTGTTTCCTATGGGTTCAACGGCTCGTTCGTTTCGATTCTCCATACGACCGTGTCGCGTCTTCCTTGCCACCACAGATATTTCAAGATGTATATTCTCCAGATACGGGATGTAACATAAAAATTATTCTCTTGAAAAAGTCTGATTTGGCCATTACAATATAAAAGTGGCGCAAGTTTATTAAATTAACTTTAGATCGTCTGAGTTAAGTAATGAAATATTCAGCCGTAAATTTCGCAAATAACGAAGAAGGTTCTGCAGCTTTCTTTAATTTACGATAGAATTTCGCCATTTTAAATTCATTAAATTCAAAATCTTTTGAGTTTGCAAATTATAATTATTCAGTTAAAGTCCAAATTTGACGTGCTTACGAAAAAGGTCCTCTGGTAAGATCTCTGTAATGCATGTATTTTGCATACAATTTGCGTCCTTCACCCTTGGCAGCCAAGAATTCTCCCTTAGCTGTCATTATTTTGCTCCCATCAGAAATTCTTCGCTCCCTGATAACTTTTAATTGGATAAGTGGAGCCAAGTTTTAATGCATCGCTCCCTTCTTTCGCAGAGTGCGAACCGAGAAACAATTATTTCTGGAAGAGTCTGCAAATTCTTCTTTCATAGTTCTGTATTATAAACTTTGTTGATTCAAGTAGACCAGCTCGCCATGAGTGGTAATAATATTAATTAATGTGAAAGATAATGTCGAGCGTGAAATAATTTAGCGTTCACTTGACCAAATATAACAAATGTTTGTCTTTCAAATGTTTAAATTTTAATTCTAGATCAAATAATTTCAGTGCAAGGAAAACATAATGGAGATACTGAGAGAATTTTAATGTTTATTATTATGCATATGTTTTCTTTTAATATATTTAAATGTTCTTTTCTTTGAAGTTTTTGCATTATATTTATTTAATTACCTGTCCCTCCCACCACTACGGTATTATCTTCAGTGTCTTAATTTTCAATTTGTAATGTATTCTAAATTCCGCCTCACCCACACCTAACCCTAAGGTGCTCAGATTCTTTACCCAAACATTGGATTTCGTGGAGCTTAAGTAACGTGTACAACATAACGTAGAATTTGATGCACGTGTTGTTTACACCCTTCCACTCCTAGGGGCTAAATTATAATTTAACTGGTATGTTGAATGTCAGAAATAAATTCACTGATCTACATAACCCTGTATTCGACACCAATCTCGCTGCTTTTCGCGTTATTCTTATGTATTACCTATCCACCCCTACCCCAAAGGGTTTTCCCCTCCAGTGCCTATAGGGGTTGAAATTAAAAGCAACCAGTTTCGGGTAAGACTGACATTGAACCCTAAAAATATAGACGGAAAATCGGCCGTTATTGCTTGTTAGGGTTGTAGTAGTGTCTTCTTCCCACAGTGTTCGTTTCTGGATTGAAAGGAACATGTGTACGAATTTTGGTTAAATTTACTGCACGGGTGTAGGTTTCTAAGCGGAATATACATAAAACACATTGTTTTCCCTTCCACCCCCACTCATAGAGAGAAAAGTACAACTTATCTGGCAAGTTGAGTGTCATAATTTAAATCAGCGACGTCCATAATCCCGATTTTAACTCCAAACGCGCTTTTTTAATGTAACCCCAATTCATCCCAACCCTAAGGGAACTCCAATCCAGACCGAAAGAGCTCGAAATTATACACTAACAGCACCAGGAGAAACAAAATGGATCTCATTGACCACGAAAAATATTTATTCGCCAATAATATCGACTATTTTACCTTATTTTAAATTTTTCAGTCCGTCCTTCCCCGCCCTTGGAGGTTGACTGACTATATCGGACGTTTTAGTGTGTTAGAAAACTGAATCAGTCTGAAATATTTTGTGGTGAAACTGAATTATCCCAAATATTTGAAGATAAAACGGAAATATTTTACACCCTCGTCCCCTGGAATGGAAGTCGTGTATTATCCCTACAGTTTTTGCTTCCGGTTCGTAAGAAACACATGCTCAAAAGTTGGCCAAATTTCTCGACAGATATAGATTTGTATGCGGAACTTACACACAAACATGCACAGAAAGTCTATTTTATTTATTTGTTATAAGAATTTAAATAAATAGTCCCGAAGTTTATTATTTTAAACTTTCATTTCTTTTCAATGTTAGAAATTTTAATTTATTAAGCGACTAGCTTAACTTCAATTTAAATCATTACTACAGGGTGCGGAATATAAAGAACTCCCCGATTTCGAAAGCTAATAAAAAACAATCGAAACAAGTTATAAACATATTTGTTAATTCATTTTTTATTGATGCATGAGTCTCTCCCAAACGTTTTCCATAGCCTTGCGGGTCATCTCGGGCGGAATGTCGGCAACATCCTGGATTGTCGCCAAAGTTTTAGGGCGATGTTGATATACCTTGGCTTTGACATAGCCTCAGAGAAAGATATGGCAAATCATCTGGAGAGCGCGGTGGCCACCCGATGTCACTACGTAAGGAGAAACAGGGAACATTTCCCTCAGAACGACGAGATGTGTGGGCTGATCCACCATCTTGTTGAAACCACACATTTTCAAGTCCATTCTCATTGAAGAGATCGTCCGATTTAGACCGGAAAAAATTCTGTAGCGTTGCAAAATACCAAATAGAGGTCGCCGTAACATGGCCCTCTTCAAAAAATTACGGACCCCACACACCACACTGTTTCCTTAGGACCGTGAAGTGGGTGTTGATAAAGTTCGTGAAGACTTTTGTTTCCGCGAAAAACGGCACGGAGATTGATCTATCAGAGGTTTCAAAGCGTCCACATTGTCCGCTCCTATTTCTGTTCGAGGTTGGCCAGTAGATATTATTTTTTAAATAATACCCCCTCCACCTCCACCCTTAGAGATGGCAAGTTTGTCTTAACCTCTCGATTTTAATTGTAGGATCAGAAGTAATATGTGTATAACGTTTGGTAGAAATTGCTGTATGTATTTAAGGTTATACGCGGAAATTCGTTTTGCCCGCGTTCACTCCCACTCCTAGGGGATTGAACTACGTCTTAACAAGTATAATAAATCTCATAATTAAATTCAGTGACTTCCAAAACCCTAGATTCAACATCAGTCTCGGTTGTTTACTCATTACTTTTGTGTAACGGCCTTTTACCCAATTCCTCACCCACCGGCATACCCAGGGGCTGAACTACAACTTAACTAACGACGTAAATGTCAGAATTAAGCTCATGTATTTCTATAACCTTGGTTTTGACACATATCTCGGTTGTTTCGCGTTGTTTTTATGCTGCCTTCCCATCCTTTAACGGGTTGAAATTGTACACTAAAAATATCTAGATAGAAACTATTAATAACATCGAACCCGATAAGTAATTATTGGACATTAATGTCGGCCGTTTTAGCGTGTTTCAACATTTCAGTCCTTTAGGAGTTTCCTAACGCTTCGAAAACCCGACTAAAAACTTTTGCAGGTGTGCGGACAAAAACTCACCAATGTTTCATCGCAATCGGATGAATGGTTTACGAACGCATAAGGGACTCACACACCGATAGAAGCACAAACATACATTTATATTGTGGTAATTAAAAGGAAATAATTAATTAATAAACAAAAATTTGGACTCGCATTGTTAGCGGCATGAAATACACAAGTTGTACACAACAATGTGGCAAGAATGCAATGTTTGTGGATATTGTAGGAGGCTGATTCGCTAGGCGCACATAGCAGAGTCTGTGGGGAGGCGAGCTCCAGGAAAGTCGTCTTGGAAATATAACAGTGGACAGACGAAAAGTATAATATCCAGAAAGTGGATGCATGTAACAACCGCTGAATCAGTTAGAACATTTTACAAGTTGCAGTCTGTGAGATAACTACGTAATATTGAACACTAAATATTCAGTGTCTTGAGTCTAAATTACTATATTCTCGATTCAGACCATTTCTTCAATTGTCTTCGATTTTGGGAGCCAAGGCAACTTCATCCAGCAGTTAATAATCATCGGAACGAGCGAATAATATTTCCTAACTGAACAGTGAACCAACTTTTGCAAAACTAAAAGTGTTAATTAGAATCAGTGTTAAAAATGGCCTATCTATAAAGTGCGATAAGTGTGTGTACGAACGAGCCAAATTTTCTTGAGTACCAGAGACAGTAAGTTAAAATTCCACAGAATTACTATTTGTAAACTCATAAGTAAACGTATTGTCGTCTGTTTTGGAATTTCGTTCCGAATTTAAAGTTCATATTTTTTGTTTTTGCATTGTAATAATCTATTGATAAAGTAAGTCCATGATAGCTTCCGAAAATTTCAGTGTTAACAAGTAGTTCTTTATTAAAGGCCAAGCAAACGACCCTGAGAAAGAGTAAAAATTTTTATTGTCAAATATTAATTAATAATGTAAATTGAAATTTATTTGCCTAAATAACTTGTGTAAATTTAATTGTTTGTGCGTTAATAAATTAATTTGCTTGTCTATTTTAAAATATTGATCCTTATTAAAACATCCTATCATTTTAAGATGTAATAATCTTTACAAATTGGACGCCTCATTTTAACTTTGTTTTTATTTAATTGTCTTTCATTTGTAAATCATAATAAAATGGCACCTTAACGTGGGGCACATTTTAACCTGGTTTTATTAAGTTCTTTCATTTGTAAATCATCACTATATATTGCGGTATACACCTAATTCTATTAACAAGGAAGTAAATTGAAATTAAACCAATATATTTTTAAAAAAAGTAACAAAGATTATTTATTTGACAAATTTGATTTTTATTGAATTTACATTTTAATATTGTTAAGTAAACTCCTCAGCTTTTACGAGAATCTAAATTTCAGGACCCCGCTTATCAGGCTTCTAATAAAGACAGTAAAAAATTAAATTAAATTTACAATAACAAAATTTTATACCAATAACAAAAACTATTATAAATATGAAAAGTTATATAAATGTGTCAAAGTTATATAAATATGGCGGTAAACGATAGTTACATAAAGGTTTGCAGAAGAATTTTTTTTTCTCTAAAACACACTCACTGCTCCCACACACACGCTGCTCTCTGAATATCTGAGTCCTCTGCATACTGTTTTCTGCCTATCTAAGTGTTTAGTGTACTCTGCTAAAATTCCTAGCGTCTTATATACCATTTCGACCGTACTTCGTAGAGCACCCATTACAGTCTCTGCATTCTCGCGCCAAACAATGCTCTGGCCTCAAAGTTACGCCGCCAATAATTAAAGAAATAAATTTAATGAAGCATTTCATTACACATTTGTAATCTCTACTATATATATATGTATATATATTTATATATATTGTAATATTAATTAGAGGCCATTAGTGATTTGATAATTAGAAATTTGTGGTGGATTGTTAGCGGCGAAAATATAAGACAACAATAGTTAAACACGTGTGCGAGCCTTTGTCGGTAGCAGGCATTCTAAAACTCCAGTCTAACGGCGACAGTTGCGGGTTGAGATTCATCAAGAAAAATCGTGGGCAGAAACTTGATCAAGTAAACGTTGCGGACAGTAAATTAATTGAATAAAAGTATTGGACATAAATTCGTCGAGAAAAGTTGCAGTAAAAGTTAACAATAAGCAAAGCCACGCGTAAGAAAATTTCAAATAGTAAAACTGTTAGCGAATTTTTTTTTTTTTTTTTTTTTTAGGGCAACAGGCTACATGAGGGTAATCCACTTTGGGCAACTCCCCTTTCATAGCAGAGGAAGGGATTTGAAAGGGGGGATGCGGAAGGGTAGAGGAAGGTAGCCAAGGGTTAACTAGGGCCCCCGGGCTATATTTTAAGGATCCTACCCGGCATTCGCCTAAAGGAATGCAGGGAAAACCTTAGAAAAACCTGCATCGGGTAGGTGGGGCATTGGGTACTTGTCCCACGCCCTTCCGATAGCGGGAGAGGAGTTTGCTGTGGGGACGCAGCATTCCCTTCTCCGTGCCTTGACCAGTTTAGGAGGCAGCTGGCCGACTATTCCAATGGGAATAGCGAACAACTCTTACCGTATGCCCAGGGTCTGCGACCCCGGAACATACACCTCTCAAAACAGGCCGAGGTGCCTCGGCTTGTGGGAACCTTAGTTCAAAAACGGAGAGGAAAAGGCATACCCAAAGGTAGCCCCTTCGTATCTCTCCTAAAAGGTTCTACCTGCGAGAGAACATCCCTCGCAGGTTACCTGCGAGACAATCCTCTCGCAGGCTCAGCTCCAATCGTTAGCGAATTTAATCGAGAAAGAGCTGATAACAATATGGCTGACCAATAGTTAGAACGAGAAATAGCATATTTGCCGGCGAGAAAGAGACTTAATGCGTAGGATCACAGGAGCTGTACGGAGTAATCGTTCCAGTTGAGAGATACCGAAATTTGGACAGTGTTTTGTAGTCTATTTAAATTCAGAGAAATTATGGCCTGTTAAATGTGAAAAGTGTAAAGTGCATCTGAACCCAAAACGAAAGCCTGGTACCAGCAGACACTATAAGTAGAAATAAATTAAATAAAGGATTTGTTAGCGTTAAATAAGGATCAAATCGTCAGATTTCGGTTTCACGTTTATTTTATTGTTTAAATTATAATTTTGTAAAACAATTTGATTGTTTAATTTAAATGTAAAAAAGATTGATTCTTTATTTAGAAGGCCCAAATAAACGATCCTGAGATTAGAGTTGATAAAATCTGTATCATAGCAAGAACACAAATGTAAATAATCACGTCAAGAAATGTTATATTTTTTTACTTGGAATTAATTAATTGTTTTGTGAAGTTTAAAAATTTGGTAAATTGTTTTGAATCCTTTTCGTTTAAATTTAAATAAAATAAAATTAATTTCTTAAATTTTGTTACTATTCAATTCATTACAAATTGGCGTCATTAACGTGTGGCAAACCATTGAACTCAATTAATCCTTTTATTTCATTACATTTTGGCTTCACCAACGTGAGGCAATTCATCTAATTTAATAATTGTCTTTTAATTATTATATTTTGGTGCCTCAACGTGGCACAAATTAATTGTTTAATTAATTTAAATTAATTTTTTTGTTAATTATTTATTCATTACAATATATACATTAATATTTTTCAATTGCAGTTAATACTATTATTTAGTTTCCAGACAGAAGTTAAGTCTTGTCCGCGCCGCTAAGTGATATCCGATATTTGGTGGAAGATTAGAGATGAGTGTGATGCGCGTGATATAATATATATATATATATATATATATATATATATATATATATATATATATATATATATATATGTAAAACTCGTGTTCCGAGGTGTGTGTAAAATTCCGATTGGCTATGAGAGGAAATGGTAACAGTTGGACACGAGATTCTTCAGGGAGCTGCATTTCTCCTGGAAGCGTCTTAGAAATAATTTATAATAAATATTGCAGGGGTTTGAATAACACGTCCTCACGCTAATCCCGCAGTGCACGTGATAAACTTAGGCCCCACGTCTCAGTTTTTCTTTTCGGAACGTATACGACTACGAAGCTGCCAGTTTTCTTCCTGTGATAGGGCTACCATCTATGAGACGATCGCGGGCCTTGTTTGCTGCTTCCTGCGGCAGAGTTCGCACCTTCGTATCCGGAGACTACCAAGTGCAGACATCGCGACCGGAAGCGGGAGGAAAGGAGAACCAGAGGTCTGACGTGAAGGATACCATAACTATAAGCTGTATGAAAATAATTTTCTGAATGTGGCATCTCACTGTGTAAAGTACCTTCCTTGCTTGTCCACTCGCAATATTAAAAGCGCTGGTATTGGGTTAACATTTGTAATTTACGCCCAACGACTCACTATTTTATTTTATTTGTGAAACAGTTAATTAATAATTGAGTATTTTATTAATCATAAGTTAATTTTGTATAGTTTTTTTCAGATCTGTTTGCTGTCATACATTCACGTTATAGAAGTTAACATTGTAATTTTCTTTTAATAAGCAGTTTTATTCGCTTTAATTCTTTCGAACATTTTAAGTAGGTTACCATCATTTAGTTGTGACTGTGATTTAAAATAATTAATTTATGTGTTATTTTTCTGTATTATAATTGTATTCGGTTCTTTAATTATGTAAATTAAATTTTAAAATTGATTTTCAAAGCAATAATGTGTAAAAGAACGACGAAGCTTTCTAATAATGAAACAAAGCAAACTAATAATGGTAAACAATAATTGATGGAACTTGAATGTGGATACTGATTGTCGAGCGCAGAGATAAGCGTCTGGAACTCTCATCTATAAAATGTGAGCTGAAAAAGGCAGAAATATTCAGTCAGATGCGCGTTTTAGTTGGTGGTACTTCACGTCACTTTGATCTTCAATAATTTGGGCTTATAAAAAATTCAACCCTTCCTGGTCTTTGAAATATTTCCAGTTGTCTGCACTGAGAATTGTTTCTAAGTCCTGATGAGCACTGCAATCCTTCAGTTTCTTTCGCAAGCTTTTTGAGTACGACAGATTGTCAGCAAACAATTCAGTACGCCGACGTCTTAGCCAGTGGTCAATCCCTGAGACCGATGCCTTGCAGTTATCCTACCCAATCATCGCTGCAGTGGGCCAGTTCTGCCAGCTGCGAGATTCCGAGACGTCAGTACGTCGGTACGGGAGAAACAGCAGTAAAAGTAAGAGTGCCATTTTATTGTATGGTGCGCGAAGCTGTATCACGAGGTTTTATCGCGGAAGTACTCAATTTAAATTTATAGAAATATTTAACAACCCCCACTTTAATATCTGACGAGAAAGTGTAGCTTTGCCTAAATCTGAGCTTAACCATAATTATTTTCTATTTTTAATTCAATATATAATTTGAATAACCTCATAAGTAACTTGTTATCTCACAATCTTTTATATAAAGTTACAAGTAAAACGTTTCTGATTTTCTATTAAATAGGCAAAAATAAGTGTTAAAATCATTTTCTTCTCAATTCAAATTTAAACCTCATAAAAGTTTATAAAAATTAACAGGTAAGGTCTGCAGGAATTTCAACCAAACGTGGTATTCTTTTGACCAACAGTAAAAAGAAAACGACAAAAATGTTCTATTCCGTTGATATGATCCGTAACTATTTAATTACTAGACAAGAAAATAATAAAATATATCCACTTATATATGCACTTAACCGGCATCTAAACCAACGCTGGCGACACCGAGCAATCGGCTAGTTATATTAAAAATATATTGAGAGATGAAAACGTCTATTCATCTTGTATCCTTCGTGATTTTAATCCAGACTCCATGGTATCTATAATGTCATTGAATGATTATTCAACACTTCACAGTGAATGTAATGGTGTTTAGCATTCCAATTTCATGGAGAGTTTTGGGATTTAATTATTTTATTTGTCCTGACAGCAATGGCGAGTATTACTACGGATCAAGTTAGGAATTTCTTAAACTATTTGAACAAGCATATTTAACTATACGTCTAACAATGTCAATTAACGTCCATACGACTTATTTCCGTCGTAAATTTCATTTATAGAACTTGGGCTTACAATGCGTTGGGGAAAATACGTACCAATATTTATTTCTCTCTTTGCCTTCTTTCAGTACATTCTACATTATCTCGTATTCAGTGTCTCCTTTGAGTGCGGAAGATACTTCAAAGAAATGGAAATTGGCATTGGCTTGGCACTTGAAATGTCTTAACGGTTATCTATTATTAGCGGAGGTTTCTTGTTACAGGAATTGTGCGAGTTGAAGTAAAATACTACATTGCAATGAATTTGGATAACATAAAATTGAAACAAGTTCATAAAAATAAATATAATAAGAAAAATACCGAAATAACGAATAATTATGATAATCAGTTACACAGTTAAAAAGGTGTAGATAGGTAATCCACATAGTGGCAACTTCCCTCTTCTAATAATATAGGAAAATGAGTGAAAGGGGGGACGCGGAAAGGTAGAGCAAGGTAGCCAAGGGTTAACTAGAGCCCCCGGGCTATGGGTGATGCAGGGAAAACCCTAGAAAACCTTGCGTCAAGTAGGTCGGGCATTTGGTACTTGTCCCACGTCCTTCCGATGGCGGAACTGGCCGTGAGAGAGAGAACTTTCTGTCAGAACTGTTATACATAGTCGAAATTTCTAGTCAAACTTTAGGTCCGTAAATCAAGTCCCACAGGTTGGATTCGCTGCACTCAAATAGATGACAGAACTGTAAGTGTAGATTTATTTAAAATTGTACTAGAAATATTCACACAGTTTCTAGGATTCTGGGAAGATGCCTCCAGACAGACGCAAGCAACAAATACATTCAAATATGTTTACAACAGTTCATAAATACATCCTCTGTGTCTACGAAAGTCCTTTAACTGGTCGACTTGAAGTCATAGAATAACCAACATACTGCCATGCACGGTTTATGTAGTCAACAGCTGAGCACGTCAGTGAAGTACAAGCTTTGAACTGCCAAGTTTCACCAACACGCGAGTCAACATGAAAATGTGCCTGAATGATGCAATACCAAACAATGCATCAGGGAATCCGAAATTGAAGTATAGGTCACACGAAATAGCAAGTCGTGTTAGGAGCGCCGTAGGAGAAGGTAGAAGATGGAGGGCAATATTGTAGTCAGGTGGAAACTTCCCCTTGGAGACAAGGCTTCTATAATTCTTAACAAAAATATTACATTCTCACGAGAAATATATACAGAGGGCGGTAAGGTCTCTGTAATTATCATATCTTAACTTTTACACATGATTTTTCTAGCGAACAACATATCATGAACTGAAAATATTATATTTCCATTTCTCAAATTTTTGAGAATATATTTTACACTAACATAGGTTAGTGTTATTGTGAGCTCCGGCCTACCTTCACTACAAGCCCAGGACATTGCACGACTGCGCATCGTATATCTAACACGACTAGCTATGTCTCTCTATCTATACATTGCTTTAATACAGTTATGCATACATTTTTGTACGTTATATAGAGGTGTAAAGAGGTTTATGAACAGTATCAAACTAATATTCGCCTGATTCAGACAAAATGGATTGCGCAGGAATTTTATTCGTTTTACCAGCCTATGTTAATCCGATCTTCTTTGAATCGGTACATAATGTCAATGTTCTCAAATTGTCATCCACCATAGTAAAAATTAAGTATGACCAATGTACGTTTATTTTTATCCGATCTTAAACAATTTTTGATGTCAAGATTAGGCAAGACAATACATAGAGCCAAAAAGTAACAAACTAATAGTCCAAAAAAAGGTGATACAAAAATAATTAAATGAAGAGAAAAGAATGTTTTAAAGCACTATCCTATCAATTATAGACATTTTGGTTTATCAGAAGCTAACCTCATTTTTGAGGATATTTTCATTCCCGTAAGAAGGACGGGCGCCGAACTAGTTTACTCCAAAAAATATTAAGATCTCAATTGATATCACGTTGTCCTGATTGTAATGTATTTAAATTATTTCTTCAATTAATTAAATATGCTATTTGGCATAATTTTTCAGGCTCGCTTGAGAGCTCGGTCGGTGGTCACCCATACTAAATAAAAGGAGCACGTGGTTGAGAGTTCAGATACTAGTGAATAGGTCAGAAAAAGTATGTTTTTCTGTTGTAAAATCTGTACAAAGCAGTGGAACAAGTGGATATTGCGGGGGTTAAAGTTGATGTGAAGATAGTAGGGAAAGTGGCTGATATGAAGATTTGAGAGTAGTAATAAAAATTAGCAGGAGTAAAGATTGGGATTCAAGTAACGGAAAAAAGTTGCAAGCGAGATGTTGATAAAGAAACCTTCCTGATTTCTAGTGGTATGTATTTTTTTATGACCCCTGTGCTACACCTTCGCTAAGGCACAGCAGATTATCAGTTAGCTTTGCAGACCGCTTACCACTAAGCAATCAGGACAAGTAACAGTAATTAGGAATGCTTTGTTCGATCCCAGTTGTTATTTTAATGACAAAGCCACAAGAGATTTAAGCATCGACTCGTATGAGGAAGCTACCGAAATTAAAGGCACTCAATTTATATGGCAAATTAAATAATTCATGTATATATTTTTCAATATAATTACCCCGATATATCTTTTCCTTTTTGTTCAACTGAACTTAAGTATTTCTAATGTATTTGTATTTTATCCCAAATTATTTCAAATTAGTCGCAATTTTAATAGTAAAACTAATTAATATTTTTTACAACATAGAAAAACGGAAAGTTTACATAATCTATGGAACATATTGTAGTAATTAGTAATTAAGACATTGTTCCAATTGGAAAGTTGGATTGTAGAGGACTCATTATTAGAGGACATAGAGCGGACGCCGCAACAATTCGGCGAAGCAAAGAAAACATTGTTGAGATTCTACGCGCTGAAAAATCTACGAGACGAACGGACAGTCGGGCATAGAACAGCGAGGTGTAAAGACCAGAAAATTCATATTATAAAAAGTTTTGCAGTCGGGCATAGAACAGCGAGATGTAAAGACCAAAACTTTTCACATTATAAAATGTTTTGAAGTCGGGCAGCGGACCGCAAATAGAACAGTTTTCGAAAAGTAAAACAATCTTCAGTAGGGAAGGAGAGATTGAAATTAACGTCGTAATCGGTGGCGGAGCGGAAATTCAACCTGCTGGCCATAGACAAAATCCAACTAAAGCTACGAGACCTGCAAATCCAGGTTGCAGCAAAGCATCGAGAACCTACTAATGTTTGTTAGACCAACTAACAAACTACGTCAATTAAAATTTGTTGACATTTAAAGCCTGTGAATACTAGAATCAGTGATATCCCCAAATTTTGTGCACGAAAAAC
Organism: Zhengitettix transpicula; assembly: GCA_037074705.1. NCBI lineage: Eukaryota > Metazoa > Arthropoda > Insecta > Orthoptera > Tetrigidae > Zhengitettix > Zhengitettix transpicula. The sequence goes on along the minus strand of CM073592.1, from coordinate 123,422,377 downwards.
CTAAAATGAGACCTGGGCGGCTGTAAGTAGAAAACTTTAAAATCATATTGTAAACCACTTTTAAAAGATAAAAGTCAGTTCGTTCTTTAATTTTAATTATTACATTTAAATTCAATCTGTAGTGTTATTTCTTCCACAACAAAGTTCGTTTATGTTTCAGACGCATTAAATTCCATAAAATCTAAATGTAATTTGATTGTATAAATTCACCCATTTATCAAACCCAGTTTAAGACCCTGAAATCCCAAATATTATATGTGTTTTAACTTCATTAATAAAGTTGTTTAATTGTTCAAGTATAATTTTTTATTTAGACGCTTTTTTTTATTACAATATATTAAATTCAACAAGAATCACTTATGGTATATACAGAGTGTAACATAACTCTACGGAAAAATTTCAGAAATAGATTCCGCATATTGAGAAAAGAAAAAAACTATATTACAACATGCGCTGGAAATGTATAATTACAGAGTTATCAGAACTCCTGTATCTGATCGGTTTCTATGTAGTTCAACTGACTAGCTGGAGCGCTGTGTTCACATAGATGTAACGTTCAAAGTGGCTAAATACAGGCAGCTGCTTGTCTTCGTATTGAGTTTCGAATGCGATAAAAAAATGTACTGTCTGACAGGCTGCCACTGTGTAACCTGCACAAGTAATGCAACTAAGTAACTTAGACAAGACCGGTCTTCATTTGCGGGAAATGAGAAGTGTTAACGTCAACATCAATTTTATTCGCAACATGTTTCTTCATGTAACAATCGTAACAAGAGCCTCGCATTTTAGTTCAGAAAGAAAGGCATACTTACTTTCATACAAGTAATTATTCATTACCGTATCCATGTCGTAATACACTTTTTACCTTCTCTCAATATGAGGAATTTATTCCCGAAAATTTTCCGTCGAGTTTTATTACACCCTGTGTATTTTACAACATTAATTTGCAAATTATCAAAATGACTTGTAATCAATTAGTTCAACAAATCATCATTATAGCGAAACTTTATTTATTCCCCACGAAAAAATTGTCCATTGTGACTATTTTGAAGGCATATAACCCTAAAGTTGAAGTATTATTTTAATTGCGGTGAAAGCATACCAAATTGGAAACTATGGCCTCTTATATGAAATTAATTACATAAGCACATTTATTATGATATGTAAAAATACAATCATGATTCATTTGATAATCATATATTTTTTGTAGGCAATTTGGTCATTGAAATGAACTATAAATTATTTTCTTTGCTCTATACTGGAACCGTAATATATTTTTATTCGTTCAAAGTTACTATTCTTTAATTGTAAAATAAATAATCTCGATATTTCCAAATGCTGAAAGAAACCATTTTGGCCAATTGCACACGAGTCTTTCTAACGCGATGAATTCAATTATTAAGATTAAAATTGAGTTTTTGGATCGCGCTTATCTTTATTAATCTTAACTAGCTGGGTGCCCGGTATTGCCCAGATTGTCATATCTATTTCCCCCGATATGACTCTAATCTCAGTTGCTTTTGCGTTATTTTTATGTAACGCATCTCGACCCCTATCCCTAAATGTGCTCACCTCCCATGCTGAAAGGTGTTGAAATTGTACACAAATAACATCGACAGAAATACTATAAATGTCATTGACCCCGAAAAAATATTTATTCGTTGCAAATATCGATCGTTTGAAAATTTCCACTCCCTACCACCACCGCTTGGGGAAGTTAAACGGTAAGTACAATGTCGTGATTAAACTCATTGACATCCATAACCCCGGATTCGACTCCATCTAGGTTGTATTATGCGTTATTTTCTTTTAATGCCCCTCGACATCCACCCCTAAGGTGCCGAAAAGGGTTGAAATTATACTCAGAAAACACCGGTAGAAATACTATCAATCTCTTTGTTTTCCGAAGATACATACAAACATACAAATGGTATCTTTTATTTATTAGAAGATTAGCTGGGTGCCCGGCGTTGCCCGATATGTTAGTTATCCATAACCCCCGACTTGACTCGAATCTAGGGAGCACTGGCGTTATTTTTATGTACCGCAACTCGACCCCTATCCGAAAATTTTATCACCTCCTATTCCGAAAGGGGTTGAACTCATTTACCATGAAATAGTTTCATTCGACGAATATATCGCCGTTTGAACATGTTTGAAAATTTCCACCCCCTCTATCGAGAGTTAAAAAAAACTATTTATTGCACGCAAAAAAAAAGTTACATTGTTTAAAAATTTCTACCCCTATCCAGGTCCACTCCCACCGCCATGCGTTACTCAGCGACATCCATAACCCTGATTAAGACTCCAATCTCGGTTTTTTGAACTATTTTTATAAAATTCAGCTCCACATTCTTCTCTCATCCAAAGTCAATAGGAGTTTTAATTGTACACAGAAAATATTAAAAAGTATTATGAGGGTAATTGACCCCGCAAAATATTTATTCAACGGCAATAACGACAGGTTAGTATTTTTGAATATTTCTACCCCAACCACCTTCAACCAAACCTTTCGAGGTGCCTAGTTTGTAAAAATAAACTTAGCAACATCCATAACCTCGATTTGACTCGAATCTCGGATGTTTTATTTTTTTTAATGTAACGTCCCGTCCACCACTAAGCGTGCAAAGGGAATAAAATTTTCATAAACAAAATCAGCATAAATAATATCAATTCAATTAATCATGAAAAATATTTATTCAACGCAAATATCGGCAGTGTTTATGTGTTTCAAAATATTCACCACGTCCCGTCCCAATCCCGAAAGGGGTTGAAATTAAACACGGAGAACATATTGAGAAATTTTATTAATTTCATTGATTCAGAAATATATTTTATGCGACGCAAAAAACTGCCGGTCAACAAGTTTTTACATTTCTAACCCTCACCCACCACCGCCCAACTCTTCCCACCCCTCGCGAAATTGAGTAGATTGTTATAAATACACTCAGCGACATCCATTACCTTCGAATTGACTCAAATCTCGGTTGTTTTCACGTTATTTTCTTGTAAGTTCCCTCCACCTCCATCCCCAACCATGCTCCACCCTTGTGCCACAAGAAGGGTTTAAACTTTACATACATAACATGGGTTGAAATACTGAAAATCTAATAAACCCTGAAAAATATTAATTCAACTCTAATATGAGTCGTGATTTCTTGTTTCAATAATTCCACTCCCGTCCACATTCACCTCTCGGAGTTATATGTACAATTAAATGTCAGCGATATTCATAACCTTGTGGAAGCTGTCTGCGAGGGCTATTCTCCCGCAGGCTACCTTTGTGGATGCCTTTTCCTCTCTCCGTTTTTGAACTAAGGTTCCCACAAGCCGAGATACCTCGGAATGTTTTAAGAGGTGTATGTTCCGGGGTCACAGATCTTGGGCTTTTGGTAAGAGTTGTTCGCTGTTCCCATTGGAACAGTGGGCCAGGTGCTTCCTAAACTGGTCGAGGTACGGAGAAGGGAATGCTGCGTCCCCACAGCAAACTCCTCTCCCGCTATCGGAAGGGCGTGGGACAAGTACCCAATGCCCGACCCAGGTTTTTCTAGGGTTTTCCCTGCATTACTTTTAGGCGAATGCCGGGTAGAATCCTTAAAGTATAGCCCGGGGGCCCTAGTTAACCCTTGGCTATCTTCCTCTACCCTTCCGCATCCCCCCTTTCATATCTCTTCCTATGCTATTAAAGGGGAGTTGCCACCATGTGGATTACCCTCATTTAACCTGTTACCCTAAAAAAATCATAACCTTGTATTTCACTCTAATCTCTGTTTTATTCGCGTTATTTATTTGTAACAACCGTCCACCCCCAACCCCTACGGTGAACTCCCTCCCAATCCCGAAAGGGGTTCAAATGGAACACGGAGAAGGTATCGTGATATTTTATTAATCTTATTGTTCCAGAAATATTTATATATATATATATATATATATATTTGACGCAAAATTCGGAGCTTTACTTATTTCAAAATATTTACCCTAACCCACCTCCGCCTAACTTCTCCCACACCCGCGGGTACCTCAGATTGTCATAAATAAACTCAGGGACATCCATTACATTTGATTTGAATTGAATCTCGGTTGTACTAGCGTTATTTTCCAATAACTCGCCTCTACGACCACCCCACAGCGTACTCACTCATGTCGGTAGATAATGAAATTTTACAAACATAAAATGGGTAGAAATACTAAAAATTTAATTAACCCTAAAAAAATATTCATTCCACGCAAATACGGACAGTATAACATGTTTGGAAATTTCCATCCCCGGTCCACCCCTTCTCTTGGGGGTTAGATTGGCAATTAAATATAATTAAAGTCTGCAACATCCAGAACCTTGGATTTGACTCCAATCCCGGTTGTATTCCCGATATTTTATCATATATTTTTATACCCCTGCCCATAAGGGTGCTCTACTGCTAAGCCCGAAAAGGTATTGAAATTATAATCAGAGTATACGAAGAAAAAATTTATGAATCTCGTTGATCCCGAAAAATGTTTAGGGGGTTAATTGCTAGGTCAACACTATTAATCACTTTTACCCTGAAAATAATTATCCAATTTAAATATTAACCGTTTCAGCATGTATGAAAATTTTCACTTCTAACCACCCACGCTTGCGGGACTTAAACGTAAATTTAAAAATCATAATTAAACTCACTGACAACCACAACCCTGGATTCGAGTTCAATCTCGATTGTGTTTGCGTTATGATAATATAAATACAACTCCACTGCCTCCCTTAAGGGTGATCCACTCCAAATCCCGAAAGAGGTTTAATATTAAATATATGGAACATATAGAGTAATTTTAAGAATCTCAGTGAATCAGAAATATATTTATACAACGCAAATATCAACTGTTTAACATGTTTGAAAATTACAAGCCCGGTCCACCCCCATTTGGGGGAGTTAAACTGTAAGTTTAATGCCAAAATTAAACATAGTGACAAGTATAACCCCGGATTCGACTCCAAAGTCAAATGTGTTTGCGTATTTTCATGTAATGCCACTCCAACCCCAACCTTTAAGGATGCATCACTCCCATGCCTAAAAGAGGTTGAAATTATACACAGAGAACATGTAGTGAAATTTGAAGAATTCTATTGAGCCCGAATTATATTGATTCGACGCAAAAATCGGCTGGTTAGCTTGTTTGAAAATTTCATTTCTCGCCCAGACCCTCTCACCCCCGCCAACCACCATCCACCCCCGCGCGACATCCGTAACCACGATTTGACTCGAATCTAGGTTGTTTTTCGTTACATTTTATGAAATGCCCCCCTCCTCTTAAGGTCTTCCGCTATCCATGCCGAAAGGGGTTGAAATAATACACAAACAACAACAGTAGAAATACAATAAATATAATTAACCCAGAAAAATATTTATTCAACGCAAATATCTGCCATGTTTGCATGTTCCAATAATTCCACCCTGCTCATCCCCGCCGCCTTGGGGTTATGTGCCAAGTTTAATGTCATAATTAAACTCAGTGACATCGATAACCTTAGATTTGACTCCAATCTCGGATGTATTAGCGTTATTTTCCTCTAACGGACCTCCACCCCCACCGCTAAGGGTGCTCCTTTTCCATGCTGTTAGGGGTTGAAATTATACTCAGATAAGATCGATAGAAACACTATCAACCTCTTTGACACCGAAAAATGTTTATGTAGCTCGAATATCAGCCGTTTTAGCGTGTATGAAATTTTCCACCCCCGTCCACACTCGCTCCAGGGGGTTGTAGACGTGTCTCACCTTGACAGTGTTCGTCTCCTTGTCACAAAGAACACGTGAACGAAATTTGGTGAAATTTGCATACATACATGCATACACACATACACTCATTTTTATTTCTAAGAAGATGAGTAATGGATTTTTGGATATTACTTTCTGGTATATATCCACCACTGGCAGTGTCTGAAAAGTTAAAACGGAAAATTAAAGTAAATTAGTTTAATACAGTCATGTTTTTAGATCGTTATATACTTTTTGGTTTCATCAGTTGTAATTCTTAAATTAGATACCTATTATTTATTGAGACGAATATGTTTGGGTAGTATTTGGGTCGTTTTTAATATATTATTTCTAAAGCATAGTATAGTAAATGTCCAACGGATCGTAAGTGTGACCAAATTACATGATGGAATTATTCTTTCCGTACGATCTCTGGGGAACCAATAGGGGCGCTCCCCTCCGATGGCCGAGGATGAGCATTTTATTCGGCAATATGTGGGAATAGGAAAGTTATCTAGGCGGCCATTGGCGCGCTCATATCTGAAGTTGAACTACTTCTTGATGGTATTGCTCGGCCAAGTGTTGACACGAAGACGTGCCTTGGTTATTGCTCTCGTCGTCTGGCGTCTGGCGTGCCTGCCCAGATTTATTAATGCGATGGCTTTTCCGAACGCTGTCTTCCGCACCGATTGGTCCTCAGAATCAAGTGAATCGGAAGGAACCTGGCCAACTGCATTTGTCGTGAAAGATCTCATCTTTCTAAGAATATAAACGGTCGATATATGAACTTCGTGCTTTTCCCAAACATGCCTAATGAAATTTTCAATTATTTATTCAATTCGTGACTCATCGGAAAGGCCATTATGTTCAGCCATTCTTAAAAACACGGTTTCTACCTCATAATGAAGTAAAGTACTTTTGATACGTAAATTATTCGTTACCTATACTAAGATAATGTATTTCATTTCAATGATTACACAGCAAAATTTGGCAATATTTTATCTTTGCATGTTATTAACAGGTTGTAGACGTAACGTGAAAACATTTAGCCCAATAAATTTAATAACAAATAATTTTTACTGTGGTTAAAATAGACTTTATTCTTACTTTTCAGATACCACACATTGACTTACGCGATGGAACAATTGGGAATTACGAATTTAGCATTTAACAATGACCAATTTAGTTCCATAAGACATTTTTAATCGGCGCAGTAAATGAAATAGATTTTAAAATAAATATTAATTATATCTGACATAACAATAGGGCTGGACTTCTGCATTTTTTAAATGAAAACTTGATATAAAATGCAGTATATAACGGTATGGTGAGTTTTTATTATAATTTTCAATTCGTTGTAAAGCAAACAGTAGTGTCACAAATCATACAAGAAAAAACTTTGGAAACAAGAACATACTCTGAAAATTGAATACAGGTGTAGTTCCACACAACATAATGAGGAGAATGAACACTGCGAATATATTTCATACAGAATAACGTGGAGAGCGATGAGAAATATATTTAATAATTGAACTCTGAGAAAAGCTCTTGTTCGTAACAAGACACAAACATTAATACAAAGAAGATATACAATTTCGAAAATACTTTAAGATATTATGTAAAATGAATCATCGGGCAATGCCGAGCACCCAGCTAGTCTAATAAATAAAATTTAAACGCTTGGAGTATTTTGACCAAATTTTTCACACGCGTGCGTTTCGAAGTGAGAACAAACACTGTGGGAGTGGGTCTGTTAAGAAACACGACTACCACCGCAATGGGTGGGGTTGGAAAGAGGTGAATTTTTTAAAATCATTCTAAATCGGGCGAAATTTGCGTCGAAAGCATATTTTTCGGTATAAATGATATGGATAGTGGTTCTCCCCTATGTTCTTTGTTTGTGTATATTTTCAACACCTTTCGGCATGGGAGGGGAGTTCCCTTACGCGTGGTATTAGATGGTCGGTCTATAAAAATATCGTGAAAACAATGGAGATTGGTATCGATTCCGTGATTATGGATGTCGCTGAGTTTAATTCTCACATTCAACTTGCCGGCTATACCGTAATTCAAAACCTAGGAATGGTTGTGGAAGAGGGTAAAAAAAATCTTTAACGCACACAGCAAATTCTACCAAAATTTTTACACAATTTAATTACTATGGAGGAACAAACACTGATTGGGTAAAACTCCCCAGCATATATAGGTGTGTGTGGAAGGTGTGGCATTTTCAGCAGATTCTAAATAGGTAATTATTAGCCACGAATAAAAAATTTCGGTGTCACACAAAATTTTAGTGTCATTCCAGAAGCTCTCAATGTCTAATTCAACCCATTATGACAATAAAAGGGAGCAACCATAGGGATGGGTGTCGAAGGGTTTTACATAAAAGTAATGCAAAAACGAGCGAGAATGATGTCTATTCCGGGGTTACATCAGTCGCTGAATATAATTCTGCCATTCAATATCTGTGTTAAATTGTAGTTCAGCCCCTAGGTGATTGGTAGGAAAGAAGAAAGTGAATGACCATTACATACTTATATTACGAAAACAACCGAAGTTGGTGTTGAAACCTGTGTTTTGGCTGCCATACAATTTAATTCTAACCTTCAATATGCCGTTAAGTTGCATTTCAGGCCGTAGCAGTGGGGGCTATCATGAGTGAGAATAATTCTACCAAATTTTGTACACATGTCGAGAAACGAATGCTGGATAGGTAAAACACCTATGGCACTGGCGTTCGTTTGTCACTCTCTGTGTTCCGTATCGCGAGTAGTTCTGTAACTATTAAGGTAGCGCAAATAATTTTTATTCATTTAGGCTGTTTTGTGACAGTCTCTTACTGTAGAAGGAGAATTTTTATCTCTATAGGTATATATGATATTTGGGTACGGGAAATATTTTATTCTCTTTTAGGGCAACGAGAGTATTTTTGAGGTAAATAATATATTATTGAAACTATTACGGTACCGGAAATAAATTCTATTCTCGTGGGCTACCGATATTATTCACACTCTCTTAAGAACCGGGAAATTGTTTCCTCTCTAAAGTTATCTAACCGTTTTCTGAATGTTAATAACATCCAACCTCTCAGAAAACCTTTTACATTTCCATTAATTTCTGAATTCCGGACTAGTAAGTCTCTGTTACATTAATTATAAATCTTACAATAATATATTTTGTTTGGTAATAAATAAATAATTTGTTTAATATATTTTGTGATAAATTAATATCGCCTAAAAAGTTGACTGTCCATTTTTAAATAAAATTTTATTTAAATAGACTTTTAATTATTATTTACGGTGTTGCGAAATTATATTCATTGTAGGCCAATCAGACTATATTATAGAGCAAAAAAAACCTAATCATTGACTTTCTGACGTGCTATTGTTGTGGTGCGCGCGGAAAATAGACTTTTCCGCGCTTGATGAAGAACAATTTTATTGGACTGGACTTTATACATCCCGCGAATATGACAAAAACTTAATGGCTATAAGAAAATAGATTCAGGATGATTTATCAGCTGACTACAAACTTACGTAAAATAAGTAAACACCGAGTATAGAAAAAACGTGTTATAATATATACATTTTTTTACTTAACTTGACTAAATCATGTAGAACGTTGATAAAGCTCTGGAATAATTCTAGATATGCTTGGATAAGATATTCGAAACGTACACATAAGTGATAGCTATCACCTTAGCCAAATATGTTGCCAAAATCCTCACACAAAGTGGTCTTCCTTTACGAAAGTTGCTATAATATTTTTTTTGTATTAGTCGACACATTATATATTGAAGAACATAAAAACTTCTTTACTCATTCGCGTAAAATTTCGAAATAAAGCTTTATCGTCAACCACCAAATTATTGTAAGAATCATTAATAGTTTTTTAACACTTTCCCGCCATTATTGGTTTACATGATACTTTCAAATATATTCCTAAATCTTTTGTACATATGCCAGTCGTTGTTTATTGTTGGCAGCCTTCTGTACTGTTAGATGTGTAGTCAGGCGGAGACAATGAAAAAAAAACGATTTTCGCGGTGTCATTAAATACTTTCATTGGGTTGGTCAGCTGCACAAATCAAAACCGAATTGGCTGAAGTACATGCGGACTCTGCACCAGCGTTTAAGATTATTTACTTCAGGATTAATGAGTTTAAACGAGGTCGCAGAAGCACAGAACATGAAACTCGCTACGACCGCCAAATTGAAATCACCACTCACGGAAAACATTGAAAAATTTCACAATATCGTAATGGAAGATCGCAGGCTAAAAATGTGTGAAGTAGCTGATGCGGTAGGTTTTTCAACTGAACGAGTGCATTTCATCCTCAATGAAAAAGCTTTGTGCTCGTACATGTGTGCCGCGACTGTTGACATTGGACTAAAAACGAATTTGGAAAAACATTTAGACACAGAATCTAACAATGTTTAGGCTTAACCCACAAGACGCCTTGCGCAGATTCGTAATCGTCGATGAAACTTGGATGCATCACAACAGTCCAGAGACCAATAAATAATCAAAATAATGGACAAAAGCTGGTGAAAATGCACCGAAAAGACGTTTTGTCATCTTGAAAGGTGATGGCCGCTGTCTTTTGGGATTCTCAGGGTATAACACTCATAGATTTCTTGGAAAAGGGCACAGACATAAATAGATCCTGTTATAATGCTCTTTTGGATCGTTTGTAAACGAGAGGTGATTGAGAAAACAACCAAGATTGTCGCGCAAGTAACTGCTGTTTCACAAGAACACAGCAGCAATCTCAATGGCGAAAGTGTACGAGCTGGGCTTCGAATTGGTTTCTCATCCACCCTATTCACCGGACCTAGCACCAAACAAGTGACTTCTTCTTGTTCCCGAACTTGAAAATTTGGTTTGTTGGGAAGAAATTTTCATGGTATGAAGAAGTTATCGACGTCGTGACTGAGTATATTGCAGAGTTTGACAAAAGCTATTTTTGTGATAAGTTGAAAAAATTATAAAATACAGCGCCGAGTATATAGCCATGGAAGAAGACTATGTTGAGAAATAAAGTTAAGTATTCTAAAAAAACAATTTTGTTACATTTTTACCAACTTATCAAACAAACCTCTTCACCACCACAATGACTTTCTTTGTTTTTCTAAGATTCAAAGCAATTACTAAATATGGAGCCGCAGTGACTATTTGTATATAATGCACAACACTGAAGTTGCCTGAATAGATGCATGCTGCAAGCATAGACAACAAAGAGCATGCGATGGTACGAGACAAATCCCGCACGCGACTTTGTTAATTTTGTGGCAATTGGGCGCACAAACATGACCAGGCAAGAATATGTAAAGAATTATTTTTGTGGGCTGGGTTTTTTACGTTAAATCAAAATAAATATTTGACCAATAAAGAAATTTTATATAAGTTTATTAAAGTTAAACATGAAAACTCTTATCTCAGGCACCTGTGGGTTTTTTTTACATAGAAGAGATCTGCTGCCCGTACCAAATGCGTACTGCTATTCTGTGTTGTGTTGCCTGGCGTCGACTCAGGGGTTGATCACTGGCTAAGGCGTCGGGGTTGAATGCTGGCAAGCCGTCGTACTAAATTGTGTGGTGCTATTCTGTGAACTCTTCACTAACAACTTGTGGCCCCTTTCTCACGACGATTCTGCCTCGAACTATATCAGAGACAACAACTTTACGGAGCCTCTCTTGATCACATCCACCAGCTTCGGTGAGCGCAGAACAACTGTTTTTTTCAAAAGCTTATCTCCTCCCTTATACCCTCCCATTCTTTTACTTTTTTCGTTGTTAGAAAACTTCGTCATTTTTACTGATTCTTCCATTGTCACAAGATTTATAGAACGCAGCTGCAGTTCCGTAGTCAACAATGGCTAACTATTCTGTCATGTTGAGGCCAACAATCGAGACAGGACACGAAATTACTTGGATGGATATATTTATCTCCTCCACCCCCACGCACGTGCACGGTTTCGAATTCTCAAACCACAGCAAACAACACTTCCGAGACAAAGAAAAACTTAAACCTAAATACACGCGTTACAAATAGAAAACATGGAGCATGCCGTTTGTCGTGCAGTGTTGTCTCAGTGAAATCGAACCTTTATTAGGACATTGATCAATAAAACATTTTTGATAGCAAATTAGTATAATTAATACGAGAATAATCTGGGAAACAGTGTGCAGGAGAGTATTTTCCCTTTATTATAATATTTCCACATTCTTAGAAAAACTATTAAAGTTGTTTTACTGATAGGACCAATTTTAGCATTGCAACTAACTTAAAACAGATGTAACAAGAAAAAGTAGGGAACGCAAATTGTGCAGAAATACTTCTGACACTGCAGTTAAATAAAAATTACGCTGATGGCATGCAGATAGTGACATAATTTTACTTCTACTATAGGAACAAAACTATCGAATATGTATGCAGAAAATAAGAAAACTAAACTCGAATTGAAAGTGATGAACGAATATTTATTAAGTTGAAAAAATATTCCAGTTTGAAAATGAGAATAATTATTATGCTATATGATTCTAAGTCAGTATGCACGGTAAATATGATTTTATATCAGTTATGGACATTAGGAAATACAAAAGAGTTTTTAATTGCGGTGATATATGAAATTATTTTATAAGGTTTTGGACAATAGTCATTTATTGTAACCCTTAATTTTTTTCTGATTTTGTAGACTGGTCAGTTCGATGCCTAACTCCGGCTTAATGTTACAGCTACAGGTGATATAAGACAAAGATTTTATTCAATGGAGATAGCAAGTTTTAAATACTTAATGACTTGAGTATCCTTCAAGTCTAATATTTATCCGTGAGGTATTTCTACAAAATGACGGCCGCGTAAAGCATTACTATCTTATATAAAATTTATGGTGTGGTTTCCAAATACAAACAGAAATATTAGTTACGTTAAGAGGGAAATTAAAATCCCGAAAAAGTAATAATTGAAGTATGTGCCAGGAAGTCTCAACAAATATCAATAATCTGGAGCTGGTTGTATTTCGCTTTTACTTATAATCTCTAAACACCTAAATTTCTAAATACCTTATCTAATCATTTAATTGAAAATTCATTACTGTTTTTTAAAAATTTGTGACAGGGGTTTTAATTACCAATTTGGAAAACACTTAATTAATAATGAATTTCTGAGATTATTACACATTGCCTTTAAATATTTGCATTGCGATACACAGCCTTGGTTATTAAGGCTTTCGTGGAAATTCGAGGTAATATCTCAACAATGACTTCCAATTTCTACTTGCTTCTGAAATTTATTAGCATACATCCTCTTCCTTAGGCTGTTTACGCTACAAGTAAAATATAGCCACGCACACCGAGGATGTAAGAGGATTCTGGGCTTAGGGGGACCCTAAAAGGATTTTGTTTATGTGCCAGCTGTCGTAGAAGAGGATTGCTCGGGTAAAACGGCTCGCCCCAGTGCGCATGCGTGCGTTGCGCCTTGCTACTCCTACATCTTGGAGCCCCGTGACTAACATTTATCATCACGCTGCGAGTTTATTGCAAACCCTCCACACCAAATGGTTGATTCATGCTTGTAATAGAATTATGCAAACTTAAATTATCGTAATTCCTCATGTCGTCTGCGATTAAAATCTAGACGAGATTGTTATATACTAAAATTTTTAGAATTAATAATAAGATAAAGTAGCCAAATACGGAAAAAAGAAGTGATGATATAAATACCACACAACGATTCTCGAAACATTTTTCCTTTTTTCAGGTGTTAAGAAAACTAAAAACACAAGAACCTAAAGCAGTGTTTCCCAACGTGGGGCTCACACCCCACAGGGGGGCAATTTAAATATTCAGGGAGGGGGAGAATCGAAAATGAGCTACATGTTATATAACTTATGCAAAATGAACCATTTTTTGTATCTCAATTTAAAGTAAGCATGGTGCTTTCCATAGAGCCAGAATTGAAAGATCGGAGTAATATAAACGACGATATAAGAGTATATCGTATATTATTTACTAAGTCTAGTGAAGGAGTAGTATGTATTGAAATGCTATCACTTCGCTAAGTGGTTGTCTACTGTAGTCTAGCAATAACTCCGTGTGTTAAATTTTTAAAAAAATTTAATTTATTTATTTCTAACAATCTGTCATAAAAAGAGACATTTAGTTATTGTTTTGACATACATACAATTTTAAAAGTCATGGTGAAAAACATTCCATTGAAAAATTTTCAAAATTAAAACTATAAGTTTATAGAGTATTTCTTCACGTGATTTTTTTTTTAAAATCGAGAGGCTTGAATTTTTTGATCCTAGGCTCTTTGTCATTTGAGTTCAACAGATATTTTACAAGTATGTTTGGATGAACACATTGTCCTGGCAGCGCACACTGCTGTTCCGTATCTCTTCAGTAACCGTGGATAGTCTCAAGTCTTGACGAATTACTTCATTCGGTACAAACCATGGGGCATTTACCAAGGATCGCAGTACTTTTGATTGGAAACTCTTTATAATATCGATGTTGGATCTGGTAGCTGTGCCCTAAAGCTGTATCCCATATGACCAGATTGACCGGATAGTTGTTTTATAAAGTAATATTTTATTTTCCAGTGAAAGGTGTGACTTCCGCCCCATGAGCCAATACATTTTCTGGAATTTTAGGCCCAATTGTTTTCGTTTAATATGTGCTTTCTCCATGTAGGTGCATTCCCAGGTACTTAACTGTTTCTTCCTGAGGTATTGGTTTGTCATTTAGGACTACAGTAGGGCAAGTACCTCTTCGAGTTGTGAATGTTACATTGGCTGATTTAGATTCATTTATATGAATGCACCACTCTTTAAACCACCGTGGTAGGTCGTTTAGATGAGTGTGAATTCTCAGATGCTATGTTTGGGTCTGTATGGGATGATAGTATCGCTGTATCATCAGCGAATGTAGCAACTGTAGTACTTGATGAGACTGGAAGATCTGCAGTAAATATGAGACACAACTGCGGCCCCAGCACACTTCCTTGGGGGACGCCGGCTCTGATAGGAAATAGTAATGTGTTTGCGTCTCCATACCTAGCAAAAAAGTGGCTGTCTGTAAGATATGACTTCAGTATTTCGAAATAATCGGAGTGTAATACCTTTTTGATTTTAAATAACAAGCCATCGTTCCGGACCTTATCAAAAGGCCTGCAGAATATCGAGATTAACGCCTAAATAATATTCTTTATCATGAAAGCTCTTCATAATTCTGTCTACTATTCTATAGACTTGCTTTTTTGTGGAATGGTATTAGCGAAATCCCAACAGGTGATTAGGTATATTGTTATTTTCCTTAATTATGGGTGTTTATGAAATAAGAACTGAATTTCATACAAAAGCTCGAATTGGCGATATGTTTTCCGTTCTCAGATTAAAATAAATGATTACTTTGTTTATGCATAAAATTATTACTCTAGAAGAACAGTTATAAGAAAGTTGTAATTAGGTTTCTGCATGAAATAATTCTGTTTTTAATATAAAAAAATATGTATATAATACATAGGAGGGAATTAGAAAGACTTAGGTGGGGTATGGTGAAAAAGATTGGTAAACACTGGCCTAGAGCAACACAACCGCACAATACAGTTTGTGCAGGGAGCAACGACATTGGGAAAGCAGAAGGCTTAGGGACCGTAGCAGTTGTTGAGTTTCATAGTGTCTGTTCGTACATTAATAGCTGTGATGTTTGATTTAATGCAATGATATGATATGAATCTGGAATTGCACCTGGTGACAATGTCTAAAATCTTAGCATTTTGCCAATCAAATGTATGTTTAGAATTGATATGTCTGGAGACTACTGAATGTTTATCAATGGAAAGTTTGATATTAGATATATGTTCCTTGATACGGGTATTAAGGAAAAGTTTAGTTTGCCAAAGAATAAAAAAAATTACTCTCAATCCATTTATTCGTATTGACGGTGTTTTAAGAGTAGGTGTCCGATAACAGTTTTACATAACAATTTTAATAAACAACATCCAATGATAATACATCCAATCATAATTTTACAAAATTAACTTTTTCTTGAGATCACCAAGGATTGCTACGTGCAGGACCGATATTGCTGCGTCTTGTTTACGAGACGTTTAATGGCCAATTGTAGGATGAAACTTGATAATAAGGACCTACACAACTGTCTAATATTCTTATGGGTTAACTCACGAGAAATTTTGCCATTCATGGGTAATATGCCTCATGATAGAGTCACACCACCCCATCATTCCACGTCACAGGTGTTGACTATGCAGGCCCATTCTTGATCAAAGGCAAGAAAGGTCGTGGAAGCATTCAAGCATTCTTACGCAGTTGTTTTTGCATGATTAGTGACGAGAGCTATCCATATAGATCCATGTTACTGTTATAACCACAAATTGCTCCATTTTAGCTTTACCAAGATTCGTTTCGCGATGGGGAATGCCTGTAAAAATACGTCCCAACAATGGTACCAATTTCGTTGACATTTGGTCTCCATATAAAAATTTGGGAAGGTTTCTTTGAGAGAACGCGAAAAATTTGAATGAAGCAATTTATTCCAACATATTCAGCACACTTTGGTGGTATTTTTTATGGGGGGGGGGTTGGGGGTGTGTGAGATAAGTCTACTAAATACGTTTTGGAGCGTGGTTTTAATGTTTTAACGTTTGAGGACTTTTACAGTTTATTATCACAAGTGAAAACAAATTCTAATGCCCGTCTTCTCACTTCCTTGTTGTCCAATCCATCAGACCCGAAATCGGCGAATTTTCTCATTGGGAGATCGATGACGTCTGTTCCTGATCCAGATCTTCGGCATTTACCTGTTACCAAAGAATTCAGCAGATTCAACAACATTTTTGGTCACGTTGGCCAAAAGAGTGTATATCAGAACTCCAAACTCAAATTAACTGGAGAAAGTATCAGAGAACAGTCCGAGTTGGTAGGCTTCTCCTTATCAAAGTTGATAATTTACCACACATGAAGTTGACACGAAGATGCGTGACAGAACTTCACTCTGGAAGCGACTCTATCGTAATAGTATCGTTGCGCACTTCCAAAGATATAGAGCAATGAGACGTGCGTGTCCTCTTCGTATAATGACCTCCGATGATTACTAATATATTTATATTGATTTCAGTGACCATTATTATTATCATTTTATTATTTTCATTATTTTACATTAAAACGGGAATATTTTTCAATGCAGAGAATTTATGTTAATCACTTATTGTGTGGAGTACCTTAAGGGATTATAATACACCACCGGAAACGTTTCTCAAGATCATATAAATTATGCGCATAGCGGTGAAAGACAGAGGAGATAAGACGAGGTCGAAAAGACTAAAAAAGAGACTTTAAATACCGTTATCATAAAACTCCCCAGACCAAGACTATTCCTCATAACAATAGTAGCGACCAATCTAATGCTACAGTGGAATTGTAATTTTTTTTAAAAAAAAATACCAACCTATATAGAGTAATAAAAATGTACAAACCAGATGCGATCGCCCTCCAAAAAAAAACCCTTAAAGAAGATACAACCACATAAGACCTGCCAATTCTTTCACGTTACCAGACGTGGTACATGCGAGTGGTGGCACGTCTATTTTCATCAGTAAAGATATTTCAACAGAACAAGCCGCACTGAAGTCTATCTTACAAGCTTCAGCAGTGAAGCTATAATTATCCTCCCGGATTGTTTTAAGCTCCTTTTACCTCCCCACAAACAAATAAGTGAGTAGAGAAGACCTAGAAAACCATGCGCTAGCTACAATTCTAAATATAAAAACCATAGATAAATCATGGAGATTTGCCATTATCAACAAACTTAGTAACCTCGGTGAAAATGGGATCATCCTGAAAGTAATGCAAAACTTCAGCAAAGAAAGATACATGAAAGTGAGAATAGGGAAGGATCATGCCTCAGTGTTACCTTATTCTTAATAGCCGTGAACGGATGGAATCTGGAATCTATCCTCCGGTTGAGACCCTAATATATGTAGATGATATCATTCTACAGGCTACAGTTCCGGATACGAGAATTATCACAGGGAGAATGCAGGAAGCTATAAGCAAAACTACAGCGTGGGCGAACAGCTGTTGTTTCTCCTTCAACCCTGCCAATGTAAGCGATCCACTTCTCAAGAAAGTATTAATATGAACGTATATCACTCAGGATATACAATTCCCCAATTGCAATAGCCAAGGAGGCGAAGATCCTTGGCCTGTATTGAGACGCTAAACTAACTTTCCGAATCCATATTAACCATCTGATAGACGCCTATCACTGTTGAAACTACTAACAGCTAGGAACAGGGGATCTAACTGGAGTTCTCCTATGGAACACCATTTCTGTTTAATTTAGACTACGCTTCCCATTTTTAAACGTATACACACAAAAAAGTACTTGTCTATCATTTGTTTTTCTACAAATCTTAAACCTTTTTCTGCCGTAGGAAATTCTACTAGTTTTTCGCTATAGGGTGATATTACATATTTCTTTGCCAACACATAACCATTCGATAAAAGCCAATTCCTTCCTAATATTATATCTAGATCACGCGGTAATTTATCAATTACGTGATAGTCAGTAACTTTATCTACTTCTAAGGAAGAGAATTTAATTTGAACTATACCCTTAGTTCTTACTTTATCTCCATTAATGCCACTTATAATTATTTCAGAGTTTTTTGGAACAATACTCGATTTTAATGCACTCTCTCGCACTAAACATATTTGAGCTCCAGTATCTATCAAAGCTTTTCCAAAGCCTTTCTTTAATTGAGGACATTCTATTTCTAATTCATAAGAATTAATTTCATTTTCTTGTAATTTACAAGTCAGGTGGTTTACATCACAGTGACAATTCCTACTCCCAGGACACATTTCCCTTACACCGAGTTTCTTCTCGTGTGCAACAACATTAACACAGGATTCTTTATGAATGAAATTCTTATCGTTTTCATTCGACAATTTAATATTGCCCTTCAACCCATCTGGTACTCCCATATGAGCCACGGCTATCTCCCTTGGATGCCCATAAGAACCTGTCTGCACGAGTTTCCCTTGAACTACGCTTAAGACGTTACATACGTCTTTAACATTAATCAAGTCATCAGCCTCCACCTGGGCGATGCTTGCTGCATCGTCAACTTCCTCTCGAGTTGCGATCACGTCACTATCTGTGACCACGTCACAAGTCCTACCTTGGAATGTGACAATTGTGTCCGCGCTTCGCACCTCTTTCGTACAGCCTCCGCGATTAGACTTTCCCGGCTGTTAGAGAAGCCTAATGCGAGTTTTCCGATCGAGATTGGGATCTACAAGTATGCGCCTTATGTCCAAACTTTTTACATTTAAAGCATTGAATATTATCCATAGTGTTTACTTCTCTTTTTATTTGTGGTTCCCTTTTTACAATCCCTGGATACTGAATTCCTTTTCGCACTGCACCGTGTGATAGAAATGAACCTTTTTCACTACCTTTGAATTTTTGAGATCTAATATTCGATTCTTCCACTATAGCTGTTTCTACAAGCTGCGCTAATGGTTCACCTTCGCCTTTGGTTTTTACCATGTATTTTACTCTATCATCATTTAAACCTGCTATGAAAGTTCCCTTTAAAAGTTCACTAATAATAAACATACCACCATTAATAAATTGATCATTAATTTCTGCACTTAATTTTTCCATACGTGTTTTAGCTTCACGTCTTAAATGTATAGCAATTGAATCAATTTTTGAACCCCATTGAGCAACATTCTCTTGCGGAGTTTGTTTAGAATTAAACAAGATTCCAGCGTAATATTCGAGAGTTCTCCTAACCAAATAATTTTCTTCCAAAATATTTTTAACTTTCTGCCAAGAATCCCGTTCTGTTCTAGCCAACAATTTTGATTTCGCGTCTCCCGTAATTTTAGATTCTATGAATTTTAGTAAAAGCGGTCTCTTATTAGGATTAACAAATTCATTAGCGGCTTCTGCTCCTTCTAAAAATTCGGAAAGTTCCTTAGGATTACCATCAAAATTTTTAGGAATTAACTTAATTGCTTGAGTCACAGAAATATATAAATCATCATCATTGCCTACTTCGTCTGAGCGTTCATTAGACATTATTCTGCTTTA
The DNA here is from genome assembly GCA_037074705.1 of Zhengitettix transpicula. Classification (NCBI taxonomy): domain Eukaryota; kingdom Metazoa; phylum Arthropoda; class Insecta; order Orthoptera; family Tetrigidae; genus Zhengitettix; species Zhengitettix transpicula. Next base: position 123,402,510 of record CM073592.1, on the reverse strand, counting down.
TTGGACTGGACTTACCGGAAAGGAAATAGAAGGTTTCAGCTTTTTCTCTGCGTTGTCGTGCTACGGAACGACGGCTCCTTCAACGTCGGAAGTCGTGATGGGAAGAGACGGCTGCTTCGGCGTCTTCAGGCGTCGTGACGAGTAGAGACGGCGTGAAGTGTAGAGTCGTCGGAAGAGTAGAGACGTTGTGAAGTGTAGAGTCGTCGGAAGTCTTGTTGAAAAGTGAAGACAATCACGTCGTCGGCGTCGAAAGTCGTCCGGCGTCGTGAAGAGTAGAGTTGACGTGAAGTGTAGAGTCGTCGGAAGTCGTTCTGAGAAGCGAAGACAATCGTGTCGTCGGGCGTCGAAAGTCGTCCGGCGTCGTGAAGAGTAAAGTTGACGTGTAGACGGAAAGGCCGTGAAGAATAGATAGAAGATAGATGCGTCACTCTGGTGACGAACGATGTAGGGTAAGATTGGAGTTGCAGTCGGGAAGTACTCGTGAGATCTTCTCACTACCGAATTCCGTCTGCGGCAACGGCTGCTCCAAAGACTGAACACGCAAATCTCCCTCGGGTATCAATAACGCAGTTTCTAAAGAGCCACAATCTTACGAACCTTAGTCCAAGAAGAAACGTTGATCAGGCGTGCCTTCCTGAACACCTGTAGTTATTCTCTCACTGCCAATGGATGGAAATTGAGCTATTCTATCCCACCACTGCCACCATGTAATGTTTAAAATTCCCGCTGCCACCATTTAATGTTTAAAATTCCGCTGCCACCATATAATAATCGAATTTCTCCTGGTCTCGCTAACAGAGATATTTAGGAAGAAATTGTAACTTGGGTCCGGAGTGCGCGCTAAGTCGCACTCTATAATAGCTTAAAGGCTTAGAGAAATAACATGAGGCTTTAGTCCATTAGAATAATAAAGAAGTTTTATTAATCTCAGTCTACAGCCTAGAGCTAAGTCAATAACATGAAAACAGAAGACAGAGTGGCATACGCACCACGTTGAAGTAAGATACAGACTTCCTTCCATCAGAGAAGTCTAGCCCTTTTATACATATGTTCACAGAGCTTCATTGTATTCAAGCAGCCCCGGACAGCAGGACACATGGGTCTAAATTATCTTTGCTGCCGAGTTGGAAATTCCTGAATGCTTACAAGTATTTTGTTTATTGATGCTTACTCCGAGAACGTGAGTAACCACAAAGAAGCTTTGTTTCTGATGCTTACTCAGAAGTTCCTTAGTGCCCACAAGGCAGACCTAATATATATGTCATATATATTACACCTCATTGGTGAATAAGATCTGCTTTAAGAGAGAATGGATGCCCTGAGGAAGTATCAACTATAATATTTGAATCACATAATAATGCAAGAACAACGATTAAATGCAATCCATAGATTGAATTGGGCATAAAGAGAGGAGTAAAGCAAGGAGATCTCCTTTCTCCTTTACTTTTAAACATATGCCTTGTTAAAATTATAGATCAATTAGAAGAGAAAAATTATTTTCAACTTCTAAATGGTAATAGTTTATATAGTATTGTATGGCATTTGCAGATGACTTTACACTTGCAGAATATCATGATAAAACTATTAATTTTTTACATGATCTAGAAAAGTTTGCTTCTAATAAAAGCATGTATATTTCTACATCAATTGAAGATCTAAAATTAACATTTCCAAGAATAGGCTATCTCGTTATATAGTACCTCATTTTCTGTATCAGCTAATAATGGGGCAAGTCAGCCCACACATGATACATACCATCGATAACGATCTTCGTATCGCAGTGCAAAAATACTTACACTTTCCAGACGTAGCTGCTAATGGGCTTATATACTCAGGCAACTATGAATAATATAATAAGATCCACATTACAAGCTGGATGGAAATTTATCAATACCACAGACCCAGTTATTCAAGCTATAAGTGATAGCGCCATCATTAGGCAGCAAATGAAACTTGTTCATACAGCTAAGTTAGGCTGGCCAGACACCTACTGAAATTATCAACTATAAAATAAAGACGAAACAAGATGAAAGTTCTAAATGGGCAAGCTTACCATCTCAAGGTGTTTTATCTTACAATAATAATAGAATGGGGAATAGATGGTTACATCAGCCAACCCTTCTAAAGCACTTCAACTGAGAGGGAATGTAGCGGTCAATAAAGTTAGAATTGCAAGAACTACAAAGGAAACAGTTATAAACTGCCACCACTGTAAGGCCCAGCCAGAAGCCTCGGGACACATCTTAGGACAGTGCATACAGACGAAGGCACTAAGAATAAAGCGACACAACCAAATAAGATGATTCATTGAGCCTGAAATACTAAAGAAGAAAGAATGGGCGGTAGCTAAAGTATTAAAACGTAATAAGTGTTTGTGTGTCAACTCTTTGGACTTCAGAAACGATATCGCTGCAGCATCGTTGAAACAGTTCGCAACCAGACTCCAAGCTATCAACTTGTACATAATTTTGAACCATTGCAAATAAAATTCATGTTGAAAAAGACAAAATATTAATAAATAGAATAGCATTTCCTATATAACCACAAATAATATCTCAGACGCCAGTAGGTTTCCGAAGAGAAGCAGTTACATCATACAGGTCAAATTCATAATCCAATGTAATTGTTGTGGTAAATCTGGCCATTCTAGTGCCGGTTAATAGGCTGTAAGTGCTATTTCTGGAGTAAAAATGATCACACAGCTATAGTGTGTCGTTCACGAATACGTAGCAATAAATATTATGCTTTTAATAAGAAAAGAGGGTATAAAAATAAAGAGTTATGAGAAGAATGGAATTAACTACGCAGAAACTGATGGAGTGTTCGATGTACCGACGCTCTTCGCAATGAATCGAAATAAATCGGTCATTGTGAGGTTGTTCCTATAATGGTAAATGTGCAGATGCAGGATAAAGTTGTCACGTTTGAAGTGGTAGTGCAGTCAAGAGTTTTATCAGGCTAATTGAAAAATGTGAAAATTATTACGTCTTTGAAAGTTGTTCTCTCGTAGGTAAACTTCACAGAAAGCTGGGATTCCTTTTCATCCCTGGTTCTTTCACATGATTTCCTCTTGCAAATTTCAGTACTAGCTGATACGCAAATAATTCATCATAAGCACGCCTTTTTCTACACATCTCCGCTTCCACCAATTAACTTGTTTTGTGCATTTTTATGATGCTTTCTCTCCAACTTTACCATTTTTTTGACTTTATTAATGTATAATCTATCCACTCTGGTAAAACAGGCAATTATTTTAGGTTAGAGCTTATTATATTTTTAATGTTATTATTAGTAATTCGACGGCATATTGGTAGACACCTCGGTCAGTTTTGAGAGGTGTATTATCTGGGAACCCACATATCAGACGTTCGTAAGAGTTGTCTGCTCTTCCAATTTGAATACTCGGCTAGATGCCTCCTAAACTCGTCAAGGCACTCTGAAGGGAATGCTGCGACCCCACCATCGGAAGGGCGTGGGACAAGTTTTCCCTGCATCACTTCTAGGCGAATTGCCGTGTAGGATCCTTAATATACACCCCGGGGGCCCCCTTTTAGTCCGGAAGAAAAAGGCCTGCGAGGGCTATTCTCTCGCAGGCAATACCTGTGAGGGATTTTCTCTCGCAGGCAGAACCTTTTAGGAGAGATACGAAGGGGCTACCTTTGGGTATGTCTTTTCCTCTCCGTTTTTGAACTAAGGTTCCCACATGCCGAGGCACCTCGGCCTGTTTTGAGAGGTGTATGTTCCGGGGTCACAGACCTTGGGCATACGGTAAGAGTTGTTCGCTATTCCCATTGGAATAGTCGGCCAGCTGCCTCCTAAACTGGTCGAGACACGGAGAAGGGAATGCTGCGTCCCCATAGCAAACTCCTCTCCCGCTAACGGAAGGGCGTGGGACAAGTACCCAATGCCCGACCTACCCGATGCAGGTTTTTCTAGGGTTTTTCCTGCATTCCTTTAGGCGAATGCCGGCTAGGATCCTTAAAATATAGCCCGGGGGCCCTAGTTAACCCTTGGCTACCTTCCTCTACCCTTCCGCATCCCCCCTTTCAAATCCCTTCCTATGCTATTAAAGGGGAGTTGCCCTAAGTGGATTACCCTCATGTAGCCTGTTGCCCTAAAAAAACCCCTTTTAGTCCCTTTCCTATGCTATAAGAGGGCAGTGCCACTAGGCCTATGTGGATTACCCTATATATCCGCTGTCTACACCTTCTTCTTCGAATCCTTAAACATTAAGATTATGGACCCTGGTACCTCTACGTAAAATAGATATACTTTACTAAAATAGAAGCCGGATGCTGAATTTGTATGTTATACGCAAAGGTTCACATCCTTTATTGAGACGTGGCTTAAAGCATTAAGAGTTGTCATTTATTTTAAAGGAACCTGCTCCACTACTGCTGTTAAGTAGTGAATTTATAAAAGCAAGTTAGATACTTAAATTCAAATATTTACTGAAGTGTTCAGCGATAAACTGGGTGAATATAATAATAATAGAACAAAAACAGAAACTTTATTTTCGGGGAACAAATACTAGCCAATTAATTTCTAATCAACCTGCATTAATAAGAGGCTATCACACTAAAGACAGATGGGTTCAAGGTAAAGTGTAAGCAAAATTATCAAATGGCATTTATTCAGGTGATGTTGAATTCTGATATCGTATGGAATCCAATTATTAGGAATGAAAAAGAGTATTAATAAAGATAGTAGAATGACTGGGCCCGAAGAACGCATTCGCAAGCTACATATCTTAGGCATAACATTGTCTCACCAAAATATATTACGATGATTTAACGACGGAATTTACTTGGTACCTTCAATATATAAAGTGTACACTCAACTAATTACCACATCTAAGCAATAATTACAACCTGAAATTATTCCTCTCCATAATAGGACAAACTCTTAATGTCACATTCATGAAGAATTTCGTTATTTTTTTAGAACCGCGAAACATTGAAGTCATGTTATTTTCTTCGTCTCGCAACCCTGACATTTTTCCTTCACTTTTATGCGCGGTCTCTACTTTCTTTTGTTTTAAGAAAGCCTGAGAGAGAATTCTCTCGCAGGTGAACCTTCCCAGAGAGCTCTGGCGGAGGCTACCTTTGGGGATGCCTTTTGAACTCCACATGCCGAGGCACCTCGGCCTGTTTTGAGAGGTGTATGTTCCGGGGTCGGAGACCTTGGGCATACGGTAAGAGTTGTCCGCTATTCCTATTGGAATAGTCGGCCACCTGCCTCCTAAACCGGTCAAGGCACGGAGAGGGGAAAGCTGCGACCTCACAGCTAAACCCTCTCCCGCCATCGGAAGGGCGTGGGACATGTACCAAATCCCCGACCTACCTGATGCCGGTTTTTCTAGGGTTTTCCCTGCATCACTTTTAGGCGAATTGCCGGGTAGGATCCTTAAACCATAGCCCGGGGGCCCTAGTTGACCCTTGGCTACCTTCCTCTACCATTCCGCATCCCCCTTTCAAATCGCTTCCTATGCTAATAAAGGGGAGTTGCCACTGTGTGGATTACCCTCATGTAGCCTGTTACCCTAAATTTTTTTTTTTTTTTCATTTTATATGTTATGATGTTCACATAGTAATTTCAAGCAATATCAAATAGCAAAGTGTCTATTGCGGACTGCTGATTCAAATATTACAAGAATAAAATTCCTCGGCTGAGAAAATAATCATATGCAATGAAGCCGTACGGAGAAGAAATGGTTTCATGTTGCGTATGTGACTTATGTAAGGTGGTCAAATTATTCAAGATATTGCTTTCTTGAAAGGAAGAGATTAGCGCAATTTACGATAAGATGTAATGTGTATAATTCTTGAAATACATATATCGGTTTCGATACAAAGATTGTACTTATTTGAGAGTATTGTTTGTTGAAATATTAAAAGGACACTATGTAAAGAAAGTGTTTTGCGACGCGTTGAGTGAAAGTTGCGGTAGTTTTCTTGAATTTTGTATGCCGGCGAAGTGATACGTTGCAGACGAATGCAAGGAGAGCAGAATAATGGCAGGGCCTTGCTTTGATCAGCGGCGGTCGCTCCTGTATTATGCATGGCGTGTCGGCAAGTCTAGCAGACTCCCTTTGATCGCATCGCTCCGTTCGCTTGGTGGTTCCTTGCAAATTCGCGAATCCTCTGCTTCCTTTTCGAACGGATGTACACAGGTGATTGGGAAGAACACGTAGGATTAATATTCACATTAAAAAGGTTTGTCTGACGAAGTTACCTTATATTCTAACTTTCTTGACGTGTTAAAATTTATACTTGAAATTTAATACGGGTCACATAGTAAAGGTTAGACATGCAATTTTCTTGACTTCGAATTATATTTAATATATTATCAAACAAAACGTTAGTTTTTAATTGCAATATTTAGCAACAGTTACTATTCACATCTAACGTGATGATTTTAAATTGACATAATAAAGGTATATTTTTATTTGGCAATGTGAAATACGGAGACGTATATTTTAACAGAAGCATGCTGAACAGATTGTATCCGACCACTCGTATCATTATTTTTTTCTCGAAAACTATATCATTCTGGTTGTTTGCGAAACGATATTTACAATCTTACCCTATGTAAAATATCGATTGGTGATTTTTCATTTCCCGGAATAACTACAATTAGAAGTGACCGTAGTAAACTGTAACATTTGAAATGAGAAATTTGGTCATGTCAGTACTGAATAGTACTTTTTTAAAAAAGAAATTTAACTATGAAAAATGTATTCCTAAATGTTATTGTTTACTTTCAAAAATAAATAAATAAAAAGATAGTCCCACGAGCGTTTCCAGCGTTTCTAAAGCCTTTGCTTTTTTATTGTATTGTATTTTCCCAGAGAGTCAGAGACACTTTTATAGGCTTTTAGACACTTTTATTGGCATTTGTTATAATTTGTTATAATTAATATAATAGTCAAGAAGTAACTTAACCAACCTACGCGGAGGGAATGCTAATTTCATTATAACCCACCAGTGCCTTTATAGAAGCACAAATACTCCCGTTACCAAAAATAATCAAACATTCCATTGAAAATCTCAATACAGTAAACATTACACGCACTCCCTTAAGACAGTTAATTATATTCCCGGGGCTATAAGCGAGTCAAAATTTCTTCATGTTCCTGGAGCATGTAGAAAATTCTCCCGGTATTTATGAGAGTAAAAAATACTTCCGAACCTTAAGATTATTAGGCATAGCTTAAGAGAAGCGAGTCAAAGTTTCTTCATGGACAGTCTAAAAAATACTCCCGATATGATTGAGAGAAAAAATACTCACGGTGCACAAAAGTATCAAAAATTATTTGCCATTCTTAGGAGAGTAAAAAGTAATCGTAATACCGGTACTCTAAGAGAGTGAAAATTACTTTCGGTTTTGTTAAGAGAATTAAAAACGCTCCCGAAAGGTTAACAGATTTAATAATATTCATGGTACATTAAGGACAAAAATGCTTCCATTAATTTAAGAGAGTCATATAGAGTCAATTTATAAGAAACTGATACAATCATTTCATCCACATTCAAAAATATAAGGATTATACACATTAAACACTGTTAATATTTCATCAATACAAAGATTCCCTTAAGCCTAAGAAGGACAAAATTATACTTCAGCTACTCTGAGTGCGTCAAACGTACTCTCGGTACTGTAAGAACGTGATAAATATCCCTAGTGTCTTAGAAGACTCTAAAATACTCCTGATATCTTAAGAGGTTCCAAAATATCCCAGTACTTAAAAAGCCAAAAAGACTCCCTGTACTTATAATGTCTTTAAAATGCCACCCCAACTTCCATACGACGTTTTACCCATCCAGTATTTATTTCTTACCATAAGTGGCATCTTTAAAAAAATTGTAGAATTCACTGGACGTGTTTAATATTATATGCAGAACAACTTTTTCCCCTTCCACCCCTATCCTAGGGGCAGAACTAAATATCAACTGGTATGTAGAATATCATTACTATACTTTATACTTTCAATAACAATGTTGCCTGTTTTCACAGTATTCTTATGTAACGACCCTCCTTAAAGGTTGTTTCCTACCATGCCAATAAACAGATAAAAACGCTATCAATATCATTGACCCCGAGAAATTTTCTGTCAACAAAAATATCGGCGATTTTAGCATGTTTGAAAATTTCTATCCCCGACAACACTCTAGGGGTGAAAGGTCATGCTTTACACCCACAGTGTTTGTTTCCGGTTCGAAAGGAACACGTGTACAAAGTTTGCGGAACATACATATACACACAAAAAACAGTCTATTTTATTTATTAGACTAGCCGGTTGTCATAACTAAACTCAGTAACATCAATAACCCCGGATTTGATTCTAACCTTGGTTTTGTGTAACGACCCTCCACGTCATCCGTAAAGGTGCCGAATGTGGTTGAAGTTATTCACAAAAATATCTGGAGAAACACTACCTATCTCATTGATCCCGCAAAAATATCTATCGACGACAATAGACGAATTGCTCTCTAATAAGGGCATGGCTATAGCCACAGCGAAATGAGAAGCTCTTTCTCAGTAGTAAAATAAGGAGATAGCTCAATAATTCAATACATAGGACCAAAGGACAGTCACTGTTCGAACAGGAAGGAAGCTCTAGAAATGGACTTTCGACGTCCAAATTCCACACTCACTTGATCCTTAATTCACTACACCTGAATGCACGAAATAAGGATTACAAAATAATTACACGTTATGAAAACGCCGGGTCAGTTCACCCCTTACTGAAGACAGTTTACTCAGTTCAGCCGCTTCAGAATGAACGGATGCCGGTAAAGGAATCATCTGATTCCAAACACGGAAATCAACGACGGATTCACAATAAAATGAGGCTTTACTTGATCTGAAACGCAAGTGAACTGTCTCTTGGCCCAGTCCATGGCATCACCTGACGGAGTCTCGTCAAACTAAAATTCCGTGATGACGCGTTAACTTATCTCCCTCCAAAAAAAAATTTTTTTTCAACATTAACTAAACATGCATCTCATAAGTTAGATTGTTGGATTGTCTCGGATCTTGTTGCAAGCTACCGAATCAGAGAGTAAGCTATTAACTGCTCGTATGCATGTTCCGGTAGCGTTTCGCACAGAGGCAACTCTGGTGGTTCCGTCCCGACTAGGAAACAAAGAACCGTCACGCCCTACTGGTCATGAAACGGGTAGTGTTGAGACACCCTTTAGGAAGACCAATTCGCCTCCCCGGGGAGAACCTTTCCCCGTGATCCACTTGAGCCACTGCATTAAATTATTCAAGTACTCCTTTGACCATTGTCGCCAAAACACATGTATCGGTTGTTGATGGGACTCACATCTATCTCGAGGATGACGCTGGGTCAGAACATCAGCGACGGACAACACTTGCCCGCCCACCAAAAGTGTCAATGTTTAGACGTGGTCCTAGTGCGAGAATACTTCCGTACTCTTCGATGGTAACAGGAGACTATTGGGCCAGTAGGGTGGAATGAATAACCACTTTATTTCACGGGATGGTCGCAATTTCCGTCGGAGTCCGGAAAGCACCCATCTTAGTAGTGGTACATACAAATACGCATAAGTATCCCTTGGTCAGTCTGGCATTGTGCAACTTAGATTCTCGTACCTTGAATGGTCCAGCGTAGCCTACACCCACTCGGGAAAAAGAGCGGGCGATCGTTATTCGAGCCCGAGGAAGTTTAGCAATTAAAGGTTTAAAGGTGGTGGCTATGAATCTTAGGCAAGTCCTAAAATTCCTTCTAAGGAGTCTTCGTAGAGAAAGAATCCAATACTACTTTCGAATTAGACTTTCCGTCACTGAATGACAATGATGCCAAGCCAGTTTGGCGACATGTGAGTCCTTGCGGAGCAACAATGGATGTTTGACTCCGTAAAATAAATGAGTTATGCAACTCCCCGACGACCACTAGACCGTCGGTGTCTAGAAACGGGGAGATTGGACGTAGGGTCTTCGTAACTAATTGTCTCTTTTGAAGTTTGACGCGTTCAGTGTGGAAATAGCAGATTTATTCTACCTTCAGAGTAGCGACAGAAATTTCTGAACAGGACAATGGACCAGTCTTACATTGTAGTTTATCGAATAAAAGGTGGTCAAAAACTGAAGGCCGCGAGACTACAGATCTAAAATATTTCTTTCCATCAAGTTTGAAGTACACTCTCCGCGGGACGGTGATCCGCTACGTTGTCAGTGGTTCTCACATCAGCCCATATAACATCAGGAACCAATTCGTTAACGAGAACGACAGGGTTGGCCACGGATATTTTTAGAAGATGAGTGGAAGTGGATAACCAATGTAAGTGGTGATAGGACTGACGGTACAGATAGATTAATTGATTGGACCAGCCAAGCCAAGAGGACGGCACAGAGGTCCAACCTTGGTATGGACAAAACCTGGCGCCACATTGGTCTATGCCGTCCATAGAAACGAACTAGCAATCTTCGAAGAAGATTGAACATGTGAATAGATAACGGTCATGTATCTCTACTGCGAAGCGTCGCAGAAATCGACAAGGTCAGCTTCACCCATTTTGTGTCAAGAGTCCTGGGAAAAGGGTCGTCCAAACGTAACTTGTTAGACCATAAGTCCTACTGAAGGATATTCATTGACTAAAATATAGAAACAATAAAATCAAAAGGGTCGAAGATCCTCCCCAAGTAGTATAAAACTGTCCTCTTTGAAGGATATACTTCAAAGTTCGTTGCTCGAAAAAAATACATCGTCCTGCGGCAACCAAATTTATTGTTTTAGGGTTACAGGCTACATCAGGGTAATCCACATGGTGGCAACTCCCCTTTTATAGTATAGGAAGGGATCTGAAAGGGGGGATGCGGAAAGGTAGAGGAAGGTAGCCAAGGGTTAACTAGGGCTTCCGGGCTATGGTTTAAGTATCCTACCCGGAATTTCGCCTAAAAGCGATGCAAGGAATACCCTACAAAAACAAGCATCAGGTAGGTCGGACATTGGATACTTATCCCACGCCCTTCCAATGGCGGGAGAGAGGTTAGCTGTGGGGTCGCAGCTTTCCCCTCTCCGTGCCTTGACCAGTTTAGGAGGTATCTGGCCGACTATTCCAATAGGAATAGCGGACAACTCTTACCGTATGCCCAAGGTCTGCAACCGCGGAACATACACCTCTCAAAACAGGCCGAGTTGCCTCGGCATGTAGGAACCTTAGTTCAAAAAACCAGAGAGAAGTGAAGGCATCCCCAAAGGTAGCCTCCGCTAGAGCTCTCTGGGAAGGTTCATCTGCAAGAGAATTCTCTCGCACGCTTCTTTCGAGTTCCAGTATGCGGTAACCAATTTATTATTATTATTTTAGGGTAACAGGCTACATGAGGGTAATCCACATAGTGGCAACTCCCCTTTAATATCATAGGAAGGGATTTGAAAGGGGGATGCGGAAGGGTAGAGGAAGGTAGCCAAGGGTTAACTAGGGCCCCTGGGCTATAGTTTAAGGATCCTGCCCGGCATTCGTCTAAAAGTAATGAAGGGAAAACCCTAGAAAAACCTGCATCAGGTAGGTCGGGCATTGGGTACTTGTCCCACGCCCTTCCGATAGCGGGAGAAGAGTTTGCTGTCGGGACGCAGCATTCCCTTCTCCGTACCTCGACCAGTTAGCAATCCGAGTACAGTTAGAGGCTGCGCCTGTTATTCTAAACTGCAGGATAATTCCACTTCGTCTGCCGGAAAATCAGCGAGAACATTCGCTTGGTAATGGCCCATTCTACCTTGCCGAAACGAGAACGCAGCTGTTCTCGCAACTCAAGCGCGTAGGCAACGTTACTCACCACAACGATGACATCGTCCACTTACATGAGTTGCCGGATAAAGTCGGCAGATAACGGGAACGCAGCGCCCTCATCTGTTACAAGGTGAAGGCACCGGTAAAAATGGAAACGATGACAACCCATACGTCACAGTCTTCAAATCCTATTCTTTAACAGTGGAACGCGGAGAGGGACCCCAAAACACGTTGTAATTGCCGATCGGGTATAGACAACAGGATCTGCCGACACATAATTTTGACATCGGCAAGTAGGGCGACATGATGCAGTCGAAAATTTAGCAAGACCAGAAGGAGGTCGGTTTGTAGTTAGGGCCCGTCAACACCGATCATTTAAAGACTGTCTGCGGACTCCCGATCAGAGTAATTGAAAACTACGCGGATTTTGGAAGTGAAATCCGACCCTTTGGATGTATACCACGTGACACACCTGGAGTGAGTATGACGGAAGTGTTGTTCCGCCATATCAAGTGGATTAGTTGGGGAGATGTCGAAAATTTCTTAAAGTTCCCCAAATTTTCGAACTTTCTCAAATTAGTCCTCCTTGCATAATGACAATTTTTCTCTGAAGCATTTAGTGTCGTCGGGACTGAACCAACGATTACCCAATAAAAGAAAGAATGAATGGCGGATGAGTAACCTGGGAAATGAATGGGAGGTTCCTCAGATACAATGTGTGGATATTCGTCGGCTTCGAATAGTATGTCAACTGAAGACGGAATCCAAACCAGGTAGTCCGCTTATCCCAAATGTTGGTTTCTTGCGGTAACAGTGGATGGAAACGGCATCGTTGGGATCAAATTGACAATGTGATGCAACACAAAGGCATTAACTTCCATTACAAAATGCCTTGAATTGAACCGATCCTAGCATAATCAGTGGGGATCGGCCAACGTCCGACAGCCGAGTCTGTGTGAGTCGCATTGTCATACCCAAATATCGGACAGTTGATAGCGGACGCCCGAGAGCCTGAGTAGAGAATGTCACGTACAGACCGGCGGGCGCCGTGAGGCTGACGCACCATTGCAGTTACAGTCCCTAGCAACATCTGTCGACATGGAAGTCACAGCAGGAAGGCTATCTGACTTCTTCTCCGGAACTCTACCGGACTTCAAGGAATGCGTAACCGACTTCAGCCGGATGCATGGTATAATGTAATGACGAGTAGAGTCGTCTACTACGGCAATGAAAGCAAGTACTATTTTTGTAAAGCTCAATGTTTGTTTTTTAAACTTTGTAATTGAAATATTTTATTCTTTTATTCGTAATTAGTAGATTATTATTATAAATTTTAGCAGACAATTAAAACGTTAATTAATCCGAAAAGATATACGTTCAGAAAAGTTTCCGTCTTCTACTCTTCTTTTATGATCACCAGGATTCAATGCCTGAATGCAACATTTCGTTCAAATGATTCGGTCATTAATGTAAACAAATGATATTAATAATTTAAATAGAATTCCCTATTGTTCTAATCCATTTAATGTATTTAAAGTAATTTTATTTCTATTGTTTCTTTTAAGTTAACTATACTATCAACAGCAGTAAACGCCTGCAACGAGTGCACATATCGAATCCAAGAAATTTATGTCCACTACATTTTATGTAATTAATTGTATGTAATGTTCAATAAATTTTTAATTAATTGTATAAATTAAAATGTTTGTAAAATCTGGATTTGTTGGAATTATTAGAAACACGGAATTTGAAATTAGATCAATTAATTGACTTTACAACATCTGAAGAGGTCCTAATAAATTAGGGATGAAACTTTGAGAATGTTTTTTTTCTGTTATAATGTTTCAAAATTTAAATGAATAATAAATTTATAACTAAACAGGTTGATGTTTTCATTTATTTAAGGACGGCAGATAAATATAACTGTTAAAAGGTTTGTATTGATCATTTCTAAGCATATTTAATAATCGAATCACTACCAATTGCAACAGTTTCCATGTTATAGATAGAGATAGAAATTATAAATCCAGATAAGTTTCAGAAATGTTATACATTAAACTTGTATTACATTCACTTAATGTTAAAGCCAAGAGGGGGAGGTTATCTGTTCAGGGCTCGGCCGGTCATAGCACGACATCCATTTTTCAGAATCTAGAAGAATTCGGCAATCTTCCGCCCTTAACATTACGTCTTAATCTCTTTTCTGGAAACCATCTAGGACCATCTCAATCGTATACAGCATGTTAATTGTCCTAGTAAATACTTTGAACTTGGAGTAAGCTTTTTTGCCTGCATTTTTATAATCCCGTTTACTTACTTTCGGGTAAATAATTATACAAGGTGTTATAGTTTCTTCTGTCGGTTTGAATAGGAAGAAGTCCGGGAGCCATAAATTATATCAATTATTGGGAGGGCTGATTGACTACACATTTGAGCGCCAAAAATTGTATTATTAGTTGCTCGAATTAAATAGACACATTTGGAAATCATAAATAATAATGTAAAGGGCTTTCACAGCATTATTAGGTATCTCTATTACCACGCACTTCATCTGTCTTAAGTTAAATTGAAATACTCATGAAATGATCAACGCTATCATCCTGAATACGGGTTAACTAATTTAAATAAATAGTTTAACGAAATTAGAGTTTACAAAATTATAATAATATTCAAGTCGAAACATTTAACAATAACTAAACACAAATATATATATATATATATATATATATATATATATATATATTGTAATATTTAAATTAAAAACATTTAATTTAGTTTAATTTAATTAATTCGTTCATGCCACTCGTTGTGGAAGCTATTATGTAATATACAAATAGGTGGTGTTTAAATGAAAGATTAAATTTTAACAACAAACAAATTTATTATCAAAATTAAACAATTGTACAAATTAAACATATCTCATTCTCTCAGGGTCTCAACTGGGTTTGATAACGGCGAATCGTTCAAAATAATTAAAGAACACAAAATTAAATTAGAAAAAAGAAAATATTTACTAGTCAATTAACGAAGATTAAATTTAATTGTCGACGAAATTAACCTACAAAGATAGCTTCTAATTTACAATTTTTTTATCAATAAGAAAGAAACGATATCTGACATCTATCTTTTAATTTGGTTTACATCATTAACTGTTTTATATTGTTACTTACGGGTGCCCACTGCTTCTAGGATACTTTGGATTTACGAAGCACGGTGATGGGTTTTGCACTGCTTCTACTTAGCTCACAGATTGTAATTTAAATATTTCTGGAACAAAGTCAGGAACCAGGAACCTCTTCTTCGTCTCTCGCTCCCTCGGTTGCCTCGTTCTCACGGCTGCCCAGCTTAGCAGGTTTTTGTAGTTCTGCCTTCGATTCTCATACTCGGTACGTGTTTAATCTCAAATTTTTAAAAGGTTCTTTTTAAGACCACTCGATCGCTAAGGAGCCAAAATGCAGACTTCCAGCCAAACGTCCACCCAACTTAATGCTCTCGTCTCTGATTTCCAACTCAATTACTTTTAGTTCCGTCCTCGACTGAATTCCATATATGACTGCCTCGTCTCGTAATTTAGAGCGCGCATTCCTTCTTCCAACAATACTCTGCTTCATTGTCGCTTGTAGTGTTCGGTACCGCCGTCAAGAATGTTTCTGTAACAATTTATATTATTAATTACACAATTAATGCCTTAATTAATAGGCATTACAAAATATATATTGTAATGTCAATTAATTAGGCCATTAATTGTTTAGACATAAAATTTGAATTGTTTGAGAAATCAATTATAGCGGTCTGATCGAACAAAGCAACAATGAGAGAAGCGAGCTCATTTTTCTTTATCAAAAAGTCAAAAAAGGCGTATGCGCTCTCAAACTCGGGAGCACTATAGTCAGTTCGCGGAAAAACATCGTGAGGAGCAGAACAAGTAATATAACTGTTAGTTGGTGGCGGGACATTTCAGAGGACGGAACAAATAATACTAGAGCAGAGACTAGCCGTCGTTAATGTTTTATTAAACAAAGTTGTGAATTTAAGACAAAGTAAAAACATTCACGGAAGTATCGTAAATATCGCTAAGTAAAAGCAGTTTACGTCTACAGTCAGCCAGGAGAGTCTAAGAGAGTTTTCGTCTACAGCCAGCCGGAATAGTAAAGTTGCAGTTTAAGTCCAAAGCGGTAAAAGACTAACAAATGTACGAATCATAGGATTCGCATAAGGCGAGCAGACATCAGACAGCTGACATTCAGGAGGACCATCCGAGTTCCTGGGAGCCTATCAGTTTTGACTTCAATAGTGTAAATTATTTTAGTCGATATTTAGAGTCAGTGTAAAATTTTGCAATAGTGTACTTCCGAAACCAAAAGAGTGCTGATACCAGCTGGACATATGTAAGTAACAAAACCAAACTAATGATTAATTGTAAACGTATTTAAAGGATAAAGTCAGATTTCGTTCTCTTTTAATTTCCTATCAAAGTTTCTTTTCTTTTTAATTTATTTCTATCGACGTATTTTTAAGATAAATGTGAACTGTTTGATAATAAGATTTTAAAATCAATTTGTAGTGTTGATTATCAAACCCAGTCAAGGCCCTGAGAGAATGAGATCTGAAATTTTGTGTTTGTAATCATCTTTTGTTGCCACAAAATAAAATAAATATATTGTTTGTTAATTATTATTTCATTTAATAAATTATTATTTAATTTAATTATTATTTCATTTAATAAAGCCTCATATTTGATTATTACATTTTGGCGCTTCAACGAGAGGTTAATTCTTTAAATTAATTAGCGCCTTCAATTTTGATTATTACATAAATGGCGCCCAGCATGGGGCTCGTTAATTTAATTAACTTGTTGATTATTACAATATATATATTATAATAAATTTTCTCCTTAGCTAATATAAATATTTGTAGTCTCTGTTCCATTCTGTTGCTAATTTCGGGATAAAAGCTTGTTTACCGCCTGATATAATTGAGTAAATCTATAATAACATGACATTTCAGACTCTAGTACTCAAATTTTGCCTCTTGCTGCTCGAAAAGTTGAAGTAATTTCTATTTTATTTTTTATTGTACTTTTGCTTACTTTTCTCCTCTTACTCGCAAACAAAATTTTTCTTTATTGTTCTTGTTAATTTTCTGTTAATTCTGCCTTACTTTTGGTTTCCTATTGTTGAATTTTGTTTCCCTTTGTTGTTCTACTTACTCAATGTCATACTAGATGTACATTTCCAGAAATTTTAAATGGTGAAATTTTCCGAGGAGTATCAAGCTGATAATGAACTGACTAGGGGTCGAAAACTAGGGCTATCTTAAAGCACAATGCGCAAATTACGTTATAATGCCGGAACGAGTGAAGTACACAAGAAATTTTAATATAGAAATTACAGGCGACTAACAGGGAGGAATTATGGGCACACGGCCGATATAAATCATGTTATTGTTAATGGAAGTTGTCCCGCTTGAGATAATTAGAGCCGTTAATCACGAGCGTCGCCTGTAATTACATCACGCGTGCGCTACGAACACCGTGACGTCACTCCTCGCACAATGTGACCGTGTTTTCGGGATTCGTAAATTATCTCCCTCAGTTCTGTCGGCGTTGAAGCTTGCCGCTGCACAAAATGTCCGGCCGACTATGGCGCGGCATAACAGGTGTGTCAGCACTCAAAGTTTGGGCCACGAAGGTCCTACGGATAATTTCAATTAAAAGTTTTCTCCCATGTCGATACTCCGAATACTTCAACTTTTGCTTCATCTTCAACTGTACTAAGATAAGAGAGTTTTGTACTTCCATGTGATAGGTTCAATTTGATTTTGATAGTTTCAAGTGGCCCACATTCGAATAAGTTTAATCGTGTAATATTGTGTGCATTACGAATTGGATTACGAATTAAATAAGAGAGTTGACTTTGGAAAACTTATTGACTGTATCGGGCCTTTTTTATTTATTTAACTAGCTGGGTGCCCGGCGTTGCCCGAGATGTCATTTACCTATAACCATCCATAAGACTCCAATTTGCGCTATTTTTATGTAAAGCTCCTCGAACCCTATCCCTAAATGTGCTCACCTCCCATGCCGAAGGGGGATGAAGTCATTGACTAAATATATCGGCCGTTTTTACATGTTAGAAGATGACCACCCCCACAAATATGCGATAATGAAAAAGAATGTATTCCACGCAAAAATCGGCCGATTACATTGTCTGAAAATTTATTCCCTCTCCCAACAACTCCCAAACCCGTCGCGTTACCCAGGTTGTCACAATTAGATTCAGCGACATTCATAGTCTCGGAATTGATTCGATTCTCGGTTGTTTCTGCGGGATTTTATTTAACGTACCTCCACCCCACCCCTAAGCTTGCTCCCCTCACACGGGTTAAATTATACACAAACAACATCGGTATAAATACTATCAAAGTAATTAACCCCAGGAAATAATTATCGCAAATATCGACCGTTTAACATGTTTGAAATTTTTCACCCCCGACCACTCCCGCTTCGGGGACTTAAACGGTCAAGTTTAATGTCATAATTAAACTCAGTGACAATCCTGATAGTTTCTGGTTTATTTTTATCTAATGCTACTTCCACGCAAACCCTTAAGGGTGCACCCTTCCTAGTCCGAAAGGGGTTGAAATTACACACAGAGAACATGTAGGGAAATTTTATTAATCTAATTCATCCCGAAATATATTTAATTGCAATACGCACTGGAAGATACATAGAATTATGATAAAAACAATACTTAAATGTTCAAAATTGATATTTTTTTATTGAAGACAGCGTATTTCGTAATGTTTTGCATTAATTTTATACAATGCTACCAACTGCAGATTGCTAAAACCACCAAATAGTTTAATTTCAGATGGAAAAATTATATGTCTACAAATTTAATAATTGTTTTAAATGTAATTGGTCGATTTTTGCGTGCAATAAATACTTTTCGATTATCGCACATTTGTGGGGGTGGTCATCTTCTGACATGTAAAAACGGCCGTTATATTTGGTCAATGAGTCCAACCCCCTTCGGCATCGGGGGTGAGCACATTTAGGGATAGGGTTCGAGGAGCGTTACATAAAAATAGGGCAAAAGCAACCGAAATTTGAGTGTGTCGGGGGTTATGGATAAATGACATCTCGGGCAACGCCGGGCACCCAGCTAGTCTTTAATAAACAACAATATTTTGAATATTTGCAAAATAGAAATGAATGTCGTAGAAGCTATTAATAAATTAAAGCCCAAAAATTCAGCTGGGTCGGATAAAATTCCTCCATAAGGTAATAAAAGGCCTCAAAGATCTCATGAAACCGTATCTCCATCATGGACTTTTCCCCACTTTATTGAAACATACGAAAGTGACGCCTATACTCAAAAATGGTAGCCGATAAGACGTAACGATTAAAAGGCCAATCGCGCTTCTCGACACAAGAGTAGGTCTGCGAGGGCTATTTTCTCGCAGGCAGTACCTGCGAGGGATATTCTCTGGCAGGCAGAAACTTGTAGGAGAGACACGAAATGGCTACCTTTGGGGATGCCTTTTCCTCTCCGTTTTTGAACTAAGGTTTCCTCAAGCCGAGGCACCTCGGCCTGTTTTGAGAGGTGTATCTTCCGGAGTCAAAGACCTTGGGCATACGGTAAGAGTTGTCCTCTGTTCCCATTGGAACAGTCAGCCAGCTGCCTCCTATACTGTGTCCCCATAGGAAACTCTTCTCCCGCTGTCGGAAGCGCGTGGGACAAGTACCCAATGCCCGACCTACCTGGTGCAGGTTTTTCTAGGGTTTTCCCTGCATTACTTTTAGGCGAATGCCGGGTAGGATCGTTAAACCATAGCCCGGGGGCCTTAGTTAACCCTTGGCTACCTTCATCTACCCTTCCGCATCTCCCCTTTCAGATCCCTTCCTATGCTATTGAAGGGGAGTTGCCACCATGTGTATTACCCTCATGTAGCCTGTTACCTAAAAAAAAATCGCGCTTCTCTCTGCTACAGCGAAATTTTTGAAAGTATATTACACTAATTTCTCTTCGTGCACGTTACACCACGTTAAGCAACACGGTTTTATGAAAGGAAGATCTACAGTATCTAATATTACAAATTACGTAGAAGCTTACGTACTAAAGTCCAAGTTGATGTAATATACACGGATTTCAACAAGCCTTTCGACACGGTCAATCATAAAATTTTAATAGAAAAATTACACACATTCGGCCTTTCTGACAGCCTCATTTAATGTTAATAGACAGGAAACAATACGTATGTCACAATGCTTCCCACTCCGAAAATTTCTTCACTCGTTCTGGTGTGCCGCAAGGATTTAATCTTGATCCATTCACGTTATTCATAAACGATATTGCCGAACACATGAATTCAAATCTTTTTCTTTATGCAGATGACCTCGAACTATACTTAAAAATAAACTTTAACGCTGACTGGCCTTCGAGAAGATGTGAACAGTGGTGCAGAAACAAATAAACTTTTCTTTAACACAAAAAAAACGTATAATTTACCTGTACACGAAAAAAAATTACTTCAAGTAGCATTACATAAGCAATGGAACTATTAACTTTTCTTAACTCGGTAAAAGACCTGGGTGAAAACTTTCGGGGACAATACATACAATGCACACAAAATGCAAACAGAGTTACATGGCTAATTGTTAACTGTAAACTGTTTATAAACAAATCCACCCTATTATATTTATAGTAAGGCCAATGAGTACGCCTCCTGGGATCAAATTCAAGATTTGGAGAAAATTCAGAAAAATTTCCTAAGATTTTTCTATTACACAGAAAGAAACCGATACTAGAAAGATACAATATACAGAAACTTTCAACCAGACGTTAGCGAGCGTCACTCCTTTTCCTCTACAAGCTCTGTAATAGTAAAATTGATGATAATACATTGCTATCGTATGTCAATTTTTGGTACCATCGTTTACCAGCAGACACCAGCAATTATTAATAAATAATATTAAATCAATAACCGCCTCAAAGATTATAATGCGCGGAATGGCAAATAGATTTATTGCACTTAAATTCCGTATAAACCATTTCTTATCCATTCAAGGAGAACGAAAAATAAATATGTATTTATCAAATTAGAATACCGAAATAAAATAAGGTTCTGGTATATAATAAGTAATTTGACAAAAATTGTATTAGTTGTATATTTTATATTGTATAACCATACTATGCAGCACTGGCTCAATTTATTGTATATGAATATGTAATAAGTGCGTGGTAACTATGTAAATGGACATACGTCTGTGAAGTACGTACAAATAAATATTTAATTTAAATTATAATAGTTTACTTTTATTGGGAATATGATTTTCACACTGAAATGAAATCTGAAAGTGGAACTGAAATGCTGCGTTTAGAATACATAATTAAAACTTCTAAATAGGAATGCAGATTGGCTTACGTACTGATTAAGCAGAGAAATATTACTTGTGAATTACGTTTAATTAAAAAATGTTGAATATTTTAAGATCTCATGGCAATCATTAAGTTCGTGAACCGATATTAGTAACAAAGTGACGAGGAGAATATCCAGATTTGTTAGTGGTTGTGATGTGGCTGGAGCGCTTCAGACCGGCCTGAGCCGTGATGCTGGAGATTTTTTCCCTTGGTCTAATCCATGTTTATTTCCCCAGATGGCTGAGCGCCCTATCGATTCCGACCTTCTTTCTGATATTGTTTCCTGCCGCAATAGGAATGCAGTGACCCGCTTCGCTATACGACGGATAGGATTTACTGGAGCCGAACAAATAAACGCGTCGCTCTTCAGAGTATCTCCTCTGGCTGGAGCACATCAGACACGCATGGTTGTTTTTGCCAAACACGACAATTATTAGGCCTATCACTAATCAACCTTTATTATATACTCATAATTGAGACGAAAATGAAAATATTTCCATTTCTCTATATTGAAAAATAAAGTAACAAGAAATTCATATTTATTGCGGTAGGATTTATAAATTTATACATTTTATTAATTAATATTTTATTTGTAATGTTATGGAAATCGTGTGACTAGTCATAAGTTTGTAATTTAGGTTTTCCATTATATCTGCAAAATATTATTACAAGGAGAACCAAACACCCTCAACTACACCTTAGTCAGGATATTAAGTACTTGTAAAATATAACATTTGAAATTTCTCTACGGGAATCTCTGTGTCAAAGGTTGTACAAGCGTTCATTGTAGACTGATGCTGTTCTAAGGCTGGATGAACAAATCTGTATAATTACACAGCCTAAAAACGTTTATTATTCAAAAGTGGTTGATAATTCTCCTATAATTATTTTCTTCTTTACCAAGATTTTATAATTCTATTTTTCCTACTCTTATATTTACGAGTTTCCAACCTAACAAAGATACAAGAACCTTTATCTTCAAATTTATTTTTCTACGGAGTCTACTTGTAAATCTCCACACTTCACACAGCGATGCTCCCATCTTTTTACCACAGTTAATAACTATAAAAATTGCCTTGTTCTTACCTAGTTTTGGTTGTAACAGGCTACATGAGCGTAATCTACGTTGTGGCAACTCCCCTTTAATAGCATAGGAAGGGATTTGTAACGGGGGATGCGGAAGGGTGGAGGAAGGTAGCCAAGGGTTAACTAGGGTCCGCGGGCTATAATTCAAGGATTCTACCCGGCATTCACCTTAAAGTGATGCAGGCAAAACCCTAGAAAAGTAGTTCGGGCATTTGGTACTTGTCCCACGCCTTTCCGATAGCGGGAGAGGGCTTTGCTGTGGGGACGCAGCATTCCCTTCTCCGTATCTCGACCAGTTTAGGAGGCAGCAGGTCGAATGTTTCAATGGGAATAGCGAAAAGAATTTACCGTATGCCCAAACTCTGCGACCCCGGAAAATACACCTCTCAAAACAAGCCGAGGTACCTCGGCATGTGGGAACCTTAGTTCAAAAAACCAGAGAAATGTGAAGGCGTCCCCAAAGGTAGCCTCCGCCAGAGTTCTCTGGGAAGGTTCACCTGCGAGAGAATTCTATCACAGGCTTCCTCGTAGAAAACCTGCATCAGGTCCGACATTTTGGTACTTGTCCCTCGCCCTTCCGATTGAGGGACCAGTTTAGGAGGCAAAGGGCCAACTCTTCCAATGGGATCAGCGAACAACTTTTACTGCGAGAAAACCTCGCAGCTGTCGTTTTTTGGACTAGAAGTACAGAAACACGTCCAATTGAAAAATAGGACGATTCAATTAACGCAACAAAATCAACATTGTGTTGCGTCTCCAGTCAAAGGTATTAACTAAGAGTGAGAAAAATGACTTCTAATAAATAATAATATTATTTTTGTCCATATATTCCTATTAGTTCAAAGAATTTACGCCCAGTGACCTTCAAAATCAGCTAATTTTCATCATTTATGACATATGTCATACTACATTCGCCTAAAACTGATGCAGGACAAACCCTAGAAACCTGCATCAAGTCGGACGAGCATTTAATACTTGTCCAATGCCCTTCTGGCGGCGGTAGAGAGGTATCGTAAACGTATTTTGGCCCACCAACCCCTGATAAAATTGTCCCAGATTTGTTATTGCTTTTTATTTTGTTTGTAATAAATACCCTCATTCGGCCTATATATAAAACATTACCTAATTGGCGCTCGATCGTATGGGGACGATATCAAAATACGAAAAAGTCGCGAAAGTGATATAATATCAATACTCAGTGTTTTTATTTATTTTTATATGTGTTTAAACTTTCGTATGTTTATCTAATGTAGATGAGTGATGTATGTCTTAATGTACGACGTCAATTTGCGTCGCGGAAGATCCAATAGAGAAAAATTTGTGTAATGCAGCAAATTATTTTGAAGCAATCCCTGTAGTCAAAGGCATGGTGACAGTTCTTTGTTAAACTCTGCTCAAAATTCTGAGCAAATGAAGGCAGAGTTTTCCAAGATGCAGGAAGAAATTCGAACTATGCATCATGATAACTTGCGTTGATGAGGAATGGAATAGGTGACAGAAGTAATAAGGAGATCTGCGCATCAGAAGGCAAAATGAAGGGTTGTTTTAAAGGTGTATGTGAAGATGCTCGGGTTATTAATGAAACGGCACAGGAAATGAAATACAAGAGACATCGAAAAGTACGGAAATACTGCACGATAATCAAGATAGAATAGCAGGAGACTCGTAGACGGACAGGACATAAGTTTGACAAAGTACCAAAGAATAATTTACAAGTCACAAGTCCCAAAATCTATTGTTAATGATGGTTCTGAAGGATGGTGGCGCGGTGAAATAGTTTCAAATCAAATTATTGTATTAGCGGGCGAAGATAAAATTTCACTTCCTATGAAAATGACAATCAGCGAAATTAAAAGGATTTGGATCCAAATGATGTGCAAAAAAGCAAGATGTAACGGAATAAAAACTCATATTATTAGTTCAAGGAAAAGGAAAAGGACAATATACTTGGAAGAAGTATTCGAAATAACATATGGGCATCTAGCTAAAGATAGTTTTAACAGCATCCATGGAATTATATACGAATTATTACCTGGATATGATGGTCTACAGACGTCAGTAACTTGTAATGATCGGCAATCAAAATGTAATCAATTAAAGACAAGGAGAAAGAAACGGAAAAAGATAGAGGAACTTTACAAAAGGAAGGAAAGAGGAAACGTTTTTCCATTTTACAATTGAAATGGTCGTTCAAAGCGTTCTTTGTCCAAATTCGGCGAAAAAAAGACATTTAATGTTAAAAAAATAATTCCATATCACACCAGACGCCAACTGTGGAGAACATAAAAACCAGTGTCGTGTGTTGATGACACTCTGTAGAAGTGTAAAATCTTGATTAAGATCAAAGACTATATTAACTAATTGTATTAATTGAAGTATGCAAAATACGAGGGTGAATCAAACATAAACAAGACTTATTTTTTTAAATATTTATTTTGATTTTAAACGCACAAACAATCATAGTTTATTTTTCTACATAATCTCCTGATTTATAAACACATTTTTCCCAGCGTATAGGTAATTTTTTAATTCCTTCCACGTAAAAAGAGTCAGGTCGTGTTTGTAGCCAATTGCGCACATATGCTTCAACCTCATTATCGCTGTGGAATTTTTGCCCTCCCAAAGCTTCCTTGAGAGGACCAAAGACATGGAAGTCGCAGGGAGATAGGTCTGGACTGTATGGAGGGTGTTCCAGTGTCAGGGCTGCTGTATGGGGGCGAGCATTGTCATGGAGGAGAATCACTTTTCTCATCGGAAGGTCTCGTCTTTTGCGGCGATATGCAAGTCTGACCTCAGTCAAAATTTGACATTAGTTGTTCTGCGCTCATGCAAAAATCAAGGTGCAGCAGGCCACGCTGGTCAAAAAAAACGGTAGCCAAAACCTTGCCAGCCGATAATCGTGACTTGGCTTTCACTGGTCCGGTTCCTCCTTTCTTCCTCCACTCCATACTCGCTTGTTTCGACTCAGGGGTGTAGTGATGCACCCACGTTTCATCACAGGTGACAATGTGAGAAAGAAATGGGTCTCCTTCTTCCCGAAATCGTGCAAGAAGACGCTCACACACTTGAAAACGATTCAGTTTCTGGTCAACTGTGAGAAGGCGAGGAACCCACCTGGCACCCACCTTGCGATACCCTAGCTCCTCTGAGAGTATAGAGTAAGTGCTCCCATAACTTATTACGAAGTTGTTAGACGCCTATCACCTTCAACAAGTTGACGAACACTATCGATGTTGCCCGCTGTAATGCTGGTGCGGGGTCTACGGTCATGGCTCTCATTTTCAACGCGTTCACGGCCCTCCACGAACTGTTTATGCCAAGCAAACACTCTAGCTCGCGACAGCGTCTCTTCCCCGAACTGTGTAGTCAATCTTCTCAAGATTTCGGCCGGTTTTACACCTTCCGCAGCTAATAACTTGATAACAATACGTTGCGCAATAGAGGGAGGTACCTCCTGCTCGGACATCGTAACGATGGACACTGAGCGAGTCTATGATGATGAGTCACGTGCTTCCCCCACTGCTGACAAACCAACCTAACAGCCAATAACAGCGGAACGTTCTTCCATCACTATTGCGCGCGCAGGTCCAAAAGTCGTTTATATTTGATTCACCCTCGTATATTGTGAAAAATGAAGAAAATGCTATGTGTCAGCTGAAGGTATTACCAATTTTTTCCACATAAATTATTTAAGTTGAAGAAATGTTTGTAAATATCATGTCCGTAATCACAATAATTTGAATAATTTAATTTGTTTCTGTTAGTATTTAGTTTGGTTGTGTATATAATTTTCCATTTTCACTTTAGGCTAAGATCAGTCACTGAATTATCGTTTATGTAAACAGTATTCACGTTCAGAAATCAGATAATATTCATTCTGAATATTTACAGTTAACCTTCGTAAAGAAATTTTTTTTGTTTTCTTGTTTGTTTCTTGTAGCATGTATTGTTTAGATTTACTGTTCCAACATGTTTCAAAGTATTCAATACAATTATGGTAATTGAGACTGGGCGTCACTTCTTAATGCGAAATGCGAACTTCGATCTTATAGTGAATTTGTAGTTTCTACAATATCTATGAGTTTTAAACGTATTTTGGTTCACCAACCCCTAATAGAAGTTGAGTCAGGTTTTTTATTGTTTTTCTATTTTATTTATAAAAAACATTCGATTAAAACTTAAAATAACTGTTGTTCTAGTAGATATTTTGGGCTGCTTTCTCTTCCACTGTATTATTTTAAAGTGCTAATTTTAATGGTTTACTTTTAAAAAAATTCTGTACACGTTGTCGATATCTCGATTGTTTTTACTAAATGATCAATTATTAAAATACGACGACATAGTACTTGTGCATCGTGAGGACGAAGCGTTCTAGATTGCTAATGGCATTCTTGTATACGGTTTTCGTTCCCTTAAGTGCGACTTTTTAACGCCAAACAGCATTTTTTGTTTGCTAACGAAAGGTCAGGCAGAAAATGCGCGTGTCGGAAGGAGTGGCTGCGGTGACTAGGAGCGTATAATTCCTATGGTGTTACAGCGGAAGATGGGATCGATGCAATTACTGGCAAACAGGCTGATGAAGATGGAGAGGGTGGCGGACAATGCGGAGTGATAGCGCCTCCGTAAGTGGGCAGGCGGAGGCTCTGACGGTCTTTGTGCCTTGACAGCTTCGTAATTAACTGGGCTCGACAAGTGCAGCCACAAGGCACGAAGAATTTACTTAAACCAGCCGGCTCCCACAGGTAGAGGTCATCAAGTACCGTCACTTCTCCCTACTATAATTTGTTTCTCTTAAATGAAATACTTTCTTTCCCTCGGAAATGTATTCAAGAAGACGCACTTCTCACTTTCTTTAGTACATCATTATATATATAAATGAAAGTTTGTCCGTGTGTCTGCGGTTCTGTGAGTCTCCTGTACGCTCCTAAACCATTCAAACGATTGCGATGAAACTTTTGTGAGTTGTTGTGCGAAGGTTTCTGTCGCCCTTTCGAAGCGCTACGGTAACTTCCATTGCGTGTGTACCACACATCAACTTGAATTAGTTGACTGAAGGGATAAGGTGGAATAAAATAAACTTAATTCCTGATATACCACTGTGAACAAAAAGTAAGGTGAATTTATTTATAAAATATAAATTCTTTATTTATTCTTCCAAATCAATTTCATCCCCTTCAAAGTAATCCCCGTCCGATAAAACGCACTTTTTCCAGTCCTCGAAACAGTCGGAATAGTCTTTTTCTGGTATATCCTTCAAAACCTTCTTCGATTCGGTTTTTATCTCCTCAATCGTGTCAAAACCGCTTCCACGCATTGGCCTTTTGAGTTTGCTGAATAACCAGAAGTCGCACGGAGCCAAATCAGGCGAATACAGTGGTTGCGGAACGATATGAATCGATTTTTTGTCAAAAAAGTCGCGAAAAACCAATGCAGTATGACATGGTGCATTATCGTGATGAAGGAACCAAGAGTTGTTCGCTCATAATTCCGGCCGTTTCTGACGAATAGCTTCACTCAAACGACGCATAACGCTCAAATAATAAATATTCTTTGTCGACAGTTTGGCCCGGCGGTAGGAATTCATAGTGCACCACACCACGATAATCAAAGAAAACTGTCAACATGACCTTGATTTTCGATCGACTTTGCCGTGGTCTTTTCGGTCTTGCTTCACCTTTTGCACGATATTCGCTGGATTGGTCGGTGGTTTCAGGGTCGTATGCATAAATCCAAGTCTCGTCTCCAGTAATGATGCATTTCAAGTGGTCCTGATAGTCAGACAGCAAAGTTTCACACACATCAACGCGACGCTTTTTTTCCAAAAAAAATGAGCGATTTTGGCACCAATCGAGACTTGAGGCCTTTGAGACACAAAACATTCTTCAAAATGGTTTGGGCTGAGCCAAATGATATTCCAACACTATCAGAGAGATCTCTAATTGTCCATCGACGATTTTCAAGCACCAAATCTTTGATTTCTTGGACATGGCCTTCGTCGGTAGACGTTGATGGTCGTCCAGAGCGCGGTTCGTCTTCAACGCGTTCTCGGCCCTCTTTGAACTCTTTGTACCACTTATAAACGTTTTTTTGTGCCACAGTTTGATCACTAAAGCCCTTCCACAACATTTTCAGCGTGTCCGCACAAGAATATTCGTTCCGCAAACAAAATTTGATGCAAGTTCTTTGCTCAACAAAATCACTCATTGCAAAAATTGAAAAATTTACTTTTGGTTGTTTACAAAAACACGTATTACTCGGAGATAATTAAACATTTTAACAAACAGACGCTCGGAAAATATTATAGACAGTCCTACCAACCTAGGGAAAAAATTTATCTGCCTTCCTAATACCCGGGAGTTTTAAATGACAATTTCACCTTACTTTTTGATCACAGTGGTAAATATATCTCTATATTTTTCTTTAGATTTTTAAATAAATTGTCATGACTTAATCCAGGGGCTAGCTGTGCCTACCGGTGAATTGATATCCAGTGGCAGGAAATCGCATGATTTAAATTTTTCTTTTATATAATCATAAATTAAATTTTCTTGACGTCTCTTCCTCGCGTCACGATGGCTTCCGCCGTTCCGGTGTTGACCTTACAGGCGACTTGTATTCACTCGTGGTTAGGCAGTCACTGCTTCACCTTTGGGCGAAATATTTCCGGGTTCCCTTCGGGATACCTCAGACACGTGGACAGGATTGCAAGATTTTATTGTCTTGTATGTCTAAGACAATTTGCCAATCTATACACAAGTCCGCAGTGTCTCCTCCTTACACCCTCAACCACATCTGCCGTTCTCTCTCCAAGACGCGAGGGTCCACCCCCGCATATTATTATAGGACACTGACCACGTTGTCAAGTCGCCCAGCAACTCTAAGCCGCCGTGACACGGCCGGTCTCACAACCCGGAATAAAATGATCGTTACACGTGAAAGGGGGTGAAATGTTCAAACATACCAACATTAGCGTCGATTAACTTTTCGGGCTCCATGTGATTAAGAGTCTCTATCCAGATGTTTTTAGTATATAATTTCAAACCCATAAATCACCAATAAGGGAGGGGGTGGAGGGGCGTTACATAAAAGTAATGAGTAAACAAAGCAGCATGCTGTTGAATCTGGCGTTATGGAAGTCACTAAGTTTAATTCTGACACTTACCATACTGGTTAATGTGTAGCTCAGCCTCTAGGAGTGAGTGTGAAAGGGGATGAAACAAATTTACGTTTAGAATCTCAAATGGATCAATTTCTACCAAACTTTATACACATGTTACTTACGATCCAGGAACAAACACAGAGAGCTTAAGACACACCTACCGCCTATAGGAGAGGGTTGGAGGGGGTGGAATTGAAAACATGCCTAAACAGCTATTATTAATGTCGAATAAAACGTTGTCAGTATGCCTTAATTTGATAGTGTCATTGTAGAATTTTTAAGTGTCTAATGTCACATCCAAACGGAACGAAGGGTGGAAAGGGGTTTTCATAAAAAGTAATAAAAAAACCCAGATATTAGTGTCTATTGCGGAGTGATAATAGTCGCTGAGTTTAATTCTCGCATTAACCACGGTGGTTTTTGAGTTCCACTTCGAGGAGGTGGACGTAGTTGCCAAAAATGTACCCGAAGTGGTTTAAACCCTCTTAAGTTACCGGGTAATTTTATTAATTTCTTCGTGTACGAGCTATATTTTGATCTGTAGTTCTTCAAAAGTTGTATTTCTTTATTGCTTTAAGTAGTGCTACACTTTATAAAGTTAGGGGGTATTTTTTACTTTTTCAATTCGATGTTATTTTTAGACACTTTTATTTTATGAAGTAGGAGAATTCCTGAATACCGTCAGTCATTATCCTGGTTTATTTGAAGTTAGATTCCGAAGGTTTAGGTCGGGGAGTGAGAACGTAAATGGGTAAATATTGAAAAGCCTGTCGCTATTGATGCTGGTTCAATTCCTTCTCTGGGCCAATTCAAATAAATACTCGGGCAAAACCAGGCACTCGGCTAGTTATTAATAAATTCAGCAATTGACAAAGCTCCTTAATCATATCATTGTTGTAATATTTGGTTTTTGCAATTACCCTTTCAATTTCTGACAAAAATTACACTACTTAACGTGGGTTTCACACATTTATCATAATTTAATCTAACCACACGAAAAGAATACCCGACGAGATTCAATTCTTGACTATGTTTCTGTGTGCCATAAATCTCAGGTGGAAATTGTCCTGAGAAATTTCATTATTTCACCGCAGTCTAGCAGTCTGCCGTCCTGTAGTCAGTAATCATCCCTCCATGCCCATTAGGTTGGGCTCAGCTTCAACCCGAACAATTAATTAATGATCATCTACCCTATCGACAATCCTTATCATCTGATATTCCTCGATATTAATCTGATCTCAGCGAACGTCAACAACGCAGCAATTCAGTCTCCTATTTTCCTTGTAATAATCGCAGTGATTGGGATTAACTCAATATGAATTTTCTATACAAAACTAAACTTTAAATATTGAATAATTTCAGATGTGAGATTTTACTTCCTGCACTAGACGTCTTTTATGATCTATGATACTAGGACTTCAGAGCTCCTGGATTGAAAAAATATTATTTTCCTATTCTCCTTGCCGCGAATAGTTTTGCGCAATATTTCAGTCATATTATACCAAAATTATAAGGGGCTACTTTTGGGGATGCCTTTTCATCTCCGGTTTTGAATTAAGGTTCCCACAAGCCGAGGCACCTCGGTCTGTTCTGAAAGCTGTATATTCAGGGGTCACAGACCTTGGGCAAACGGTAAGAGTTGTCCGCGTATATAATGGCACTGTAAACATTTGGTTTGGTCCATAGGAAAATCCCATGCGGCTAAGAACAAAAAAAAGTCCGGTGACGCCAAGGACGGGAAAACGTCCAGCTCCGGGGACAAGAGATTTTGAAACAGTTGGAATAAGGACGATGAGCAGAGTATTTGGAAGGACGTGGAAAGAGTGGTTGGACAGACGTGGAAAGAGTTGGTGGAAGGTCGTTGAAAAGGGTTGGTGATAGGATCCTGAAGGGTACAGGTGTATCCTTATCCGAGTACTGCACCTGCCCATCAACTGTCTGTACGAAGACATCCGCCGAATATTTTAGAACAACGAGACGTTCCAGCCAGCTGCAGCATCGAATAAGGGAAAAACCTGGACCTCCAGCTACAGCGTGCAACAACAGGAACATGCAGTACATATTTGGTGCGAGCAACTAATCTCTAAATCCACAGCTGTCTGTGATAAGAGTGTTCAAACTCAAAACAATAATATTAATAAAATTCATTTCAATTTTTAATGGTCATTTTTTTCTTGAATATAATAAAATATAAATAAAAATACCCATCCGAATAAAATAATTTATTACAATATATATATATATATATATATATATATATATATATATATATATTGTAATGCCAATTAATTAAGACATTAATTGTGAATTTAAAAAACCAAATTGTTTGAGAAATCTATTCTTGACGGCGGTACAGAACAAAACAACAATAGACAAGAAGAGCATTGTTTCTTTGTCGGAAGAAGTAATGCGCGCTCAAAATTGCGAGACGGGAAGTTAGTTTAGCAGGAAAGCTTGGTCAGATGCAGGTCGCAGGAAGATATTGAGAAGTTTGAGTTGGCAGTCAGACACGACAGAAATTGGTCGTGTTGAAATAGACAAGACAATTTCAAATATTTAAAGTAAATTTGCAGAGAAATATCGAGACTTACCAATCAACAGAGTTGACTGGTCCCTGAACATTTTGCTCAAGACGAAATATTCACTCGAGCAGAACTACGAAACCTGCTAAGCACAAACAGTCTTGTGAACATAGCAGAAGTCAACCGAGAGAGAGACGAAAGGAGGTTCATCCTGGTTCCTGAGTTTTGATCCAAAAATAGAAATTTTAGAATCTGTGAGTTTTAGAAGCTGTGCAAAACCCCGCCATAGTGTTTCGTCAGTTACAAGGTAACCTGGAATGCTGCCGTGAGTAACAATATAAAAACAACTAATTATGTAAACCTGATTAAAAGATAGTCGTCAGATTTCGTTTTCTTCTTATTGATTAAAATTTGTTAATTAGAATCCATCTTTTTAGTTTAACTTCGCTGACAAGTAAATTTCGTCCTAATTAATTGACGAGTAAATCTTTTCTCTTTTAAATTGGAATTTGTGTTTAAGTTGAGAAATAAAAATTATTCGCCATTATCAAACCCAGTAGAGACCCTGAGATATATTTTTAAATTGTGTAATTGTGTTAAATAACAGATAATAAATCTATTGTTTGTTAAAGTTTATAATCTTTCATTCATTTAAAAGTCAATTTTTATTTAATTATTACAATATATATATATATATATATATATATATTTACTTACTTTCCCGAAACGTCAGTTTTACACAGACCATACCAATTTGGTTATTACGGAAAGGCAAACTGCCAGGAATCACCTAAATTTATGATTTTCTGTAAATAGACGGTGTCTTAATCCAGAGAAAACAATTAGGTTAAACTTTTATCCAAACTCAACTCCTGCTGACAATAATTCAGCACCACACGTGCCTTTTCTGGGTTTAGAGATACAAGATAACTAAAAAATGGGACCAACGTATAATTAAATTTTCGGCAAAACGCAGCTCAATCTGCTTTACGTTAAGAGTATTAGTGCAGAACAACATTTATAGCGCAAATATATTATACCATGCTTATTTTAATTTTATTACGATTTATCGAACTTGGAGTAGTTCCAGTCACTCTTTGCAGTTATGCAAACTACAAAAGGGAACTGCGGAATGGAATGCAAGTTGAGACTTCTCGGGATTATAGAGCGGACTTAGCAGATAAGACTTTGATAAGAAACCCGTCTCCGGAAATCTACCACATGGATGCAAAATAATTTTGAAGATCTAATCGATTTAAAATCTGCCGCTTCACGGTGCACAAACAAAATTGACTTAGGGCGACTGTTGATATTGTGCGTCTTGTGTTTACAATCAGTTCTGCTGAGTCGGCGTTCACATCAGTCACTGAGAACAGTACAGAACCAGACAGTAGAGACACCACAGTCAGCCCTCCTAACATTGAATGTAGATTCTTGCAGCCGTTGTTGTATTCTGACAAAAATGGTATCGAGTGAGGCGATGCGGAAAACGTTACTTGACTGAAGGAAGCCTGCGAGAGAATTCTCTCGCAGGTGAACGTACCCAGAGAGCTCTGGCGGAGACTACCTTTGGGGATGCCTTCATATCTCTCTGGTTTTTGGAACTAAGGTTCCCACATGCCGAGGCACCTCGGCAAGTACCAAATGCCCGACTTATCTGGTGCAGATCTTTCTAGGGTTTTCCCTGCATCACTTTTAGGCGAATTGACGGGTAGGATACTTAAAACGATAGCCTGGGGGCCCTAGTTAACCCTTGGCTACCTTCCTCTACCCTTCCGCATCCCCCCTTTCAAATCCCGTCCTATGCTATTAAATGAGAGTTTCCACTATGTGGATTACCCTCATGTAGCCTCATGTACCCTAAAAAAGCGGAAAACGTTCGTGACATTCTAATACTAAGTTCAGAAATTTTATAATATGTAACTATCTTATCATGTTTTGAACTGTACAAGTACTGAAAGATAACGAAAGAAGTAGACAGGCTATGTATAGGATAATCCACTCCCCTATAGCATAGGAAAGGAACTGAAAGCGGATACTTATTTCCACAAGTTTGAGATTTAGTAAACCCGTAAATTTCTAAAAGAAATGCGCTAATGATGAAAGCTATTTCAGGTGAAGAACGATTGATTGTAACATTGAGATAATTGGCAAACGGATTAATTGTAAACGTAATTAAAGAATTGAGTCAGATTTCGTTCTCTTTTAATTGTCAATCAAAGTTAATTTCTTTTCTTTTTAATTTCTTTCTATCGACATATTGTTAGGTTAATGTGAACTGTTTGTTAATAAGATTTTTAAATCAATTTGATGTGTCCATTATCAATCCCAGTAGAGGCCCTGAGATAGAGAAAAAGATCTCAAATTTTGTTGTAATTATCTTTATTGCCACAAAATAAAATAAATATTATGTTGTTTAATTTTGATTATTTCTTTTAATTAACGCCTTCCATTTAATTATTACCTAAATGGCGCATCATGTGAGGTAAATTCTTCAAATTCTTTCATTTAAATAACCCTACCGGTTGATTATTACAATATATATAAATGTATGTATGGATAGATAGATAGATCCACGTTCACCGCATATAATAGGTTTATTGATTTTTTTTCGTGATTTGATGATTTTCACAATATAAGAGTGTTCTTTGGGACGTCTGTTGTTAGGGCTTTCTTCTACTTAATAACTGATTACCACTCCAAGATTACTACCACTACTTCCCTTAAAAATAAGCCTTATACCTTCACTAACCGTTAAACCGTGCTCTAATTTTACAATGTTTTAAATAATGAATTCATTTGAAACAGGAAACGTTTTACGCATATTTCGGACTATTCTTTAAAATCATTATCGAAGACAACACTGCCGAAATAATTCCGTTTCATAATTCATGGCTCTGGAGAACGCAAGAATGTTCGTTCTCTATCATTTAAGATAAATATATAAAATAATATAGCAATATTGATTTACTTTCCCCTACCATATATTTTACAAACTATTAATTACGCATAAATGTAAGTGCACATACAATAAGTCATAGGTTTTTTGAACCCACTCCTTAAAATCGAGAATTCTGCGAAAATCCTCTCAATCCAATGGATTCCTACGGAATTAAAACACGAAAAGAAGACGAGGAAGGGGCAGGGCGTGTCAAAGGTATTTTTTAATTCTCTCCGCGTTTGAAATGAATTTCCCTGCGTAATGGCGATATCACTATGCACGCTGCAGTTGGAGGAGCTACGTTAATATTTCGCTCACGTTCATCTGAACAAATTAAAGCACCCAGCTTTTGTGGGGAATACTAGAGTTCTTCAGCAACCAAGGAAACGAGTGAATTATGTGGTCAGTAGCTGTCCAGAGTTATTGAGATTTGTTCTTTTTATGTTCTTACAAATTCTTTACACTACATTAAATGTTATACACACAAAATTATTTATTTGAAACAAGTTTTTGGTACAGTATTATTTTTTAAAAACTATATCATGTTATTATCAATAATTGTGAAGTAGGAAATTTAAGTTCAATCTATGCTAATACGTAAAATGTTTTTAATTAATGTTCATGTTTTTTTACATAAATTTTTATCATATTGAAATTATTTGTGAATTAATTAAAATATTTCAGTCAAAATTGAAACAATAGTACAAAACTGTGACACTCGATGGCGTGCGTGAAGAGTTTTTCTATATAAACGTATGCATGCTCCAGTGACCTCAGTATGGTTGTTTATCTCCGGACTTCGTGGGACGTTTGCCCTGTGAAGTTACCGAAGTTAGTGGCTTCAGCAAGTATGAATTTGAAATTGTAATGAAAGTATAGTTTTGTGATTGTAACTTATTGACTATGTAGCCTCCTCCAGAGTTGTTTGGGAAGGTTCACTTGCGAGAGAACAGCACTCGCAGGCTTCCTTCGGGTTTGTCTATGTTTGATGGATGCATCACATGATTATGCCACTAAGTAGCGAAAACGTCTGCAGTCTTTGTTTACTAATGACTATTTGCAAATAATTTTTTTTGTGGACCTTATATTTACGTTTTCGTTGTGAATTATCAGTCTTTATATTAATATAAG
Organism: Zhengitettix transpicula; assembly: GCA_037074705.1. Taxonomy (NCBI): domain Eukaryota; kingdom Metazoa; phylum Arthropoda; class Insecta; order Orthoptera; family Tetrigidae; genus Zhengitettix; species Zhengitettix transpicula. The sequence continues at coordinate 123,366,487 of CM073592.1, read as the reverse complement.
TTTAATAGTGTATTAATTAAATTTACAAAGAGGGGTGGATTGTATCAAATTACTTTTTACTTTCCTTATTTCCGCTCGTTTGGGTAGATGTCGGTGTGAAGTGCTATTTTGAAATATTTTGGGGGGGAATTTGTATTATTTACAAGAAACGGGGCATTTATTTACCCCACAAAATCCGCTGGGAACTTTTTCTCAATATGTATAGTTGAAGCCGGTGTATTACACAGGCAATTCCGATCATACGATTCCAACAATTAGTACTTTTGGAAAGGTCACAATAGCGCTTTTACGGAAATTAAAGATATTTGCGTATATATATTTGTAGTATAGAAAAAGAAAGACCTCTAAAAAGATAGTAAAATTACAAGCCCTACGTTGGGCGCCAAATGATGTAGTATACACTTTAATCAAAATTGAAATAAGCCACGACGTTGGGGACAAGTTATGTAGTATACGTATATTAAAATAAACTGCCACATTTGGGAGAAATAATGTGGTAGTCAAAAGATTAAAGGGAACAATGAATGAAGTTTAAATTAATCCAAATATTTAAAAAGATAATAAAATTTAGTCTTCCTTGAATTTCCATTTTAATACTATCCCTCGCCTTTTGTGAGAACTTAATTTCAGGGCCGCCTATCGGGCCTCTAATAAAGATAGTAAAAAAATGAATTTTTAATTTACAATAAAAACAACTATTACTAATCTGAAAGTTATATAATTCTATTAAAGTTATAGAAATATGACGGCAAGTGATATTTATATATAAGGTTTACAGATTAAAATTTGTTTGAATTACATAGCATTTTGTCTGGTCTTCTGAGGCTTATGTACACGTGATTTGCTTTTTAATTAATTTTCTTTTTATTTACAACACTTCACTAACAGGCCATTAGTACTAAATCTACTTTCTTATCGCTTGCAAACAATTTGGAATACTGTCTGTTTGTGAATATCTAATTGTTTGGATACCATACACTGCTCGCTGACCACTTGATTTTTACTGTTCACATTCTGTTCTCTCTGAATATCCTGAATAACTGGTCTAACTGCGTGACCACACTAATTGTTTTACTGTTCTTTCGCTACACACTTGACAACTGGAAATCTGCGTAAAAACTCAATCTCTCTCAATATCCGAGTATGTAACTACATTCTTCTCTCCTCGCAACATCTGACAACCACTGCGAAGTGGAGACTGAAAACAGAACTGGCAACTACTGAGCTCCGCTTAGTTCTATATGTGCCATTTTGACAATACTTTGTAGCAAGCATTATCGGCTCTGCATTCTCGCCAAACAATACAGTTACTCACAATGCCATGGTCTCAGAGTTACGCAGCCAATAATGAAATAAATAAATGATTAATTAATTACATATTTGTAATTTCTACAATATATATTACTATTAAAGTATCACTTCTTCGTCAAATTGCACAGTATGTTGGACGATGAAGTTCTGTCATTAATTAAATGTGATATATTTATGCAACACGTAACAGGCCATGGAATTATCTATCAATTTCGATTATGCGTTCCTATACACACTAATTTTGAAATCCGATTATCTAATGGAAGCAGCCTCAGAATACTTTATATATTAAAAGTATGTAACTGAGAATGTATTGAAGTTCCACTGGATTCCTTCTCTTAACATGGTAATAAGACAATGTTTGCTAAGTATTGACCTGAAACTGACTAGGAGAGTTACTGACAGAGTTACTGGCTTTACACAGATTTGCAAGAAATTGCAGTCAATAGTTGCTGCAATTGCGTGCAGGGTATTTACACTGGTAAGTGAAAGCGAGTGCAAGAACTTGGACGCGGGTCCTTGCATTTATTCCGCGCTAATAAATAAAACAAATATAGCGTTTAGACTTTAAAGGTGCAAGCAACATCTCGTGACTTGTGACGTCACATTTATGTTTTCAATACGGCGATAAGATGACAGTTCTTTAATAATTTCTTAAATATGTTTATTTATCAACTCTATGGCTTAAATTTTTTATACAGGAGGAGATTCATGAATTGTGAATTAAAGTTTATATTTTAATGTATGTTTGATTCAATGTCCATTTCTTTTATTATGAAGCATGGAATACTTTGCACTTTGTAATGACATCTCTCGAAAAGGGAAATGCCAAATCCAAGGAAATTGCATATCTATCATTAGTTCGTCCACTAATGTAATATGGCGCAGCATGCTGGGATCCGTATAGGGAAAATCAGATAGATTCCTTAGAAATGGTTCTGAAAAGGGTCGCGAAATTCGTACGATAAGACCTGGGCATGGAAGCGAAAAAGTAAAGTTGCTAGGTTGGGATACAATGCAGACGAGAAGGGAAAGAGCCAGGCTACATGTTTTCTTTAATGTCTTTGCAAGTAAGAAACCTTGGCAGGAAATTCGAGATAGATTGAGAGAACCGAATCGGTACTGGAGGACTCACCACATGTTTAAGTTAAATACCAAACAGCAAACAACAGATGTTGAAAAATACTTATTCCTAAATAGGGCAATAAATAACTGGAACAATTTACCTTCAAGAGTTGCCGGCGAAAGTCCTCTAAAAGAAAGGAAATTTAGACTTAATCTGAACTCTAGTGAATATAGGCTAGTGTAGTGTGATAGTGCTCCGTTACAAACTAAAAAGGAAAAATGGAAACATTCCCTGTCTCCTTAGATAGTTAAATAGTTAATCTCTATTTTCAGATATCGTTCCACTGTTCCTCTTTTCAGGCCAGTACAATATTAATTCTCAGTTTTTCAAAATGCACCTTTAATTAATATAATTCTATGTACATATATTTATAGTTGAAATAATGTCCGTAAACCTAGCTTATATTTTAACATAATTATATTAATTTACTCTAATTTATTTTATGGTAACTTATTTTATTTAATTTATAATTAAATTGTAATTTTATGTATCACCGGGCAAAGTGCTTATTTGTATTTGTAGATTAAATAAATATAAATATATTGTAATACCAATTAAACAGGCTATTAATTATTTTTAATAATTGAAATGTTAGCGGTACGAATGCGTAAAGGCGACAATCATGGCGGGTTTTTTCCTTTGTTTAACAAAAGAATCAGAAAAACCGCGCGCTTGGAGAACAGTCAAGTCTGCACGGAGATACGAGACAGAACGGTTCACATAAAGTAATAACACAGCAAAAATTTGCTAACCTAAAAGCATGAATAGTGTTATCCAGGAGGTCCAACGGCGAGATACGATAGTTTATATAAAACGCGAATAAGCAGTTTGGCGGAGAGACACATAAAATCGCAATTTGGAAGCAGAAGTTTTTGCTGCCCAAATTGAACTAATTGTCGTATCGAGAGACTTTGAGGAAATCTGCATCCAGCAACCGGCTGAGGGTGGAGTAATCCAGATTCCCGGTTAGCAGAGACACGAGAGGGCAACGACCACGTGTATTCAAATTCTAAAGTGTAGAATCAGTGAGTAATGAATGGCCTGTTTTAGTGAGTGTTAAATTCAAGCAAGAAGAATCCAAACTGGTACCAGAATTTCTGTCGTGAGTACAAGACAATTATTAATAATTGTAAACGATAATTAAAGGGTATAGTCAGATTTCGTTCGCTTTTTTCTTTTCATTCGTTTTCTTTTGTTTATAGTATTTTAATTTTGTATTCCTTTAACTTTAATTAATTTAATTGTTAATGTTTTAATTGGAGTGTTCTTTTATCCAACCCAGTTATGACTTTGAGATATAGAGATTCGACGTATTTGATTGTAATGATATAAGAACTGTATTTTCATAAAATGCCACGCATTAATAAATGAAAAATTAAAGTATTTGTTGTTAACTGGATTAAATTCGGCGTGCAAAATAGGTCTTATACAATGTAAATTTAACAGCAATATTATGTTTTTAAATTTAAATCTTAAATTAATTTTGTTAATTATTTCAATTATTTAAGACCACCTTTTTAATCATTATATATTTATAGTCTTCAACGTGTGGTTAACTATCATTTAAATTTTAATTAATTTTTTGTTTATTAATTTCTTTTAATTAAAGATTTTGTTTGTTTATTACATTTATGGCTTCCTAAGCGTGGGGATAATTTAATTAAATTGTTGTTTATTACAATATTTTTTGCGTTATTTTTCAGAAACTGTAAAATATGTGGTATAATTTTAACACGGACGTATTATATTTTATAGCCAATCCGATGATTTAATGTTTAATCATTTCTTTATATATATTTATTTAATTTGTCAATGACAATTTTTTATACGAGAAAAGATTCATGAATAATGCAACGTATTATTAATAATTAAAGGTTATATTTTAATGACTGTCTGAAATATATTAAATAAACATATTTCGCGTAATTTCAAATATCTATGAAGTGAAATGATTGCAGATAGGGAAAATCACTAATCTTTGGCTGCTGAACATTCTTTACACGTTTCCCATGATGCTTTTTCAAAAATTGCAAAGATAAATTATTTCTATTCATGCAAGACTTGCACTATCTCTGGTGGCGGACTCACTACTGATGCAACTTCTTGCACGTTTACACGCGAGGAGTTGTACAACTATTTGCAGGAATTTGTAATTTCTCATCGCCATAAGTGAATTGCAGCAATATCTTGCACCTGTAAAGCCAGCCAAGACGGGAGTCTATTACAAATTGCTGGTTGTCACAATTATTTTTTTGTTATTTAAATATAGTAAGAAGAATAAAAATTATAGAATTTGGCTACGAAGAATTGAGTACGTAGTTCATTTAATTTCATAGATTATGTTATCCGTGCAGTTGTATCCGATTGTTGCCTATTTAACACAAACGATAACAGCAGTTAATAATTTTTCTTATTCGATGCTGTTCGTCAACTGCCTTAAGCTCAGTCCGCGAACGTGTAATCTGACAGCCAGGACACATCTTGCTGCTGACTGCTTCATGCATTAGGTCTTAATATAAATATTTGATCGGATCACTTAATGCTGAAAGAAAGAATGTCATTATTATTCCAGATCGATGAACGAAATGTTGCATTTTCGTTGAAATAATTCGGCCATTAAAGTAATCAAATGATACTAATAATTTAAATAGAATTTATGATTGCCTATTGTTCTAATCCAATTATTGTATTTAAAATAATTTTATTTTCCATGTTACTTTAAACTTAACAATGCTTTCAACAGATGTAAACATAACAGAATTTTCGACCGCAATGTGTGGGCAAATCGCATGGAATAAATATATGTCCACTGCATTTCATGCAATTAATTGTAAGTAATGTTCAATAAATTTGTAATTAATTGTATTATAAATTATCTTGTTTGTAAAATCTTGTTTTGTTGCAATTTTTAGAAACACTTAATAGGAAATTAGATAATTTAATTAACTTTACGCACCTGAAGAGGTCCTAATAAATTAGGGATGAAACTTTGAGAATGCTTTTTCTATTATAATGTTTAAAAATTTAAATTAATAATAAATTTATAACTAAACACGTTGATTTTTTCATTTATTTAATGACATCAGATAAAAATAACTTAAAAGATTTGTATCTTAATTGATCATTTCTAAGTATATTCATTAAACGAATCACTACAAGTTGTAACAGTTTCCAAATTATAGATAGAGGTAGAAATTATAAATCCAGATAATTTTCAGAAATGTTATATATTAAACTTGTATTAAATTCAATTAATGTTAAAACCAAGATCGATTCTTTACGGAATAAAGTTTCCTTTCAGAATCCGTATACCTGAACGCTCAGCGGTCTGGATTGGTGATGGGGGCGGAGGGGGGGGGGGCGGTTGTCCGCTCATGCTTCGTGCGATCAACATACGGCGCCGTCAGTTTTATCGTAAACTAGCTCAATGTCCGGCGTTTCCTGGGTATTTATTTAAGAAATTGATTCGACACTTGCCTCTTGGAAAACATTTCATTTTACCAGCATCAGTAGCGCATGTGTTTGGAACATTTACCTATTAACGTTCCCCTCCGCGACCTAACCCCTAGGCATTTAACTTCACATAAACCAAGATAATGACTGGCGATTTTAGGAATTCTCCTACTACATAAAATAAAAGTGTCTAAAAATTCTCGACGAATCAAAACAGTAAAAAATACTCACTAACTTCATGAAGTCTAAAAATACTCCAGGTACCTTAAATGAGTAAAAAAATACAACCTTGAACTAAATAGAGACAAAAATATAGCTCGTACTACTAAAAAAATAAAAAATTACCCGGTAACTTAAAAGTGTCAAAACTTCTACTTTTCTCAGGAGAAACATAAAATTTCATTAACCGCTAATATACAGGGTCACATTAGATATTAAAATCACTTACAGGTATGTATTTTACTTATTTGAAAATGACAATGTTTTAATCGAGTAATTATAATAATAATATTTTTAAATGATTATGACAAATGTTCAGAAGTACTGATTTTAATAATTGACCAGTTTTTTGAATATACATTTAAAAATGTTTTTATAATTGAGACTGTCTTCATGTTCTTTTTAGAACATAAAATCTAATAAATAATCCATGTACTGAATTTATTAAATTAAATACATGCGTAGTTATTCAGTAATCAAAAAACAGAAAAAGCAGAATACATTAATGGATTCTGACTAGTAATGGACCACATACAGATACATATACAGCATGCTTATACAAAAGTGTAAGCAATAAAGAAAATTGCTGCGCCGAGTTGTAGCGTTCGTAATACAAGCCGGGAAAGAGCTTCATCACATCGATTGACGAGGGCAAGCCAAGAAGGCAAAGCAACGGATGTATAATGGAGACCATATGGGCTTCGTATAAAGCAGCTCAAGGAGCGTAATCTGGAAGAAATTGCCTCGGCGAAAAGTGGAGATACGAGATTTCAGACGCTAGATCAAGTAAGTATAGCTCCAAAACAGAGCAGTAAACATTGCATTTAAATGAAATGAAAGGACGTAAGAGTGCGCTCTAAATCGTGTGACGAGAACGAAGAAAAGTGTACAATTGGAAAGACTATTCATCAACTAATGTCCAACTACTGACGTCTGAAGGATTTTATTAAAGAGAATATAATTATGCAGCAGTATAGAGAAATAAAGTTGCTAGGGAAATGACTTAATTTTACTACAAAACAATACTTTTATATTTTTCACGTTTAAATTATGCTACTAAAAATTCCCTAAGTAAAAATAATAAGAAGTTTTGAAATCTTTAATCAACCTCTTTTTTTATTAATTGGTATTAATACACATTAGTTTCCATGTTGTTGCACTTACGGAACTGAAATTAAGTGCAACTTCTTTTATTTTGAAAATATCCTTCCAATTGTATCTCTTATTCAATCATACAATTCTCTAGTTTACTTGATTAAAGTTATTAATTTTTGAGACAAAATTAATGATTATTTTTAAAAATTTAATTATAAAAAACTACAACTGACGAATTGACTAATCTTTCACAAAGCCTTTATGGCAGTCTTTCTGTTATTTGTAAACGAATTTAATTACATGAAATGGTTATATAAGTTATCTGGTTTCATCATGGTTTGTCTCTTACGTTTCTGAAACGGTCGTACGTGAGTTCTTGAGATAAATTAATAGTTCATTGGAAAAATTAATCTCTCCACAGAGCTGTAGCGTAATGTTGATACGCCGCAGATGATGCATACTTGAAGTAAAAAGATTTTACTCCATCGCGATGCTTATGATCTCTGGTTATTCCATTAATACGAACGTTGGTGATTGTATACGTCGGGGTCACCAACTTTAGTTAATATTGGTAGCTAAACTTTAAATAAATACGAAATTGTATTCAATACTGTTATACATGTTTATTCAGACCGAATGCTCAATACAATCACCAACGTAATGGAACAACCAGTGAACATAAAGCACCGCGATGAATTAAAATCTTTTTACTTCAAGTATGCATCATTACGCTACAGGGTGCATTTAGAATTCCCCATAGTTTATAGTAGTGAAAAGCCACATGAATGTATTCACTGTCGCTCTCATCTTTACGATAAGATTATATCGTTTTGATTTCTAGTATAAAATTCATGCTTCCGGTTTAGTATTATATATGTAACGAACAAAACATTTTTCCAGACATAATGGTGTATATCATTTAGTACATCTAAAGACTCAAATTGTCTCTTCATAATTTGGCGTGAGGAGTACCGAAGGACCTTTGAATTTAAAAAAAAATTAAAATTTTTAATTTTTTTTTGTCTAGACTGTAGGTGAAACACGTCACTAAGCGATCACTTCACATGAAAGATTTACGATATAGACATGAAAGAAAGGTTACGCACTAGATAATTATATATCACATTCTCTTCCCACTCATTCTTTAGTTGTGAACAGAAAATTATTTTTCGTTCACCGACTCCAGCGTTTCTTCGAAGTGTGATGACGTTGACCTGCAGATACGGACAATAATAACTGTCAATGTAATGTAAAAATTGGTTATAGTCTTTTTAATGTTTAAATTATTGTTTATTTTGTGGGTTCTTATACCTTTATTTTGTGAAAGAGTTTGTACAAAGTTGCTGTTTGTAAAAGAAAACCTGGGAAAAAATCTAATGATGATGACACGTCTGCAAATTAGTATTAAGTAGTTACTTAACTACTCGCTCAAAGAGAGACAGTTTGAAATTTGAGACAGTTCAATAAATATATAGATTATTTCAAGCCTATCAACTGTATCGATGCATTACTTTGTGTGTTGGTGAAGTTTCTTACTTTTCTAAATGTCTACCTAGCATTCTATAATATTTTGATCTGTTCCTCTACTTATAGTTTCTCCATCCCTTTCATTTCTCCCTTTCTTATTTTCATCGCCCGTTAAAGAACGTCTCTGACATATGTCTTGCAATTTATTTTTATGATCCAACGGAGAACATAAAAGAAATATCAAATTGCTATGAAAGCAAATTCCGTTGCTTAAGTTTTCAGACGACTGTAGTCTTCTCGAAGAAGAAGTTTATACAATATATACCACACATTGTAGTGCATTTGAATTGTTTCGAGCGCTATTGGCACGCCCAAGTCTGAAAATACTTGGTCCTGACGCGACGTTCCCCAGAGACTTCACCAGACTCAGACATTCACATGCAAATGACTCACTTACTGCAGCAGAAGCAATATAAAATGCCAACCCTCCTCCCACTCTCGCGCAACACAATCAGGAACCCATCAATCGCTGTCGCTTTTAATTTACAAGGAGGAGCGCCAATACGAAAATGCAAATGAGTTAATGGATTCTGGAGTGTCTTCAGAAAATATATTTTTCTTTCGACTGCTCTCAGACCTAATGAATTTCCGTCGTTCTGATGCTCACGAAGACAGACTGCACAAACACAACAAAATGTGGCTTGTTGTACCAGGTGATTGGCTCTAAGGAAAACAAGCTGAAAATTTGCATGGAGGGAGGAAAACCTTTTACTGGAAGAAATTGCAGAGTGAGTGATGAACTCGTTGAAACGTTTTTATTTCAACGGTATACGGCTTGGAAATCGTGCAATTAATTACATAAAAAGTATCCGTGATTATGATATTTCTTGTTAATACCTTGAATTAAATTAATTTAATTTTTGATTTGGGCTTTGAAATCGTGCAAATTTGTTTGATTAGAAAACCACAATTCTAAATAATTGAAATTCTTGTTTTCAACGATCCAAAAAAACGGCAAAAATCTCTTCCAAACAGAATCAGCTAAGAGTTAATATATTTTTAATTTATCATAATATTCTGTCAAAGTCAGTTTTAGACTATTTTAGGACCTTGTAGAAAGATCTCTCTCGTTTCTATCAGGGTACGTCCGTGGTCACAATGCGACATTTCGACAACCAACAGCTGTGTCGTCGTCTGGGAACCCGAGATATTACAACGGGAAAGCCTTCGATATTTGATTATTTATAATACCTTATTCGATTATTGCTGTTTCTGTTACATTCTGAAAGCATAATTGGGTGTACTTAGCATAAACCAAGTTAATGATATCAATTTTAATATTGCAGTATAACAATATAATACGAAAGATTTTTTTAGTATCCCATCGTATCCCATTGTTTTTTGTACTTCAGTTGTAATGAGAGTTCAAAAAATTAAATTTTAAATTAAATGTTTTTGTTTTTAAGCGGTTATATTATCAAAAGAAATGAATTTCTGATATACTGTAACATTATGAGAATAGTACAAGATTATGCGTGTATCTGAATAGCTGTTAGTATTTAAAATCAAAATATTGTTTTTATCAACATAGTTTCAGGACCTCGTCGTTATTTTAGTGATACCTATGATTGCGGGAGTTCGTGCATTTAATTCTTCCTACTAAATCTCTTTGATAAAATCCTTGTGAATACCTTATATACTAAATTGATTAGTTTAATTCCCATGTAATATTTGGAAAGACCATTTTATCCCTATGTTGTTATTACAATAGTTAAGAGTTTCCGCTGTTAGTTAGCACACATGACTGAACTGAAAATATATGTAGTACTAGCCGGGTGCTTGACCTTGCCCGGGTATTTATTTATATATGCTGGGAAAATTATTTCAAAAATATTTCCGGAACCCTACTGCCGGAACTTCGAGGGTCAAAATTGCTCACAGTACCCCCAATAGAGTAAGAAATACACCACGTAGCTTAAGAGTGTCCAAAATACTCCCAGTAACCTAATATAATATAGTAAAAACCTCCGGGACCCTTATAAAGTAAATAAAAATACCCTCGGTACCCCATGAGATTGAAAAATATTCCCGGTTTCCTAATAGAGTCAAAAATACTCATTGTACCTCAAGAGAACTAAAGTTTCTCCCGAAACTTTAATAAAAACAAAATTTCTACCGACACTTTAAATGAGTAAAAAAATACTCTTGGTACGTTAAGAGAATCAAAACTACTCCCGGTATCAAGGAGTGACATAAATAAGAGTAAAAAATAGTGCAAGTACTTTTATACACCTAAAATATCCTCGACACCTTAAGAGAGTCAAAATTACATCCGGTAAACTTACGAAATTGTATAATTCTGATAAAATAAGTGAGTCAAAAATACTTCCGTACCTTAAGAGAGTTAAAAACACTTCCGCTAGGTTAACAGAATAAAAAAATCAAAGAACGAAGACTTTCGCGGTGTATCTGTTGCAGAAAACGTTCCCCGAACCCTAATAGTCTACAAAAGTCTTCCGGTGCCTTAAGGAAGTCAGAAATACTACCAATACCTTAAGAGAGTGAAGAATATTTCCGGTACCTCTACAAACAAAAAAATACTCTCTCTACTGTAAATGTGTCATATAATACTGCCGGTACCTTTAGAGAGACAAAATACACCCGGTTTCTTATGCGAGTCAAAAATATGGTCTTTAGTTGAAGAGAATCAGAAATTTTCGCTTTAGCATAAGAAGGACAAAATTATAAATATGATAAATACTCCCGGAACCCTAGGACTAAAATACTCCTTGTATCTTACAATTTTTCAAAATATTGGGTGCTTAAAGAGTAAAAAATACTCACTATAATTTACTAAGAATGTCTTTAAAATGCCACTCCTGCCTCTACAGGTGATAGTCCTGGGTGTTTTAACGATCCAGTATTTGTTACTTATCGTAAGTAACATCTGTACCTATTGGTAGAATTCGCTACAGCAACACGCGAAACATTGTTTTCCCTTCCACTTCACTCCCAAGGCAGAACTACAACTTACTCGACAAGTTGAATGTTCTAATTAAACTCGGTGACTTCCTGGATACAACATCCATCTTGGTCATTTTGGCGTTATTTTACGATACCAACCTCCACCCGCAACCCTAAGGATGGCCACTTTCATGCCGAAAAAGTTTGAAATTTTACACAAACAAAATCGGGACAACACTCACTAACCCTGAAAAATATTAATTTTACACAAATATCGGCCTTTAATGCAAGTTTTAAAATTTCTATTTATTTCTAGATCCGCCCCCAAGAGAACTAGTGTATTACGTCCGCTGTTTCTTGTTTATAAGGAAAATTTGTTCTAAATTGCTCCACGTGCTTAAGATTGTACGCGAAACATTGTTGTCCCCTTCCACCCCCACTCCTAGTGGTTGAAGTACACCTTAACTGGAAAGTTGAATATCATTAATAAAATTAGTTCCATATCCCGGATTTGACACCAATTTCGGTTGTTTTCGCGTTATTTTTATTTATCGTCATTCTAAGCCACCACTAAGGATTCCTTCCGCTTTATTCGTTGTTTGTTGCGCAGGAATGCCACAGTGGAGGAGAGGTGTTCTCTCATATTGCAAAAGAGCCGCAACATATCTGGCGGACAATGCACCGATATGATATTGCGTACGCTGTTCTCAGCATATTTTCTCGATCACATATATGGCGACTTACAGAGTGTTGTTCCGTTAGCTGCCTTAGCGGATCGTGTGTTCGATGTCATGAAACTGCATATTGACGTGGTCTCCAGTAATGTCACTACCAAAGGGGTTGCGGCTTCCACGACTTCCATGGCTTCAACTTTAGCCGAGGAAGTGGGGGAATTGCGACGGATAGTATTAGCTCTGTCGTGCCGTGATCGGCGTAGGCGTACTTTGAGCCGAAATCACGGCGCTATTCGTGGTCGATCTCATTCACGGCAACGCGTACGCTCGGAGAAAACCGACCTTTGTTGGTATCATCGACGATTTGGTGTCAAGGCTCTGGAGTGCACGTCCACGTGTAAATGGATCGAGCCCCAACAAAAAATTCATCTTCTCGTCCTGAGTTTCGGCGGTTGGGGACAACAGCAGCTATGAAAACCGCTTGAGCGTTTTTGACCGCAACAGTGGTCTCCGCTACTCAATAGAATCTGGCGAGAATATTTCGGTCCTACCACCTAGGATTACGAAACCAAATGCTTTGGAGACCAATATGACTCTACATGCATCCAACGATGCGACAATCCGAACGCTCCATAAAAAATTTACTTCACCTGAACCTGAGTTTGAAAGGCGTGATCTGCTGGTCATTTCTGGTAGCCGATGTCTCGCAGACTATCATAGGCGCCGCCTTGTTACATAATTTCAACTTAGACTTGATTTTACGCGACAGGCGTCTTCTCGATAGTCATTTTTCTATATACGGCTAAGTCTCTGTCGTACACCCACGGTAAGCACGATCACTTCCAGCAGTTCGAGGTTCGAGAAGGTACTGTTTCCAGGAAGTATCTTCCCCCACCTTCCCGTCGCATACTAGGAAACACGAGGTGTATCACCACTTCCGGTGGCCTTGCCGATGTTCCAGCCTGCACGCCGTATATCTCCTGAAAAATTATCTGACGCCGGAACCTGTCGTCCGTCGTCCAGCCCGTATGCGAGTCCGCTACACATGAAGCGCAAGAAATAAAGAAGTTGGAGACCATGTAGCGATTATCGCCGTCTCAACGCCGTCATTAGGCCGCATCGTTATCTAATTCTACACCTCCAAGACTTTGCTTACCGTCTGCGTGGATGTACTATCTTTCCCACGTTGGATTCTATGGCGGCGGATGACATTTCCAAGACCGCTGTCATAACTCAATTTGAGCTATACGAATTCACTGTTATGACTTTCGGCCATTATTACGCCGCTCGGACATTCCAACACTACATCGACTCAGCATTGCGAGAGCACGATTTCGTTTATTCTTTTATCGACGATATTCTTGTTGCATGTAAAATAGCCGAATATCATTAACAGCACCTTAATACAGTTTTCCAGAGGTTGAGCGAGATCGGTCTGTCACTAAACACCTCTAAGTCGGTTTTGGGGGCAGATACTGTCACGTTATTAGGGTATCAAGTAAGCGCTGACGGGCTCCGACGGACGGTAACAGGGTACGAGTCATAAATAATTTTCCGCTGCATAAGTAAATTGCCGCTCTCCGGCGTTTCTAAGGCATGTTGAATTTCTACCTCCGAAGTTTGCCGAATGCTTTTGACGTTCTGTTACCCCTTAACCAGACCAGTGTCTACAGGGGGGCACCGAAAGAGACAAGCGACCTGTGGTTTGGACGCGCAAATTCGCACAGCGTTCGAGAATGGTAAGCAGTTGCTCGCTTCTGCTACCTTGCTGCATTTTCCAGTCTATAATGCACAAATCGCCTTAAGCACAGAAGCTGTTGGCGCAGTTTTGGAGCAACGACAAGGCGACAAATGGGTGTCTTTAGGTTTCTTTTTCGAAAAATCAGACCCCAGTTCAATGCAATTACAGTACATACGCCAAGAATCTTTAGGCCATCTATGAAACCCTTAAATAATTTTGTTTTTTCGATGAAGGTCGATAATGGTTATTAGAGACAGACATTTGCATTCGCGCAGCCGTCGGATAAGTCAGTAGATCTCAGGTTGTCGATACATTTTTCCGCGTCGCTGTCTTAAATGCCTCCGCTGCCCTCTCTACGAGTGAGCTAACCACTTAGCAACAAAATTATGAGAAACTGGAACGGTTACGGAATGATTAAACTTCACTTCAACTTAGCGCATTAAGGCTCGATGACTCAGACGTTGCCGTGTGGCGCGATAGATACGTCTGTACGTGATATTCTACCGTTCGTTCCGTCTACAATTAGACGGAGATTGTTTTACTTAAATAATCACGGCCTATCACACCCGAGCAGTCGTGCAACTCGCCGTCTGATGCAACGCAAATATGTACTTGCCTACAGTTTATGGTGCGCCTTTAGTTATCGATTTGTTACCAAATATTTTTTATAACTGTTGCCTAAATTACTGCCTGGAAACATGGGAATGTGGCTTGCCGGGGTCGAGCAGCAGACACAAGACAATGGCGGGGTGGATTGGAAAATCCGCAAGTCCCGCAAGCAAGGTCAGGGTCGGCCAAGGAAGGGGTAGACGACCGGGAGGGTATGGCCCTAAAATAGATGGAAGTGGGTCACGTGTGCACAAGGACCAACCAGGAGAGAGGGATTTTGAGGAGGCAGAGAGAGAAGTCTGCGAACACAGAGAGATGGATTTGGACCGTCGGTGAGAGTGGTCAGGGAGAGTTGATCCTGAAAGATTTTGGTTTTGCACGTGGGTCTCCGGTCGTCTGCTGCGAATGCTGCGGATAGAGAGAGTCGCCAACGGGAGTCGATCCTGTCCGAGCTGCAGACCTGGTAAGTCGCATTCCAGGCTTCCGGGTATCGCGTCGGTTTGCCACGAGTAGAACCACGGTTAATCTTGAGAAAGGGAGGGGGTTACATGCATCCCTGGCAGGCTGGAGAGCTTTCGTTTTATATAAATTCTCATAAAATGAATTATTGTTTTTATTAACTAAATATTGTATTTCCCTTTCCTGCAAGAACAATTCTTGCAGGTAGCGCCCAACAAACCGCATATCATTAGTTAATTTGACTTTAAGCTCACCACAAGTTCCAAAGTTCAACGTCACATCAGAGCACGTATTCGTAATTTTCCTTTACCCTCTTCAAGATTCGACCATATCCATATAGATATCGTTGGCCCGTTACTGTATTTATGTGAATTTTCATACATCCTGGTGATTATTATTCGATTTACTCGGAGGCCTGCTCCTATCCCGCTGTTCAACCTACGGCAGAGAGTGTCAACGATGCCTTTTATAGCGACTGGATTTCTCGATTCGGAGCCCCTTCCGTCATCACTTTTCACCGGGATTCCCAGTTAGAGTCCGTCCTCTTTCGCGCCCTTACGGATTTAGTGGGATGCGTTTGCCAGAGGACTACTGCTTACCACCCAGAAGCTATCGTATGGTCGAGCGGTGGCACCGATCGTGGAAATATTCATTGATGTGCCACAGCCCACGTTATTGGCTGGATGTATTTCCCTCTGTTTTGATAAGATTACGGACGGCGCTTAAGGATGACATTGGTTGTTGCCTCGCTGAATTGCTGTACGGCACTACCCTCCACCTACCGGGGGATTTCTTCCTGCAAGAGGATCTATATACCTTATAACCCTTGGATTATCCTGGAAAAGCTCCGGATGCGCATGCCTATCCCCACTCTCCGTCCCGAGTTGTCCGTCTTGTCATTGTCAATTGTCTGAATTTAAAGTTGGTGTGTACTTGTCAACATAATTCTCTTTTGTACAGTTTATTTGTGAAGTGTTTACATTATTAATAATGGATTGGTGTAATGAAAGTGTATTGAAGTTTTTGGAGTTATATGAGATGGAGCCTGTGATATGGAATCCAAAGCATAAAGATCATAAAGACAAAAAAAAGTTAAATGATGCTTGGGTGAGGATTAGCCAGTCTACTGGTATTGATATTTCAGAACTAAAAAAGAAAAAAGACACACTGATGGCAACATTTAGAGGCCACGTTAGACGAAAAAAGGCCTCGATTAGATCGGGAGCGGGTGTGGAGGATATATATAAACCAATATCCTTTTCTTCCAAGCTTTCTTAGTTTTTTTTTTCTTCAAATGCTTTTACATAGTTATAGTGGCACTTAGAATAAAAATAAGCAGCAGCTACAACCTTCAAGACGTCCATGTTGATACTGAGCCGCTCGCCAGTACTGACAAGAGTGTGGATAGAGCCGCTCGGCTCGTTCCAGCTTGTCCGAGCCGCTCACCCAAGTCGCTCGACGAGAGTGTAGAGCCGGCATCAGAATCACTCAGCCGTAGTGGTTGAAGTCTAAGTGCTGTCGTTCCTTGTAGAAGTTGCTTCAACTCGGCATCGTCTCGTTGATGTTGTACGAGCTCCTCCGTACTGATTTAATCAGGAGCGTTGCTAGCTACTATCCTTGATAAGGCGTCTGCGACAACATTATTTTCACCTGAATCATGGACAATTCTAGTACTAAATTGGCCAATTAAGTCCAAATGACGCTGTTGTCTTCGTGTAGACTGTGCAGCCTTTTATTAAATGCGTAACCTAGTGGCTTGTGGTCGATTTTAATACTGAATTCACGACCTTCAATAAAATATCTGAAGTACTTGATAGATTGATATATAGCCAAGAGTTCTCTATCGCAAGCACTATAATTGATTTGCGCAGGTGACAGTTTTTTGAAAAGAATCCTAAGGGTTCCAACTTTCCATAATGAAACTGCTCTAACACTGCTCCTAGAGCAGTCTGTATACAAAGCAAAATGTGCGTCATGACGAGGATGACGTAACAGAGTGGCTGAAAACAAAAGTTGTTTAGAGTTATTAAATGCCTGATGTAAGGATGGTGTCCAGACGATGGGTCGTTTGTCGTTCTTCGTAGCTCCTTGCAGGCACTCGTTAAGTGGAAGTAGGACGGCTGCGGCTCGTGGCAAACTGCGACAATAGAAATCAGCATCCCGAGGAACTTCCGAAAATCTCGTACAGAATGTGGACTAGGGAAGTCCGAAATTGCTCCAACTTGTTCATCTGTTGGACGAATACCTTAGGAGTTGTACTGGTAACCTAAAAATTGCACATCATAAACTCCAAACATGCACAAATTAGTATTTAAAGTTAGTCCGAATTCCTGTAATCGTTTGGAACACGGTTTTAAAATGTTGTTCGTGTTCCTTTTCGGAATGTGAGGCTATTAGGATATCATCGATGTACGCGTATACAAAGTCTAAGTTGCGTAAAGCACTATCAATGTATCTCTGAAAGGTTTTGGCCGCGTTTCGTAGTCCGAAAGTCATCACTTTAAATTCAAATAAGCCGAAGGGAGTGATCACAGCTGTTTTCGGAATATCTTCCGGAGCCAAAGGTATTTGGTGATATGCGCGCGCTAGATCCAACGTTGAAAATATTCTACACCCTTGAAAATATATGATATGAGAAATCGTGGAGGTTTGGATTAGGATATCTGTAGGGGACTGTAATGGCATTAAGTCGCCGATAGTCGCCACATGGTTTGCAAGATCCATCCTTCTTACGGACAAGATGTAATGGACTGCTCCATGGACTATTAGATCGCTGGCAAATACCTTGTTCTACTTTTTTTTAAATTTTTATTAATATTACTCGCCCCAACCCAGCCCAACCCCGCGCTTTGCCCAGATTGTCATAAATAAATTCAGCGACACCCAGTACCTTCGATTTGACTCGAATCTCGGTTGTTTTCGCGTTTTTTTCTCCTCCATCCCCACCCCTATCATGCCTACAAACAATCATCGGTGAAATACTATCAACGTCAATGGCCTTAGCATTTATTTATTCCACGCTAATATACTCGTAGATGATTTAACATGTTTGAAAAATTCCACCCCGTGCATTCCCGCCCCCGAGGATTAAATGGGTAATTGAATATCATCTCAGATAACATCGGTTGAAACATTATCTCTTCGATCCCTAAATATTTATCTGACTAAATATCGACTGTTTTAGCACGTTTGATGTTTCCACCACCTACCTTAAGTGTGATTCCCTCTCTTGCCGAAAAGGGTTATATTTTACAAACAATATCGGTACATCAATGTCATTGACATTGACAATTATTTAATGCAAATATCGACCTTTAACATTTTATAAAAATTCCACCCCTGTCCACCCCATCCACCCCCGTCCCTGGGGGTTAAATGGCCAATTGAATGTCATAATCGCACTCAGTGAAATCCATAACCGTAGATTCGACTCCAATATTGATTGCTTTAGCGTTATTTTTATGTAATACCACTCCACTACACCCCTACCCCTCCCCTCCCAATCCCGAAAGGAGATGAAATTAAACACGGAGAACATCTCAACCCCTCGGAGTTAAATAACCAATTAAATGTTATTATTCAACTCAGCGACATTCATAACCCTGTATTTGACTCTAATCTCTGTTATATTCGAGGTTTTTTTTAACTCCCGTTGACCCCCATCCCTAAAGTGAGCTACCTCCCAATCCCGAAATGGTTTCAAATTAAACACGGAGAACGTGTAGTGAAATTTTAATAATAATAATGTGAATAATAGTTATGTTTATAATAATAACATCGGTTTAAACACTATCTCTTCGATACATTAAAATATTTATCTGCCTAAATATTGGCTGTTTCGCGTCTTTGAATGTTTCCAGCCCCCCTCCTAAGTGTGCTTCCTTCTCATTCCGAAAGGGGTTAAATTTTACAAACAACATCGGTAGGTATATTATCAATGTCATTGACCTCGACAATTAATTATTTAACGCAAATATCGATCGTTTAACATGTTAGAAAAATTCCACTCCCGCCCCTGGGGGTTAAATGGCTAATTGAATGCTATAATTGAACCCGGCAACATCAGTAACCTTGAATTTGTCTCCAATCTCGTTTGTATTCGTGTTATTGTAAAGTAGCGCTTCTCCACCCCACCCCTAAAAGTGCTCTACTGATAAGCCCGAAAGGGGTTGAAGTGAAACTCAGAGAACACGTAGAGAAATTTTATGAATATCATTGGTTCTGAAAAATATTTAGTCGTTGTAAAATCGGTAGATTAACATGTTTGAAAATTTCCAAACCCGACCACCCCCGTCCCTGGGAGGATAATTGCTAGTTTAATGTAATAATTAAACTCAGCGTTATCCATAACTTTGGTTTTGACTCCAGTCTCGGTTCTATACGAGTTATTTTCTTGTAACATTCCTCCAGCCCCACCTCCTTTCCCATGTCGTAAAATGTTGAAATTCTACGGGCATACATTGGTACAAACACTGCTAATCACTTTTACCCTTTTACCCCGAAAATATTTATCCGACTCAAATATCGGCCTTGTTAGCATGTATGAAGATTTCCACCCCCGCTAGGACAACTTAAACGGCAACTCTAATATCATAATTAAACTCACTGACAACCACACTCCTGGATTTGAGTCCAATCTCGATTGTGTTTGCGTTATTTATATATAAATCCACTCCTTAATGGTCCTCCACTCCAAATCCCGAAAGAGGTTATATTAAATATATGGAACATGTAGAGAAATACAATAAATCTCAGTGAACCAGAAAAATATTTATTCGACGCATATATTGACTGCTTAACATGTTTGAAAATTTCAATCCCCATCCATCCCCGCTTGGGGAAGTTAAACTGTAAGTTAAATGATCATAATTAAACACAGTGACAAATATAACCCCGGATTCGACTCGAAACTCGAATGTGTTTGCGTAATTTCATGTAATGCCACTCCACCCCCAACCCATAAGGGTTCACCACTCCCATGCCTAAAAGAAGTTGAAATTATACATAGATAACATGTAGCGAAATTTTATGAATGCTATTGATCCCGAATTATATTGATTCGACGCAAAAATCGGTCGGTTAGCATGTTTGAAAATTTCTTTTCCCGCCCGCCCCCTCTCATCAGCGCCAATTCCTACCCACCCCCTTGCGTTTCTCAGTTTGTCGTAAATAGTCTCAGCGACATCCGTAACTCCTTTTTGACTCGAATATCGGTTGTTTTTGCGTCAATTTTATGAAACGCACCTCCACCTCCACCCCTAAGGGCGCTCCCCTCCAATGCGGAAAAATTATACACTAACAACATCAGTAGAAATACGATCAATATAATTAACCCTGAAAAATATTTATTCAACGCAAATATTTGCCGTGTTTGCATGTTCCAAAAATTCCATTCCGCTACCCCTGCATCTGAGGGGTAAATCCAAGTTGAATGTCATAACTATACTCAGTGACACCCATAACCTTTGATTTGACTCCAATCTCGGTTGTATCGCGTTAGTTTTCTGTAAAGCCTCTCCACCCCAAACCCTAAAGGCTGCCCTTTTCCCAAGGTGTAGGGGATGAAAATTATATTCAGATAACATCGGTAGAAACACTATCAATATCTTTGACCCCCTAAAAATATTTATCCGACTGAAATATCGACTGTTTTTTCATGTTTAAATATTTCCACGCCCGTCCACCCCTGATTCTGTGGGTTGTAGACGCGTCTAAGCCCAAAAATGTTTGTTTCCTGGTCGCAAAGAACAAGTGTACGAAATTTGGTGAAATTTTCTTTAGCGGTGTAGGTTTGTATAAGGAACATACATATATATATATATATATATACAAACAAACAGACACTGCTTTATTTATTAGAAGGTTAGATTGTATTGTCAGCGAAATATTGCGACCCGGGTATTTTAATCAATAGTCTGCAATGTAAAAGATTAGAGTATTGTTGTCGGCGCTTGTGTAATATTGAAAGCTTTGAAAAAATGGACATTCTCCGATACGAGCTGACCCGGAGAAGTCGGTTAGAGTCTCCGACGGGAGTTCACCTCGTGAGCGGTTAGCAGTGAGTCTGCATGTAGAGGTCAACTTGTAAAAGATAAATTATGAAGGTTGTTTGTGATAAAGGGATAGTTAACCCTTTTCTTGATATTGAAGGAGACAAAAATTAAATTTTTTAGGAACAGTTGTTCTGACCGTCATTAGCCTGATTTCAATTTATTGAGAGTAGAATTTGACTGCTATTTGGAAAGTTTAATTCAATATTCCATGCTGTAAAAATTATTACTATTCGGTAAAGTTTTGGAAATCAACTGATGATCGTCTGTGATGGGGTAGGGATTTAATCCCGAATGCTGACTGAAATGGTGTAGAAAGTGTAATACTATGGCGTGTTTAAATAAAAAGACATTTAAATAATTTGTGATCTAAACTAAAGGGTTAATAAATTTTCTGAAGAGAAAGATTTGGCGTGAGACGAGAGTTGCTCCGATGTCTGGTATGTACAAAAAACATTGTAAACTTTGTATAATATTCCTCACCGTCAGGTTCTTATGCCAGTTTCAGAGTGTAAATCTAGTAAATTATTCTTTTTTTATACATGAGAGTAATCCACATAGTGGCAACTCCCCTTTAGTAGCATAAGAAAGGATTTGAAAGAGGGGATGCGGAAGGGTAGAGGAAGGTAGCCAAAGGTTAACTAGGGCCCCCGGGCTGTTTTTTAAGGATCCAACCCGGCATTCGCCTAAAAGTGATGCAGGGAAAAAAAAACCTGCATCAGGTAGGTCGGGCATTTGGTACTTGTCCCACGCCCTTCCTATGGCGAGAGAGGGGTTAGCTGTGGGGTCGCAGCTTTCCCCTCTCCGTGTCTTGACCTATTTCAATAGAAATAGCGGAAAACTCTTACCGTATGCCCAAGGTCTGCGACCCCGGAACATACACCTCTCAAAACAAACCAAGGTGCCTCGGCATGTGAGAACCTTAGTTCAAAAACCAGAGAGATGTGAAGGCAACCCCAAAGGTAGCCTCCGCCAGAGCTCTCTCTCTCTCTAGTAAATTAATTTCAACATTTTATAATATTCTATAAATGTTGTTATTTCACTGCGGGTTCCTATTACTGATTGAGGCCCGATAAGTGACCCTGAAGGTATCAAGAATCCTATTTAAGCCGTGGCATTCATGTATAATAATTGTGTATAAAAATTTCCTAATTCAGGTATTACATTACTTGACGCGCAACGTAGTGGTTACGTCATATAATTCAATATTACTATATACATATTGTAGTAATTACATTAAATTACAAAAAAATAAACACAAAGTTAAAATGTGCCACTCGTTAGAGCAACAATTTGTAGTAATCATTAAGCGTCCATTAAAAATGAAAAATGACAATAAAACAATTAGAATTTATAAAGAAAGACAATTTTACAGTAATTTAAATATTAAAATGATAGGATGTTTTAATAAGTATCAAAATTTTAAAATAGACAAACAAATTAATTTATTAACGCACAAACAATTAAATTTACAAAAGTTATCAAATGAATTTACAACAGTTATTAAGAAATTAACTTTCAATTTACATTAATTAATCTTTTACAATAAAATGAATATAACTCAGGGTCGTTTACTGAACCTTTAATAAAGAAAATTCTTGTTAATAATTGAAATTTTATGAAGCTATTATGGACTTAATTCATCAGTGGATTTATTACAATGCTAAAACATAAAATATGAACTATAATACTGAACGAAATTCGAAATATATACGATTATACATTTACTTACGAATTTACAAATAGTAATTCGGTGAAATCTTAACTTACTGTCTCTGGTACTGAAGGAAATTTGGCTCGTTCGTACACACACACACTTTACAGACAGGCCATTTTATCCACTGAATCTAATTAACAGTTTTAGTTTTGCAAAAGTTGGTTCACTGTTCGTTTACAAAATCCTATCAGCTCGTTCTGAAGATTATTAACTGCTGAAAGCAGTTACCTGTACTCCCAAAATCAAATAAAGTGTTCTCCATCGAGTTTATAATTATTTAGATTCAACGTTCTAAACATTCAGCGTTGAATACCACGTAGTCATCTCACAGACGGCAACTTGTAAAAATGTTCTAATTCATTTAGCCGTTGTTTCTGGATTTTATACTTTTCGTCTGACCACTGCTAAATTTCCAAGAGCTTTCCTGGAGCTCGCCTCCCCACAGACTCTGCTATGCGCTTCTAGCGAACCAAACAGCCTACAATTACCCGCAAACATGGCATTCTTGTGTACAACCTGTGTGTTTTATGCCGCTAACAATGCGAGTCCAAATTTCTCTTTATTAATTAATTATTTCCTTTTAATTACCACTATATATATATATATATATATATATATAGTAATAAAGAAACTAGAATATAATAAAATCCCCACTATATGGTTTTAATAATGTGGTAACTATTTAAGGAAATCGAACTTATTTAAACTATTCACGAAAAGGAAACTATTATCTATTAAAGGATTTGATAAATGTATACTAACAAATCCAATTTTTAACACAGAAAATTTATTACAATTCAAATTTAATTACTTTTTATACATACTTTCTATACGTGAATGCCAAGGCTTTAATGGGATTCTTGAAACCTTCAGAGTCGTTTATCGGGCCTCCAACAATGAAATAACAAAATTGATAAAATATTAGAAAATATTGAAATAAATTTACTTGAATTTTACACTATGAGACTGATATATGAAATCTGATGGTCAGGAATTTTTTGTACATTCCAGACATCGGAGAAGTTCTCGTACACGCTAAATATTTCACTTCACCAATTATTTTAACTTTTGACTTTAGATCATAAATGATTTAAAAGACTTTAATTAAACAGACCATAGTATTACACTTTCTACACAATTTAAGTCTGCCTACGCGATTAAATCCCTATCACACCACAGATAATCCTCAGTTGATTTCCATATATTTCGGCGAACAGTAATAATGTCGACAGCAAGGAAAATGTAATTACACTTTCCAAATAACAGTTCGATTCAACTCTCGATTAATTTTACCATTGAAATAAGTTCAACAACAGCCAGTACAACTTTTCTTACAAAACTTATACTTGTCTCCTTCAATATCTAACACCAACAACTTCAATAAGCTGTCATTTACTCGTCGACTTTTACAAGCAGAAACATTAACAGGGCCTACAAGCAATTCATAATAAGCAGTTCTCACTGTCTGACTGTACATTTCTTCCAAGCATTCTACATTACACATCGCCGACAATAATACCGTCTGAAACACTGTATCGTTGTCCCAAACTTTACTGTTGGAGGGAAACTCAATAAATTTCTCTAACGGCAATTCCAACTGCTGGCCGCTTTGTAGCTCCTCGGGAATTTTTCCAGTAACGCAACTAAAGTTTTCATTTACAGAATTTTGAATTTGCCCCAAATAGGTCGCCCAGCTGTTATGCTTGTCTAGGCACAGAATGCGCAACATTGCCCCTATAGTTCGCATGTATCTTTCAGACGCATTACTCTGAGGGTGTCTAATGGACGTGTAATTTACTTTCACACCTTCCCGCTCTAAAGCTTCACGTAACCTGGATTTGTAAAATTGGGTTCCATGATCTGACACAATTCGTTTAGGTTTACCATATTCTGGTATGTCCTTCTTTAACACAGAATTAAGACACGGTATCATTCTGGCATTCTTTAGTCCGTACAGGCGGATATGTTTCGTGAAAGCATTATTTAATTTCTTCATTTTAGTCGCTAACTTATTGGTCCTAGCCACATTCCCAATTTTATCCTCATTAAGTGTATTATTCACCGTCCTTTCTTTATAAACAATTTCAGTTGAGATTTCTTCTCTCAACTCCTCAATAGTGTTGGATAGTTTACCATTGTTTCGAATTTCTACTTCCCTAACCGATTGTTGCAAGTCATCAATTTTTTCCTTCACTGTTTCTTCTAAACTTATGTTCTTTTCATTAATTTCTTTAAAAATATCAACCTTCTGCAATTTTAACTCTTGCCGTACGTAACTTGATATATGCTCTATTTTTTCTCATCATTTGCTACTTGCCCCTTAAAATCCGTTACCTCTTCCCGCATAATTTCAATATTTCCAGTATTGCTTTGTATTTTCCCTTTTAAACCTTCAATATTTTTATTTATATCTGCCATTACTTCATTCAAACATTGCGTATTTTTTTCTGTCTGTTCCTTGACACCTTCCGTCAGCTGTAACAATTTTTCTAACATTTCATATGTTTCGTCTTTCACTATTTCTCGCATCTCCCCTGGTGAATCTGTACTTGATTCCACAGAGGCTAATTCTCCTTCAATCTTAGAAAATTGCCAGACTTTAACGAAACAAAATTGAAGAAATGCCAAACTGGTACAGCGTGCAAAAGAAACACAAATCTTGCTTGAATTTAAGGACTACTAAACAATGCATACATACTAAGGACAATATTTACGTCTGCGAAAAAAAATTTAACAATGCCTATACGAAAATTATTTAAATATTTAATTTCGAGTTACTACAGAAAAGGGATTGCAAAGAAATTCTATAAGCTCTGTTTTTGAATATATACCCAAAAAATTTCGAAGCCCCACGTTGGGCGCCAATTTGTAACGATTAGACTTGATTACTATATATAAAAAACTTTATTACATGTTTATAAAAATACATTAAAAAATTTTATTGGGCGCCAACAGATATACACATAGTCTGCAAAAAAAATATCATTGTTATAAAATCCTCCTTCACTACAGGGTAATGTGGGCGGCTCGGTAGCTACTCAAGAACAGAGCTTATTTCTGTCCTGTGTAAAAAATCTTTAACTTCTGAAGGCACTTTACAGAAATGGTGATCCTACTTTAACTTGTGGCGTCAGCCGACTTGCAGTGGATCACTGGTCTTGTAGTAAGCAGCACACGATCTCCTTCTTCGGCCTCCCCGCGATGGACGTCCCTCCAAAAACTTTTGTTGCTTACCGCTCGCCAAATTTTCCACCCTCTCACCTCTCTCACTCCACTTTCAGTCCTCTCTCTGTCCGTCTGCCTGCGTCTGTCTGTCTGTTTTCACCCGGGTTCGAAGTATATATTCTTACTGCGCCCCCTCCCCCAAACGTTGCCAAAAAAAGGGACGCGTACCCTCGGCTTCTTGGGGCCTCTCGGGCAGGCACACGTTAACGTTTAATTTATTCCTTCTCAGGCCCGCGGACAAAGGGCGGCCACTTACCGATGTTATTCACTACAATATATATATATATATATATATATATATATATATATATTGCGGTATACACAATTTTATTAAATAAACAAGAAATGAAATCGAAATTAAACCAATATTTTTTACCATATAACAAAATTATTTACTTGGATAAATTTGAGTTTCACTGAAAAGTGATTTGCAATATTTATCAAGTTACAATAGCAAAAAAAATTAATTTAAATTTACAATAACAAAGTTTAATACCAACAACATAAACTATAGAAATCTGAAAAATCTGACAAAGTTATAGAAATCTGGCAAAGTTATAGATATCTGGTACAGTTTTAGAAATCAGGTGGTAAATAAAATAAATAATCTTAACAGTGATACTGAAAGTGGTCATGAATATAGTTATGGTGACAGAATTGATGTTTAAGAAAATCAAAAGATATCATTACACGCAGCTTTGTTTGATGTGAAAGAATCTGTGGAAACATAATTAATGCTTCTGAGAACTATGAAATGCCTCAATTACTTGACAGTTTGGATATTCCACATTTATCTTACATAAAGTACAAAGAACTTAAAAATAATTGTTCCAAGTAATGCAATAAGTTTAAATTGGCATTACAGGGATATAATAATTTTGAGACTTTTCATCTCTATGAACCCAAAGCAGTCAAGAATTTACATAATTGTACTAAATTTTCTGTGAGAATAAGAATATTATTCATTTATTCAGACAGATAAATTGAAAAACATAACATGAGAAAATAATTGAAACTGTTTTAAATGGGTTCCGCATACTCACATATATCTGAGGGTGTAAATGGAAATAATTGTGAGCAGAACAGTGGAAACAAGGAAAAACATGCTTGTTATGTAGTTTTCAAGCAATTGGAAGTTAGAGAAAAATTTATTGAACTTGTATCTGACAATGAAACTTTTAACAATGAGTGAGTCAGCAGTAATGATCACCATATGTGTCCATAATCAGAAATCATTTAAATAAATTTGATACAGGGATTGTCTCAGTTTTCTTTCTGATTCTCAAACACTTAATTCGAGGGAAGATATCCTGCAAGTCAAATGATGGTCAATCTTACTAGTACAAAAATGAATTTATAAACAGCCACAATAAATTACTAATATTACAAAAGTGCCAGAAAATACAAATATATTTGACAATGATAATGATAATATTTATAGAAACCCTGGTACATGTGAAAATAATGATTTAAACCATGTTCATGACAGCAATACGATAAAAATGATATGAGGATTTCAGAAAATGCATTAATTCTTCAGGATAATTTACATAAAAATATAAATGATTATTTAGAATAGGTGTCCAGTAATAGTAACAAATTGTGGTGAAAGTGATTACATCAATACAGTTAACAATGATGAAGATTCTCACAAGGATAACTTGAATGTTACATACTAATGGTTAATTTAAGAGATCAAATAAATTATGTTGAGAAATTTGTAAGTAAGCAATATTTTTCAAATATTTGCAAGTAAATTTAAATCTTGTCTTCTGACCATTAGTTTGATAACAATGAAAATAACACATTTAAATAATGAAATATTGTCTAATGATCATTATAGATGTGATGTTAGTGAAGCAATTACAGAAAACTTCAATGAAATATTTGCTGCCAAATTTGTACAAATACCTTAAAGATATTGTTGATAAGGCAAATAAAAACATTATAAATGATTTTAAAGAATTTGCCTTTGAATTAAAACATTACAGAACGTTCATGTCTAACATGATAAACAAAGTCAGTGAAATGGAAGATGGGAATTTACATTTGTGAGAAACAATGCAAAATTTGTAAACATTTGGTGGAGGTTATAGTAATATAACAATGTGTCAACACGAGATATGAAGCAAGCTCAACTGAGAAAAGAGAATTTGAAATGTGACGGAAGTACTGTGTGAATCAATTTGGTTTGTTTCCAACATTTTCTGTTGGTGAACTATGACTCAACCAAATTTGGTGGGGGGATGTATGTAATGATACACATTACATTAGTGGTAACAGTGTTCAGTGGGAGATGGAATAGATGTGGTTTGCCACATTTCAATTACAACTAAATTTAATTCTGGTGTTAAGAAGCATTTGAATGAAAATGAATTTTAAATGAATGTATTAAATCAACATGTTGCATTTCAAATACTATAATCTCTGAGGTTGATGGTGACATATTTGAGATTGGAGTTTTACAAAGATGGTGTTGTTGTGATATCATGAGAATAATGGTTTTTTTTTTCAAATAAACATGTTACAATCATATGGTTGTGGATAGTATAGGGGGTTGTTTGACTTTTTAAATAAATACACCAATTAATTATTAACCACCACATTATATTTTACAGTAATCAGCATACATGTGCATGAGACATTATTGTTGAGCGTCTGGCTATTCCTTCAGCTCTGCCCTACTTGTTCAAAAGCACCCGATGATCAAAAATCGAAGTGTTGCCAACTACACATTTTATACAATATATACACCTACAGATAGCATGGACGATTAGAAAGAAAAAGTATGTAAATGATTACAGATTCACTTCAATAAACTGCGAGCATATTTTTTTTTCACTACACTACATAGCTCAGTCCTTATAGAGACAACGAAAAGTTGCGCACATGGAAATAAATATGTTTGTAAATAGTAGTTTTGTTTTAATTATTTCTATCGAGCATCACATGATAGAACGGCTCCAACCTTTTACCTATTAGGGGCGCACCTGAAAGGTAAGAAAGGGTGTGCGGACACACTGCCTTTACTTTTACTACTACTACAGCTACTCCTACTACTAACAATAATAAAAAGAAGAATAAAAATGATCAAAATTCACATATAAAACAGTGAGCCTGTCCATCATAACTAACAAAAATTTGGACCGTGGTTCGCCAGGAGTGCCAGTTCCCGGAGCAGAATAGAACCAGGAGGTTGCGCTATGAAGGGAAGGCCAGAACGAAACCAATCAGTCTCAATCCACACTTTTCATCAGCAAGAGATAAGTTACATAAACAATAAGCAGCTTCTAAGTTTAAATGCTGGATTTGATCCGGCCAGTTCACGAACAAGAGCATGGTACCAGTTACATTTATAAAAGCATAAATGCTTTGTTCTCTCAGAATTAATCGTAGTTTCAAACTCAATAAATCTTGTACAGGTAAACCCAAACGTCAGGGCGTATGTAATGCAGAATCTGGCGACGTGCGGCAGGTAACGAGTCTAGGTAAAGTGTCCCTGCGGTGGTCCGTTGCTGCGGCATCAGAATCCTCTGTTCGAGCCAGCTCACGGGCAGAGTGGTGAGGGGTGAAATTAAGGTGTGCCAACCGGAACAACAGAATTATTAAGAAGTTTGGGTCCCCATGCTCGCTACAAGTTGAGAAAAATCTGGTGTGTAGATGGAATAAGCTGCTCTTAACGCGTCATCTAATTGGGAGTCTGTCAGGCAAGATCGATATAGAATTATATTCATTGATGAAATTGCACGAAGATTATAAACAAAAGCAAGAATAAATTTTCACAGCAACGCTACGCAAAATAGAATATTTTTCTCCATCCACAGGAATCCAGATATTGTCGCAGTTTGCATTATAGGAGGATGTCAAATTTGCATTTCTAATTATTTCATATTATACTCTCCGAATATTTCACACATCATTTTTCCAATTTCACAAACGTCAAGAGAAGCGAATGTATTATTGACAAAGATCACTCACTACTGACTCAATCAATGGAAACAGGCTAAATCGATTACCAAATTCGGATCCAAGAGTTTCAAAATGCTTCGTAAAAACTGCTATTATCTTTTTCTAAAATAGATTTCACATTTGAAAAGTGTGAATTTCTGTTGAAATGTGTAGTCCACAACTTCAGTTTGTTTTCCAATGCAATCGGTACTCTGCAAATGAAGGAAGGTTATTTCCTTGTAAATACCGAAATAAACATTTAATGGTTAAAATTTTTAAATAGTAAAAATTATATATATATATATATATATATATATATATATATTGTAATATACACAAAATAATGGGCTTTTTTAAATGAAAGCTCAATAAAATTTACAAACAATATTTTATTGTGGCAATAACTCAAACAATTACAAATTTATTATATTGAATTTCTCAGGGTCTTCACTGGGTTTGATAATGGACAAATATTTATAATATTATCAACAACAAATCACAATTAAGGAAAAAATTAAATTTACTCGTCAATTAAACTAGAACGAAATTTAATTGTGAACGAAATTAAATGTAAAACGATTGACTCTGATTAACAATTTTAATCAAAAAGAGAACGAAATCTGACGGCTATTTTTCAATTAATTGTTTTGTAAATTGTTACTCACGTCTGCCCAGCATTCCAGAATACCTTTAATTTTCGAAAACACTGTTGCGGGGTTTTACACTGCTTCTAAACTCACAGATTCTACGCCAAATTTTAAGCCAAAATTTTATATGATGTCAGGAACTCGGATGACCCTCCTTTCGTCATCTATCGGTTGACCGCTTGCCTTAGGTGAATTCTGCGATTTGTCGATTGGGTAGTCTTTATTGTTCCGGACTTCAACCGGAACTTTTTCTATTTCTGGCCAGCTATGGACACAAAAACTTATTTTTCTTAGCAGGTTTCAACGTTCTACTTTTATGAATGTTTTACTTTGTCCTGCTAATTGCCAACCCAGTTGAATTCTCCTTCCAAAAACTGTTATACCTCGACGAGGTCTTTCCGTGAACTCTATCCCACCACACCTCCCTGCGAACTGTACTTTACCAAACCTTCCTGCGAACTGTCTTCTCGCCTCGAAATTTGAGCGCGCAAACGCCATTTTGACGGACCTTCCGACAAAGGAACAGAGCCGGTTTTCTATTGTTGTTCCAAAGCTCCTGCCGCTACAAAGGATTTCTCAAACAATTTAGATTTTCAATTTCACAATTAATGTCTTAATTAATTGGCATTACAAAATATATATATATATATATATATATATATATATATATATATATATATATATATATATATAAGGGCACCAAAACACGAGACGACGGGCGTTGGACAGGTCTGGCTCAGTCACTTTACGTCGTTCTATCTGTCCACACTTTATTACAACAATCACTCTAACGTTTCCAGCGAATATTGTCGTGGGAACACCGACAAAGAATCATAAAAAACAATGTAACACTACTAGCAATCGAACAACTTAAGTTATTTAAATTATAACTTTCGTTATTAAAATGTTTTTATTATACACAGAGGTGAATGCGTCTACATTTGCTGATATCTAGACTGGAACCGAGGCTACCAGTACGTCACGAGGTTTAATATTGGCATAAGACGAAGAAAACAATTGGAGACCTTGGTCATGACTCCGTAACGCTTAATCAGCTTTATGGTTCTGTCACCATGAACATAATTTGCATGATTAATAAGACCAATTGTGTAAAGCGAATTCCGAGTTATAGCGTTTCCTACATAGGAATTATGACGTCAGTGGTCTGCCGGTTATGGTGTGTCCATTGCAGTGCTCCACCGTGAAAACGCGTATAGCGGCAATTTCGCAATACGTGATTATGCTGAAAGTGGAAAACACACACAAAATTCATGCCCAGTATCAGAGGCAAGGACGCTGAACACTACACTGTCGGAAGTCGGCATGTATACGCTATAGTCAAAAAAGCAGGTTCTTTGTTACAATATTCTTAATTAATAAACTGGAAAACAGGGAATTTGTGGACGAAACGTTGTATTGTAATGATTTTTTGTTTTGCTTGATTAATGCACTCTTTTGACAAATTGGCTGTTTTTATCTATATTTATTAAATCATAATTGTAAGATTAAATTAAATATTCTTAATTGTTCAATTATTGAAGTAATTTATTTTGTTATTAATTGTTTCCCTGCTTTAAGGTTCGAAACTTATATACCTCAAAGCACCCAGACCGAGTCAATGGCAGAGACATAAAATTTATGAATACATAAATAAGGACTAATATTAACTGTGAACATATTTGAACAAATAACGTATTGTCGTAAGGTTGGTTAATGAGAGACTCTTGATTTCATAAATACTTATTTTAATTTATTATTATCGTTGTTCGATATTTGTTTGATTGATACATTTATTATGCCAAAATATTATAGAATTTATGCATGTGAGCACTGTAAAAGATGGAATATCTCAGAGTGTAATGCGAAACAATCTAGCACGAAAATGATAATTGAAATTGTTTTAGAAATTTAATAAAAGACAACCGCGGGATTTGCTTATGTAAAGTTCTGACGGTATCTCAGAGAAATGGCGTTTCATATTCTCTTGTCTCTTACGAAAAATACTCATTCCGTGCATATTTGATGTCCCCTTCCTCAATCGTCCAGTCAATTTTAGCCACGCGACTTCCTCTCCATGCTCGATGCAATTCGTCGGCTTCAGACCTTATTTTATCTGAAGCTGTGTAATCCTCAACTATCTGGAAAACGAAATGTTTTGTCTGTATCCAGATGCACCTTGGTAAATTCCGCCCAGTCTGCTAACGACAAGCAGCTTACTTACTGCCTCCATGCAAAATGCACATATGCCTTGATCCTTTTCAGATACTGTGACCACCTGGTGCGTGGTCGACACACACAAAAAAACGGTTCCTCCGAAAAACCACTTTCCCGAGTTCTGTTTTCATTACAAAAAAAAATTCTTGTTCCATTTTGTGCCCACTATGTATCTAGTATGAATGCCTTTATGGAAAATTTTATCCTCCAAAAATTATAAACGAGGGACACGATCACATCACAGTATTGAAACTGTAATGAATATAAAGTTAAGGTGATAGAAGTTGTAAAATAAAATGCCATCAGCACCTGAAGTCAAATTATTAGATGATCATTTTAATAATTTAATAAGTTATTCGTTATTCACTTATTTTTTATGCTGATGATATTAATAATACTATTTTAGTATTTTACACATTCACTCTGACATTCCGCTAAAACAATTCGCATTTGTTTTAGAAATACTGTATTTATCATTATTGTGTTATCGTTTGTATTATCATAGATTAAAAAATATGTTTTCCTTTTAATTTAGTAATATACTGCAAATGTGGGTGAGGCAGTAAAGTCTGGCGCAGATTCCGCCGTGAAGGTAAGGTATCCCTCCGATAAGCTGAGCTTCAATCTCAGACGTCGCTCTGGGCGTAGTGCGTCTGCTCTAGATTGCCGTTCCATCAGCACAGAGATTGCCTCTGAAAACCGCTGCCTTATCGCAAAATTCCCACGCTAAGCAATGATGAAGCCGTACATTTAAATGAAGTGATACTATTAATATATTTAACGGGTATTTTAGAATTAATAAACTGGAATCAACTCTCTTATATATGTTTCAGTTATTTTAATGACAATTGTACGGAAACGATTTATATATTATTGTCAGTTGTCAATTGTTTGTGAAGTAAACTACAAATGGAAGTTATTTAGAAGAGAAGGGAAGTTTAACAAAATGTGTCTGATGCGTTCATCTTTAGAGAGAAAGAGATCAAAGAATTATAGAAACGGCATTCATATCCGTAACCTCCTACTTTATTGAACGAAAGTGAACGAACTGACCGCGGAATTGATACTAGATGTTACTTACCATCTCCGATAAGGAAATTACATAATTCTGATACCTTATAAATTACTAAAAATTCTTTAAAATTAATGTAGAGTCTGTTTAATTACTCTTTCGCTTGGAAGATGACGACAGAGCTTTTTGTAGTCAATTCGTTCCATGGAATGACTATTGTCTACAGAAACTACATCGGGAAATCCTTCGATTTTTGTTTAACATCTCTTTTAAAACTACTACATTTTTCATACTGGAATATTATATATATAATGTGGTAATTAAAAGGCAATTATTAATTAATAATTAAAAAATTGGACTCGAATTGTTAGCGGCAGAAAACACACTAGTTGCTCACAATAATGGGCAATAATGCCACAGGTTTAAGGTATTTTAGGCTATTGGTTTTTGCTACAACGTGGTGTGGCCAGTCGTCGTCGAAGCACAACAGAATAAAATTGTCGTTGAATTATTGCAGAGTAAAGTCGACGTCGAGATACTTCAGTGTAAAGATTGCAGAGTATTGGAGTTTTCGTCGAAATATTGCAGTGTAAAACCAACTTTTGTCAAACGAACAGTGATAATTAGAGCCAGTGTTAAAAATGGCCTGTTATAAAGTGTAATGTGTGTGTAAGTGAATGAACGAGCCAAATTGCCCTGATATCCAGAAACTGTAAGTTACAATTTCACTAAAT
This sequence comes from Zhengitettix transpicula, assembly GCA_037074705.1. NCBI lineage: Eukaryota > Metazoa > Arthropoda > Insecta > Orthoptera > Tetrigidae > Zhengitettix > Zhengitettix transpicula. Next base: position 123,331,822 of record CM073592.1, on the reverse strand, counting down.
TGTTATTTGTAAACCATGAGGTAAAGGTAATTATCGTCAAATTTCGGTTTTCAAATATCGTTTATAATTTAAGGTTAACATTTTATGTTTGCATTGTAAATAATACATTGAAGTCGAGAATAGCTTCATATAAAATTTGATTGTTAATAAATAATTTCTTTATTTAAAGGCCCAGTAAAGACCCTGAGAGAGAGTAAATTTTGATTGTAAAACACTAATAAATTATATAAATTGAAGTTATTTACGTGGTAACTGTTGTAAAATTCATTGTATAACATTTGTAAATTTAACTAATTGTGAATTAATAAATCAAATTGTTGTTTATTTTAAAATCTTAATTATTATTAAAGCATCCTTTCATTTAATATTTAAATTGATGCAATAACGTTATATATAACTTTCATACATATTATTATATTTTTTTTATACAAACCACTCAAGAATCCCCAGTCTGAGTTGGTAAACAAATCTGATGAAATAAGAACTACATTTTTGTCCTTCTTAACTGGGTATTACATTATGCCCCAAATTTAATTTTAAAATTTGAGAATTCAATTTTTTTTATTAAAAAGTTATCCTATGTTTTCAGATTTCGTTAAGCAAACTTAAATATATTTTACTGTTAATTAAAGGTTTACAAATTTCCGTTGAACATTGGTGCAATGTTTTATTTATTTACTTTAAATAATTGGCATTAAGATTTTAAATAAGTTTTACGATTGAATTAACTGTGCATTCTGCCCTGATAATTTAAATTTTAAAGAATTTTTTTTGCCCCATATTACAAATAATTTCTATGTTTGTGACCATCACAAAATACAGTAAACTTAATAGTTACAGCCCTTTATTATTTATAATTCCTTATTTTATCAAATAAATTTATCTTTTCTTAATTTTATAATTAAGAATAACTATTATCATTCATTTACTTTTTAAAAAAATTTATGAATTTTTTGTGTATTATTTAAATTAATTAAATTTAAACTTACTTATTATCTAATCAAAAGTCAATTAAGTTTTGAATCTATCCCGTGTCTCCAAACTCAAATAAGCCTTGACCCATTTTCTCCAGCTGTTCCATGTTTACATTCGATCACTTGTTCTTTGTTTACATCTTCTCCCTCCCTTCCATTCATCATTGTTAAAGTCCTTTTTCCAAAATCTATATTTAAATAATATTCAAAATTTGCAATTACTTGCTTTAAATTCTTTACTCCCATTTGTTTAATCATCATAAGTTTCATTTCTATATTTCCTAATGTTCTACTTGCAACACTTCCATCAGCTGTTGCCACTCCATCTTTGTAAACAAACATTTCTGTACTATTCTGACTCACAATTCCTCCCTGTAATTCTTCTGTTCCCTTGTGATTTTCTATTTCATTCTCATCTGCCTCTATTTCTTCCAATATTTCATCTTTCTGTTTATCCACATCTTCAATATTTAACCCTTTAATCTCCTTAACGTCAGCATCATCTTCATGCCCCATCAAAATGAAATTCTTTTCAACCTTTTCACTAACTATCACTTCCATTCCAGTAACATTTTTATCACCTTTAACCTCCAATAACACTACTTTATCTAATCCTTCACATGTTTCTATTTCAATGATTACTTCCTGCTTGTTTAATACTTCTATACAATCAGATTCCATCTCTGTCCTGCCCACTTTAATACTCTCAATGATTTTATCATTTCCGTCATTATTTTCTTTTCTCCATTCTCTTAAATCTGTCTTTGCACTCAAATCCGCTATGTTTTTACCAATCTCTGCCAAATTTTTATCCTCTTTTGCACTTAAATCTGCTATATTTTTACTAATACTTTTATTCCTATATGCCAAATTTCTATCCCATTTTTCACTCAAATCTGCTATATTTTTATTAATACTTTTATTAATATCTGCCAAATTTTTATCCCCTTTTTCACTTAAATCTGCTATATTTTTATCTAGTTTTCTTAAGTATTCTAATATCATCATATTTCCACTATCCCCTCCCACTTGTCTCTGGGAATCATTAACAATCATATCACCTAAATTCTGACTCTCTATTTCTACATTTTCCAATTCCTCTAATCCTTCTTCAACCAATTCCATTCCATCATCTTTAGACTTATCTAGTACTTGTTCTAAGAAATCATCTGTGACTACCTGCTCACATTGAAATACAATTTCCTCCTCATCCATTTTATTTTTAGTTTGATCGTTTTCAACTGTTTTATTTTCCATTTCTACTCCTTTCTTATCTAATAACTGCTTTCTATTTCTTAGCAACATAAACTTTATAATATTTTTACAATGCACATTTAATAAATCCCGAAATTTTCACACACGTAAAATCCCAAAATTAATTGCATGCACATCCTAACAAAAATATACTATTTTGCACCAATACTTCGGTTATTGTCAGATATCGTTTTTTTATTATTATTTACCGTCTTTTCCTTATCAAAATAGAGCCCCACGTTGGGCGCCATTTTATGTAAAACCCAACTTGTTGATAATTATTGTTATAGGAATTTAGATTAAACAAGTTATTAAATTTGATTAAACAAAACAATTTTATTAATCTAGAATACAACTCAAGAAAATCTCTGCATATTTTTATATCCTTTTACCTCAACAATTAAATTACACTAATAATCCAGTTACATTTTATAAATCAGACTTTGTACCCCAGGATCTTTACCGCGTTGATAAGGAAACTGAAAACTAAAATTTACAATTTAAACAATGCAATTAAATAAAACGAAAACGAAATCTGACTGATTACCCTTATTTCACAATTTACAGAATTTATTACTGAATGTCTACTTACAATTTTATTTAGGTTTTTCAGGAATGTACTTTAATCTACAATGCCCTTCTGTGCACAGACTTTTACACACGCTTCACAGACACGTTCACTTTATCCTTTTTTTTATATCCTGACTCCTGACAGCTTGCATGGACTAAAATGTTTATTTTATTTTTAGGCACGGCCACCATTCAATTTGACCGAATATTTATCACTGCCTCCACGTCCTCCTCCTTTGCGGTCTACATTTTAACTCCTATGTCTTTTTCGTTCAGATTCTGGCACCAAACTCCACGTCCATCTCTTTTGAGGTCTCCTGTCCAACTAACTTTTATCTGCTTCCCCCTCTCCAGAATATTCCTTTTTTTTCACAGTTTTTGAGTCTCCACGTTCGCCATACAAACACCAACTGTTGGCTTTCTCACGCTCCGAGAGCCCCTCAATACAAATAAAATAAACATTTCCTTTTAATACAATTGTGTGTTCACAAAACTTCTGTCATTATTCCTTTAGGGTTCCGTCCCGATGTCTGTCAAAACCATTAGCTCTAAGAGCCGCTAAACGTCCAATTATAGCCCACCCCTTCTCTAAGAGCCGCTTATCCATCATTTTATTATTATCTTTTTTTATATACAAACCACTCAAGAATCCCCAGTCTGAGTTGGTAAACAAATCTGATGCAATAAGAACAAAATTTATGTCCTTCTTAACTGGATATTACAATATATATATATATATATATATATATATATATATTCATTTCTCGTGTATTTTATACTATATTTGATATACTCGTTTTCCCGTCATAAATATTTCTTTTATGTTACTTAACTTAATATATGACGTGTATTGGAAGAGTATTAATTACTCAACCTGAGTCGTTCGAAAAGTTGGAGAAGATTTAATTATTTAACCTGTGTCAGTTCCTTGCGAACATTTGGAGTGAGCGTACGTGTTTTTCTGGTGTTTACAATCCCGTCTTACCATAATATCAGCTAACGTAAAGTTTACTGTAAGCCAGTGACATAGTGCAAAGGACAACCGTGTGGCCTCATGATCAAGTGCATTGTTGTACCTTAAAGCTCGCAAAACAGCAGAACAGTAAGTACGAAAACAAAACAAAGATAATGCATTCTTGTCGTAATCAAGCCTTAACCTTACAATACTGACAACAGCTTGCTCCGATGCAAATTGAAAAAAGATGGCAAACACAAATAAAGCAGGAAAAGTATCAATATTTGCAACAGATGCCTATAAATAATTTATGCCAAAACTTTCAAACAAATGATATTCTACAAACACAAACCCTAAGATCATTTTCTCAAAGCAATTCAGTACATAACCAGTCACAACTAACTGACCTGTCTAATGGTACACATTGGAAAGTAATTGAAAACAAAAAGAGAGCATAATAATCAAAAGCTAAACAAACCAAAAATATCAACCACTGGCTCAACCCAACCAACAGATTTGATGTTTTTTGCGATAGTGAAGAAGGAGAAGAAGAAGAGAGCAAAAAAACAGCTGTATAAAGTGCCCAAACCTCTCTGGTGTCAAGGTCATTCAACCATAAATCGAACTATTAGAAGCGGTACCTAAAGGCAACTATGAAATAAAAACGCTAAATAACGATAAAGTCAAGATGCTACCGAAAACATCAGAACAATACAGCACCGTTGTTAAAGCACTTCAAAATAAAGGCACCGAGTTTCATACGTACAAGAGAAAAGAAGAGAGAAACTTTAGTAGTCAGAAGCCTGCACCCGACTGCGTCCACACTTACCACGACCAGGAGTTTTTCTAAGGCTCACGGCAAGATATCTGTCCGAGGTCTCAGCGATGAGAAGGAATGACGCTGACAGATAAACCACGCTTGACACATTATCATAAACTAATACGGTATACGTACATGAAGAATTATGATTGACAAGAATCACGTTCGGATGAAATACAACGCATGAGAAATTCAGCAACGAAGGATAAGTCAGATAGGATCAACAAATTCCGCCAAACATTTTACTATCGGCACAGCGTTGTAATAAGATCGTTGGACATGTGGCGTATGGTTGGAGGTTGTTCCTCTCCTTCCATTTAACATATCAGCCACTTTCAGAGCAATGGCTATATAGTGTTCCGCAATCGAATCTTGCGTGACAGTTTTTAATTTGTGTCACTTCATCATAGCGCATCACGCGCGCGAAAGCTGCAATGACAATCTCACCAAATTATCAATAAATTTAGAAAAATTATGTTGAAATATAAACCGTAATTCATTAGATGGGTGTAGATGTGACCACAAGCTCTATGTAGACCAGTCCTTGTATGAATTGTGCACTTTCTTACCCATAAAAGAAAAATAGTACTATTTACCATATTAATGAAAATTAAGTACACTGTCGTTTGGCTGACCTGACAGACATTGAAAACAATATCAACAAAACATTCTCAAACCGGGTTAAATCTTTATTATTACGATTGCATGTTGAGTTAAACCATCGTCATCAATTAATGGAAATCTTAACGGCAGTTAGTATTTCAAGCATCATTAGCATTAGATTAGACACTGGAATCTCTTAATTCGTGCTTGCTTCAGAATTCCGGTTTGCATCTCCCGCAAGACAATAAAGACAGATATCTATTTGGTGTCGTCATGGAGTGTTGGAAGCTCTGCGATGTTGAAGTTAGAGCTCGTAGATTCAACCGGATTTCTTTTCTGTGCTCTCAATGCTGACTGAAATTTCAAACTCATAGTAAACTCCGTAATGACTCTCGTTTTTCATTCTTACTCTCACAGAATCATTTTCTGGTACTCGTGGGCTATTTCAAACCATCAAGTTTTCGTAAATTTGTTTCTCCTTGATGACCTAAGCGGATATGAGGACTGTAGTTTCGGAATTTCCGTTACGGAAGAAGTAACTTTGTGTCACCATTTCTCATGTTTCAACTCGCGACGACTTGGAGGCATTTGCAATCTGCTAATAAAATTTGCTTATTAATTCTCTGCAGCGCTCCGCTCTTTGTGCGACATCCCCTTCACCTGTGTGCACCCGCTCACTGCTCACAAACTCCATCACGAGCGGAACGTTTCGTCTCCGCTCTTTGAATGAATCTCAGTGAACGACTACGCAAGGGGGTGGAGTGAAAAAGGTAGTTCCCGTCATAGAGCGGCTGCGACCAATCACTACTCATGTCCAAATGTTAATTTTAATATCAAGTCATAATTAACTCATGTCAATATAATTATAAATTATAAGTTGGAATCAGTTGTTTTTTATTTGATCGACTCCAATATTATATTTATTGGAGTTAATGGTTAAGTGATGGAGAACTTTATAATTGAAATCCAAATCGTATGAATACTTTTATTTCAAGTTAACGTATTTAATTATGTGCTATATATATATATATATATATATATATACATATATATATATTGTAGTAATTAGTAATTAAGACATTGTTATAATTAGAAAATTGAATGTAGAGGACTCATTATTAGTGGATAAAGCGTACGCCGCAACAAGGCGGCGAAGCAAAGGAAACATTGTTGAGAATTTTATGCGCTCAAAATCTACGAGACGAGGAAGTTCAGTTGGGCAGCGGACATAGAACTGTACGAAAGCAATCGGCAGTCAGGCAATGAACGGCGAGCGGACCGCAAATAGAACAGTCTGATGGCAGTGACAAACATTCACTAAAATATTAAAACAATCTTCAGTAGGGAAGGAGAGATTGAAATTAAAGTCGTAATTGGTGACAGAGCGGAAATTCAACCCGGAGAACCATAGACAAAATCCAACTAAAACTACACTAGATCTGCAGATCCAGGTTGCAGCAAAGCTTCGAGAAACTACGCCAATTAGGATGTGTTAAAATTTAAAGCCTGTGAATACTAGAATCAGTGATATCCCCAAATCGTGTGCACGAAAACCCAAAAATGAGACCTGGGCGGCCGTAAGTAGAAAACTTTAAAATTGATTGTAAACCACTTTTAAAAGATATGTCAGATCGTTCTTTAATTATTCACTTCGTTAATTATTTACTTCTTTAATTGTTTAGTTCTTTAATTTAAATTCAATCTTTAGTCTTATTTTCGTCCACAACAAATTTCGTCGATGTTCAGACGAATTAATTTACCTAAAAAGCTAAATGTAATTGATTGTATAAAATTCACCCATTTATCAAACCCAGATAAAGACCCTGAGATCCCAAATATTATTGTAATTAAAATTGTTAATAAATTTTGTTTAATATTTTCCCTTAATAATCTTTTTATTTTAAAGTTCGTCTATGTCCCAACTATTAACTTCAATTAAAGAAAATGTAAATTTGTGTTTCTCGTTTGTTAAATTCAGCCATTGTAGTTATATAATTTTTTATCTTATTATTACAATATATATATATATATATATATATATATATATATATTCTTGACTTCGTCTTTTTCTTATTTTTGTAATTATAAATAGCTTCCATTATCTTCCTTCTAAGGATATGTGGTTGTTTAAATTATCAAAATTAATGTATTAAATTTAAATTATATACAGATAAAGGATGCTCCACTCCAAATAGCGAAAGAGGTTAATATTAAATATCTGGAACATGAAGAGAAATATAATAAAACTAAGAAAAATATTTATTCGACGCATATATCGCCTGTTTAAAATGTTTGAAAATTTAAACCCACGTCCATCCCCTCTTGGGGAAGTTAAACTGTAATTTAAATGTCATAACTAAACACAGTGACAAATAGAGCCCACTTCGACTCCACACTCGAATGTGTTTGCGTAATTTCATGCAAGGCCACTCCACCCCAACCCTTAAGGGTGTACCACTCCCATGCCTAAAAGAGGTTGAAATTATACGCAGAGAACATGTAGTGAAATTTTATGATGCCTTTGATCACGAATTATATTGATTCGACGCAAAAATCGGCCGGTTAGCATGTTTGAAAATTTCTTTCCCCGGCCACCCGCTCTCATCATCGTAAATTCCAATCCACCCCCGTGCGTTTCTCAGTTTGTTATAAATAGTCTCAGCGACATTCATAACCTCGATTTGACTCAAATCTCGGTTGATTTTGCGTTAATTATATGAAACGCCCCTTCACTGCACTCTTAAAGATGCTTCCCTCACATGTCGAAAGGGGTTGAAATTATACACAAACAACATAAGTAGAAATAAATCAATATAATTAATCCAGAAAATATTTATTCAATGCAAATATCTGCCGTGTTTGCATGTTCCAAAGTTTACACCTTGCTACCTCTGAATATGGGTAGTTAAATTCCAACTTGAGTGTCATAACTAAACTCAGTGACAGTGACTTTTGATTAGACTCCAATCTCGGTTGTATTCGCGTTATTTTTCTGTAAATGGCTCTCCACCCCAAACCCTATGGGTGCCCTTTTCCCAGGGTGTAGGAGATGAAAATTAAATTGAGATAACATCGGTAGAAACCCTATCAATATATTACAAATAATATATTTGTTTTAGCATGTTTAAATATTTCCACCCCCGCTCCTGTGGGTGGTAGACGCATCTCACCCCGACAGTGTTTCTTTCCTTGTCGTAAAGAACACGTGTACTAAATTTAGCGAACTTTGCTCCACCAGTGTAGATTTGTATAAGGAACATACAAATATACATACAAACAAACACACTGCGTTATTTATTAGATGTAAAACCCTTCCACCACCATTTAAGGTAGATATTAAATATATTAAATTTCTAGAACGTCACTATCAAATTCAGTAACCGCGTAATCGTTTTGTTCGACGCAAATAACAGTCGTTTACGAATGATTTTTATTAAAAAAATTAGACCCCTTTCATGTTTTTTAAACTGTTACTTCCGCAAACAGATTCAACAGCAGTCGCAATTGTTTGCTCAATACTCTTACGTAATGGTATTTAACCCACTTCCTCCCCCATCCCCACGTCTAGGGACTGTGGTACATTTTAACTGACATAGTGAATATCAGAATTAAACTCATTTACTTCTATAACTTTGAAGATGTTTCGCGCTATTTTTACGTAACGTCCCTCCCACGTCCTCCGTTATTGGTGTTGACTTTCCACGTTGTAAGGGGCTGAAATTATACACTAAAAACAACAGAAGAAAAACTATTCTCTATGACCCGGAAAACTAATTATTCCACGTTAATATCGGCCGTTTTAGCATGTTTTAAAATTTTACAATGGTTCAACTCTGCGTAGTTTCCGTTCTGGATAAAGAGAATTGGTGGATGTATAGATAATACTAATATTGTACTATTGTAATAATTTGAAGATGTTTATGTGTAATCCTCTATAGTACGGAAAAATGATGTTACTTTGGGAACAATTGAGGTTTGGCAATAGGGGAATATAAATGGTGTTTGAGTCTATTAGTATTTATTATCGAGAAACGGCAAAGATCAGTTACAACCTGAAGACACGCATTTTGTAGTATACAAAATCACCTGCAGTTGTTGCAATTCTGTTTACATTGGTCAGACCAAATGGGCTCTAAAGACGAGGAATAAAGAACCCATATAGAATTATAAGTTACTTAATGACAAGCATTCTGTTATAAAACAACACAATATAATCTAGAGCAAAATTAAGATCCTCGACGTTGAACCTAATTATTATAAAAGACTAATTTCGGAAATGGTTCACATCAAAATCTACGATCTATTATATCAGTTATATATACCAACCCACAGAAGTTTCCCGGTCTCTTGCTTATGTACTTAGAAGGTCCTCAAATCTGTGGAAGAAACGTTGTACTTGTTTTTATTCTTGTGAGGTCTGTTTTTTGGCCATATTGTTCATAATATACACAGACTTACATTTTTACATTACAACCACATTTATGTTTCTTTTAAATTTAAAATTCAATTACAACTTATTAATATTTTTCTTTTTTTTTCTTAAAAATACACATGTTCCGCACAGGTGACATTTTTCTATGAATTTGAATTTTCCGCATACAGTTTTATCACAGATTTTAATAGACTTGTTTGGCTTATACTTTTTAGATATTTTTGACGTTGTGTTGATCTCGGGTAACTAATATTCGTAGCAGCGGTGACATCTAACTTCCTCGTGGAATCTGCTCCGTGATGACGAAATTAACGTACAAGCTGTAAAGGGGCTCATATGTTATTAAATTAATATTATATAATAAAAAATGCGTGTTTTAAGTGATACAGGAAGATCGACAAAGCGACCTAGCAATGAGACCAGATCATTGCTAGACTCGTGGGTCCTCTGGTAGAACCTTACGGAGTTTCCTAGGATCCGCTCCCACAGGTTGCTCATCCTAGCCAGGTCCCAGGCTACGGCGTTGGAGATCCGTGGCGGGAGATGCAGCGCTCGCCGGAGGCACTTCCTCTCCAGGGCGAAGATCTTCTCCTTGTGGGACTCCGCAGCGCAGGCCATACTCCAGGATCGGGCGGATGAGCGATATGTAGATGGAGAGCCCCACTCTCGGTAGAATTAAAAATTGGATATAGTGTAGCTAACCTAGCTATTACCTTCCTGTGTAAATCATTAACGTGATGCCTCCACGTTAGCCTTGTATCTAAGGTTACCCCTAGATACTTTCGTGGTCCACGGGATAACTTCTCCAAAGAGCCGCAGGACCGGCTTGTCCGGTCGACGACGGGTGATCATCAGCACCTGACTCTTCGACGCGTTGATCTTTACCCTCCAGTTGGTGGCCCATCCTTGGATCTTCTCTAGGCCAACGTTGAGACGGTTTCCCACGACGTGCTCGTCCCACGATGCCGTGATGATTGCATTGTCGTCCGCGTACTGCGCGATGTCGGCTCTGGTTCCCGGCAAATGGATGAACGCAGTGAAAACGTTGTACAGGACAGGCCCGAGGCCTGCGGTACGTCAGCCAGGAACTTACAGTAGTAAACGAAATATTTTTTACTTACCGGCACTCATTGAAATTTTATATATTATAATATAACATTTTACAGATACTTTCAATTATTATAATTTATAAGAGCGAAAACAATTTATATAATATATCTTAATTAAATTATTGAAACAATATTAAACTAGATCTGATCATCATAAGAGAAGTTCTCTCTTTATACGAGAAGACAACACTGAAAACCACGACCTGTATCCGTCCCCTTTAGAACATGCGGAAAAATGACGTAAAATCCGTTGCTTTGGCATGCGGACGTAAATTTACGATAATTTAATGGCGACAGACAGGCCCGGACTGGCGGTTCCCGTCCGTAGCGTATATTCGCGACCTCGGTCCGTCAGAAACATCCTCACGTGTTCGGCTAACTAATGAAGGACGTGACAAAGGACCCGCGAACGACAAGAAGGCCTTAACGGGTGGCTGGCAGTTACAAGTGAACGCCAACATGATTAGGCCTCACTAATCGATTTCCGGAAGCATATAATTATCTGACGTGTAGACAAAATTTTAAACATCTGGAGGAGGAATTTGGGTATTTCGAAAGTTGAAATCTGGCAGTCGGAAACCAGGCACGGTAAAGATCAGTCGGTGACCAGCCACAGTCAAGGGTAGTCGGGTAGTAAACGATCCTGCGCAAAGTTGAGAGGACGCATCATCTGCCCGACGTAAACGCATGGTGCTCTCGGAAGATCCAGCACAAATTTGCGACGCCGTTCCACTGCCATCGCACAGAAGCCAAGTCGGCACATCACCAGACAACAAATATATCGTGAAAATAATTTTATTTCCATGTTTCGTAATGCCAGAGTCCTCGGTTTATTAAATTCAATTCAATTTGCCATGTTGTGGTTCAGCCCAGTTAGTTCATAAGAACCTTGTGATATAGAGTCGTTGTTTGGTTGTTTCTTTTTATATTAATTCAATTATTTACAATGTTTGTCATTAAACTATTATAACTTCATTTTAAAAAATGCATTCATGTATGGCAGAAAGATGAGAAATATTTAAGAAACCCTCTAACTGACCATGTCATTCATTGTGGTTCTTTTTAAAATTTCCTCGCCATTTGGTCTGTCACGTCATCGCCGTATTTCGTAGCATTGTAGAACGAGATCGTTTATTTTTATTGGATACTTCTCCATGAAGAATACTCATTTTTATTTCGTTTCGCTTGACAGTCTACCATTTCTTTTCTGACTCAAATGTACGTGTTGCGCAAAGAGTATTTGCCATTTTTACACATAACCAAGCTAATTGTTGATTATTAAATTATTAATTAAAAGATTAGTTGTAGGAAAAATATAAACAATTAATTCATATATGGTCCTTAAATATTTAAAACAAATTACTATAGACAACTTCACTGTTGCTAGATGACTGTAAACTTGCACCACGTTGGACAGAAATAAATTATTTGTACAGTTAGATGATATTTAAAAAATGTAAAGACATCTCAGATGCACTGAATTATCGAATCGATTTGCTGTTACCATACAAGTACGACCAAATACAACAGCTGTTCACAAAAATTTTCATACACATAAATAGACATTACGTTACGAGATGGGATTTTACTACTTTACAAATATTTCAAATACATCTAAACGGTTACAACAATATATTAAAACAAACAACATAATTCTTCATTAATTGCAACACTCAGATGTGGTTGGCTTTTATTAAAATAACTGATTATAATACAATTACGATAATTTAAATTAAACCTCCGGTATAGCTTATGTTTCAAACCAACGATACTCCCTTCCCCTTAGGCTTCAGTGAGTTTATATTTCAGCTATATTGGTGAAAAACAAAGCTTCTTTAACATTCCGTACGCAAAAATATAATATACATGGAATATTTTAGCCTGTAGCTTGCATTTGGACAGGATGACTCAGTCTTGTTTCTGGGAGGACACTTGCAGAATTCCAGCAATTGTTCATACACTGCACCACAGCAGAAAAGTTAAATGCGTGACCATTTTGTATTCAGCATACATATATAGTCGTAATTATTAGTCAATAGCAATACTATTTCGTAGAAGGAAAAAATGAAACGTCAATATACCAGATAAAAAAATCAACCTTGTACTGTGAAACTGTGATCAGCCTGACCTGACTCCATAGTATTCAGGGAATATTCTCCTATTCTCAATTTACAATCTTGATGATTATTTTGTTCCTCTATTCCTCCACTAATTATAGCATTTCTAGGTCCAAGGCAACAAATCTCAATCCATTCCTCTCATCAAACATATAGAAACTAATATATCTTTATACCCAACACAATAAAATCAGGAATCACATCACTCAAACTATAAGAAAACTCAAAGAAAAAAACCCCACAAAATACCTTTCTCTCTTTCACAGCTGTCTCATATACAACCTTCATACAACTTTGGGGAACACGTGCTTCGTGCTAGAAAAGAGATAACACGTGGTTGCTTGGACGAGACTTTATTGCCTTGACTAGAGCTGCATACGGAGTGGGACCCGTCTCTCCTGGTCCTCTCTACGGTGCACAGGAGAGGGGGAAGGCTGAGTTGCCACGTCGATCCACTCGACGCTTGTGTGGGCAATATCTTTGGCTCCACAGAAGCCCCCCTCCGAGAGACGCAGTCGGGGATTGGCAACAACAATACAAAAAACCATTACAACAACATATATACAATAAGAAAGAAAGAACAAAAAGAATAAAATAAAAGGTCATTATATACACAGCAGTACCAATGGCACGCACACTTTAAATATTGTTCAACGTGCCGAGGGTCCCGGCTGGTTGTGGATGGCCGTGGATGTGCGGCGGTGCTGCAGTGAAGGAGAATAACGGGCTGGTGCACGTGTTCGGCGACCTGCTCGTCGTCGGCTATGACGAACCGCCACGTGAATCTGCGGCGTAGTCCCAGATCTAGCTGCATGGGCAGATAACCATAGGTGGCAATGCTGGTGGCGTTCGCCGATTGTAGCCTGTAATAAGTCGCCGTGCGGTGGCTATGGAGGAAGAAGGCTCGGGGGAAACAGCACAGGTCGGTGCCGGTGTCGATCAGAAACGCGTGGCCACTTGTTCGGTCCCTGATGATGAGGACGCGTCCCGGTAGGCGGCCAGCAGCTGCAATCGCTGGCTGTCCTGCTAGTTTCCCTGGGCGTAGCTGCACGGGGTTTCGCACCACTGGGCCCGACTTCCAAACCAGCGATGGTACCAGCATCTCCCAGCGTCGGCGGGATCGTGCGGCTCGCCCTGGCTGCTGGCGTCGTCGGGTGGTTCCACGTGGCGGCTGGTCGGGCGGCGCCCGCTCGCGGAGTGCGGCAACCTCCGCGATGAGTGCCTCGAGACGCCACTCAAGGTTATCGGAGTGGCTGCTGGCGGGTGGCGTGTCTTGGTCGCGTACCCCTGTAGTGACTGCGAAGACAGGCGGCGCTATTTCGATTATGCCGTCCGCGACTCTGGCAATTTCGTTCAGAGGTACTCGTGGTTGGCTTTTGACGACCATCTGAACGGAGGTCTGCAAGCGTTGCAGCCAAACCGATGTTCCCGCCAAAACCCTGAGGTGCCACAATAATTGCGACGGTGACCGGTCTCCCAGTGTGGCGTCGGTCAGCAACTGTTGCGTCCGCCGTTCCTGGGTCGGGGACAAACGCGCTATCAACTCCGATTTAAGTGAATCGTAAAATTATTATTGTTTCTACTGCAGTCCCTTACACAACATTTCCTCCTACATCCATAACAAGATTTCTAAAGTCCTTCAATGAAGAAAACCATTATTCTGTTTAAAATTATTACAATTTATTGATAAAATTAAACACCTCACCGTCCCTCTTTAATTTTTCTTGATGTCGTTTCTTTATTCAACTCTATTCCCAATGACTTGGTCATTAACAGTTTCAAAACCAGGTGGCCATTTTCAGTCAACATATTAAAATTCCACTTGATGAAATTTTATGCATTTTAAATCTGATCCTCAATTACACTTATTTCAAGTTTTATCAGGTTCACTATCATCAAATCAAAGGTTCTCCCATGGGAAGCCCCCTTAGTCCTTTTTTTCTGAGATAGTCATAAAATATTTTTCTATTTCCGATTCAACTTCTTTGCTACATCAGATATGTAGATGACATTTTTTGTATTGTTAATACCTCTCAAATCAACCTTATAGTCAATACTTTCAATAATTATCATCGCAACTTACAAATCACCCCAGAACTTGAATTGAACTGTTCTCTTAATTTTCTTGGCGTCACTGTATCCATTCACATTACTTCCATTTTCACCAATTCGTTCAGAAAACCTACATACTTGTTTTCTCAATTTTCTTTCTGATAATTCTCCAAACCAAAAGAGTGGTACGGTATACAATTTTGTAGACAGAGCTATATTACTTTCTAACTCCAAGCTCCATCACAACTTAAATATTATCCGAAACATTTTAATATTTAATGAGTGTCCTTTAAATTTTATTAATAAATATTGTGGTAATTAAAAGGGTTATTAATAATAAATAATTAAGAGAAGTGTTGAACTTGAATTGTTATCGACGAACACACAGAATAAACACAAGAATGCTCAATAATCGAGGCCTAAAGTATTGTAGACATGGCGCGCGGAGACGGAGGTAGAAGTCGTTAGTTGGCGAAGGAATTCAGTCGAGGACGGAGCTAAAGTTAGAAGCGAGTAGAGACTACAGCCTGTTATTGCATTATTAAAAGTATTGGAGAATATAGAGCAGCATTAAAGTAAAATATTCATCAAATTTTTGCATAAGTAAATATTGCAAAGCAGTAGACGTTTTTACCTGGACTGAACTTTATCAAAATCAGCGGGGAGGAGTTTGGACCATAATCGAATTGACGAAATTGTTGTGAAGCAGAGCAGCGTTCAAGTTACAGCCAATTAGCCAAATTATCAAGTGCAGTGTTAAATTCTGTGAAAATAAGGCCTGTTGTAAAAATAAAGTGTGTGTGAAAGTGTTCCAGAACCAGGTAGAAATTGATTGCCCAGGTACCAACAAAACTGTAAGTCTAATTGAAATTTCATTAATTGTGAACGTTAGCGTACAAATAATTTTCAGATTTCGTATTTTTTTGTTTGTTGACTATTGAAAATATTGTTTTGTAATAAATTCAAAATTGCACATTGGCACAGAAATTGGATTGCTTTTTTTAAATTCGAGTAATAATATTCTTTATTTAAATGGCCCAGATCAAGACCCTGAGATTAAGAGTAAAAAAATTGTTGAATATGTATCTGTAAATATAAACTTTATGAGCATTGAATAAATTAATTGTTTGGTCAGTTAAAATAAATCTTCTTATTTATGCTCCTTCATTTAAAAATTTTCATGACGATGTAACTAGATTCATTAACTTGGGAATTATTAAATCAAATTGTTTAATAGCAATGGTAATCACTACATTTTTGGCTTCACCAACGTGTGGCTAATCATTTAAATATTTGGTTACAAGTAGTTACTACATTTTGACGACCTCAACGTGAGGCTAAATCATATTTATTATGGTTTATTCATCAGGTAAGTATACACTACAATATATAAACATTAAATGGAAAAAATCCAATATATTATACTGTTACTCGTCCCCAATCACCTCAATCCAATTTTTTTTTCTCCTACTCCCTTATTACAAACTTCTACATCACAAATTCGTCCAATTTTTTAAAGAATATCAAATATCCATAGTTTACAAATCTACTAAACTATTTCCTTCTTGGTTAAAAACTACTGACACCATTAGCAAACATTGTGTAGTTTACTTGCTCCTGCTACGTAGGGAAAAATAAAACGTTCCCTTAATACCCGTATCAAGGAACATATGTCTAATATTAAACTTCCCATCGACAAACAATCTGTGGTCTCGAAATGAAAAATTTTACGTCGCATTGAAAACTAATAATAATAAAGATAGCCAAGTACAGACAAAATAAGTGATAATATAAATACCACACAACGTTTCTGGCATTCTTGTCAATTTCTTCGGATGTTTATTATTGATGCAAACATCAGTTTGAAACATTAATTTGATTGGCAAAATGCTAATATTTTAGACATTGATACCAGGTACAATTCCAGACTCGTATCAGAGATGCTTCACATTAAATCCAACCTCAATGTTAATGTACCAACATATACTATGAAACTCAACAATTGCTACGATCACTTAGGCTCGTTTCACACTTACCCGACAACAGTTTTAAATGGTTGTGGGACCGACTTGCCTTCAGTTATTCTACGAATGTGCAGCCTGATAAATCTTGCATAGTGTTGCATAGACGTACTGTAAAAACAAAAAAAAATATGATGTAGTGGTTTTATCCAATGAGTATGAAAAGAGACATGTTGGGGGGATAATTATTATTATACTTGGTTTGTTGGTTGCTCCGGCGCTCGCACGGTCCCACTCAAAGTCTAGAAACAAAATAATCTTCCTCCGCCGTTTCTATGTTCATCTGAATTCTTACAATAGATCCGATTGCTCATTGATTTTCCCACTCTGAGGGACAAATCAAGACTTCTCAATCTTATGTCAAGGAGGTAGGTGCACTGTCGGCTAGAGCTCTTATAATAGAAGTCCAGGCCGTCCGCCATTTTTAATCTCACGGAACTGTCTGCACATGTCGGTTCTAAACCATGAAATGTTTTAAGATTGAATACTATGCAATAATATTCATAACTTTTAAATTATTTAGGTAAGATTCATTTTGGAGTACAATCGTGTTTTATTTTCTCAAGAATTATTTAACCACATATAAACGAATAAGAAATTATAAGTCAAAATTTGGTGATTCAATTCCTCTTTGTGCATTTTAAAGATTTAAATTAAATTAATAATCGTAAAATATGTAATTGAAATATGCATCACGTTTCGTTAACAAAATATACTTTCAATTGCTTAAATAAATGTATTAAACACTTGTTGAAAATTAAAGGTAACATATTTATTTTCAATTACAACGGATTTCGGTCAAATTACAAAGAAATTGATTACAGCAGGTATATAAATTACCAAATCACTTTTATTTTAATTTCTACTTTATTACAGCAGACTTAGATTCAAAACATACAGTATATTCTTGTTTACTGTTTTCATGCTATAAATATGTAAATAGTGTGTCCAGTTCTCATGCCTCTGCTTTCTGTTTTAGTAAATATCCATGACGCCATCCCTCCGTACCTAGCGACAGGAGATGAATACCAGGAAGTGATAAGTGTCGTGTGCGTGTTTTTAAAGATAGTGTGTATGAATGTGGTGACTGCATAAATGTGAACAGATATGAATTTTTATGTGTGTAACTTATTAATTATTACTATTAATACATTTGTGACGAATCCTATTTCCTCATTAGAGGGCTAATGGTGAATAACTCTATCTATCTAGATTCATGATTACCAATACTACGCACTGTCACTTTAAGGTTCTTACCTTCAACTGACTGACAACATGAAGGTATTATTATATCTTCTCATGAAGGTAATTTTACACAATTCTATTGTCTATAATTATGTTTCATTTTTTTAATTCTCATGGTGCCTTTTTTCAGTATCCAAACATTTTTGTTATCTGCTGGCACCTCGAAGTCATCTGGTAGTCCCTTAGTAAGTGAACAAATAACCAGCCTTTATCTTAAAATATATTTTTGACACATAAAAAAACCTTGCTGAGCTGCCTGCGCATGGTTTTGCTGTTCATGTTGCTATTGTAAAAAATCAAATTAATTCATTAAAGTACAACGATAAAAATAGTACGACAAATACATAGTAATAAATGAATTAATAGCTCCGGGGTCACAGACCTTGGGCATACTGTAAGGGCGGTTCTCTGTTCCTATTGGAACAGTTGACCAGCTTCCTCCTAAACTGGTCAAGGCACGGCGAAGGGAATGTAACGTCACCACAGCAAACCCCTCTCTCGCCGTGGGACAAGTACCCGATGCGTGATGCAGGTTTTCTAGGGTTTGTCATGCATCACTTTTAGGCGAATGCCGGGTAGGATCCTTAAACTACTGTCCGGGGGCACTAGTTAACCCTTGGCTACATTCCTCTACCCTTCCGCACCTCCATTTCAAATCCCTTTCTATGCTATTAAATGGTAGTTGTCATTATGTAGATCACCCTGTTACTCTAAAAAAAATAATTTTTTGAGAGATGTTAGGAAGGATTGAGCATGTCACTTGCGTATCGCGGAGGTAATCCCTAGAGCCTGAGCAGAAACACGAAGCAGACGGACACCTGGTTTTACCCAAGGTGTCGACTTGTTCCTGCAAAGAGGTGACGAGACGACTCCAGAAATTAAAATTATTAAAGGAAACCTGATCGCCTGGCACAACGAATCCACAAAGATCGATAAGATATCAACTTTGCACATAGATCATCATTGTATTCATCACTGTGTCGACCAGACCGCCGTTGCTTCATTCTAATACATATTTCCTCTCCAAATTCTGGCGATCAAAACCTGTTTACTACACAAATATTTACCCCTTCTACTCGCGTTAACTCCATCTATTGATGACTTACCAATTTAAAATCTACCATAGCCCAAACAGACTTATTCTTTTGACTGGCCCGTCACCATGTTTACAATAACGACTCCTGTCTGAGAGCTCTATAAATTAAACTTTCCCACAACACACGCTAACTGATCCAGCATTGTTTCTAAACATGACCGTTTATCTTACGAAATAAATTTTATGATTATGCAATTTTGAAAATCATACTATTACCAACATTTGTGTATATCACCATATATATATGTATATATATATATGTATATATATATATATATATATTGTAATAATTGGTAATTAAGGCATTGTTCTAATTGAAAAGTTGAATTGTAGAGGACTCATTATTAGTGGATATAGAGCGGACGCCGCAACAAACCGGCAAGGCAAAAAAAGCATTGTTGATCGGTCGAGAGGTTTGTTTACGCGCTCAAAATTTACGAGACGAACAGTTCAGTCGGACAGCGGACAGCAAGCAGTTTGAAAGCTTTACAGTCGGGCAGCAGACAGAAAATAGGAGAGACGAAAAGTTTTACAGTCGGCAGTCAGAACGAAAGAATGTGGTCCAGTCACAAATATGCTTTCAAATATTAAAAAGTAAAGCAATATGAAGTCGGGCAGCAGACAGCGAATAGATGACACGAAAAGTTTTACAGTCGGCAGTCAGAACGAAAGAATGTGGTCCAGTCACAAACATGCTTTCAAATATTAAAAAGTAAAGCAATATTCAGTCGGGAAGGAGACAGAGCAACAATTCGGTGGTCGAGCGTAGATTCATCATGCTGGCCATAGACAAACCAATGAAGTCCATTTTCAACTAAAGTCACGAGATCTACAAATCCAGGTTGCAGTAAAGCATCGAGAACCAACCAATTTGTGTTAAACCAACTAACAAACAACGCCAATTAGAGCCTGTGAACATTTAGAGTCTGTGAGTACTTAGAATCAGTGATGTCCCCAAAATTGTGCACGAAAAGCTAAAAAGAGACCTGGGCGGCCGTAAGTAGAGAAAAACTTTAAAATCATTTGTAAACCGTGTTTAAAAGATAAAAGTCAGACCGTTCTTTAATTATTTAATTATCGATGAAATGAGATAATTAATTCTTGATAAAATTAAAATTGTTTAAATTCAATCTATAGTATTATTTCTTCCGCAACAAATTTTGTCTATGTTCAGACGCTTAGATCTCCCATATAAAGTAAATTTGTGTTTTTTTTCATTTGTTAAATTCAGCCATTATTGTATTTTTAATTATTACAAATTGGCGCAACAACGTGTGGCACGATTTTTGATAAATAGGGCAGAATCATGATTAAAGAACGAAATCTGACTAACCGCGATATTGGTGCAAGAAAGTATTTTGGATAGGATGTGCATGAAATTTTTGGAAATGAATTTTACGCGTGTGAAAGTTAGAGGGTTATTGAAAAGAAAGAAAAATGATTAAATGTGCATTTAAAGTTAAAGATAATAGCTTAAGTTTAGTTGTTTTTTTAAGTTAAATTTAATCTAGAGAAAATGGGTTCTAGAGTTAATAATTCACAGAGACAAGTGGGAGGAGATAGTGGAAGTATGATGATATTAGAATACTTAAAGATAAGTTTAGCAGAAATGGGTATGAAAAATGATAAAAATTTAGCGGAAATAAATAACAATATAGCTGAAAACAATAAATATTTAGCAGAGTTTAGAGCAGATTTGAGTGAAAAAGTGGATAAAAATTTAGCAGATATAAATAAAAATTTGAAAGAAATGAGGGAAGAGATAAAGAAAGATGTAGCAGATTTGAGAAATAGGTGTGATGGAAACATAGTAGAATTAAAGGCCGAAATAAATTATACTAAAGTGGAATGTAGGAGGAATTATGAGAGGTTAGCAGCAGAATTAAGAGAATGGAGACAAGAAAATAAGGAGGGCAACGATAAAAGTATTGATAATATTAAAGTGGGCAGTGCAGAGATAAAATTTGGTTGTGTAGAAAAAGTAAACAAAGATGTAAACATTGAAATTGAAACATGTGAAGTAGCAAATATAGTGGGATTATGGGAGGAGAAATATGATGTAAATGTAGATGAAATGGAAGTGGTAGTTAATGGAAATGTTGAAAAGAATTTAATTTTATTGGAAAATAAGGCTGAAGATGTTAAAGGAGAGATTAATGGGTTAAATATTGAAGGTGTCGATGAACAGAAATATGAAATAGTGGGAGAAAGAGGTGAGATAGGGTCAGATGTAAATGAAATAGAAAATTATGAAAGAATAGAAGAATTACAGGAAGGAATATTGAATCAGAATATGATAGAAATGTTTGTTTACAAAGATGATGTGGGAACAGCATGGCAAGGAAAACATTGAGGAATATGGAAATAAAATTGATGATGATAAAACAGATGGGATTTAGGGATTTGAAACAAGTTGTGGGGAGTATTGAATGTTATTTAAACATAGAATTTGGAAATAAGATTTTAACATTGGTGAATGAAGTAGGGAGAATAGATGTAAACAAAGAACATCTGATCAAATGTAAACATGGAGCAGCTGTAGAATTCTGGTAGAATGCAAGTCAAGGCATATTTGAATTTAGAGATACAGGATAGACTAAAGATTTTGATGTTAGAGAAGAGGGGGAGTGGCATGTTTCAGAAGTTTAATGTGTAAATAGAGGAGAAGGTGTAGAAATAAGATGAAATAGTTCAAGATAATTTTAAGAGATGTAAATTAAATGTTTGAAAAAGAGAAAAAGGGGCGTGGCATGGTCAAGCTGTCATGTGGTTGATTTTAAATTTTGTGTTGATGTAGAAGATGTGATGTTTTAAGTAACATTTGTTGTGTAAAAAAAGGGGGCGTGGCACATGGCTGCTGACATGTGAAGTTAACATTGAAACATGGAAGGGGAGATGTAAACAAACGAACAGCTGACATCATCTGGAGAAAGTAGGTCAAAGCTTACTTCAGATTAAAAGACAGCACAGATGTTTAAGATGAATGTTGATTATCAATTAAATGAATTTAAATTAAGTTATTTATGATTATTTTTTTAAAAAAATTAAAATTTTATTCTATGGCATTAGTTTTAAGGAATACACAAATAATTCTAAACCGTAATAAATTGTTGGATCTACACCATTTGGATATTCAAAGAAATAACAAGTTGCACCAATATTTGACGAGAATGTGTAAATCTTTTAAATGAATGGTAATTAGGTATAAGTTTCCGAGCGACCTGACAAATTAGGGCAAAATTGTAGAAGAAAGAAAAAATAAAATTCAGTTTTCGAAGAGTAAAGTCCAGACATTTCCTTTCTCAAACGGAATTTGGGGCGTAATGTAGTAATTGGTAATTAAGGCATTGTTCTAATTGAAAAGTTGAATTGTAGAGGACTCATTATTAGTGGATATAGAGCGGACGCCGCAACAAACCGGCAAGGCAAAGAAAGCATTGTTGATCGGTCGAGAGGTTTTTTTACGCGCTCAAAATTTACGAGACGAACAGTTCAGTCGGGCAGCAGACAGCAAGCAGTTTGAAAGCTTTACAGTCGGGCAGCAGACAGCAAATAGGAGAAACGAAAAGTTTTACAGTCGGCAGTCAGAACGAAAGAATGTGGTCCAGTCACAAACATGCTTTCAAATATTAAAAAGTAAAGCAATCTTCAGTCGGGAAGGAGACAGAGAAACTAGTTACAGTAAAGCATCGAGAACCAACCAATTTGTGTTAAACCAACTAACAAACAACGCCAATTAGAGCCTGTGAACATTTAGAGTCTGTGAGAACTTAGAATCAGTGATGTCCCCAAAATTGTGTACGAAAAGCTAAAAAGAGACCTGGGCGGCCGTAAGTAGAGAAAAACTTTAAAATCATTTGTAAACCGTGTTTAAAAGATAAAAGTCAGACCGTTCTTTAATTATTTAATTATCGATGAAATGAGATAATTAATCTTATAAATAAAAAAGAGTGTATGTATGTTTGTTTGTATGTTTGTATGTTTGTTTGTATGTTTGTATGTTCGTTATACAAATCTACACCGGTAGAGCAAATTTCACCAAATTTTGTACACGTGTTCTTTGCGACCAGGAAACAAACACTGTTGGGGTCAGACGCGTCTACCAACCTCAGAAGCGGGGGTGGACGGGAGTGGAAATATTTAAACATGCTAAAACAGTCGATATTTCAGTCGGATAAATATTTTTAGGGGTCAAAGATATTTATAGTCTTTCTAGTGATGATATCTGAATATAATTTTCAACCTCTACACCCTGGCGAAAGAGCACCCCTAGCGTTTGGGGTGGAGAATATAAATCTACACCGCTGGAGCAAATGTCACCAAATTTCGTACACGGGTTCTTTGCGACCAGGAAAACAACACTGTCGGGGTCAGACGCGTCTACCAACCTCCTCAGAAGCGGGGGTGGACGGAGGTGGAAATATTTAAACATGCTAAAACAGTCGATATTTCAGTCGGATAAATATTTTTAGGGATCAAAGATATTTATAGTCTTTCCACTGATGATATCTGAATATAATTTTCAACCTCTACACCCTGGGGAAAGAGCACCCCTAGCGTTTGGGGTGGAGAATACAAATCTACACCGCTGGAGCAAATTTCACCAAATTTCGTACACGGGTTCTTTGCGACCAGGAAAACAACAATGTCGTGGTGAGACGCGTCTACCAACCCCAGAAGCGGGGGTGGACGGGGGTTGAAATACTTAAACATGCTAAAACAGTCTATATTTCAGTCGGATAAATATTTTTAGGGGTCACAGATATTAATAGTGTTTCTACCGACTGTTGGGGTGAGACGCGTCTACCACACCCAGAAGCGGGTCGGGATTATCAGTAGAGCACTTTTAGGTGTTGGGTGGGGGAACGCTGCAATAAAATAACGCAAATACAACCGAGATTGGAGTCAAATCCAATGTTATGGATGTCATCCAGTTCAATTATAGCATCAAATTGGCCATTTAGCCCCAAGGGGCGGGAGTGGATGGGATGGAAAATTTCTAACATGTTAAATCATCGATATTAGCATGGAATAAATAAATTCCGGGACCATTGACGTTGATAGTATTTCTACTTATGTTGTTTGTAGGCAAGGGGTGGGGCTGGAGGGAATTTCCTTGAAAATAACGGGAAAACAACCGAGATTCGAGTCAAATCGAAGGTCATGGATGTCCTTGAATTTATTTATGACAATCTGGACAACGCGCGGGTATCGGCTGGGTTGGGATGAGTTGACCGGCTGTTTTTTGCGTCAATTAAATATATTTAGGGATGAATTAGATTAATAAAATTTCCCTACATGTTCTTTGTGAATAATTTCAACCCCTTTCTAACTCATAAGGGTGCACCCTTAAGGGTGGGCGTGAAGTAGCATTACATAAAAAGAAACCAGAAACTATCGGGATTGTCACTGAGTTTAATTAATTTCCTTGAAAATAACGGGAAAACAACCGAGATTCGAGACAAATCGAAGGTAATGGATGTTGCTGAATTTATTTATGACAATCTGGACAACGCGCGGGTATCGGCTGGGTTGGGATGAGTTGACCGGTTGTTTTTTCGTCAATTAAATATATTTCGGGATGAATTATATTAATAAAATTTCCCTACATGTTCTCTGTGTATAATTTCAACCCCTTTCGGAATCGGGAGGGTGCACCCTTAAGGGTTGGCGTGGAAGTAGCATTAGATAAAAATAAACCAGAAACTATCAGGATTGTCACTGAGTTTAATTATGACATTAAACTTGACCGTTTAAGTCCCCGAAGCGGGAGTGGTCGGGGGTGAAAAATTTCAAAAATGTTAAACGGTCGATATTTGCGATAATTATTTGCTGGGGTTAATTACATTGATAGTATTTATACCGATGTTGTTTGTGTATAATTTAACCCCTGTGAGGGGAGCAAGCTTAGGGGAGGCGTGGAGGTACGTTAAATAAAATCCCGCAAAAACAACCAAGATTCGAATCAATTCCGAGACTATGAATGTCGCTGAATCTAATTGTGACAACCTGGGTAACGCGACGGGTTTTGGAGGTGTTGGGTGGGGGAATAAATTTTCAGACAATGTAATCGGCCGATTTTTGCGTGGAATACATTCTTTTTCATTATCGCATATTTGTGGGGGTGGTCATCTTCTAACATGTAAAAACGGCCGATATATTTAGTCAATGACTTCATCAGATTTGTTTACAAACTCAGACTGGGGATCCTTGAGTGGTGTGTACATATAAAAAAAATAATGATGAAGTGATGTATAAGTGACTTTTAGAGAGGGGAAGGACTAATAATTGAGGCGTTTTGCAGCTCTTAGGGCTAATTGGTTGTGAGCAACATCTGGACGACGGAATCCTAAGGGCATAAATGACAGAAGGTTGTTGGACAATGTAATTATATTAAAAGGAAACGTTTAATTTAATTCATTGAGTGGCTCTCGGAGCGGGAGAAAGGCAACAGATGGTGTTTGTTTGGCGAAAGTGGAAATGGAAAAAAACTGTGAAAACAAGGGAAGATTCTGGAGCAGGGATATAAATAAGAGGGCAGTTGGACAGTTTGAGGCATTCTTTATCATTTC
The DNA here is from genome assembly GCA_037074705.1 of Zhengitettix transpicula. Taxonomy (NCBI): domain Eukaryota; kingdom Metazoa; phylum Arthropoda; class Insecta; order Orthoptera; family Tetrigidae; genus Zhengitettix; species Zhengitettix transpicula. The sequence goes on along the minus strand of CM073592.1, from coordinate 123,306,002 downwards.
GTGTAAACGGGAGACGGACGTGTTAGTGAGAGAGGGCGGTGGTGCAGGTACGCAGGGACGGACGCAGGGCCAAGTTAAAGTGGCCGAAACAATTGTTATGAACATTTGGGAAATTGCAAAAAGAGAGATCATTATCATTTCGTGTGGACTGGAGACGGACGTGTCAGCGGGGAGAGCGTTGGTGCAGGTCCGCAAGGCCAAGTTAAAGTGGCCGAAACAATGTTATGAACAGTTGAGAATTTGCATTAAGGAGAGATCATCGGATGGTAGGCCTATCAAAGGGGCCGAGAGTAATCAGCTGGACATCAGTCGTCAACAGTCGGTGGGAGTTTCATCGTGGAGAGGTCTGTCTGCAGAGTTGGTTGAATTCGTCATGAGGGCGACGTCGTCAAGAGGAGGTGGCTGTGAAAGCAGAGTGTGAGTGCAGCCTGGTGTCTTTTAAGCCTGTATGAAGTTAGTGTGTGGACCAGAGAGCTTGTAAGTTTATATTTTCTGAATTAATAATTGTAAATTGTTAAAAAAGGGTAAAAAGTCAGATTTCGTTTCAATCATTTCGTTTCATTTGTTTCAATCGTTTCATTTCGTTTTTCATTTTTTGTAACTGTATTTGTTTAATTGAAACGTTTTTGTTCCGTTTTCTTATCAACCCAGTAAAGACCCTGAGGGTACCGAGTCCAATTATTTAAAATATTTTCTAGGTAAATAAAATTGTTTTGATTTATAAAAATTTCATCAGATTTGTGTAATTGTTTATAGTGTTTAAATAAATAAAAAATTGTTTGTTTAATTTGGTAGTTTTATTTTATTGAGATATTACAATATATATATATATATATATTGTAATAATTAAATATCATAATAATGGATGGGCTCTTTTAAATGAACAACTATTAACTTTAAACAACTAACAAAATTTATTATCAATTATAAAGCAAGTATAAAATACACATAATATTTGGGATCTCAGGGTCTTGAACTGGGTTTGATAAATGGCAGAATTTATATAATCGAAATTACATTTACCTTTTATGGAAATCAATGCGTCTGAACATAGACGAAATTTGTTGTGGAAGAAATAATACTAAAGACTGAATTTAACAATTTCAATTTTATCAAGAATTAACGATCTCATTTTATCGATAATTAAATAATTAAAGAACGATCTGACTTTTATCTTTTAAACACGGTTTACAAATGATTTTAAAGTTTTACGGCCGCCCAGGTCTCATTTTTAGTTTCTCGTGCACAATTTTGGGGACATCACTGATTCTAAGTTCTCACAGACTCTAAATGTTCACAGGCTCTAATTGGCGTTGTTTGTTAATTAGTTTAACACAAATTGGTTGGTTCTCGATGATTTACTGCAACTAGTTGCTCTGTCTCCTTCCCGACTGAATATTACTTTACTTTTTAATATTTGAAAGCATGTTTGTGACTGGACTACATTCTTTCGTTCTGACTGCCGACTGTAAAACTTTTAATGAGTTCTTTTCGTCCGTTCTATTCGCTGTCTGCTGCCCGACTGTACTGTTCAAATTTTCATGACTTGTAATTTTGGTCTTTTCTCCTTGCTGATTACTGCCCGACTGTGCATTTCCTGACTGTTCGTTCGTCTCGCAAGTTTTGAGCGCGTAGAACCTTCTCGACTCATCAACAATGTTTTCTTTGCCTTGCCGGTTTGTTGCGGCGTCCGCTCTATATCCACTAATAATGAGTTCTCTACATTTCAACTTTTCAATTAGAACAACGTCTTAATTACCAATTACTACAATATATATATATATATATATATATATATATATTGTAGCAATAATTAATTAGGCCATTAATTGTTTGGACATAAAATTTGAATTGTTTGATAAATCTATTAAAGCGGCCTGATCGAACAAAGCAACAATGGAAAAGTAAGCTCAGCCGCTTTTGTTGAAAAGTCAAAAATTGCGTTTGCGCGCTTGAAAGTTGAGCAGTTTACGTCTATAGCCAGCCAGGAAAGGAAGTTAGTTTTTTACTGACCAGCTAGGATAGAGTTGGTGATGAAAGATTGCTGTGGACGGATGCAGTTTTCTGGTGAGCAGCAAAGAGCGGAATAGTAAATTTGACAGTTTAAGTCTACAGCAAGGAGCTAAGGAAAAGTTAGTTCCTTACGAAAGAATAAACAGTTAAAATAAATCTTCAAGGAGCTACGTTACAGTTTAAGTCCAAATCAGTAAAAGACTAATAAATCTTTGAATCATAGGATTCCTTTAAGGCAAGCAGACCGCAGATAGCTGACATTCAGAAGGATCATCCGAGTTCCTGTGATTCTATCAATTTTGACTTAAATAGTGTAAACTCTGTCAGTCGACTGATTTAGAATCAGTGTAAAATTTTGCAAGTGTGTACTTCCGAAACCAAAAAGAATGCTGGTACCAGCTGGACAGTATGTAAGTAACAAAACCAAAACTAATGATTAATTGTAAACGCTGATTAAAGGATAAAGTTAGATTTCGTTCTCTTTTAAATTGTCAATCAGAGTTAATTTCTTTACTTTTTAATTTCTTTCATTCTATCGACATATTGTTTATACTGTTTTGTTAATAAGATTTTAAATCAATTTGTTGTGTTTATTATCAAACCCAGTACAGGCCCTGAGAGAAAGATCTCAAATTATGTTGTAATTATCTTTATTGCCACAAAACAAAATAAATTTTATATTTTAAATTTTGTTTATTATTTCAATTAATAAAGCCTCATATTTGATTATTACATAAATGGTTTCCACAACGTGGGGCAAATTAAATTAATTAAAATTAATCCATATTTGATTATTAAAAAAATGGCTACCACAACGTGGGACACGAATTCTTCAAAAATTAAATAAATTAAAAATGTAAAACTTTTGATTATTACAATATATAAACAAAAATTCAAAATATAAAACCAAGTTAATTTAATAAAAACAAATTCTTATCAGAATTGAAAATTTTACTAGTTCGTGATTTGCCGCGGCTTAATTTCAGGGCCGACTATCGGGCCTCCAATAAAGAATGTTACAAAATGATAATCAAAAATTTACAATGTAAAAAATTCTTAACTTGAATAATTATTGAAATACGAAATCTAACGATAATTATATTTACACATTAGGTTAAAATTAATACATTTATTTTTTTGTTACTTTACCCTTAGCTGTTTGTCTGGGCTCGATTTCACTCGATTTTTGTTAAACACATCACAGACAAGCCATATTTCACTGAATTTAATGGACGTTGTAATTTTCAGGCACAACTCTTCCTGCTCTTAACTGTTGATAACGTTGTTTTTAAAACTATGAAATTCCATAAATGTGCCAATATACATAATACTTCAGACTGTCGACTCGTAATTCTAAAACCCGGGACTTTAATAAAAGATGTCCCTCCTGCCTAATTACATTTGCTCAAATATGGTAACAGGAACTTTGAATCAGGGATTTCACAAAATCACCTTTCGCCTTCCTGGTCCAAGCAACTCTGAATATCTCTGTACGTCCCAGTGCTGCCTGAGGCAACAATGCAACTTTAGCAAGCAACCATTATAGGCTCCATATTCTTGTAGACAATCCTTATATTTACGCCGCCGATAATGAAAATCGTAAAATTTTGTTTATTAAATAATTACATATTTTTAATTACCACAATATATATTCTTCTAAAATTCTAAATATATTCCTAATTAAAATTAATAATCGACAACAAATACCCATAAACGTTTTTTAAATATTTTTAACATGATAACCCCACCCTGTTACACACACCCTCTCTCTCTATCTCTCTCTCTCACTCACTCACACACATTGTCACACGATCGCGCGTGATTGTGTGACATTACGTATGTTTGTGTTAGTGATCGAGATAGATGGGGGACATATTTGCTATATAAATCCAGTAGTTTGTGTCAATTGAATTTATATACGGGTAGACTTCCAATTGCAATAGTGACACAGTGACAAAATCATTACTCTTTGTTATTTACTTGCTAACCATTTATAGATTATTGTCTGCAAAAAAAAAATTACTGACATTAGTGCACTAAATCGGGAGCTCCAGGTTAGACAAGAAAAGTTATATCCATGTCAATCGTTATGATATGAATACTTCCATTCACATTAAGCGCTATACGTTTTGTTAATTATTTTTCTACTAGCTGGCTGCCCGGCGTAGCTCAGATTGTCGTACATTCATAACCCCCGATTTAACTCCAATCTCTATTTCTTTTGTATTTTTATGTGACGCACATCGATTCCTGTTCACCTCTCACGCAGAAAGGTGTTGAACTCATGGACCCCGAAAAGTTTTCATTAGACGAATATATCTGTCGTTTTAACCTTTTCGAATATTTCCGCCCCCGCTACTGTGGGTCAGACAAAATGTATTTATTTGACTCAAAAATCGGCCAGTTACATTTTTTGAAAATTTCTAACACCAGCGATACCTAGGTATTCATAATTAAACTCAGCGTCATTCATAACCTCGGATTTAACTGCAATCTCTGTCGAATTCTCGTTATATAAATTTAACACAATACCAAAACCCACCCCTGACAGTGCTCTCCTCCCATGCCGAAAATGGTTGGAATTATACACTGAGAACATCTAGAGAAATATTATGAATTTAATTGATCCAGTAAAATATTTATTTGACGCAAATGGTGACAAATGGTCGTGGTGTCGCAGAAAATGAAGGTTTTCGTTTATGGCACGAAGACTTCCGTAAGGCGAATACCGCGGTCACCAGAAGTATACGAATGAAGCTCGCTGTCGTGTGCCCTGGGACCGGGCGAGATCGTAAAAATTAATGGATTTCACTATTGCGTCTATGTTGCCGACAGTCTCGACTCTTTTCCCGACAGGTGACGAATGTCGGTTGGGAATTGCGCAATGAAATCCAGGTGCCTAGTTTGACGGGGCGTGAACTTTTCAGCCCTCTGCTGAAATGCGAATGTGATCGGTTTGTAATCCGTATAGATAGTAAACTGACGCCCTTAAAGCATATGGCGAAAATATTTTACTCCAACATATATCGCTAAAAGTTCCCGATCGTATATTTGAGTACTTGGTTTGTGCGTTGGACTGGCGTTTGGAGTAGAATCCAACAGGCTGCCATAAGCTCCATTGCGTTGCATTCGAACGGCTCCGTAAGCAATGTCGGATGCGTCAACGGTGAGTGATAACGGTAGCTTTGGATTGGGGTGTACCAGAAGTGTTGCGTTGGTAAAAGCCTCCAGCTGAAGAAATTTTTCGTGCAGATTCATTCCACGGAATCGGTTGGCAACCTTTAGTGTTCTTCCCAACCAGTAGGGCTTCTAACGGATTGGTGATCGCCGCGATGCTGGGAACGAACCGATCATAGAAATTCACCATGCCTCTGAATTGTCTTAGATTTCTGAATGTTGCAGGCAAAGGAAAGTTTCGAATGGCGTCAACTTTTTCTGGCACTGGTCTGGCACCGTCGGCGTTCACCACGATATGTCACACTTCCCGGAGTTAATTACTAGCCCGTTGTCGTGAAGTATCGAGAACACCGTCTTTATGTGTTGTAGATGGTCTTTCTCCGAGACTGATGATATCAGAATGTTGTCAATGTGGACTTGCATGAACTGCAGACCACGAAAAATGTCATTCATGAAACGCTGGAATGTTTGAGAGGCATTACGGAGTCCGAATAGCATTGAAATGAACTCAAAGAATCCAAACGGCGTGATCACTGAAGTCTTCGGGAGCGACAGGGATCTGGTGAAATGCAGGCACTAAATCAGTCTGGGATAATATGCACTACAGCCAGGTTGTGGGAGAAATACTGAATGTTCGGGACTGGGCACAACCTGCTCGTTTAGTCGGACATAGTATCCATATGGACGCCATCCACCGTTGGATTTGGGAACCATATGCAGCGGGGAACCCCACGGCGAGGAAGACGGACGGCATGTGCCGTTGGCCAGCAAGATGTCGAATTCTCGTTTGGCGATTTTCCAACGCGTTGGGTCGAGTCGTCGAGGTTTTGCGTGGCAGTGTGGGTCTCTGGTTACTATGTGGTGAAAAACACTGTGCTTGGATGGAGTGTTGGTTGCTGCGGGTTTTGTCAGTCGACGAATTCCTCCAGCAGCGCAGCGTAACGTGTATCTAAAATCGGTCATATAGTCTTTATAGTGGGATCTTCTGACTCACGTTGAATGGTGTGGCCCCATCTATGAGCTTACGGTGTTGTAAATCCACGAGTTGCGCGTGGTGTCGCAGGAAGTAGGCGCCAAGGATAATTCATCAATTATGAATTTCCACTTGAGATCTCGACGAGATCCAAGGTCAAGGGAACAAGTAGTGTTACCGTATGTGTGAATCGTGGAGCCATTTGCTCCGTAGAGCGTGTATGGTAGTCTGCACAATTGCGTCTTTCCACGTGGACTCACGAATACTGCGGTACCGGTGTCAACAAGGAAACTTCTTCTAGAGTTTAGATCGCTGACGAAAAGGTGACTCGTCCTTGCGGAACCGATCGTCGCCACTAAATTTTCGCACTGGCATTTAAATCCGGAGTTTTGAAGGAGCAGGGTTCTCGAAATGTCTGTGCCCTGATCCCAAACTTGATATGGTACCAGCACATATCGTTGTTACGTCCCGGACAGCTGTCGCGTGATGCAGATTGTCGGACACGTGAACGGACCGACGAACCATTCGAAGATAAATGATGGGTTATCAAACTCTCAATGCGAGCCAGTCTTTCTTCAAAATTTGCTCCGTCATTGTTTCCTGGCGTCGGTACTTCAATTGTGGAGATGGAGGTGACAGGGTTTGCTTCGAGCACCTCATCCGCCATGTCCGCTAGCATGTCAGCGTCGGTTATCGCAGTGGGGCGAGGATTGCCTGTGTCGCCTTTGGCATTCGAGAGACAAACGGATCCCGAAGAAATTATGCGCTGGTTGCTGCCGTCTGATGTCCGAGGAGCTGATCAGCTGCGATGGCTTTTTGTCCCCAAGACTGACATAGAAAATTAGGCGTTTCAACTTCACCTGGTTAGATTCTGCAGTCCGAGTGGTGATAACGTCTTTCAATTATTTGAAAGGGTCAGCGAGAGTGAGGTTGACGGTCACGTCAAGTACCAACTCGGTCGAGAAGATACACGTAAAACTAAACATTAACTGTCAAACAACAATCACATGCGAAACAACAATGGTTCACTCCAATGTTAATTTTATTCGCATAGATATCCCGTGCTTTCAAAGATCGCACTACAAATGTATATGAATATGTTATATGAGAAACCCCAAGCCAAAACCAGCTGTAAGCCCTACTTCTTAAAAATGATGATAATGACCCTACCTAATATGTATATATATATATATATATATATATAGTAATAAACAAATAAGAGACTCCTTCTATTTTTGTCCACCGTTGTGGTAGACAAAATGTAATAACCACATAAAGGCATATAAATAAAAAAGATAATTTTTATGAACTACAAATAAATTTATTAACATGAAAAGAAATTACAAATGAATTTACTATTTTAACATTATAATATGAAACTCTTGCTCTTCGGGGTCTCTACTGGGTTTGACAACGGACAGAATCAAACTATTAAAAAGACCCAACATTTATGTTTTTAAATTATACAAAAGTACCTACTAAATTTATTTATAAACTTAACCTATAGCTTGCTTCTAAATTTATTATCAAAGAAGAGAACGAGATCTGACTGGTATCCTTTAATAACGTTTAAATTAGTTAATATTGTACATTCCAACTTACGGTTTCTCAGGTCTACTTCGACTCGTTCTTTAGACACATACTTTATAGCCCTGACATTCACTCACTGACTCTAACACAATATCACTGGTTCGCCGATATCTGGTTCTCCATATACAGCAAAATATTCCAGGTGTTCGTTGTGCCACTCCTTGACGTCGTTTGCTGCATGCAGGTCGCCTACCATCGAAGACAGGTCAAATTCTCGTACTCATACAGATAGAGCTTCTGTATGTTAAAAATGTTCATAGCTGTTTTAGTTTTGCTGACTGTCTCTATCTCCTCTCCCACGCTAACTGTCTATATCTAACTGTCTAACTGTCCAACTCTTCGCTGCGTCCTCCGTCTTTCTCCCGTGCTAACTGCCAACTGTCTCTTCGATGCGTTAACTCCAACTGTTTCTTCGCTGCGTCCTCCGTTTTTCTCCCGTGCTAACTGCCAACTGTCTCTTCTCCCACGCTAACTCCAACTGTCCATACAATAGGTGATTTCCCATATATATACCCCCTAGCCCCCTTGTTTTTCTCTTGTTGCTAAGTTTCGTTGCAACGGCGCGGTGACAGAATCCCATTACTCTAATTTTCGTTCCGGCCACTGGGGTCCTTCCGCCTTCAGAACCCCGATAATCGTGACAGGTCCAATTTGTCTTTCGACCTCTCCGCTCACAAGTGCGCGATACTAACTTCTCCAAATCCTAGGTCAACAAGTGCCTGGACCCTCATCATCCCAAGTAATTGCGCTATTCGACACGCTCGCAGCTGCTGTACCTCGTTCCCGCAATCACTCATGACTTGTTGGCTGCTCTCTTTTGTCCGACTCGCACAAAATCTTTTCTTGCAAGTCCCAAGTACTTGTCAGGTCATTCGTCAGAGACAAAAGCCTGCTCTAACATAGCCCCTTTGGGAACATCTGCTCACCCACGTTCTGCCCTACGAATTCTTCTCGCCGTTTCCTAAATCAATAGGCTACTGGAGTCATTTCGCCCTCCTTAGACCTAATTGTCGCATCGTCACACTCTGTCTATAAATTACGGCTTCCTCTCTGCCGCTCACCAGCACTCATCCCAAACAAATGTTTTACCGCTCCGTCTTGTCACCTCGTGACAGGACCCGCGGTCCCTTTTCCCTCGCATTCTATTCACAACACGTGCGTTGCCTTCAATCCAATGCATTATATTATATGCATTACAATATATATATATATATGTATATATATATATATATAAATATATATATATATATATATATATATATATATATATATATATATATATATGTGTGTGTGTGTGTGTGTGTGTGTGTTCTTTCTAATTTTGGAGGGGAAAGGGGGGATGAAAAATAAATAAGGGAGTAAATAAATATAAAAGTAAATAAATATTTAAATTATTATTTGCATATATGTATATATATAAGTATAAATAGGATTAAAAAGAATCCAAGAATGGACCTCCAGTTTGATGTCACCGCTGCTGTGTGTGTGTGTGTGTGTGTGTGTGTTCAATAATATCATTCACTGTCACCTATTTAGGAAAGGATAAAACACATCAAATTTAACAATGAAACATATACATACAATGCCAGGATATGCACAGGAATTATGCAAGAACTACAATATATATGAAGAGAGTATTAAATTTTGGTACAAAACTACATATAATTAGCTTTCCACTTTATTTAAACATTCTGATTTTAATATCTTCAAAAATAACTTTAAAATATTTCTAGTGAAGAACTGTTATTGTTGAATAAATGGATTTTTTTAATGTGAACAGTAGTATTAATATGTATTTTTGTAACAAAAAACACTTGTTTATTCATTTATGTCATCACTTATTTTTTTCTGTATTTGTTTACCTTTCTTTTCATCACTTGTTCATTCTTCATGGTCATGCATATAATTTATGAGACTCAACGTAGGTAACTACACTTATAGATTAGTTTAAGTTGACTTCTTCTATATCTAGGCCCAAAATAGTAATAAAATATTGTGCAGTCAATTGTATTACCCAAAATGTGGTTCACAGTTAACATAAATATTTATATTATCACAATTATTCCCAATTCGGATATTTATAATTTTTAAATTCTGAAAAGAAATGCTGAAAGTAGCTCAGAAATTTTAATATGTTCCCTTAATTTTTACACATTTACATTCAAATATGTGACATTATAATGATATACACACATAGCAATTTTTTTCACGACTATGGTTAGAAATAATTCGACAGTTCTTATGATTAACATCTCAGAAATTGTACACTTAAAACGTTTTTCCCAAACATGGAATATAAATTAGCCGATTTATTATCACTCACAAACAATTTAATCAGACCAAATTCTGTTAACCTCACGTGAATATTTTGTTTAACGACACAGATTACGCGGTACTAATTTTATTACATTTAACAAATGTACAGAAATACGTTGCTTAAAGTAAAATTAATTGTATTTTAACTCAATCTAAGTGTCGCTAGTTCCGTACATCCTTTTGACTCCCAGTGCATTAATTGAATAACACCAATAACAACATTTTACTGAGGGTTCCGTAAGCATTTATGCACACATAACTCGTACCTTATACAACTCTTATTATCTCCTGAAATATTAACCACGATATAATAGTACTTTATGAACATACATATGAGCATACAATAAAATTCAATAAATATCTGCCGACATACATTTGAAACGCAGAATGTAAACAAACGACGCCATATTTTCTATAAAAAAAAAATCTGCGAAATATGACTTACAATTTCGGCAAGAAACGTTAATAATTTTGTATTGTTTTTTATTTTCGTTCGATGGATTTTTTTTATTCAATAAAAATATTTCTACTTTATTTAATTACGAAAAACGGAACTATATTTTTATGAAGCGTTAATGTCTCGTTTGTATCACGCGCCATCGTATGATATGACGTCACGGTCACTTGGCGCGCAGTAATTTAACACAAATGATCACATTTACTCATATTCGTAAATTATCTCAACTACAATTCTTTTCACCTTTGATAGCGGGTTCTCACCCCAACAGTACCGGTTCTCGAGTTTGGCAGAATATGTGGACCAATTATTATTGCATTCTGTCCACGCGCTAAAATTTGTATAGAGATTAACGTAAATACATACATACATACTGACATACAAAAATACATCCTTTTTTATTATATAGAAGATAGATAAATGGTGACAGGAATAAATGTTTTACAAAAGTGTTTAAGCTTAAAAATTAGCTTACGCGAAAAATGTGTAATCTATATAATAAAAAACGATGTATATTTGTATGTATGTATGTACGTATGTATGTATGTATTTACGTTAATTTCTATACACATTTTTATGCGTGGACAGAATGCAACAAAAATTGGTATACATATTCTGCCAGAATCGAGAACCCCTAGCATAAAGGTGGAAAGAATTGTAATTGATATAATTTACGAATAAATGCGAATATTTGCAAACGAGTTAAATATTACTGCGCGCGCAGCTATCGTGACGTCACAGCAAACAGAGGTACGACAGAGAGACGTTAATACGAACCGCTACTGCACAGGAAATAGTTCCGTATTTAGTAATGAAATAAAGCAGAAATATACTGATTGGATAAAAAGTATAATTTTATTCAGTAATACTCCATCGAATGGTAATAATAAACTATACGAAATACTTTACTCTCCTTGCGGAAAATGTAAGTTAATTTTCGTGGCATATCAAGTGAGTACAATATGGCCCCCATCTTTTTACATTGGGAATGCAGCCATCAATTTCATCAGCTTAATCTTTCGTTATGTTTGAATACTGATGGACAATTATATCCTGCTATACTCAAAGAGTATATTTAAGTATTCTATTCGTAAAGAGATTCGAAGGTATGTTTGTTGGTAATGATACAATAGAATTCAATGTATTTTATAGCCTTTAAATTACTATCGGTCGATAGTATGTACGGAACTAGGAACATTTATATTGAATTAAAAGTGCAATTACTGTACTTTATGCAACGTATTTCTCTAAATAAAAAGTGTAATTATAACCAACAACAATATAAAAGGTTATACAATCCGTCGAACTAATGTTCTTTTAAATAACTTGACTTTTAACGGGGCATATTTAATGGGATGACGGACCAAAATTGTGCCCAATTATATCTTGCTACACGCACTGGAGGAGGCTAAGAGTGATGGAAAAAACAATACCTAATATTTCTTAATCATAATTTCATTTATTTTAAATCTGCATAAACTGACGTATTCTTAAAGTGAAATTCATAATAAAAATTGGTTATGTGTGTATCATTATAATTTTACATATTTGATTGTAAATGTGGAAAGTCTATTCCAAGAAATTAATTCCAAGTGATAACAGTTTATAAATTTTGTGCAATAACGTTAATATTTTCTATTTAAGAGTTGACGCATTTCATTATGTTTTGCATTTATTTTATACAATGCTACTATAGGAGAGACTCGCGCAGGTTTAGGATACCCGGAGCCGGGAGCAATAAGTCTGGTCTCCTAAACTAATACTTTATTCCACCACGTGGTGCGACTCTGGCCGTTGTCCGGAAGCATAGCTAAGTGTCGCGCGGGAGCCGGGAACAGAATGGGCTCTCTCCGCGCGCACGCTGTAGGTGCTCGGTAGGGTCCCGTTACTTGGTGGGGAGCATTGTTTGATCCCCTAACGGGGCGCGTAACGGAACCTTCTTACTCGCGTGGGGACACGGAATATTCGTCCCCACACCAGCCACCCGTTAAGAGACAGAGTCAGGGTATACGTTTTGTGCCAGAGTCGTACAGTACAATAATAAATAGATATGTTTAAATTTTTACAAAACAATAGACAGAATATTTACAACAAAAAAAATAATGTGCGAAATGTTATACGGCGTGGGCGAGTAGCGGTCCGGGGCACGGGCCCGGCGACCAGAGCGAGTTGGCGGCGCTGCGAGGCCAGTCTCTTTGCGCTGGCGTGGAGAGTGTCGCCTGTGGTGCCACCGGGCTGTCGTTCGTGGCTGCCGGCGATATGCTGCGTACAAAGGGGAGCCTTTATAGCGTCGTCACGGAGAAAAGCATGAGTGCAAGACGCCAGCTCCTTGAACACGAAGCTTCCTGGTCGGGAGTGTCGCGAAGCCGGTGTGGGCGGTATGTTTGTTGTCGCCTGGCGGACCCGCTCCATGAGTGACGTAGGGTCGCCAAGCTCGGGTTCTGCGGTGAAGAATTCGCCAGGCAGACGAAGCGGTTCTCCAAACACCAGTTCGGCGGCCGATGTTGCAGGTCCTCCATGAAGGCGGTACGAATCCCGTGGTCGAAGGATACGAATGATGGCGAGTTCGTTTTGGAGGTGGTTGGGATGGGGATGTTTTCTTTGTAGTTTGCTTTGTGTATGATGAAGGTGTAGATGGAGGCGTTGGTGTTGTCATTCTCGTTATCGTTATTAATATTATCATTCATGTTTGAATTATATCTGTCTGTGGATGTATTTTCAAAGTCGATCTTTCTTCGTACGTTCCTAATATTGCTTTCTGTAATTGTTCTATGGTTTGAGTTGTCATTTGTTCGAATGGTTCTGTTATCGATTTTTGGTAAAACCACGTTTGTTTCGGCTGTACTAGTAGAAGGTCTAGGGCTGTATATATTATTAATTCTCTCGTAACACGTGACGTCACATTCGATAGAGTTAAGTACATTTGTTTTTTGTTTTTTACTATCTGAAAGTGTGATTGTAGGTGGAGGTGTGGTTCTCTTGTTGTATTTTGTAATAAAGGCTGTATCGTTTCTTTCAATATTTTTGCCTTGGATGGTGTTGTTAGAGTCGGAGTTATTTCTATAATGTAAATTCTTGGTGGTAATTTTATTGTTATGTTGTTGTTTGTTGTTATTGTTGGATATTCGTCCGTATTTGTTGTCTGATTCGTCCAAGATATAAATGTCATTGTACTTACAGTTTGGACTTTTTTCTTCTTCGATATAGTTGTCCCAATTTTCTTCTTTGTTTTTTGCTTGATGAATTAGTTCCTGGAGTTTTTCAGATTGTAGTAATTGTTTCTTGATTCCTTCGTTGCATATATCAGATGTTGGACACTGCGCTGGTTGTTTCCAACATGTAATACACGCGCACTTGGAAGTGTTATGCTTACACTTTGTGTGCATACTGATGGAGTTGGATATTCTGTTGTTGTTTTATAGTGGTCTTAATTTGTTTTAATTGAAGTTAATTGAAGTGTTTATCCGAATGTGGAATTGTTTTTGTCCATCATCTATGTTCTATCCGTATCCAAGTTCTTTGACAAATAGAAATGAGAATTGTTATTTTTAGTCAAAGGTTAAGTTAAAGGTTAAAAACAATTACGAAGATCAAATGTTAAATGATGTTAATAGTTTAAGGTCAAACTTAAAAGTTCAAGGTCAAACAAAAATATCGGGTTAGGATATAAAGTAGGTTCAATACATTTTTTGTGACAAAGGGGTGTTCTGTTAGATTAGTAATCTGATCTAACTTAACCTATATATATATAGATAGATAGATAGATAGATAGATAGATAGATAGATAGATAGACAGATAGATAGATAGATAGATATAAATATATATATATATATATATATATATATATATATATAGATGTAAATTGTGAAAATTTAGTTTTCTGAGATGTGATAGTCAAAATAATTAGATCATTTGGTTACGGAATAGAGTCAGAGAGTAGTTGACAGACCTTACATCATTAGTTTGTTTAGCCCAACTGAGAATAAATTTTATTTCAAATTTTTGAGGGCTCGAGTACTCTTCTTGAAAACAGTAGGTTAAATTATCAAACATTAATTTAGATTAATAATTTGTTAAGTTTGTTAAATAATATATTGTAATGATTATACTTTATTACCATATATATATATATATATATATATATATAAAATTATTACATAAAAATACAAAAATACATTAAATAAATGGATTGGGCGCCAGCAGATATATAAAATATGCAAAAATAACAATAATTAGCTCCGGATTTGTTAATGAAATACTCCTTCTCTACAAGGTAATGTGGGCGGCTGGGTTTTTATTCACAAACAGAGCTTTGTTCCGTACTGTGTAAAAATCTTTAACTTCTGAAGGCACTTTACATTAATGGTTACCCTTACTTTAAGTTGTGGCGTCAGCTGTCTTGCAGCAGATCACTGGTCTTGTAGCTCCTTCTTCGGCGTCCCGCGTTGGACGTCTCTCCAAAACTTTTGTTCCTTCCAGCTCGCCAAATTTTGGACCCTCTCGCCCCTCTCACTCCACTTTCAGTCCCTCTCTCTGTCTGTGTCTGTCTGTCCACTTTCACACTGGTTCGGAGTATATATTCTTACTCAGCCCCCCACCCCCAAAAGATGAAAGGGTTGGCGGGGGTCTAAATTTTCAAACATGTTAACGGCCGATTTTTGCAGGGAATAAATATTTGTCGAGGTCAATGTCATTGATAATATTTCAACCGATTTTGTTTTTAATGTCAACCCCTTAAGGTACGTGAAAGATCACACTTAGGGGTAGGAGTTTGAGGGGCGTTACAAGAAAATAACGTGAATAAATCCCAGATTGGAGTCAAATTCAAGTTATGGATGTCACTGAATTTATTTATGACAACCTGGGGAACGTGAGGGGGTGGCCGGGGTGGGAGAGGCTGGGCTGGGGTATAAATTTGCATACATTTAAATGAACTATATTTGCGTGAAGTAAATATTTGACGCTGTCAATGTCAATTTGTACCGATTTTGTTTGTGTATAATTTCTCACCTTACGGCATGGTAGGGAAGTACACATAGAGATGGAGGTGTGCTCCATAAAAATAACCCAAAAAACCGAGATTCGAGTCAAATCAGAGTTATGGGTATAGATGAATGTATTTATGACAACGTGGGCAATGCACGGGGTTTGGTGGTGGTGGGGGGGGGGGGGGTGAGGGGCCTGGCGGAGTTGGGCGGGAGTGGCAATTTCCAAACATGTTAACCGGCCGATTTTTGCTTCGATGCTTCGGCATCAATCAGATTCATAAAATTTATCTACATGTTCTCTGTGTATAATTTCAACCCCTTTCGGGCTTTGGAGGGGTCCATCCTTAAGTGTGGACGTAGAGTGGCATTACATAAAAGAGATTGGAGTCAATTCCGGGGTTATAGTTGTCACTGAGTTTAATTACGACATTCAACATGCCGTTTAAGTCCCCCAAGCGCGAATGGTCGGGGGTGGAAATTTTCAACCATGAGGTGAACACATTTAGGGACAGGCTTCGAGGAGCGTTATATAAAAATAACGCTAAAGCAACCGAAATTGGAGTCATATCGGGGGTATTGGATAAATGACATCTCGGGCAACGCCGGGCACTCAGCTAGTTAATAAATATATTTAAAAATTATCACGCTGACAGTGGATGTAAACAGAAGGCTAATAAAGGATGGCTCGTAACATATCTAGTGATTTAAAATTTCAGAACCAATTACTCATATTGAGAAGAACACTGGGAGAGACATTTGAAAATACAGAATCCTATTACGGGAAGTATTTGTTGATAATAATTGACAAAATATACTATTCGTAATTAGAATCTTTGATACATAACCAAGTTGTATTTTCACGCTTAGATTTACACCGTCCTTTACATGTGTCTTATTCGTATAAAAAAAATTTATCACGCAATCGTGTACAACCAAATAAGTTAATGGTCTCATAATTACATTTCGAGATTTTGGTCTATTTGGAGTTGAATACTTGCAACATTTAAGTTATGGATCGCAGAACAAGAATGCATCGTTGGACTGAAAACAGTTTCATAATAACACATGTCTATAAGATTATACACAGTCTTACAGTAGAATATACAGAGTTACAACCATTAACTAATGGGAACAAAAAATATTACGAGTTAAACTTCATTTTACTTTTGTATCTTTAAATCTATGATTATGAACAAAAATGATAGGCCTAATAAAGATGCATGTTATTTCAGAACATTGATGGTTGATTGACATTATTGGACCTAAATGGAAACCTCATAAGAATTTCCCTCCTTATTTTGGGAGGTTGCAGTAATTATACGACCTTCACGAATTAACAATCTTTATTGCCTCAAAATATGCTTCGAATTTTAAATTAAAATCTTTCATTTAAATTACATTAACTATTTCCATTCTGTCGACAGCACTTTTCTTTTGTAGATTAAAGTGTGCGAACGTGCACGAAATGCACCCAAGGCTTGGGAGGGAGAGCGCGGAATAAATTTGGGTCCTTAAACTATGCGTTCTTGCTTTAAGAAATTTATTGCTTACTAAAATTGCCGGGAGTGATTGCCTCCATTAGCATTTACGTGGTGAGACTAAATCCGGGAAGAATTACAAACTTCGCGGAAGAGAATATTCCCCTTTCATTCTGTAGTAATTTCTTTCCCACCAAATTTAACGTGAACAATCAAATACTGATAAATACTATCTTCTTATATTTAAAAATATAACTAATGTCACTTCCAGGAACATGGAAAAGCTTACAAGTTGTGCAAATATTCGGCCTCCTTACTGAAAAAAATTTGCTTGATTTAAATTGAATATAAAAATCTTTAGGAATAATTTCGAGTAGACACTTGCATATATAACAAGTGCTCAAATTTCTACCTAAAATTTTATACAAAAACATTCTGTATCACCAAATAGGTCATGCCCGATTAAGAAAATATAGTATTTATTATTTCAAAATTTTGTAGTAAATGGAGTTTGCCATATCCTAATGTATCCAACAATGAGCTAAATTATTGGAGACATATTATCCACAATATATTAATTCATACAGAATTATGAAGTATTATTTCACAGCTATTTTTAAACATTCTGATCTAAAAGGAAATAGCAAAATAATAATATTTATAAGTAAAATAATATTTTAATATAATTCATTACAGTATTATTTAAAAGTAAAATAAAATATAAAACGTTTATTTACGACAAAGTGATCTTCAAAAAATTACATTTGAATGGTTCTTTATATCTTTCTGGTTTCGACGACCGAGTTGCATCCACTTTTTTCGCATTTTGGCATTGTTTGGAACAGACGTGTACAAGTATTAAGACATAGTGGCTACGCACAAGATTTATATGCCAGTTCTTCTAGGTGAAAGTGATGAAGTTGTCAAAGTCAGGTCTAAGCTGTTTAGAAACCTGTGACGTCACATGCTCATGTATGACGGAAGGCACATTTTTAGTCGCCTTTTTTTCCCCATTTACACTTTTTCGTCTTTTCCGTCAGAATTATAACACTACAAGATTAAAAAATGGATATATTTAACATAAAATGATATAATAAACAGTCTAAGATGATTTCCTAAAATTAGTCAAATAGCCTATTATGGGAGAATGGCTGATATTAGTGTCCAAGAAAACATTTTCGGGATCGCTACCGATTAATAGTATCACACTCGATATAGTTTGAGTCTAATTTAACTTAATAACGGCATAAATGGATTGGGAATGGATTAATTATAAAATGTCCAAACGGTTGTGATTGGTGTCACACTCGAAGTTTTGTAATTCTGTCAGTTTGATAGGGATACCATACCGGTTAATATGAAGTTCAGACCCGTTCGGCAAAGAAATTGGGTACCTCATAATTCACGTGTTGGGGTGAGAAGGGAAAAAATATTCCAAATTGCCCTGTTATTTTCGAATCCGTCATTCATCTTGAAGAGTAGTGACACTCCCGGATCCAATTAATTTACGTGGTCAGCTCGCGTCGGTATGCTTTTAGAATATGCGGGAATATTTTCTGGGCAAAATGTTTTTCAGTAGGACGAAAAGTGTCAGTATTATTGGATGAATGGGAAGCAGATTCCGATTCTGCAAAAATAAATTATGGAAAGATCGATCAATAACTTAAGATGGAGAAAAATATGTAGGAATTTCTCCTGTTTAATTGAGAATATTCCCGTAGCATAAGACTGAGAGGTAATGTTAGCTGGTGTAAATGAGGCCAGAAAAAGTTCTTTTACAATAAATAAATTGTGTTGATGTTTGAGATAGAGCAAGCTCAACTACACAGGGATAATGTAACATGCTGTTGCAACGTTCCCCGTTGCGCACTTTTGCAATATCACGGCTGACTCAGATAAACTGATATATAAATACTCAATATAAACCTAAATGTTTATACAATGATTTTATTTACAATAAATGTGATGAATTGAAACATAAACGATTATTCAGATATCATAAGCGAAACTGTAAAAGTTACTCGTCAGGCATAAATTGAGACAGAGAAGCATAATAATTGAAAAAGTAAAAGTCAGAACTAACTATTGTATCCGAACTGAAAATTTGTTGTGATAGTAAAAGATACCACAGTGTGGCGGGCATATATTGGAGTGCTTTGAAAACAAAAACCGTCGTTGCAACTTACCACTGTCTCCCCTATCGTAGTTTTTGAGAGTGTCAGTCTACATAATCCACTTTTTTTAGGGTAACAGGCTACATGAGGGTAATCCACATGATGGCAACTCCCCTTTAATAGCATAGGAAGGGATTTGAAAGGGGGGATGCGGAAGGGTAGAGGAAAGTAGCCAAGGGCTAACTAGGGCCCCCGGGCTATATTTTAAAGAACCTACCCGGCATTCGCCTAAAAGTAATGCAGTACAACCCCTTGAAAAACCCGCATCAGGTAGGTCGGGCATTGGGTACTTGTCCGACGCCCTTCCGATAGCGGGAGAGGAGACTGCTGTGGGGACGCAGCATTCCCTACACCGTGCCTCGACCAGTTTAGGAGGCAGCTGGCCGTCTCTTCCAATGGGAACAGAGAACAACTTTTACCGTATGCCCAAGGTCTGTGACCCCGGAACATACACCTCTCAAAACACGCCGAGGTGCCTCGGCATGTGGGAACCTTAGTTCAAAAAACCAGAGACATGTGAAGGCATTCCCAAAGGTAGCCTCCGCCAGAGCTCTCTGGGTAGGTTCACATACGAGAGAATTCACTCCCAGGCTTGCTTACGTGTTACATAATCCACGTTGTAGCTTCCCCTCTTTAATATCATAGGAAGGAATTTGAATGCGGTTTGTGGAAGGGAGAACAAGTCAGCCAAGTGTTAGCTAGGGCGCTCGATCTACAGTTCACGGATCCTTCCTGACATGTGCCTAAAATTAATGCAGGACATACCCTAGAAAACCTGTATTAGGTAATTTTCCAACATTCTTTGATAACCGGAGTTGAATTTGCTGTACTGACGCAGCATACGGACTCCGTGCCTAGACAATTTTTGGACGCACATAGACGACCGATCCAATAGGCACGCTGAACAACTCTTACCGTATGCCCAAGGTCTGTGACTCCGGTTCATTCACTTCAAGGGACCTAGGTGTCCGGGCTTACGAAAAACTTAGTTCGAAAACAGATATAGAGAGAAGAATGCATCCTCACAGGTAGATCTATCCTACTGTCCCGTATAGAGTAACAGGCTACAGCAACTCTCCTTTAATAGCATAGGAAGGGATTTGAAAGGGGGAATGTGAAGAGGGAGAGTAAGGTAGCCAAGGGTTAACTAGGGTCCCGGCATATAGTTTAAGGACCTCGCCTAAAAGTGATGCAGGACAACCCCTACAAAACCTGCATCAGGTAGGTCGAACATTGGGTACTAGTCCAACGCCCTAACCCATGGTGGGAGAGGGGTTTGCTGTGGGGGCGCAGCATTCGCTTCTCCGTGCCTCGACCAGCTTAGGAGGCAGCGAGCCGACTGTCCCAATGGGAAGAGGGAACAACTCTTTCCGTATGCCCAAGGCCTGTGACCCAGGAACATACACCTCTCGAAACAGGCCGAGGTGCCTCGGCTTGTGGGAACCTTAGTTCAAAAACGGAGAGACGAAAAGGTATCAGCAAAGGTAGTCCCCTCTGTCCCTCGAGAAAGGTCTGTATAAAGTAATTAACTTGGAAAGTTGATTATAATCAACATTTTTCGTTTCAGGTACAAGAGTGATGGTAAAGAAATTATTAGGTTATGCCACTCATTTGAATGAACATTAAGTTGTACAATGGAGGGAGATGTTGGTCTTAAATTCATTCCACAGCAGCCATGTCACCCATGTGACTTGTTTACCGTTGTCGACAACGCATGTCCGTAAAATGAAATCTCGTAAATTTTAAACCAAGATCAACTGCATTTGTGTTGTTCGAGGTATAACAAGTTTTTAACTCCATTAAGATAGTCGCTTCGATTGCCACAATGAACCACAGTCGTTTAGAAAATTATACAGACTTGTACTTAATCGAGTCATCGTTATTAGTTTTCATTCGCATTGAACAGCTTAGATTTCATCTTAAACGTGCACATGCAGTGAATGTAGATTGGAAATATTTAATTAAATAACTCGTCAAACGCAACATTAATTGGGCACATATCAGAGATAGAAGTTGCTTTTCGTCGAGATAGAACATGGTCTTATTTCTGTCAACATAAAGGTTAACGAGGTTAAAGTTTCTGCGACTACGTGAAAACTAACTTACGGAAGGTTGCTAGTCTTATCTTCAATTCCACACAGTTGGTAGGAAGGAGGCTTGGCGTGTCTTAAGTCAGACGCCCATCAGTGCAATGTAATCAAGGGCGTACGGAAGTTGAATTGAGTTTAGATTACCCAGGAGGCAGCTGTCGTTCTCATGTATGAGGGCGCCCCTGCCGTGCCAAGATTCATCCGTGACCAGCATAAAGCAGCCTTTCCCTGGCTTACTTGCTTGCTTGTTCTTGCTGTACAAATATTGCCGGAGCTATGGTGACTGAGTTATCGCTGCAAATAAAATATACGTTCGTTCACCTCATCGTGCTGAGCTAACAAACTCCCGTGTTATTCTCGAGAACACACGATTTTAATTAATTGCGATTTCCTCCAGGTTAGTTTATGATGCCATTCTCATTTCATTCCTTGTGAAAATTTCGTTATCGTTCTTCCTAACATCCTTAATTCAAATCTGTTTAAATCATAGCGTTATACTTGCAAATTTTAATACTTTTGGGAGTCTTTACGGGAATTATCCACTTTTCCGCGACCTAATTCAGTACAAAGACCTGTTTGTCTTGCAAAATTGTTCAACATTTATATGAAGCATGCATTACACCGTCACACTCGACGCTTTAAGATCTGAGCCGACGAAACGACTGCATGACTGCGTGAATGAGATGTAGGGAAGTATAATTGAAGCGACTATCTTAACAGGAAAGGTAATGGGTGAAACACGAATCTCCATGTAATAGTTTGTGGATTTAAGGATTGAAATATATTCCGGTGTAGCTCAGTACCATTCCGCGATTTCCTAGTACAGGGGGCGAGCTGCGGCACTGACCTAGTACTACTTCGTCTAAGTATTTGCGTGAACTATTTTCAGACACACTGTGCACTTGTGTCACTCTAGACTATTCTTCACATCTGAGGATCCCAGAACCGTAGTGTGGTATTTATTATCACTTTTTTGTCTGAATTGGCTACCTTTCTTATTCATTATTTTCAATGAGACGAACGTTTTTTCATTTTAACATTAGACGCCTAGCCTTTAATAGCGTCTTCTATTTCGTTTTATGTTTATATTCTGTCTTTTCTCAATTATGTTTTCCTTACTTTCGGCTTTAATATGTCTTCTACTTTTAAAACTCTCATCTCTCTGCTTTTTTTTAACTTAGGTTCCACATGCCGAGGCACCTCGGCCTGTTTTGAGAGGTGTATGCTCCGGTGTCGCAGACCTTGGGCATACGGTAGAAGTTGTCCGCTATTACTATGGGAATAGTCGGCCAGCTGCCTCCTAAACTATTCGAGGCACGGCGAGGGGAAAGCTGCGACCCCACAGCTAACCCATCTCCCGCCATCGGAACGCCGTGGGACAAGTACCCAATGCCCGACCTACCTGATGCAGGTTTTTCTAGAGTTTTCCCTGCATCACTTTTAGGTGAATTGCCGGGTAGGATCCTTAAACCGTAGTCCGGGGGCCCTAGTTAACCCTTGGCTACCTTCCTCTACCCTTCCGCATCCCCCCTTTCAAATCCCTTCCTATGCTATTAAAGGGGAGTTGCCACTATGTTGATTACCCTCATGTAGCCTGTTACCCTAAAAAAAACCTCTCGAACAAATTAGTTATTGCGAGCATCCAGTGTGAGTTATTACTAAATTGTAGAAAAACACCGAATATTGTTTTATTTCTTGAACAAGCTTAAAATTTTTCAGATTAGAACATAATATAATTTGAACCTAAAATATCAGAAAAAAATACGTATGTCAAATTTGAAGAGAACAATGAAAACAGAATCACGAATCTTTGCCCCGTGCAATGAAAATGCATTTGTAAAATATTAGCAGTCTTAAATAAAGTAAAATGAAAAATTTACGTCTCATTGAAAGTAAAAATAAGAAACATAGCCAATTCAGACAAAAAAAGTGAAAATATAAATACAACACAACGTTTCTGGGATCCTTGTTCTTTTCCTCAGGTGTGAAGAAGAACCTAGAGCGACAGAACTGCACTTGTCAGTTGACAAAACTCAAAAGCGACGAAAACGCAACGTCAAGGGGAGAGCCGAAGGGTTAGCGTAACAATAAGGGAGCAATGACATTGAGAAAACAGAAGGTTTAGCGTAATAATAAGGGATCATAGAAATTATTGAGTTTCATAGTGTCTGTTTGTACATTAACAGCTGTGATGTTTGATTTAATCTGAAGCATCTCCGAAGTGAGTCTAGAATTGTACCTGGCTCAATGTTTACTATCTTTGTTGCATTTGGCAATAAAAATGTTTGTTTAGAATTTATGATATGTTTGGATACTACAGATTGTTTATTAATGGAAAGTTTGATATAAAGCATATATTTCTTGATACGTGTAATCAGGGAACGTTTTGTTTGCCCTATGTAGCAGGAATTACAATTAGAGCAAGAGATTTTGTAAACAACACAATGTTTGCTGTAAGTGTGAAGTGGATCCTTGTAGTTTTTAATCAAATAGGAAATGGTATTACTGGATTTGTAAATGATGGATATTTGATATTCTTTCAATATTTGAATAAATTTGTTATTTAGAAATCTGTAATGAGGGAGTACGAGAAAAAAATTTGGCTTGAGGTGTTTGGGGACGATTGACAGTAAGATATGGATTTAGAAAGTAATATAACTCTGTCTACAAGATTGTATACCATAGCTTTTGGTTTGGAGGATGATCAGAAAGATAATCGAGGACACGTCGAGAGTATGTAGGTTCTCTGATCCAATTGGTGATAATGGAAGTATTGTGAATGGATACGGTGACATCAAGGAATTTAAGAGAATGGTTAAATTCAAGTTCATGGGTGAATTGTAAGTTGGGATGATAATTATTGAAAGTGTTAACTATAAGGTTGATTTGAGAGGTATTAATAATACAAAATATGTCAGCTACATATCTCATGTAGCAAAGAGGTTGGACAGGAAGTAGAGAAAGACAAGAATTTTCTTAATCTCTCATGACTATCTCAGCAAAAAAAAGGACTAAAGGGGCTTCCCATGGGAGAACCTTTGATTGGATGATAGTGAACCTGATTAAACTTGAAGAAAGTGGAGTTGAGGATTAGATTTAAAATGCATATAATTTCATCAAGTGGAATTTTAGTATAGTGTTTGAAAATGGGCCATCTGTTTTTGAAACTGTTAATCGCTAAATCATTGAAACTCCATAATTGCTATGATCTTTTATTATTACGCAAACCCTTCGGTTCTCCCATTGTAGTAGCGTTTTCGTCGCTTTTGAATTTTTTTCAACTTACAAGTGCAAGGAACTCAGAAACGGTGTGTGGTATTTATATTATCACTTTTTTGTCAAGTTTTATTAATTAAATATTTTTATTATTAATTTATTTTATGTATCAGCATAAAATTTCTGTACATATTTGTATGTCAGTCAGGCTGACTCAAAGAAAGGTTTGTCTTCATGTTCTATTTGTGTCGTGAGTCTGGATATGAATATTTGAAACAAGAATCCTCTATCGTTAATGTATTCAGGGCATATTTTTCTGTCGTGTCTACACATTTAAATACGATTAAAAATTAATCGTATATAATCACAGAATTATCAAGCGGTGCTCAGTTAACTACCGTTCAAGTTTAGCATTTCGAATAAATATGCTCACAACTAATATTTATTATTGCATGTTTTGACCGAAACGCAACTCCTGCAACGTGAGAGTTACTTCTACGTTATCTTCGCTATGAAGTTGATCCAAATCTATCACTGTTCAGGATTCTTAATCATGACGAGAATTGGTGACTTCAAGTGAGCAATAACAATTAATGACTAGTGAACAGAAGCTAACTGAAAAATATAATAAAAACAAAAGGCGATGTTAAGTGATCAACGAAGTAAGGAAATCATATTTAATATTTTCCTTAAGTGTTGAAAATAGTCATACAAACCGAATTCAAGACAAATCAAGCAGAATAGGACATGGAGCAGTCCTAGAAAGGCGATAATACACTTAAATTTATATAAATTCTCAACAACAGTGAATATAGTGAAGTTACTTGAAAAAAGTTTGGCTCTAAATAATGAATGTACCCTTTGTATAAGAAAAATACTGCTAAGTGATTTATTTTATTTTCTGCAAACCTGATAATCTGCTTATTTTTTCTGTGTATACAGCAGATTCAAGTTTAATTTCAATGTATGATATTGTCGAAATATTAGATTAAGGAAAAATGCTTCGTGTATACATTCAGCAAATATCTGTATAAATTAACGTTGAAGTAATTAATATATTCACTAGCTTCCTTCAGTAGCCAGTATTTTACAGTAATTTTCTACGGAATAACCTAAGTCACATATGGGGAACGTGCGGCCTTCGTAAAAGGTAGTAGAGACAAATCTCCGTTTTCGTCGATAATCCGTCCCAACGCGATCAGCGAAATCCGAAACCAAGGCATTTATTAAAACGTAACAGAGTAACTTCGTACTAGTATACAAAATGAATATGTTTATTTTTCTATTGCTTTACATAAAATCACTGATAAAACTGACTTTGCACAAGTTTTATATTTTATTCCCGGTCCAACTAAATATTTTCATAGTTACGAGGTATTTGTTGCGCTGGATACACTAACTAAAAGAACTCGCAGAGTTGGCATTTTCAAAAACTTCAGAGAAGTATGTCATCGATTACAATTAAATGTCAGCAATTTAGTCAGTGTCTGCACCGATGGCGCACCATCCATAAGAGGTAAAAAGGAAGAATTCATTGTTTTATATATATTGTAATACCAATTAAACAGGCTATCAATTGTTTTTAATATAATTTAATTGCCGGAAATTGCCGGAAAGGGTGCTTAAAGACAACAATCGCAGCGGGTCTTTCTTTGTTAACAATGGGAGACTGGAGACCACGCGCCTAGAGGAACGCAGTCGAAGAAGCGAAACGGTAAAGTTAGTGGCAAGATGCGAAAGGAAATGTCTGCGCCGAGATACGAGATAGAACGGTTCACATAAAGTAATAACACAGTAAAGTTTGCTAACCTAAAAGCATGAATAGTGTTATCCAGGAGGTCCAACGGCGAGATATGATAGTTTATATAAAACGCGAGTAAGCAGTTTGGCGGAGAGACACATAAAATCGCAATTTGGAAGCAGAAGTTTTGCTTCACAAATTGAACTAATTGTCGTATCGAGAGACTTTGAGGAAATCTGCATCCAGCAACCGGCCGAGGATGGGCTAATCCAGATTCCCGGATAGCAGAGACACGATGGCAACGTCGTATTCAAATTCTAAAGTGTAGAATCAGTGAGTAATGAATGGCCTGATTTAGTGAGTGTTAAATTCAAGCAAGAAGAATCCAAACTGGTACCAGAAGCACTGTTGTGAGTACAAAACAATTATTAATGACTGTAATCGATAATTAAAGGGTATAGTCAGATTTAGTTCGCGTATTTCTTTTCATTCGTTTTCTTTTACTTTTGTATTTGATATTGTATTCCGTTAACATCAATGAGTTTGGTTTGTTAATATTTTAGCTCATTGTATTTGTTCTTCCTATCAAACCCAGTGGTGGCCCTGAGATAATGAGAAATTCAACGTAATTAATTGTAAAATAATAAAGCTATATTTTCATAGAACGCCACGAATTATTAAAATAAAATTTGGAGATATTTGTTTGTTAAATTGAAGGAATTCGGCTTGTAAAGCAGGGCATATAATGTGTAATTATCAACAATAAATTTTAAATACATAATAATTTTGTTAATTACTCCTATTAATTAGGACCACCTTTTTAATAATTACAATATATATATATATATTGTAATAATTAATAAAATATATTTATTTTTTTGACAATAATTCAAGATGTGAATTATGTGGCCTTTTTAAATGAAAAGAACTATTACGCGAAAACTATTAAACAAGATTTATTAACAATTTTAAAACAATTATAAAATATACAAAATAATTGGGATCTCAGGGTCTTGAACTGGGTTTGATAATGGCAAAATTTATATAAACAAAATCACAAAAATTACATTTACTTTATATGGGAATCAATGCGTCTGAACATAGACGAAATTTGTTGCTGAAGGAATAATACTAAAGATTGAATTTAAACAATTTCAATTTTTATCAAGAAATAAAGAATGATCTGAATAATTAAAGATCTCATTTTATCGATAATTAAAGAACGATCTGACGTTTATCTTTTAAACGTGGTTTACAATGATTTTAAAGTTTTCTTTATAATTACGGCAGCCCAGGTCTCATTTTAACTTTTCGTGCACAATTTTGGGGATATCACTGATTCTAAGTACTCACAGACTCTAAATGTTCACAGACTCTAATTAGCGTAGTTTGTTAGTTGGTTTAAAATAAATTTGTTGATTCTCGATGCTTTGCTGCAACCTGGATTTGTAGATCTCTTGTATTTTTGTTGAAAATGCACCTCATTGGTTTTGCCTGTTGACTGAAAACTAGTTCAGTTTCTGCATTTTTGATATAACAGCGCACTGGTCACTGGAACACTTTCTCGTTCTTTAAATTAGACCTTTCAGTCTTCACTGCTGACTGATAAAGTTTTCGTGAATTAGAATTTTAATCTGTACATCTCGCCGTTTACTGCCCAACTGTTCGTTCTTTTACTGTGTTCTACTTGCTGTTCGGTGCCCAACTGTTCGTTCGTCTCGTAAATTTTGAGCCCGTAAAACCTTCTCGACCGATCAACAATACTTTTTTTGCATTGCCGGTTTGTTGCGGCGTCCGTTATATCCACCAATAATGAGTCCTCTACAATTCAACTTTTCAATTAGAACAATGCCTTAATTACCAATTACTACAATATATATATATATATATATTGTAATACTAATTAGAGGCCATTAGCATTATTATAAATGGAAATTATAATGGATTGTTATCGGCGAAAATATATCAAAAGAAACAATGTAAGGTCGAGCCATTGTTAGCGAACGCACGCCGAAAGTCCCAGCCCAAACGCCAGTCACGGACAGATTTTATTCGAGTAAAGATCGCGGTTTGAAATTGAACTAAAGTTAAAAGCGAGCAGAGACTACACCTTGTTAATGCATTATAAAAAGTATTGGAGTATATAGAGCAGCATTAAAGTAAAATATTCATCAAATTTTTGCATAAGTAAATATTGCAAAGCAGTAGCCGTTTCGTCTGGACTGAACTTTATCAAAATCAGCGGGGAGGAGTTGGACCGTGATCGAATTGACGAAATTGTTGCGGAGCAGAGCAGCGTTCGAGTTACAGATAATTTGCAAAATTATCAAGTGCAGTGTTAAATTCTGCGAAAAAAAGGCCTGTTATAAAAATTAATTGTGTGTGAAAGTGTTCCGGAACCAGATAGAAATTGATTGCCCAGGTGCCAACAAAACAGTAAGTTTAATTGAAAATTCATTATTTGTAAACGCTAACTAAAGATAGAATCGTCAGATTTCGTTTCACGTCTGATTTATTTAGTTTCACGTCCGTTTTATTGCTAAGTTGTAGAGGAATTTGATTGTTTAATAATAATTGTAAAGTCTGGTTCTTTACTTCGAAGGCCCAAAATAAACGACCCTGAGATGAGAGCAGAGAAATTGTAGTATAAAATCAAGAAATGGAAAAAATCTTACTTGAAATAAATCAATTGTTTTGTAAAATTTGCTAAATCATTTAAATTCAGTTATATGTTTTGATCAAAGTTTTAAATTAACGACGACAAATTTTAAACTTTTATAAGAACAAGGACATGTATGTGATCTTCAGATGAAGCAATTGCAGAAACATTATATTTATGACTCATTTCATGACAAACCAAAACAATTTAAATATTTAACAACAAGGTAAAACGAAGTATATAAATGAAATATGGCAAAATGTCAAAGCGTTCCGGAAAATTTTTTTTTTTTTTAAAACATTGCTCTATTCCTTGTGTGTATCTGCAGAACCATTCCCGGAGCTAGCAAAAATGATGTAGTATAAATGTGAAAATAAAATATTAGGTGAATATTGGACTTTTGAATAGAAGAATATAGTGAAAGGTTTTCAGATTTTGACGAGCACATTCCCGCTATGCAACTGGTATTTGAACCGCATTTAGTAGATATATCCGAGGCTGCTACGGAACTACCAATGGAGTTGTTTGAGCTGGGGGAAAATAGTATCCTCAAATCCTTTTTTTGACGCTAAAAAAGGATTCTATAGAAATCTGGAAAAATTCTGTTGATTGTCAATGCCTAGAGAACGTGCACGCTGTTTGTTTTATGCTTTGGAGTCAATCTTTTCTCGCATTACAAAAATTAAAACTAGTTTAAGAACGCAAATTACAGATGCGTATTTAGATGATCAAGTATGGCTGCGCGTTATATTCAATTACTTTCAAACAATAATCACTTGAAATTATCACATTAACTAATATTTCTATCGAATTTAAAATTATTTTACGTTTTGTTATAAATGAATATTATTATTTTTATATTGTTATTTGTAATGTAATAAATTTACTTAAAAATACTTGTACTGATATGATTATTACTTTTATTTCATTTTATTATTCATGTATTGCATTCTGTATAATGTAATTTATTTAAAAATGCTGTTACTTTATTATTTTTATTTAAAGTATATGTAGTTGTTTATTAAACAAATAATCAAATATTAATATTATAATAAGTTATTACCCTTATATGAATACAAATGTATTTTATGTTGTAACTTTTTATGTACTATAATAAATAAATCACTTAATGTTTTTGGTATTATATCTATAGAATTCAATAAATCGATAAAACTATACATTAACTATAATAATTTCACAAAAGTCGCATTAATAGGTATATCAACTTATGCGGCCTAATTTAAATGTGACCTCTAATGGTAACATGATTCCTATGTACCTCAATACAGCTGCAGCTGAAGACACGGGACTAAATCTGATGTGTTAAATTGTACGAAAACACTTTCTCAGTACCATTTCGTAACAATATTTCAAATTAAAATAGGTCGCCAACACGTTAATTGAATACTTAGGAATTTCCTATTGTTTTGCCCCATTCTTTTAAAATTCAAATAAGTTATAAGAAAAATGGACTAATACAGTTCCATAATTTTTTATAACGATAAATATTGTTTCTGAATAGATAAGCATATCTCAGAAGATATTGTTGTCCAATGTGAAGAGACCAATTGATTATTTACGTTCGACAACGACCAGTCGAGCGTATAGATTCTGGTACAGATACACTTTTTGTGTGTAACGACAAACTTGCACAACGTGTATGTCCTGGCATAGACTCAAAGCCAAATAACAACATGGCAGTCTTTCAAACGCTTTTCTTTATTCTGTGACTTCATACACCATGACTTAAATTTCTGTCTCATATGCCATCTAAGTAATAACAAATTAGGTATGTATGTACGTTAATTTCTATACAAATTTAAACGCGTGTGCAAATTGCAACAAAAATTGGTACACATATTCTTAAAAACACGAGAAACGGTACTGGGTGGATTAAAATCCTTAGCATAAATGTTGAAATAATTATAATTGAAAAATGTGATACCAAAGTACCATGACGTCACGCGAGAGAGATACGTTACCACGCGACGAACAAAGGAATTAGTTCCTTTTTTCCGTAATTAAATGAAGCATAAATATTTTCATTGAATAAAAGTATAATTTTATCCAGAAATACTCCATGGAATGATATTAAAAAACCCATACCAAATACTTAACGATCCTTGCGGAAAATGTAAGTTAATTTTCGTGCCATATTAGTGACTTTCAATATGGCGACCATTTGTTTACATTGTGAATGTATTTCATCAATTTAATCTTTCGTAATGTCTGAAGACTGAGGGACAATTATATCCTGCAATACTCGAGTATATATAAGTATATTTTATAGCTGTTAAATTAATGCACTATCGGTCGAAAGTATATACGAAACTAGAGACAGTTAGATTTAGGTTAAATAAATTCTTGATTAAAGATTAATATAGAATTAAATACTTTTTCGGGTTTATATAAATAATTACACTGGCAACGGTGGACACCCAGCTAGTATATATATAAAAATGTTACAAATAGATAACTTTGTCCGTAAATTAAATCTACCATTAAAGTTTCACACTCTGAAATACCCTTTAGACCGTTTCCCTATCATCTTGACGCTCAAAATAACTTGTTTCGTACACCACAATACTTTCTCTAACTCAGTATTATATTATATTGCCATACTATTTAATATAATACATACCAACATTTTATTTCAATGTAATATCTACTATCATGATGGAAAAATTAATTAAGAATAATTTTTATATTACATGTAAATTTTATATTTTAGCTTATTAATATCTAGTCTAGATGGATTTTATTGTATTTAGTGATTTATATTTTCGTATAGTAACATTTCCCTGTGGATTTCTTCTGAGAAATATGAATGTAATGTAACATTTTATTAGTCTTGGTGTGTTGTGTAAGCACGGTATTTCTATATCCTTAATGGGAGGAGAGGCAACTTAATCTATGGTGCATGAAAGTGTAGTGGAGGATTGAAAATTTTGTAAATTTATAAACGGAACAATATTTATTTTGTTTAAACCGAATATTGAGGTATAGAATTTTGTGAATAATGCACGTTTCTTTTGGCATAATGTACGACGCGTGTTTCAAATTGTTTGTGGCCAATTTACTGTCTGGCGTCGTAATTGAGCCAAGTTAGACAAGCAGAAATACCTCATTGCTTTGAGCAGAGGAGACCGAGGAAATATTAAAGAGCTGGAACCGTATTATCCCTCTGGGACGGCAACGCACATTGCACTTTCTATTATTCAGCTTCCTTAAAGCAGTCTGCCGCTCTACAGATTGTCTACGTTGCGGTTTCACTTAGCGGTTCAAGTAACAACTCTCCAAATTACATCAGATACTGATTATATTTACTTATTATGTTCACTTTTACAAATTCAATAGCCGAATTGTTCAAATTAATAGGTACATTATTTCAACAACAACAAAAATTCCAGGTTATACTGAGGCGTTTTATCTATTAGGCATACGGAATGATGGACATATATATTAAATTTGATTGTTTAATTTAATGTTGCATATATTAGGAAGTCACAACTCTTTTCGAATTCAGAATAATATTTGTATTTCTGGGAAACGATACAGAGAAATGCTATATTTAAAAGATATTTATTCGGTGTTCTTGACATACAGACATATATTTAAGTAAGATAATTTTTTGGTGTAACGAAGGAAGGTACTTCACAGAATTATTTGTGTAGTATGTCTATGCAGACCTACTTTTCTTCCTATCTAGAAAAGTGGTCACTATGTGGATTACACTCAAGTAGTATGTAACCAAAAAATGATTGATTTAAGTTATTAAACAAATGCAACATGCGATGCGAGTTTAACTTTCCTGTGCATTTAATGATTTATTATTTTAATTTCTCAAAATTGGAGGTATCATGTTGTTTCGTTATCATAAAATTGAAGAGTCCGAAACGAGCGTAGTAGATATAAAGTTGGTGTCTGGCTCGGATGCCGTCATAGATAGATGGTAAGATAAGAACAATAATAATAAATAATAGGTAAGTTGAGGCTTAAATAAATTGAATATTTCTGAAGCAGTAGAGAAAGTTTGATAAAACTCTGATAAGGGTGTCCTTCAACAATGTACAGTGAAAGGTAGCTTCTTCCCATTTCATATGGCTAGCAAATATCATCGAATTTTTACTGTATTGGGTCACAGTTCATTCCACTCAGACGGTTCTACAGCTGATAAATCGTATTCTGTAAGTGAAAGAAAATACTGTACGCTATTTTCTTGTAAACTGAAGTTATTTGCAACGTTTCCCAAATTTAAGCTCACTACTTTTTCTGTCAAAATTACTACTTGTATTTATTTAAAGGCCAATTTAAGTTAACCCTAAGACAACTATAGTTCATATTTCGGTCATCAAGTTTGAATGTATAATAAATAACTGTTTGGGATGAATATATTAAATACTAACACTTTTAATCTTATCAATATTATTGTAAATATTTTTATTAAGTTATATTTGAGTTATTTTGGCAGTTACGTAAAAATAAAAATTAACTGAAGTTAAATTAAAAGTCTTCATATGGGAATGCAACGTGTTTTCTTGCATATTGTATAATATATTTGTGTTTACAAACGTCTTTTCCACAACCCCAAGCGAGCCAGTCCCAACTCAAAATGGATTTTATAATAACCTGTTATTTTGAGCCGTTAAATCACCAGGTTTTATGTTAAACCAGGGATGAAAACCGACATAACAAAAAATTGTATATTTTTGCAATAACTCTATATCTCACATACTTCCGCTAATGAACCTTTTGCAAAACGATATAAATAAATATAATAGCCAAACGGTCACTAAAGGTTTATTAATTAACAATTTAACTAATTGGAATTTGATTCATTTGACGTTCGTCCGTTAGTTAGTACTTCATCGGATGAATAATAAAAAATGAGACCTTAATTAATATTATGAACTAAAATGTCTTCAAGGATCTTCGATAGTATGATAAATTTGACTGTATACACTTTTAAAATTTCTAATGATTTTGTACCAAAAATTATTTAAAAAATAGTTTAATATCTTGTATTTAATTTTATTGAAAATAATTTTGAATAATTTATAATGGAAAGATTCCATATCTGTTGTAACCAAAATCTTTTGAATGTTAAAACGATTGGATTTTTCGTCGTGAAGAAAGTTTACATTTATATTTATCTGCAGTAATTTTTTTCAGCTCTGTTTTCAATAGTATGTGAACAAATTCCGAATGTCGTATGAGTACTAATGGATTTCTCCTCAAAATATATTGTAGTAATTGGTAATTAAGACATTGTGCTAATTGGAAAGTTGGATTGTAGAGGACTCATTATTAGTGGATATAGAGTGGACGCCGCAACAAGGCAGCAAGGCTAAGAAAGTATTGTTGTCGATCGGCTGAGAATTTTACGCGCTCAAAATCTACGAGACGAGGAGGGCATAGAACAGCGAGGTGTAAAGACCAGAAAATTCATATTATAAAAAGTTTTGCAGTCGGGCAGCGGACCGCAAATAGAACAGTTTGATAGCAGTTACAAACATGCATTAAAATATTGAAAAGTAAAGCAATCTTCAGTCGGGAAGTAGAGGGTGAAACTAATGTTGCAATCGGTGGCTGAGCATAAATTTAACCTGCTGGCCATAGACAAACCAAGGAAGTACATTTCCAACTAAAGTCACGAGATCTGCAAATCCAGGTTGCAGCAAAGCATCGACAACCTACCAATTTGTGTTAGACCAACTAACAAACTACGCCAATTAGAATTTGTTGACATTTAGAGTCTGTGAGTACTAGAATCAGTGATATCCCCAAATTTTGTGCACGAAAAACCTAAAATGAGACCTGGGCGGCCGTAAGTAGAAAAACTTTAAAATCATATTGTAAACCGTTTTTAAAAGATAAAAGTCAGATCGTTCTTTAATTTTAATTATTTAATTATCGATAAAATGAGATCGTTAATTCCTGATGAAATTTAGAACTGTTTAAATTCAATCTGTAGTATTATTTCTTCCACAACAAATTTCGTCTATGTTTCAGACGCATTAACTTCCATAAAAGGTAAATGTAATTTTGATTGTATATATTCAGCCATTTATCAAACCCAGTTTAAGACCCTGAGATCCCAAATATTTTGTGTATATTATATGTGTTTTAATTTTTATAATAAATCTTGTTTAATAGTTTTCCCTTAACAATCTTTTTATTTTAAAGCGCCCACTTTATTTAATTATTACAATATATTGATACATAAAGTTCCAAAACTTTCTTTGCTGACAAGAAGCCAATTCAAGCTATTTTGTAAAAATAAATATGATTGTTAGAACTCCAAAAGTATTTTTAAATTAATGAAAATAAAGTTTAGTAACCTCATTTACTTGTAAGTACGCGCATAATTCTATTTATATATTATAGGACTAATGGAAAGTAGTTATCGGCGTTGTAAATGACTAATGTTGCGAGCAGTTGGCAGATTGCGACACTGGTTGAGTGATATTCCGGAAACTCAGCGATGTCTTAAGGCGCTAATGAAGATTTGTACCTCGGCTAAACAGTCAGCTCAGGTAGCGAGCGGTCTCACAAAATTACAGCGGGGAGCTCATGCAAATTATAGGCGCTCACTAGCAACACGAGACACTGATTCTCCCCGTGTTAATTAATCTTGCTTCAAGTCTTCCTTGACGGCGCCGCGGCAGGGATCTTCTCAGTATTCCCCAAATAAGGCGAATGAATGGGTGCTTCAAAATGAGAAACGAGACTGATATCCAATTCTAAAAAAAAAAAAAAGTGAACCCCGTAAACAAATCGTTCCTTATCTCAAACAGAATATTTTCAGTATAGTTGATATTAAAAATATAAATTATACAACACTCACTGTATGTGCAACTAATACTGAGTATACATCATCTATAAACATACTTATGATGTGTCTTGCCCTGCACGTAAGAGTTTCAAAAATATAGGTGGAGAGGTGTAGCAAGACTTGCGATATGCACGAAGTAGGGGAAGGGAGAAGATGGAGGGGATGGGGCTGTCAGCGGAGAACTTCTCCTTGGAAAGTAGTTTGGGAGACGCTACTATCACTTACTATCCTTACGAACGGGATAAACAAACACTCTTTACTTATTATCTGTTAAATTTTACGGATAAGATTCTTAACGTACAACTATCCCGAAAATTAGATTTAAAGTTATTTGAAGCTTGCAAAGCTTTTATTCGAATATTTCATTTTCTATAAAATGGAAATGAATAATAAAAAATAAGGAAAAGGTTTAAATGTGTAAAAGTGATTGAAGATTCGAAATATCGCAAATTGATAGATGGAAAAAATTCTGCGTTCGAATTAGGCAGGCAATTTCTTTACCGTTCGTTTAATGTCGATGAAACATCCCTTCGTAGATGACTGGGCTTAATGTTTTATAAGAAATATTATCTTTTTCTATTACTTCATGAAACAGATCCACTCGATTGCTTCGCTTGATTTCAACAAGCAAACAATTGAAATATTTGTAAAGTTATGGAACATTTTAATTGATTACCTAGGTTTACCTTGTGCGCAAACTTAGTTCTGTTTGTTACTCATTGAGACTATTGATGTAACAAGTTGATACCGAAACTGCTTGACTAGTCTATTTTGCCTACTTTCATTCACATATGTGTTACGGTATTGCCAACTGGGGTAATTGTTCTCGTGGTGTGGAAGTTTTCAAACTGCAAAAACGAGCCATTAGAATTATATCAGGTTCAGATGCTAGAGAAAGCTGCAGGCCGCTGATCAAAATACTTCATATTCTGACTACCTAGCGCTTACATATTAGAAATACTTTTTTTTTAGGGCAACAGGCTACATGAGGGTAATCCACGTTGGGCAACTCCCCTTTAATAGCATAGGAAGGGATCTGAAGGGGGGATGCGAAAGGGTAGAGGAAGGTAGCCAAGGGTTAACTAGGGCCCCCGGGCTATATGTTAAGGATCCTACCCGGCATTCGCCTAAAGAAATGCAGGGAAAACCCTAGGAAATCGTGCATCAGGTAGGTCGGGCATGGGTACTTGTCCCACGCCCTTCCCATAGCGGGAGAGGAGTTTGCTGTGGGGACGCAGCATTCCCTTCTCCGTGCCTCAACCAGTTTAGGAGGCAGCTGACCGACTATTCCACTGGGAATAGCGGACAGCTCTTACTGTATGCCCAAGGTCTGTGACCCCGGAACATACACCTCTCAGAACAGGCTGAGGTGCCTCGGCTTGTGGGAACCTTAGTTCAAAAACGGAGAGGAAAAGGCATCCCCAAAGGTAGACCCTTCGTATCTCTCCTACAAGGTTCTGCCTGCGAGAGAACATTCCTCGCAGGTATTGCCTGTGAGAGAATAGCCTTCGCAGGCTTCTCTATTAGAAATGCTAAAATTTCAACCTTTTTGCAAGTAACAGGGACGATCATGGCTACGACACAAGAAACCGTTCAGATCTCAGGTCTGACAAGCACAACCTCAGTCTCTACGAGTGCAGCGTTCATTATTCCGGTATCGCACTATTTAACAGCCTTCTTGAACATGTAAACAACATCAACAACTACAACTCATTCGTCAAGGAGTGTAAATGGAATTTATTACTCCGTACACGAGTTTTTGAATCGGTCTCACATTCGCTGAACTCCCTTGCCTACAAAATTGCCTAATTTGCTACAAATATGTAAATAGTGTTTCCAGTTCTCCTGCCCCTGATTTCTGTTTTAGTAAATATCCATGACGCCATCCCTCCGTACCTAGCGACAGGAGATGATTACCAGGAAGTGATAAGCGTCGTGTGCGGGTTTCTTAAAGATAGTGGGTATGAATGCGGTGATTGGACAAATGTGAATAGATATTAATTTTTTTTGTGTGTAACTTATTAATTATTACTATTATATAAATTCATTTTATATGTAATTCATCTACTGTACATTTGTGACGTATCCTATTTCCTCATTAGAGTGCTAATGGTGAATAAATCTATCTATCTACCCAGAGCAATACAACAACGAAGACCAAATGAAAAATATCCGTCTGATTGAAAATATTGAATAAGAAAGATAGCCAATTCAGACAAAAAGTGATAATATAAATACCACACAACGCAAAAGGCTTTTGAGTTTAGTCAACTGACAAGTGCGGTTATGAGGCTCTAGGCTCTTCTTCGCACGTGACGAAAGGAACAACCAAATGAAAAATATCCGTCTGATTGAAAATATTGAATAAGAAAGATAGCCAATTCAGACAAAAAGTGATAATATAAATACCACACAACGCAAAAGGCTTTTGAGTTTAGTCAACTGACAAGTGCGGTTATGAGGCTCTAGGCTCTTCTTCGCACGTGACGAAAGGAACAAGGATCCCAGAACCGTTGTGTAGTATTTATATTATCACTTTTGTGTCTGAATTAGCTATCTTTCTCTTCAACAAAGAAGAAACCATAACCGACACATTACAGGACAGTCGCATTGTTCAGACCTGCAGCTAACAATTACTCCAAGGGGATTGTTAAACATTGGCAGGCGATTGTTTACGTTTTCAATAAGCTTACTTCGAATTAAGTTAAATTTAGATAAGAGAAGTTGATGATATGCAACTTTTTTAGTGTTGAGGGTAACTGATCTCTGCTTTGAGCTTCGTGGTTTCTAACGATTATTGAATATTAAAAATGCAATTAAAATAACAAAACAGCTCGACTCTGCGCCAACAGCTATTTGCATAGTTACCTACGATACATTTTCAAAACGAACGAAAATTAGCTTTCGGAGAAGCTATAAGACACGCCGACATTTGATAAACGAGCACAAAAACAACGTGCAACCTGGAGAAACTTCGAAACTTTAATTATACGACGATACATGAGAATTTAATCATGAATTCAGTTTTCATAAATTCCGTGTAGTTGATTTAGAACCTAATTTATTTAAAAGGAAATTTATAGGCTGCAAGGGTGTAGTGATAGTAAATCTCTGATTCGATCCGACAAAAACTGAATTGCCCCAGCTAGTGAGTAAACAAAGCCTGTCACTCTCACCCTATAAATTTAACAGCAAGTCCTATACACTTCCGTCAGACACGAAGACCTCGATAGCAGATTGGAATAAGCGGAGTACAATATTTCCTTTGTGTCAATAGTTTTAACAGTACCAAGTTACCGCAGCAGAGGATCATGTTCAACTGAGCTCCGACTTACCCCCACTACATTCTAAGCGTAAAGGACCAGTGCGCATCTTTTGTCGACACAACTTCTGAAACCTCTCGAGACCCATGACTGAGAAAGTCCTCAAATGTTTTCAGAGAAGTTTGCAAATAAAACCGGAGGTATACTATGGACATTGGCTTTTCTAATTACTTCTCTTATTTCTTTATTCTAGTCAATTTTTGTTATATATACATGTAAATTTTGCTTCCGCTTTGATTTATTTTGCTCAATATACCTATGATTAATTATGTTCTCATATTTGGATTATTTTTCAACCATCTTTTTAGTCTTTAAGTGTTTAATATTCTGTAGGACTGTTCTCTTCCTCATTAATTAGTATTAGCGATGCCTGCTTCCAGACTTAGTAATTTCTTTCTTTTATATATTAAGTAATTTGGACATTATCACATTAAGTTTCGCCATATATTGTTATCATATATTTAATGATTAATGTAAAAATTAAAAAAAACATTTTTCTGATACTACATTAAGTTTCTTTCAATTAGAACATTATTTTATAATCCTTTTCGAGATTTTAATACAAGAAAATGTACAAGTATATTTTCACAGGAAAATTTTATATAATGTTATAAATATACAATTTTAACGTATTATAACATTTATAAAAGTTTCACTAGTCAATACAAACTTAAGTCGATACAATATCTTTGTTAAATCGGTTCAATATTTTGATAGTCAAACAAGTTCTCCCGTCCGAAATAATATTTAACGGTGAAACCTGCGATTCATAATTCGCAGAACTTCCGACTACAGATAATTTTTTGTGTGATGAATGACAACAAATCCGCCATGTAAATTTTACTTTGAGGAATCTCTCACATAATAAAGGAAAAATGGGGACCTGGCTTGCACCTTTACTATCTAACGTTGCTGCTTACGCAGTCACAAGGTTACCAGATCAAACACATTACTAAAAATGTTTGCGTTAAGTTTTAAAAACTTTTCAAAAATATTTTCCGGGTTTTGCTGGGGTATTGTATTTTTAAATCAAATTCAGCCTAAAACCTAAAAAACCGATTCATCCAAAACAAATCCAAGTTTTCACTCAAACTGGCAGGTTTTCCTCATCTCTACTGTGAAAGAAGAGGCCAAATTAATCTAATTAATAAAATATACTGTTTCAATATACACCCGTGGAGGAAATGTAACCAAATTTCATTTAATAGACATGTTCCTTTAGAACTGGAAACAAACATTGTGGTGGCAAATTTCAAGCACGATCAAACGACTGATATTTACATCGGATAAATATTTTTTGTAGTCAGTAATACTGATAGTGTTCCTCCCGATGTTTTTTGTATAATTTCAACTCTTTTCGTGGGGCGGGGGTTGACGGGGGTGGAAATTTTCAAAGAAGTTAAACGACCGATATTTGTGGGGAATAAATATGTTTCGGGGTCAATGAGACACATAACGTTCCTCCAGTTACTTTTGTTTATAGTTTCAACCCTTTTCTGTATTGAAGGGGAGCAACCTTATGAGTGGGGGTCCTTCACAACCGAGATCAGAGTTTAATCCGGGGTTATGGCTACGCTGAGTTTAATTCTGACATTTAAATTGCCGTTTAACCCCTAGGGATTGGGATGGAAACATTCAAACATCTTAAAATAGCCAATATTTTCGTCGAAAGAAAATTCTTTTGGGTGATTTAGAAAGATGGGAGAGTAAAATTAACGCAAAAAGAGCCAATATTGAAGTCAAATCGGGGGTCATGGATGTCGCAGAGTTTAATTATAATAACTGGGGCAACGCCAGACACCCAGCTACTACTAAATAAAATGAAGTAATATTTTGTTATATATGAGCGTAGAATTAAAGTAAAAGCTAGGCACAGAAAGTGGCACTCATCTTAAAAACCTTTTATAAGGACTTTTCTATTAACAGGTTCAATGTCGAAGGCACTACAACTGATACTCTCGGTGACTGACGCCACAGGACTCCGTCGACGCCGTTTTTACTTCCCATTGGACTTTTACAGACAAACCAGCTGTATTTATTTATATTATTTTACATAGCATTCTTGAATATTCCTGAGAATATGTTGGCATCTGAATCCTGAAAAAGGTAGCCGACGCAGATGGAGTAACATAAATCATTAAAAGAATTTAGATGTTTTGAGTTATTACCTGAGCAGATTTTCCGAAAAATATGTCCAACGAGCTGTCGTCTGGAATGAATAACTATTACTACTCATAATGCTTAAATACAAATATCCCATTTTAAATATATAGTTATTGTATGTTTGCTTTTGTGCGATTTTGCGAAAGGTCTAATTAATTCCGTGAAAATTAATGGACAGTAGCGATTTGCGTACGATATAGCTGTTTAGATTACAGTTCGGCTGAATTAGTGATCCTCTGGAGGTTTGTAGAGTTATGTTTCTGTTGCACCATGCAATTGTTTTATATGCTCTGTGCCATTAAGTCATATTTCCCTCAACAAATGTGCTGTCATGGAAAAGTAATGCAAGCGAGTAATATTCGGGAATCCGTTAACATGATAAGGAGGAAGGTGGATTTGAAGTTAACTCATTAGAATAATAATTCGAACAATTATTTTCTAAATAATAACAATGATTTATTATAACTAAATCGCAAATATCACTATCACGATTTAATATACGCTGTTATAAGAATATAAAAAAGTAATTGAGCAACCACTTTTCTAATTTCTATACATTCCTGCTGTATATTATTGATTTTCTTAAAAAAATAATTGTATAAGCGATTTCTCTTGTTCACTGGTAACTGTGGTTGATGATTCAGAGTACATTTTAAACTTTATATTTTTCTATAGAATACCTGTTTGTGTGTGAAGCAACAAAGAAATCGGTCTCTTTGAATTAAATAGATATTTTAGAATTATCTGTGTGTTAAGACTAGGAACGCGAACACTGGCTTTAATTCTCATTTAATGGATTTTTAACTACATAGAAAACTACATAGACTACATAGAAAAACTACATAGAAAAACCACGTAGAAAATTTAATTTCGAATGAACTCCATATTATTGTTTTAAATTTTGCTAATTACGTCTTCACAGTTTAAATGGAATAAGTGAAACAATTGAAAACTTTTAATAATAAATTTTTCGCGGTTGAGAATGGCCGCAGAAACGTCAACATTGGGAAATCTGAACCTGGTGTCAACCGCGAAAAATTTATTAATAATTTACACTGGGAAAGCTCACATTAATGAATTGAAAACTTACTTAAAAAATTATAATAAATCAAGTTTCGCGTTTTTACGGTCCTGGTGCGGAGCTTGATTTTTCACCTCAATGAGGAATGATTCAGCAGACGTTTCTACATGCATTAATATAGAAATATTTAACACATTTTTCTCAATATGTAAAACAAAATACTGAAATATAATTACATCACTTAATTGAAAATAAGTTTTTACTGTAAAAATACTGGTTTTAGACACATAACGAAGTTTAACAATCAGTATTTCATATTGTAATGATCAAAAGAGACTAATTAATTAATTTTCTTGCTCCACGTTGTGAAAGCTAATTTATGAAAGAAAAAAAAGAATACGTTAATTTAATCGAGCCCCACGTTGGGCATCAAAATGTAATGATCAAACGGATCTACTAATTAAAT
The DNA here is from genome assembly GCA_037074705.1 of Zhengitettix transpicula. Taxonomy (NCBI): domain Eukaryota; kingdom Metazoa; phylum Arthropoda; class Insecta; order Orthoptera; family Tetrigidae; genus Zhengitettix; species Zhengitettix transpicula. The sequence goes on along the minus strand of CM073592.1, from coordinate 123,263,321 downwards.
ATCTTGCCCACGTTGTGGACCAAAATGTAACGATTAAAAGATGGTTTATTTTAAAAAAATTATTAATCTGAATTTCCCCACGTTGCGGAAGCCAAAGTGTAATAAACAAATCTGGGCTTGATAAGTAAAAAACACAATGAATTTTATTGAAAAATTTACAATTCAATTAGTTTTTCTTTTTATAATTTGCGGCATTTAAGGAAATACAAACTTTATTTTTTTAAAAAGAAAAATCATTTAATTACTCTTCTTCTCAGGGTCTTAACTGGGTTTGATAAGTAAGAAACAAATCAAGATTACAATTAAAGAATTTACAATTTAAACAATTTGAAACGCACTGAATATGAAATGAAAAGAAACGAAATCTGTCTATACCTTTAATTACTGTTTACAAACATTTATTATTTTAGTTCGTACTTACAACTGTCCTTTTGGAACCAGACTTAATGATTTCAAAGCTTGGGAACACTCTTTACTAAAAGGCCATTATGCGCATAAAATTGCACATTCACTTTCATAAACACACATACTTCCAAGCTTTCAGAACTCCAGACTCCTCGCCTATGGTCAACCGCTGTTTCGCCCGCAGCCACCAGTCAATCAGTCACTATCGCCCGCAGACAGCCAAGATGTTTTAACAGGGAAACCGGTCAGTGTTACAGTGTACATAAAAATGAATAGATCATGAGATATTTTGCCCTTAGGCTATTAAATGTTCCATATACCACAACCAACAAAATGGCAGAGTTATTTTATCTGCTGCATAATTCTTCAAACTATACAGTCGCCGCTGAACTGTACTCTAATTTATGTTCAAAACCAGTCTTCAACTCTATTTTGCTATATTTTTGCCTATCATCGGCCCAACGGCACGTCGACGTCTCCTATTAAACTCTGCTGATCAACTCTTTCTCCACCAGAATCTGGCGATCTGCTTTAAGACATCCTTCTCCCTCAAGATCTGGCACCCAACTAACTATTCGCTTCTCTGGAGTGGCTCCACCTTCCGTGCTTCCTCTTACAGTTCCCACGCTCGCAGTTCCCACGAATCTCGGCAAGAAAGAGCCCGCCGTCACTGAAAATATTATAAACCAAACAATCCATGGTCTCCCTAACTTAATATCAATAAAAGACCGCCATCACTCCGTTCTTTGAGATCGGTGGTGCCAAACAAAATATTGTAATTTAAACAATTAATGGCCTTCTTAATTAGTATTACAATATACTAAACAATTTATGCACTAATAACAGGAAAAAACGCACACCACAAATTTCCTCCACTTTTCATTCTTGTTGACTCATATCATCGGAAATACTGAAAAAGAAAATAACCAGAATGCAAAACAAGTACAAGGCAGTTAAATTGGCTAAAATATTAATAAAGGTAGCAGATATTCAGCACTTTGGTAGGTAATAGAATTTAAAATGCTGCACACTGATTTAGAAAGTCACCAATGGAACAATAAGAACCGAAGTCAAGTAAAATTCGTCATTGTTTGACAAATATGACATAGTTACTGACGATCGTTACATTTACATAGACGGTTGTGTAAGGTTTTACCTGAATAATGAACTCTACACTATACAATTGAGACTATGGCTGTGTTTGAGAACAGAACGGTTTCTGATTTGCAATCCATAATTTTCCAAGCCCAGTTAGCAAAGCCTTAACACATATTTAAGTGGAAATAAGCGAGGTATACAGATTTTCACCATTATGGGATCTACTTTTGGTGTTAATAAGCATAAGTAGTAGCAAGATTGTAATTATAGGCTGCATATAGCGAGGTCGATCATTTGTATACACGAGACGTAATAGTGGTTCTGAAATAGGGCCCTGAGGAACATCAGTTCCCGTTAGGAAAAATACTTAAGTGTCTTCATTTCACTTGGATACATTTTTTATTATATTTTTGACGTTAGATATTAAAAGTATTAATACATTATCTATTACACCTCAGTATTCTAGCTTTTTAATATGTTAAACTACTACAGTGGTTCCCAATTTTTCCTGTTATTGGTAGACCCCAGCTATTTTAATATTGAATTGTTACAAATTCATAAACTTCAAATGTAGTTTTGACAGATTACCCACTGCTACACACTTTGATTGGTTTAACTGTAAAGTGAAAAGGTTAAAAAAAACACAAGTGATGTTTTATACATTAAACGAGTCAAATTGCAAATCTAGTAAATACACAAAAAATAAATGTTTTTATTGGGAGGGATGTTCTAATAGCAAATTTGCAATATTTGGCTTGAATTGAGTTAGGTGTAATCTTAAATCACCTCGATTGCACCAATCCAAATAAGTGTACTGTCGACCAATTTGGAGATATCAGCACTAGAAATGTGCCAAATTTCTACCACTACGTTCAACCGAATTTCGTTATCAGATGTAGAATTTTTTGCTCTACAAGTTATTACTGAACATTATTTTCAATTCATGCTTTTGCTAATAGCAAAAAACTGAAAAGAGGTGCAAATTTCGTGGTTTTTAAGTCATAGAAACTTTTCCTGAGGTCTTTCGAAATGGAAAACTTGATTTTTCACTAATGGCCACAATATATTTAATGCCAATTAATTAGGACATTAATTGTTTGGACATATAATTTAATTGTAGCGGCAGGAGCTTTCAAAGCGACAATGGAGCCGAGCTATGTTACTTTGTCGGAAAGTCAAAAATGGCGTATGCGCGCTAAAACTCGAGACTACGATAGTTCAGTTGGTGATGGGACATTTCGGAGGACGGAACAAATGATTCTAGAGCAAAGACTAGCCGTTGTTTAATGTATTATTAAACAAAGTTGTGAGTTTAAGACAAAGTAAAACCATTCACGGAAGCATTTAAATCGTAAATAATGCTAAGTAAAAGCTGTGTACGTCTGTAGCCAACTAGGAATAGTAAAGTTGCAGTTTAAGTCCCAAGCGGTAAAAAGACAAGCAAATCTATGAATCACAGGATTCATATAAGGCAAGCGGTCACCAGATAGCTGACAAAAGGGAGGATCATCCGAGTTCCTGGGAGCCTATCAAGGTTGACTTCAAGAGTGTAAAATCTGTGAGCCGATATTAGAATCAGTGTAAAATATTTTTTTCAATAGTGTACTCCCGAAAACAAAAGGAATGCTGGAACCAGCTGGACAGATGTAAGTAACAAAATACAAAAATAATGATTTTTGTAAACGTACTTAAAGGATAGAAGTCAGATTTCGTTCTATTTTAATTGTCAGAGTTAATTTCTTTTCTTTTAATTTCTTCCTATCGACATATTTTCTGGGTTAATTATAAACTGTGTGTTAATTAGTTTTTTTTAAAACAACTTGTGGTGTCCATTATCAAACCCAGTAGAGACCCTGAGATCTAAAATTTTAAATTGTAATTGTTTGTGAGTTAAAGAAACAAAGTGGAAATAAATAATTATTTGTTTTAAATTCTTGTTGATTATTTCATTTAAATTAAACGAGTTACCTATTTAATTATCACATTTTGACGCTTCACGTGAGGTAAATTCATTTAAAAACAAATTTCATTTAATTAACGCCTCATTGTTAAATATTACAATATACTAGTTTGGAGACAAATGAAATACTCGACCTATTCTCGCGGAGGAGCTACTGGGATACTTGGATTAAAGAGGAACCTCCTGCAGTGCAGTTTAAAGTGACTGACGGCGACGACATTTTGTGGATAAATAATTTGTTTGTATTATTGTATTTATAGAAGCCGAACAGGGGAATGTATTTGCCTTTTGATCTCGTTATTTGTTTTACAGGATATAAAATTAGTTCGAAGTGATGTATCTTTTGAAAGTAAGTTGATGTGAGTTCGTGTGGACGCTTGTTGGGCCGGGACTTCTGTTTACAGTTGATTTGGTATTTTGTGGTGCATTGTCAGCAGAGGCAGAGAGAGGCAGAGGCCGTGGTATTAGCAGTCGCGCCTCGCGTAGCGCCTCTGCAGAGGGAAGCAGCTTCGCCTCGCCTCCTCGCCTCGCCGCGCCGCGCCGGGAATAACAATCGACAGCCTTGCCGCAGTTCAGACAAATGGCGTCGCAGCTCACAAGGAATTTAAAATGTTCTCTGGGGAGGCGTGAAATTGAGCTGCTGCGCAGTCATTACGAACCCGTGGCCCAACTAATAGTGCATTTTATGCGCTCAATTTAACATCGATACTTTACTCATAAGACGGGGCTCGCGAAATGACGAAACTTTGTCGTGTTATTCCAACCATATGCCGATCACGTTCTGCGACACTGCTATCAGAATAACGATTCAAAAATTACTCGGCCATTTCCCCATACTATACGATGTGCTACTTAACTGTTCGAATTTACACGCAATCATCGTAGTAAGGGATGTAATTTCTTGGCACTCCTACAGTATGTTAAATAAATAATTATATAGTATTCAGTTTTTATTATTACGCGATATTTCTTTTAGATGGCTGACATTTAATAATCTAAAAAAAAAAATAACTTCCTAGTTTCGATATCTGGGACGTCACGATTTTCGGACACGGAATTATAGCCTGAGCCGTATTCGTGCGATTCACTGCGTTCAATACCGCCGTGCATTCACTTATAATTAAAATAAAAATTTCGTGACACTCATAAGTTGCTTAGAGGTTCAATATCATATTTGGATTGAGAACTTTAGTGACCATGATAAAGTGTTCGGATTGCCGCAAGTATAACACAAGCTGTTTTTGACAATAATTCAAGTTAACAATTAAAATAATCTCACTTTATTTTGAAATTAAATAATAATGACAGCAGCCTATTAGTCACCTAAAATTATTTATTATATTTAAAATATACATCAAACAACGTTTCGTCACTGATTGGTACCTCTTCAGGTGTATAGTTACATTCAGTGATCTAAATCACAAAGAAATTAAGAAACAAAGTCTTACATCATTAATAACATTTAATACAATTATGCATAAATTTATAGTGCTACAATTTAATTTTATAAGAGAATTTAGGTTGCAAATTTGCAGGTTTATCCGCACGTTGCGGCCAAAATGGCTGGCTTCTGTTATGAATATTTTTTAAATTTAAGATAACAACGAAAAAAATATGTAATACAACAGATGTGTTACAGTAATAAAGAATCAACAATTTTATATAAACTATTTGTTATTTTTAATATTAATGACGGAAATATTATATCTCATATGCAACATTTCACTGATCTAAAATAATGTGACAATCCAAATTATGTTTTTTAAAATAAATATGTTTGGCACAACTGAATAATTTGGGACGTAAAATCTGAAAATATTTTATGTTAATTGATCTTAGATTTTAGACTTCGTTTCGTTTGTGCGATATAACAAGAATTAGAATCTGAACAATTAAATTTGTAAATAACATCATGTTTATGTAAAGCGTTAATTTTGTCATTAATAAATTTAAATTCGTGGAAGTTTTAAAAATAATCAGAATGCTAGTCAACTGATGATTGATTATATCTTCTAATAAATAAAAATGCCTGTGTGTATGTATGTTCCACATACATGGAGAAACTTTGACCAAATTTCGTACAAGACGTGACTAGAACCCCGAGGAGCGGAGGTGGACTGGGTGGAAATATAAGTGAGTCTGCATGTATATCTTTGGAATGATGGGAGAGTGATCATTGGAGGTTGCCTAACGACGGTGTTTTTTTTGTGGAGGTAGACATGGTGATGACTGCTAGAATCTACACAAGAATTCTTCTCATCAACTTCCCATGTAGGCGTGGTAACCATTTTCTTTGTATTTTTTACCACTTTTCTCAAGCTTTTTCAGAAGTGGTTCCTAGGTTGCTGTGAACTATCCTAGATGGCTCCACTGTAGTCTATAAAATTATGTTAGAGCTCTATTGAGGCCCTCAGCGTAATTACGCATAAAGTTTTGTAATTCCCAACCTCCTGAGGACCTTTAAAGTTGATTTTGGCATAGATCCTTTATGGCCAACCACTATTGGAGGATTGTATAGTGATTTGACGGCTTTAATAGTTGGCTTGTAGTCGATTATTTTATCCTCTACGTATTTACTGGTGCTGATTTTTACTGAATGTATCGGTTGATCTATTTGCTCTGTATCCATACTGATTGTTCTGTCTGTCTCAAAGTATGTTATAAGTGTCTTCACAATTTTTTCAATTGTTTTTGCTGTTGTAATTAAGAAGGATTATGGGTCTGTTATCACTTAGGGTCTTGTGGGTTCCCCCCCCCCTCTCCTCCGCCTTTATGTATCACAGTAACGTTCGCGTGTTTGTATATGTCCGGGAATTTTCCTTCCTTTAGACATCTGTTTATCATCGTTTTTAGTTGTAGGGTTAGTATTATCGCTGTTACCGGAAGTATTTCGGCATTTATGTCATCTGATGCAGGTGATTTCTTGGTCTTTAGGTTACTGATTATGTAGCTTCTTTTCTGTTTATCCGTTGCTTCTATCTGGTTATCGCATTGATCATATTTTTTATCTATTTGTCTCTTAGATGTTTTTGTGGTATTCTGTGTCCATGTCGTTTTAATCTTGGAGGATACTATGGAGTATTGCTTGTGCTGTTTCTTACCACGTTATGGTAGTAATCTTTTGTGTTTTTACTGTTGTAAAAACTGAGTATTGGTGCCTGTCTTATTTTCCCTGAAGCTATTTTGCATATGAGGTTCCATAGATTTGTCATCAGCGTTTCTTCTACTAGATTTTGCCACGTGCGTTAATGGGCTAACTTATTTGCTTTTTATGGTTTCTAAGTTTTGTATGGTATATTATCTTCCTTATTTCCGATGTTTGTGCTTCATCTGCTCTTCGATAAGCACGTAGTGATTTACGAAGCTCCCTTTGTTTCCTTGTTAGTTCTTTTTTCCACCATGTTACCTTGGTCGTTTTTTGTTCTGTAATGGTACTTCAGCTTTGCAAGTGTTTTCTAGCCACTCCACGATTTTTTTATTGCGTTGTTTGCCGAGACTTGATTTATGGTTCCTGTTTGCAGTTTTTCCTTTTAATATTTTCCAGTCGGCTCTTTTGGTTTGTAATCTTTTTTTGGAATGAGTTTGATGTTGGTTTATTTTATTTTTGTTTGTTTGTTTGTATCGTGATCAGTCGATGGTCGCTGTTTATTTCCTCTTCATATACTTTCCATTCTGTTATTCTTGTTGTCATGTTTGGAGTGGTTACACTGATGTCTATATTTGATTTTCCTCCTTGTGTGTCCGCGAATGTTGTTGGTTGTCCTGGTGTGTTTATGAGATCTAGTTTGAATTCTCGTAGCAGTTCTCCCACTTCCCTTCCTCCTCTACTCTTTAGGGTTAATATATTTTTGAAATTTCATTTGTAGTGGCATCAACAGCTAGCTTATTAGCGACTTTTTTTTAAACTTCGACTTCACTGTCGGGTCATTAATTTGGTGGGAGTTTATCGGAATGGAAACAGACACATACAACCAACCTCCATGCCCTCGCCGGGGTTCGAAAGTGGGACCTCTGTGTTGCGAGGCAGTGACGCTGATCTCTACACCACAGTAGGCCGTCATAATAATTCCGAATGTAAATCACAGATTTTTTTGCGTGATTTACGTATAAGATTATTAAACCTGAAGAGGCCCTAAAAAGAGGAAGAGAAGTCGTCGTTTATTTAATGTTTTGTTAATAAACATAATTGTCTGGTTCAAGGCCATATATTTATTCCTGTATAAATGATTTGTATTATTCTTAATTTGTTAAATTAACCTTTCTTCAAAATTCCTTATATTGGCAGGAAGGATTCATTTTGGTATGCTTCGCAAAATTCAATAGTAAACTCATTACTCCACTCCATTATGAAAATTTTATTCAGCCACACACTTTATTTCAGAAACTATAAATTCACAAATAATTACGTTCATAAACACATGAAGTAAGGAAAAATGTCACGACTGAGGTAGTAATGCAGTCTTCCTGTTGTGACGTCACACAACCATGTTGATGCCTAGTGTTGAGTGGCCTCGCCTCGTCTTGTGTTCGGCGGGGATCAGAAGTTTGTTCACACGGCTAAATTATCCATAGCATCTCTCTCACGTGGACACTTACCCTTACGTTCAGAATTTTACTTCTGGTGACTGTCGGAATTAGCGCCGAGGAAGCTTCCAAACGTTGAAACATCTAACCCAAAAATCTATCATCAATGCAATATTAATTAAATTATTGTGAAACATGTACACGTATTACATACCATGTGTAGTACGTGTTCAACACACAATATCAACCAAAGTTTCTAAATAATAAATGTAGTTTTTCATTAAGGTTCAGTCTTTAAATTGAATCCAAATAATTTGAGTTAACAAAAACACTTATGTCTTCTAGAGGATAATTTTTATTATGTTATTGAGCTGTGCAATAAAAGTTGTTTTAAGATTTTCATTTAATTATATAAATAATTCTGTATTTCTTTTCTTCTGAATGTTATCACTGAATTGTTCAGGGATTATGTTTACAGATTATTTCCCTTTTCAATAATCACATATTTTCTGTTTATAGAATGTAATATGAAGCTAAGTTCGCCCAACACAACTAAAAGGCATCTGTGGACTAATATTTCGTTGTCCTCTGGTATTTTTCACACTTGCCGTACCATACAGCGTGAACTTTGTTATGGAAATATGGTATATCTCGTTGGAATTATTTAAAAAATAGAAATATAGCATTTTAATGTTTTTACTCGTATTAATTCTTAAGCAAGACTTTTCCTATTAGTTATAGTATATTCACAATTGATTGATAATATTTTCCGGACGTTGCTGTCTAGATATAAATGACATTGCACGAGCAAGAAGCTAATCGAGGAGTAAGTGACGTTAAGAGTTTCTTCGTGAGGGGGCATTAACGTTTGATCAGTGGCTGTGCTGAATGCGTAATGCAGGCCAAGGGCAGTTCGGGCTGGCCGTAAAACATAGCAAGCGCCTCTTCCCTTTACTGCCGCAGGTTCGTGTTATTACTTGTGCGGCCCTGTGTTATTCAGCAGCTGCAGCCACCGTGCCGTGCCTTCTCCTAGGGGACGTGTTTCACTTTTTCCCTCCTCTCCTAGGTGCCTCCCGGATCGAAACGTCTCCGAAATGCACAACACGTGATACTTTCTCCGCTCTCAAAGATCCGTTCAAGTAGATATTTCATTTCTACTTCGTAACACAAGATGCCCGGTAGGGTGGAATACTTGATAGTTAAAGGTTTTGGCGAAGGAGTGGGTGGGGGAGGTAACATATACGAGGTAGGCTGCAAAAGTCCCCACACTGTTATCAAGCCTAGACAAACTAAAACGTCTTATGAACAAAAATTTTATTGTAAGACGATTTTTGGATTCCAGCCGTGTAACGACGTTACCTGGTTGCAAACCCGAGAATTCCATCCACATATTAGCCCGGGGAAAGACTACGACCCATTATCCTTATTAGTCTACACTATGGAATATTAACTCGTTATCAATACTTGGTATGTTGTGAAAAAAAATTATTTAGTAGCCAATAAGATTTATCAATCGCCTTAAAATAATTCTATATATTTGTAATGTTTTTTGTATTTCTGTTCAATGAATTACATACATTACTTACACTGCACTGCCCGATAATAATACTTTCTACTCACATCTCTACTTACCAACAAAATAGCAAACCTTAGACAGTTTCTCTGAGGGACTGGTGGCCGAAAATATGTTACAACATTTATGTCTACAGTAAATTACATACATTAATATATTCCCTCCAGATATTATTTTTTTACATCTATTTTCTTACTCTCTCAGATATAACATTTCACTCAGATATTCCGTACTCTCTCGCATGTATTACCATCCTCACTGATATTGTTGTACACACAATAGTAGTTGACTCCTAAAAATTGAACTTCGCCGTGAATAGTTGTCATAGCATCTCGACAACTTGCTGCTCGCAGTAACGACAGCAAGGAAGCGAGGAATGCGAGGGCTATTCTTTCGCAGGCAGTACCTACGAGGGATGTTTTCTCGCAGGCAGAACCTTGTAGGAGAGACAGGAAGGGGATACCTTTTTCTCTCTCCGTTTTTGAACTAAGGTTCCACATGCCGAGACACCTCGGCCTTTTGAGAGGTGTATGTTCCGGGGTCACAGACCTTGGGCATACGGTAAGAGTTGTTCTCTGTTCCCATTGGAACAGTCGGCCAGCTGCCTCCTAAACTGGTCGAGGCATGGAGTAGGGAATGCTGCGTCCCCACAGCAAACTCTTCTCCCGCTATTGGAAGGGCGTGGGACAAGTACCAAATGCCCGACCTACCTGATGCAGGTTTTTCTAGGGTTTTCCCTGCATCACTTTTAGGCAAATTGCCGGGTAGGATCCTTAAACCATAGCCCGGCGGCCCTAGTTAACCCTTGGCTACCTTCCTCTACCATTCCGCATCCCCCCCTTTCAAATCCCTTCCTATGCTGTTAAAGGGGAGTTGCCACCATGTGGATTACCCTCATGTAGCTGTTACCTAAAAATAAACTCCTAAAAATTAACTTTCATTATTACATTGACTTTTTTTTTCAATGCAAACGAGTTAGTCCATTACACACCGGCGATTTTTATATCGGCGACAATTTATCGCTTACTATGTAACCGCAGTAGTCCCCTGGAAGTGAATTAGAGCTTGCACACTCGGCAGTAAATAATCTTGACGATGAAATTGTCGCAGAATCTTGCTAGTGAAGTCGCTAGGTGCCACTGGCGCTCGACGACAAATTTATCGCCACTTTGAACTAATGGCCTAAGTAACCTAATGCATGGTTGCCCACAGGGCGGATTTTCTACCACTGGAGTTATTTTCATTTTTAATTTCAATTTTCGTATCGAAAAGTTGTTTTTTGCCATCCTATCTTTTGTCTTTTTATGCATATTTCGAATATGAATAATTTGGGTGACATCATAGATAATGAAATACTTATTACATTAATTCAAGAAAGACCTGTGTTATTGGATAAAACCCTGAACATATTTCGCGTTATCCTGCTTCAACTCTTCAAACAGCATGTAGAAAGCTACAACCTCCTCTCTTCTTTCATTAATTGGATAAACCCAAATTAGTCGATGTTTTCTTCTCATTTTCATTCAACTGCGAAATAACAGTAATGCCAGAATATGCTCTCTGTTCATTTCAAACTTCAGTGTTCACAGCACTCTCAACTGAGATTCGTACGTCAGAAAATTTCCCTCCCGCGATAATAATCGCTGAGTGTGTCACCCATTTCTTTGAAACACGCCGATTAATTTATCTTCGAGACAAAAATCGTCGTGTTTGTAACGGGCCTAATAAATAGACCAAAAAGGATTAACTGGGTTTAAATACGTACATGTTACTTCCGCAACTGGTGACAAACATTTTCTTCTCATGAATTCATCTCAACGATTTGGAAATATATTAAGACTGATGGAATATCTATGAAAGTATTTGTTCATAATACATTGTTCATACAACGTTCAACGATATTGGCGTATCACACTGGGTCTGGACTGAACCCAATAGGACTAAACTAACTCCTTGGCTCGACAGCCCATGAAGGGCCTTGGCCCACCGAGGCGGCTACCAGACTGTCATCTTACATGACACTTTCTGGATTTAGGAGTGACACCTGGTCAGAGTGTCGATTCTCCCATAGCTTTAACCCCAGTTTTCTTGACCAGGACGAACACAAACATCCATGCCTATGCCGGGATTCGAACCCGGGACCTCTGTTGTGTGAGGCAATGACGCCGGCCGCAGCAGGCCGGCAACCCAATAAGACTAAGTCTAAATATTCTATCGTGAAAATAAGAGTTTGTAATTTCATTATAGATATCGTCTTTGGGGCACGTATGGTTTCGCTTGTTGACACCAAGCATTATCAAGGCTAGGCCAGGACTGATTAGCCTTGCTCGCCAGTGCCCTTATATAGGCATCTGTCGTGCAAGGTCAACTTGTTTGCTGCCGCTATCATGCGTCGCAAAAGTTGTATTACTTGCATCTGATGCAGGAAAACTGCATCTCTGTTGAACACTGATTTTAGATAGAAACCGCACAACAAGGGTTGCAGACTCTGATGATTATGCTCGTAACCTAAAGTAAGTATATAGTTGATTATAATGTTCGAAAAGGTCGACCATAAGGCGGTCCTACCTGGCAGTTTTGTTCAAATTTATTTTCAACTTCTTTTACCAATAAGGTATAGCCGTAGATTAAGACAATATGATAAAACAAGTAATTTGATTAAAATTCTCTATTTTCCTTGCAGTTCCACAAAAACGAATTGCTTTGTTCTGCATTAAGAGTCGTTCAACGGGATTAGTGTACCGCTTTTAGCTGGGTAAGTGTTGAGAAGGGACCCACAAAATGTGGAAGTTACTCGCGCCGAGCCATTATAAGCCGTGTTTCGCAATTGGAGGCCATTAATGGGTCATATAAGTTAATGGGCCAAGGTTTATGTTGAAAGGATTTCGGGCGCCTTGAAACAGGATCCCCTTAGTCAGCTAAACGCAGAGAGCAGTACATCTCAAGGAGATTAACTGGAATTCTACCCGGCCATAGGGCGCCGCCGTCGCAGCCGCCGGACACAGCAATTAAAGCGACGCTACTATCTCCTAGAATTTGCATACCCCCGTTATCACGCAAATTTACGACCAGCTGAAAAGTCGACGCGTCACAAGAAACGTGTTCCGTTGGATTTTTTGCTTCGGAAATCTAAACCAAATCCTACGAACAGCTATATAATTAAAACGGTTGGGAAGTTTTGAGACAATACTGTGTCTTTCTTGCAGTCGTAATTAACAGGGTGTTCTACTGTTTCTTTTGAAAAGGAATAATTACAACCAGGAAACCAGCTTGTAAGGTCTGTTCTCTCGCAGGCAGAATCTTTCTAGAGACAAAGAGAGGGCTACCTTTGGGGATTCCTTTTCCTCTCTCCGTTTTTGAACTAAAGTACCCACAAGCCGAGACACATGTTCATTTCCTATTGGAACAGTCGGTCAGCTGCCTCCAAAACTGGTCGAGGCACGGAAAATTGAATGCTGCGTAGCCACAGCAAACCCCTCTCCCGCTATCGGAAAGGCGTGGGACGAGTACCCAATGTCAGACCTACCTGATGCAGGTTTTCTAGGGTTTTTCCTGCATCACTTTTTGGCGAATTGATCCTTAAAATATAGCCCGGAGACCGTAGTTAACCCTGCATTACCTTCCTCTACCCTTCCGCATCCCACCTTTCAAATCTATTCTATTCTATTAAATATTATTCTATTAAATATTATTCTATTATATTATTCTATTCTATTATTCAATTAAATATTATTCTATTAAAGGAGAGTTGCCACCACGCGGGATAACCTCATGTAGCCTGTCACACCGAGAAAAATTATGATAATTAGATCTAGACGGGGGAAAAGAGTGGAAGAAGAAAGAACATGCCAGGATAGCATTATCACTACAACTAAACGGAACGAAATATGGCGGAGTAATATTTCCTGAATCCAAATTCGTGAATTGGTATCAAAATTTCTAATGAATCAGTTCCATTCAATCTATTGAGTTCAAGTTTCTCTAATAATTTGGAATTTTGATGTAAAAATCTGATTGGATGGTAGGATGTAACTGCTTCGGTGGATTTACCAGGTTATAAAATCAATAGGCCCCTACTATTGTGCAAACTGAATGTCTTTGACCAGTAATTAAAACGTAATATGGATCTGAAGAGATTTCATAGAAAGATTATAGCGATATTTGGTAACTCAGCAAACACTTTCCCCGTTATTAGATCATAACTTGGACCCTTCTTTTTGTTAAGATGTTGAATTTCAGTGCCTATCTCTGAAATTGGAAATTTTTACTATAGGTAATGACAGTCACAGAGCTGCATCTAATAGACGCTTTACTTCGTCGTTGGAGCACTCGAGTGTGAAGTAAAAGCTTGGGTTAACTGTTAAGTAAATATCAGCTTTTTCTCGATCTGTCCTTGTTGAGTCATTATTTTCTTTCGTTAATGGTGGATTTGTTGTTTTACATATCTTTTTTGTTTCAGTTATCTACCAAATAGATTCGACTAGACGTGAGAATGTTCTTAAATGATCGTTTAATGCAGGGGTGACCAACCATTTGCATACAATGCGCCAATAATTTGACAGACGAGTTCAGATCCGCCATATAACTGGAGAAGTTTTTATACAAGCTTACGTTCATGAATAGGAGTTGGTAAATAGAGACAAGGATAGAAACTACTTCGCTTAAGGCAGGAAAAGGAATAACTTAATCATGCAGCTAAATTAATTAATTTACACCAGTTTACTAAAGCACCAGTCTACAATAATAAGTAATGCTCTTCGTGTACAAGATGGCGATCGCTTCATGATGGTGATATAGCTGCCAGGAGGTCTCGTTTGGTGGCGATTGAATCTGGACAGCAGTTCTCGGCACTGTATAAGATAACAGCATGGAACTTCGATTTACCTGTTCTTTCTGCATGCTGGAATGAATGAGGTCTGGTGCTGGCGTTTGTTTAATAACATTTTCCATAAAAGAAAATTTATAGACATAATAATTATTTTTAAATGATTTAATTATTTTTTAAAACAATATCAATTACAGCACATAAACATACTTGCCGGCCCCGGAACATACTCTCAAAACAATCTTTTTTTTTAGGTAACAGGCTGCATGAGGGTAATCCACATGGTGGCAACTCCCCTTTAATAACATAGAAAGGGATTTGAAAGGGGGAATGCGGAAGGGTGGAGGAAGGTAGCCAAGGGTTAACTAGGGCCCCCGGGTTATAGTTTAAGGATCCTACCCGGCATTCGCCTAAAGAAATGCAGGACAAACCCTAGAATAACCTGCATCAGGTAGGTCGGGCACGCCCTTCCCATAGCGGGAGAGGAGTTTTCTGTGGGGACGCAGCATTCCCTTCTCCGTGCCTCGACCAGTTTAGGAGGCAGCTGACCGACTATTCCAATGGGAATAGCGGACAACTCTTACCGTATGCCCATGGTCTGTGACCCCGGAACATACACCTCTCAGAACAGGCCGAGGTGCCTCGGCTTGTAGGAACCTTGGTTCAAAAACGGAGATGAAAAGGAACCCCAAAGGTAGCCCCTTCGTATCTCTCCTACAAGGTTCTGCCTGCGAGAGAACATCCCTCGCAGGTACTGCCTGCGAGAGAATGGCCCTCGCAGACTACTTTCCTTCTTACCACTTACCATCTCTTTTTTTTAGGGCAACAGGCTACATGAGGGTAATCCTCGTTGGGCAACTTCCCTTTAATAGCATAGGAAGGGATTTGAAAGGGGGGATGCGGAAGGGTAGAGGAAGGAAGCCAAGGGTAACTAGGGCCCCCGGGCTATAGTTTAAGGATCCTACCCGGCATTCGCCTAAAGAAATGCTGGGAAAACTCTAGAAAAACCTGCATCAGGTAGGCCGAGCATTGGGTACTTGTCCCACGCCCTGCCGATAGCGGGAGATGGGTTTGCTGTGGGTACGCAGCATACCCTTCTCCGTGCCTCGACCAGTTTACGAGGCAGCTGGCCGACTATTCTAATGGGAATAGCGGACAACTCTTAGACCAGGAGAGAGAAAGGAAAATCACTTTGCAAGGTCAGAAAGTACACATATTGGTCTAGAATTCATGCACGCCTCTATCTCTGAAAGTAAAGTAACTACTTCTAGTAACGTAACAATGTTCTTATCTAAGACACGTCATGATATTTCATACTCTTTACACCAGCTTCCCGTAGCCCGCCATAATGTGGAGCACTTGCCGAATGAAGTTCCACTCACTGTTCTCAGTAGCGAGATAGGATTGCATTTCTTCCTTGTGTGAACTTGATTGTAGAATTTCTCCAATGTCCTGCAATTCTCTACCTGCACCAAAGAAATTAGTACCATTGTCTCACCATATTCACTGTGGGAGAATCGACACTCTGACCAGGTGTCACGTCTAAATCCAGAATGTGTCATGTAAGATGACAGTCTGGCAGCCGTCTCGGTAGGCCAAGGCCCTTCGTGGGCTGTCGAACCAAGGAGTCAGTCTCACCATATTCGAGATCGTTTTCCTCTTCTTGCTGTGAATCGTCTGATAACTGCAACAATTGTTTTAATCTATCCTGAGTCAGATACTAATTCTAGATGTACAGTCTTTGTAGTAAAACAAATATATTTAGGTACCTAATTCGTTATATTTGTTTTGCTTCTTGTTTACACTTGTCGTTTATTAAATAGGTCCTGCTAGATCAATTCCTACGTGTCTGAATGCTCGAACAGGTTGCACTCTTTCTGCAAGTAGAGATCCCATTAATTTCTCTTTAGCAGCAGCTGTTAACTTGAAACAAATTAAGCACTTGTGAAGGATTCCTTCACTGTTCATATTATTGAGGGAATCAAATATTCCATTCTCAATGAGGAGATTAATTGTTGTGGTCCTGCATGAAGAAGTCTTGTGTTCTGCCTCAATAATCAATTGCATTAGATTGTTGTTTGCCTCATAGGGAAGATTAGACTCTTGTAAACCACTGCCAACTCTCAAGTAGTTTAATTTGTGTAGAAGTACATTTAATGATTTCAACAAAAATTCTCTTGGATTAACACCTTAAGAATAATAATGTGTATCAACTGTTTATATATAAAAAAAATCTTACTAGTTTTAGTTCTAATGATAGACGAGTTGTACTTGGAAAAGCATGAATATTTGCCGTAGCTGAATTATCGTTGGACGTAGGTCTTCCTGCCAACGTTCATCTTTCTTGTAATACAGGATCTGAATAAGGTCTACTCCAACATACGATTTACGATGGAATTAGAAAAGGAAGGGACTCTCCCTTTCCTCGACATTCTCATTCAGAGGTTACCAGGAGGAAAACTTGTGCACTCAGTATAAAGGAAAGAGAGTCATACTGATCGCAACAGAACCTCCCTCATCTGGCTAAGATAAAAGGTGTACTAACCACGCCAATACACAAGGCCGAAGCGATATTTTGCAGATTAATTCATAGTTCATTACATGTGAAATTGCTCCATTACTTGCTTTCTTCGCTGCAGGGTGAAGCAAATCAATTGATACAGAATATATCAATTACGAATGAGCCTGGGAATTGTTATGCAATACGTATTACCATTTCCATGACGCATTGTCAAAACTTACTATCCCTTCCAGTACAGAACTAAAATTAATCGTGTTCCAGTCTGAGATCAATCACTAATCAAGTTAGAAGTAGAGCATTGGAATTATTAGATTCAAACTGCAAATCCAAACCAATTAATTTAATCATTGAGAAACAATCAACATATTGTAATGCCAATTAATTAGAACATTAATTGTTTGGACATAAAATTTAATTGTAGCGGCAGGAGCTTCCAAAGCGACAATGGACACGAGCTCTTTTACTTTGTCGGAAGGTCAAAAATGCGCGCTAAAACTCGAGACTGCGATAGTTCAGTTGGTGGCGGGACATTTCGGAGGACGGAACAAATGATACTAGAGCAGAGACTAGCCGTCGTTTAATGTATCATTAAACAAAGTTGTGAATTTAAGACAAAGTAGAAACATTCATGGAAGTATTACCCAGTAAATATCGCTAATTTAGCAGTTTTTACGTCTATCAGCAGCCAGGAAAGGAGTGAAGTTTTTTACGTCTGTAGCCAGCCAGGAATAGTAAAGTTGCAGTTTAAGTCCAAAGTGGTAAAAAGACTAGCAAATCTATGAATCACAAGATTCACATAAAGCAAGCAGTTATCAGATAGCTGACAAAAGGGAGGATAATCCGAGTTCCTGGGAACCTATCAAGGTGGACTTCAAGAGTGTAAAATCTGTGAGCCGATATTAGAATCAGTGTAAAAATTTTTCAATAGTGTACTCCCGAAAACAAAAAAAAGGAATGCTGGAACCAGCTGGACAGTTGTTAGTAACAAAATAAAAAATAATGATTTATGTAAACGTAATTAAAGGATAGAAGTCAGATTTCGTTCTATTTTAGTTGTCAATCAGAGTTAATTTCTTTTCTTTTAATTTCTTCCTATCGACATATTGTCTGGGTGAATTATAAACTGTGTGTTAATTAGTTTTTTAGAACAACTTGTTGTGTCCATTATTAAACCCAGTAGAGACCCTGAGATCTAAAATTTTAAATTGTAATTGTTTGTGAGTTAAAGCAACAAAGTGGAAATAAATA
Source organism: Zhengitettix transpicula (assembly GCA_037074705.1). Taxonomy (NCBI): domain Eukaryota; kingdom Metazoa; phylum Arthropoda; class Insecta; order Orthoptera; family Tetrigidae; genus Zhengitettix; species Zhengitettix transpicula. The sequence continues at coordinate 123,245,167 of CM073592.1, read as the reverse complement.
ATTATATGTTTTTAATTCTTGTTGATTATTTCATTTAATTAAAGCCCATTAATTAATTATTACATTTTGGCGCTTCACGTGAGGTAAGTTCATTTAAATTCAAATTAAATTATTAAAGCTAAATTGTTGTTCATTACGTAAATGGCGCCCAACGTGGGGCAAATTAAAATTGCTTAACATAGTTGATTATTACATAATGGCTACCACAACGGGGGTCAAATTTCATTTAATTAACGTCAGATTGTTAATTATTACAATATTATAATTGCAAGACAATCGCAGACTTATGTTAATATTTCTAACGTAATATTTATCTGGATCGGTTTTTTATTATTAATTTTCAGATATTTAATTTAAATACTTATTTACCTCTGAAAGTATTTAATTATATTGCGGGGGAGAAATGAACACAATATTTAATAATTTATATTTTCTAAACAAAATAGCATTAACGTCCTGCCCTCGTTATCAATTTAAATCCCCACGACTAATTTACAAAATAAACGAAGTAGAACAAACAAAAACAGAGACAATTTCTAACAGGGGTTGGTGGGCCAAACTACGGTAGTCATATGCCTTTAATGAGCCCAGTTTGATGGCTATTATTTCCGGTACATTACCGCTGTAGATCTGGCCAGGTCAAGACTTCGCAGACGGCTCTGACGGATGTTGCAATCCCACTAAATTCCTGGAAAACGGGTCACCCAGCTGGTCTACATGTGTTGTCAGCAGGCCATAATATTCTCAAAAACTCGCTCTTCAAACCGCAATCACCGTCCGAAACTTTAAAACTAACTTCCCCTCACAAACAGACTAACTTATAACATCTCGGAACAGTCTTCCGCTCTAAAACTCAAATCTAAAATCAACTCCACATGAGCTAAAAACAAGCTTCTCCAAAATAAAATCTAACTTCTCAAAAGCTAAAAATAACTTCTGAAAATTAAAATCAACTTCTCCAAAACTTAAATCTAAAATTTATAGAAAACTAAAGAATGATGGAAGAATAATGTTGAAGTGGTGCGCAGGTAGTCTTCTACGCGTGACGTCGTCTGCCTACGTAAACTGCGAGATTCACAAATACTTTCCGAACGTGGAGCTCTCTTTTCTTTCATAGCACAAACGTTTTAATTCTTATGTTGTCTTTTAAGCCGAAATACAACTATACCTGGAGTGAATAGACTAACTAAGCCTACCGACGAAAAAGTTGACAATTTACAAAGTACAAACGCTAATTCAGTGCAACCTAAAAGGTATAAAAGCTGCTTGCTATGATATAATTACAGGTGAAGTTCTAAAGCAATTACCAGAGAATGGATATAAACTAATAACGGCCATATTTAACGCTATCCTAAGATTGAATCATTATCCGGACCAATGTAATGTGGCACCTAAACCAGGAAAGCCGCCTGAAGAATCGTCTTACCGACTGATCAGCTTATTGCCAATAATTTCAAAAGTTCTGAAAAACTTTTACTAAGTAGATTAAAACCAATCATACAAGAAAATGAATTAAAACCAGCGCACCAATTTCGATTTAGAGAGAACCACGCCACTACCGAACAAGTAAACATAATCAACCAGACTTTCGAAGAAAAAGAAATTCTGCTCAACGGCCTTTCTCTACATAACGCGGGATTGCTGTTCAAGATTATGGTGCGCTTTTAGTTATCGATTCGTTACCAAATATTTTTTTATAACTGTTGCCTAAATTACTGCCTGGAAGCATGGGAATGAGGCTTGCCGGGGTAGAGCAGCAGACACAAGACAATGGCGGGGTGGATTGGAAAATCCGCAAGTCCCCCAGCAAGGTCAGGGTCGGCCAAGGAAGGGGTAGACGACCGGGAGGCTATGGCCCTAAAATAGATGGAAATGGGTCACGTGTGCACAAGGACCAACCAGGAGAGAGGGATTTTGAGGAGGCAGAGAAAGAAGTCTGCGAACACAGGGGAGATGAATTTGGACCGTCGGTGAGAGTGGTCAGGGAGAGTTGATCCTGAAAGATTTTGGTTTTGCACGTGGGTCTCCGGTCGTATACTGCGAATGCTGCGGAGAGAGAGAGAGTCGCCAGGGAGTCGACCCTGTCCGAGCTGCAGACCTGGTAAGTCGCATTCCATGCTTCCGGTTATCGCGTCGGTTTGCCACGAGAAGAACCATGGTTAATCTTGAGAAAGAGAGGGGGTTACATGCATCCCTGGCAGGCTGGAGAGCTTTCGTTTTATATAAATTCTCATAAAATGAATTTTTGTTTTTCTTAAATAAAAATTGTATTTCCCTTTCCTGCAAGAACAATTCTTGCAGGTGGCGCCCAACAAACAGCATATCAATAGTTAATTTGACTTTAAGTTCACCACAAGATCAAGAAAAATTTACCACACAATTACTATCATCTTTTCAAATCCTATGTGAGCGACAGGCACTTCCAGGTTAAGTTTCAAGATGAACTAACAAAAGTACATCCTATTAACTCAGGTGTACCACAAGGTAGTGTATTGGGACTACCTACTGTACACTGCAGACATCTCTAACACCGACCATACGTTCATGGCTATATTTGCAGATGATACTCATAAAAACCTTACCATTGCATCAAGTCACCTACAAACCTCGCTTAACCAAGTTCAAGACTGGCTCCGGCTTTGGCGCATAAAATGAAGCCTAGTCCACTCAAGTAACCTTCACCCTCAGAAGAGAAACGTGTCCATCATATCACTCAACAATTCAAGAATACGTCCAATACCTTGGTATGCACCTCGACCGTAGACTAACTTGAAAAAAAAACATATTTTGTAAACGGAAGCAACTAGGCATAAAGCTCTTCAAGTTGAATTGGCTACTAGGAAGAAAGTCCATACTAACTTTAAACAACAAAGTTTACAAAAGCATACTAAAGTTTATTTGGACATACGGGTTACAAGTATGTGGAACTACAAGAAACTCCAACTTAGAAATTCTCCGCAGTCAAAGACTCTAAGGATAATAGCAGATGCTCCATGGCATGTTAGAAACGAGTCATCCATCTACATGTAAAAACGGTGAAAGAATAAAAGAAGTGCACTACTGCTAAATATATTAAAAAATCATACAAACTATCTAGATATGAAACTGCTTGACAACAGCAACTTCACAAACAGACTAAAAAGACTCAGTCCTCTCGAACTATACATGTTCACAAAATATTAACTGTACAGTTATAAGTAATTTTGGGGGAGCCCTCCACTGGGATGGCATCTTACATGTACTTCTTTGTACATATAATTTACTCATTTTTCAACAGAGCAGATACTAAATATAAATTAAAGATAAACAAAAAAAACCTCTTACCTCTTGCTATCTGTCCGTTAAGTTCTTTTAATTTTTTACGTAATGAAACACATTAGTTTCAGAAAACGGGCATCAGTGAACGGCCATGATGATACGACTTGACTATTCAATAATTCACGAAATACGTATTTTGTTGTTTCCAAATAATTTCTATTAGCAGAACTGACCAATATTGTGTATTAGACATTATATTATTTTCTTCCTATTAATATTTTAATGATATACTTTCTTCATATGGGATAGGGAAAGGAAAAATAAATAAACAGTTTTCCGGTTATAATTTATTTTACATTACAAAACTTTGGAATTTTGGCTTTCAATTTTCTGCTCGCGTTATATTCACACAGCTATTAATGTACAGACACTACGAAATTCAACAATTGCTATGATCCCTTAGGACTTGTTCACACGATCAACACGTGGCCACACCACACCACTCCACGGTAGGTCCATTGTTTGCAATAGGAGAGTTGCTCCACTCTCCAACCACTTCCAGCCACTACTCGGCAACGCTAGTCATCAACACCAAGTACAGTGCATTGTGCAGTTCACACGTGTGTCGTGTTTGTTGCTTTCAACACTTGTTTCTCTCAACTGAACACTTGCTCAAAATGGAATATTTCGATACTAAAGATTTATTACATACATACATACACAATGGCGTTACAGCCATTGTAGGGGTAGAGCCTGCCTCACTATCGAAGCCCACTCTCTTCTATCTCTTGCTTTCCTCCTCCATCCTCTTATGTCCAACTCCTTCATATCTTCTTCTACATTCTCCACCTACTTATTTCTAGGTCTGCCTACACACCTTCTTCCTCCTGGTTTTCCTTTCCATATTCTTTGTAGTAGGGTTCCCTCCTCACTCCTTTCCACATGCCCTGCCCATCTAAGTCTTGCACTCCTTATGGAGCTCACAATTTGGGGGTCACCATAGAGTTCACAGAGTTCTTTGTTAGTTCTGATTCTCCATTCCTCGTTTTCATACTTAGGCCCATAAATTCTTCGTAGGATTTTTCTTTCCCATGCTGCTATTCTGAATTCGTCGCACCTCAGCATACACCATGTTTCTGATGGTTTAATCACAGTATTAAAAATCTTTACCTTTTCCTTTTTTGAGAGGTGCTGAGATTTCAAAACAGGAAGTAGGACCCAGTAACATCTGTTCCCCATTTGTAGTCGTTCTCTAATTTCTTCCCCTATTATATTATTTTCTGATACTACTGAACCCAAATATTTAAAACTCCGAACCCTATCAAATTTGAAGTTCTCTATGGAGATGTTGGGTAACATTTGCCTATCTATCCTCCTTCCTAGATGCACTCATATACTTTGTTTTTCTCATATTCACCCTTTCTGTTCTAATTGGGTGAACCTTAATTGTAATTCTTGGGCTGATCTGCTGATTAAGACAATATCATCTGCATATGCCAATATTTGCGTCATTATGCTGTAAATTAACCCACCAGGGTTTAATACCACTTTTCTAACTGCTCTTTCGAATACAATATTAAACAGTGTAGTGGAAAGTGTGTCACCTTGTCTCAGTCCTTGTTTAATATCGAATTTGGTGGATACTTCTCCTTGAATGGATACTTTCCCTTTGTTGCCATCAAGAGTCATCTGTATTAATCGAATCAATTTCCTGGGTACATAGAAATTAACCAGTGTTTCAAAAAGGGCATTTCTATCAATTTTATCATAAGCTTGTTTGTAATCGATAAATAGCATATGCAGATCATAACATCTTTCCATAATGGTTCTTAGGATGAATATGTGGTAACTAGCAGACTTACCTTTCCTGAATCCGGCTTGGTATTCCCCAACTGTGTTTTCCTACATTGAGTAGCGCAATTCCTCTGTACTTATCACAGTTGGTCTTATCCCCTTTCTTATGTATTGGTTGAATTACTGCACTTCTCCAATCCTCTGGTATCTCTTCATTAACCAAAACATATTTAATTAGTTTGACAAAGCGGGCTTCGAATTCTCTTCCACCATGTTTAAGGAAAAGATTTATTAGTGAAATTAAAAATCAGCCGTGTATTTGGAATATGTTTTGGCGGGAATATTCAAATAAAATAAAAAAGATAATGCGTTGATTGCAGTGTGCAAATCCATGTATGAAAGTTTGGATGATGAGTCGGATATGAAAAAGAAAGAAATTGGTAAGTAGTTTTTTATTATTTATTGATAATTATTAAATTAAAAATTAATTAAATAATAAATGTTCTTTTTAAATAAGTATGAACAGAAAAAATAATATATTTCAAATATTAAAAAATATTAGGTTTATTTTCCATGGTGGTTATAAATGTGGCAGGTGTAGTCAAAAAGTAGTCGTGTGGAAGTTGTCGTGTCTAGCCATTGTTGACAAGTGTGAACGTTGCCTGTGTCAACTCGGTCCTAAACTTCTGCTTTTCCATTGGCGTTGCGTTTTCGTCACTTTGAGATTTTTCAACTGACGAGAGCAGCTGTGTCGCTTTAGGCACTTCTTCGCACCTGAGGAAAGGTACAAGGATCCCAGAAACGTTGTGTGGTATTTATATTATCACTTATTTTTTCTGAATTGGCTATCTTTATTATTAACTAAACTTATCTCTGAAACGATAAGCAATGGAACCTACAATACGTTAGGTATGTATTGTTCAGACTCAACATCTCCATCAATTCCACTTTCATAAAAAGAAATCTTCCATGTTTATGAACTGAATTCTTTCCTCAATTCAGTTCTCATTTAATATTTTGTAAAGAATTATTTTTGTAGGCTGGAATTTTACGTTAAATCAAAAAAATATTGACCATTAAAGAAATTTTATATAAGTTTATTACAGTTAAGCATGAAAAAGTCTTATCTCAGGCACCTGTGGTTTTTACATAGAAGAGATCTGCTGCCCGTACCAAATATGTACTGCTGTTCTGTGTTGTGTTGCTTGCTGTAGCTCTCGTACCGACTTCTCCGTATCTCACAGCCGGCAGAACGGGTTAAGTGCAGTGATGACTTTAGTCAGGACCATTGAAGGCGTCGACTCAGGGGTTGACCACTGGCTAAGGCGTCGGCCTCCGGGATTGATTGCTGGCAAGCCGTCGTACTAAATTGTGTGGCTTCGATGAACTCTTCACAACTCTAACAAATTGTGGCCCCTTTCTCACGACGATTCTGCCTCGGACTATATCAGAGACAACAACTTGGAAAAGTTTACAGCAGAACTCATGAGATTTGGTGAGATTTGTAGATCGGTGACACTTAAAACACGTAATGCAATACGGAGCCTCTCATAATCACATCCACCAGCTGTGGTGAGCGCAGAACAACTGTCCAGTTTCAAAAGCTTATCTAATTATAGCCTCCCATTCTTTTACTTTTTTTCATTATTAGAAAACTTCGTCGAAATGTCAGTTTCACTGATTCTTCCATTGTTACCAGAGTTATAGCACGCAGCTGCAGTTCCGTAGTCAACAATGGCCAACTATTCTGTCATGTTGAGGCCAAAAATCGAGACAGGACACGAAAATTACTTGGATGGAAATATTTATCTCCTCCATCCCCACGCACGTGCATGATTTCGAATTCTCCAAACCACAGCAAACAACACTTTCGAGACAAAGCAAAACTAAACCAAAATACACGCGCTACAATTTTTTTGACACATTTTGCATCACTTTAGGTTAAACATGTATCAGCATCCGAAGGATACTATCATCAGCATTTCTTTTTTGAGTAAAAATACTGCCAGAATATACTACTTAAGTCTATGGGTGAAATTCAAAGCAGAAGGATGTATGAAATGTATGACAAAATATTCCCGCATGTCCTGAATCAAACGACGTGTTAGAGGGTAGTCCATTTTTCATTTAAGTCTAAGTAAAGATTTTCTAAAGATCTGTTGGCATTTTAGTATCCCCTTCCGGAACGGAATCAGACCTTTGTGTGATCCAATTCTCATGTTCTAATTGACAGGATTGGCATTACACTAAAGAACTTTGGATTTCAATATCTATTGATCGCAGGATGCTTTGAAAAATTTACTGAACATGTCAATAATTTGTTTGATTTATTTAATGCTGAAATTAAATTGGGGTGTTTCTTGTCAGTTCAAGTCATCGAAAAATCAGTTCATTTTACACAACCTTTGCAAATTTGATTTAAAAGAATTTCTGCAACAGGTTTTACTTTTTAACGTTCTGTCCCTCTATCATCTAAATTGTACCTTGAAATCTTGAATACAATTTTCACATCAGATTTCAACTTGAAATTAATTATCTGTAAACATATAGTATATTTCCACATTACATTAATCTTATTTTTAATAAGGCAAGCAATGAACCTTGTTTCACATAAATTAGCAACTTTAGGAAAGGAAAAAATACTTTATGCCCGTTCGTTTAGGTTTTTTGTTACAATTTGTACAAACAAAAACGGCGTAAGAAGACGTTGTCTGTCATCTTTTAATAGAAATTCACACTGCGTTTCACGTAAAACAGTTTTCTACCACTAACACAGAACTAACAGAAACAAAATTCCAAAAGAATATCTTCGACTCATTCGACATAGTGGCAACCACAACGTACTAGCATCCAACGTGACGTCATGCGCAGAAGAGAACCAAATTACGTTCGAAATCCGTCTCACCTTAATACTTCCCCCATGCCTAAGTCTAACTAAATTGAAAACTAATATCTAACTCCTCGCTTGCTCTACCAGCTCCCTTTTCACCTCAGTTTTTCGAAAATTCCCCCGACTGGGACTTGGATTCTACAGATTTTGCCCAATAAAAATAAGATTTGTGCCCCCACAAATCTCAATTCTTTATTAGCCACACCTCACTATGGGGTTCACGTGGCCAAAATCAGAGACGTAGGGTGACGCTGTCACAATGGCGCCAATCTGATCGAGAATCTTGTGTGAGCGTGCTAAAATCTTGATACCACAGATTAGCTAGACTCAATATTATAATCACCACAAAGGATTGCCGCACTGAGGTTGTTTTCGTATCTCCGAGTACCTGGAAAGCGAGCATTGACCGTTGCCAGACCAAAGCCGATAATATTAACTGCAAGATATATTCTTACGTAAAAATAATGCATAAAGAATAAAATAAATTCACCAGAATTTTATTCCAGGTAAAATTACAATATTTCTCGACGTGATTATTTACATTTGAAGTTTTACTATTTTATAGATATATATATATATATACTCTCTTCTCAGGATCGTCTATTTGGGCCTTCTTAATAAAGAACCAACCTTTACATTTACATTAAACAATCAAATTCTTTTACAACCTTAAAATTTAAACAATAAAACAACGTGAAATCGAAATCTGACGATTCTATCTTCAGTGACTGTTTACAAAACTTTATCAAATGTCTTTGTACTTACAATATCTGCTGGTACCAGGCTTAAACTTTGGGCTCAGACGCACCTCACAGTTCACATTAAATAGGCCATGAAATCACTGAATTTAAATTGATTAAAGAAACACTGTCGTAATTTTTGGGTTCTCTCAACTGGAAACTGCTATTCCTTCCGAACTAATGGTTAGTCAGATTGTTACAAATTTTTTCTCGGTGAAATTAGCAACGGTATCTTTATTTATTGATTTTTATTGTGGCACGACTTATTAAGTTACCTCTTGTAACTTTATTTGATGAATAACGGTCCGAATACTTCATGTTCAATTTCAAAACTGCGACATTTCTGGATGTATCTGTGCCCGAAACAGTGTTCACCGTCCGACTGCCGTTTCAGAAAACGCTAGCGGCCAACAAAGCTCGCCTATGTATTGTCGCCTTTGATATTCGTGCCGATAACAATCCACCATAAATTTCCAATTATCAAAATCACTAATGGCCTCTAATTAGTATTACAATATATGTATATATTAACCTCTTGGTAAACATTTAATTTAAGCAGCATCCATAGCGTCACTGTTTGGAACATTTACCTATTCCACTGCCCGTCCTAACCACTCAACATTAATTAAAATATTCAATACTAAGAATTAACTTAATTACAATATATATATATATATATATATATATATATAGATATATATAATTTGCCCCACGTTGGTGGTGCCATTTTGTAATAATTAAATTAGTTATTTATATAATTTAATTTTAATTATTCTATTCGTGCCACACATTGTGGAAACATTTTGTAATAATCAAATAGGTGGCTTAACAAATGAATGAAAGATATAACTTTAACAAACAAATTTACTATCAAAATTAAAGAATTATACAAATTAAACATATCTCATTCTCTCAGGGTCTCAACTGGGTTTGATAACGGCGAATCGTTCAAAATAATTAAAGAACACAAGATTAAATAATAAAAAAATATTTACTCGTCAATTAACGAAGATTAAATTTAATTGTCGACGAAATTAACCTACAAAGATTGCTTTTAATTTACAATTTTTTTATCAATAAGAAAGGAACGATATCTGACATCTATCTTTTAATTTGGTTTACATCATTAACTGTTTTATATTGTTACTTACGGCTGCCCACTGCTTCTAGGATACTACGGATTTACGAAGCACGGTGATGGGTTTTGCACAGCTTCTACTTAGCTCACAGATTCTAATTTAAATATTTCTGGAACAAAGTCAGGAACCAGGAACCTCTTCTTCGCCTCTCGCTCCCTCGGTTGCCTCCTTCTCACGGCTGCCCAGCTTAGCAGGTTTTTGTAGTTCTGCCTTCGATTCTCGCTCTCGGTACGAGTTTAATCTCCAATAACCCCACTTTATTTGCTAAGGGGCCAAAATGCAGACTTCCAGCCAAACGTCCACTCAACTTAATGCTGTCGCCTCTGATTTCCAACTCAATTAATTTTCGTTCCGTCCTCGACTGAATTCCATAGCTGACTGCTCTCGTCTCGTAATTTTGAGCGCGCATTCCTTCTTCCAACCAAGACAACAATATTTTGTTTCATTGTCGCTTGTAGTGTTCGGTACCGCCGTCAATAATGTTTCTCTAACAATTCAGATTATCAATCACCATTAATGCCTTAATTAATAGGCATTACAATATATTTGTGAGGAACGTAGGTTTTCCCGGTGTACCTGCTGGATAAAGTTTTCTTGGGATTCCAACCGGGAAGCGTCGTTTAATTTCCACAACGTTTCAATGGCTTGCACCGCCATCTTCTTCAGGTGAAGAATATATATTTGTGTGCTATGCAGTGGTTCTTTTACTTGTCCTAATACCTCTTTAGAGTGCTAAATGTAATCAATAAATCAAAATTCTAAAAATCTACAGACCTACATTTAAGAAAACGAAAGTTGAATCAATTTTGATATGACCGAACTGTTGACGTATACGTGTTTGAGTTCCACTGAGAGGAAAATCCCGCGTACAGTGATCTGTGGATTCCGCTGAAGACGCTAAGCTAAAGGACGGGAATCTCTGATGTTAAGACGGTTGTTGTGCAGAATTAAGCTGGAAGGGGACGGGAGACGGAGGGGTGCGTGTAAACAACGCAAGAATAATGAAACTGCTTCTTCCAAGAGGAGTAACAATGCGCGGTGGCAGAACAAAGGGTTAATCTCAGAGAGCAGCAGCTCCTTGCAGTACACAAGACGCGGGCTGCGTGGTGGCGAGGCGGTATTACGGCCTCGGGGGCTCCCGTCTTCAAACACCGACTTGCCAACGATAACCTGCACAAGGACACCCCAAAACGTAACATTTCAGCAAGGCTAAACAAAGCGTGCGTTTTGTCAGAGGAAGACAGGGAAAATATACGCATTAAGTTGCTCAAAGCGTAGTCAATTAATAATTATTCTCAATATAAAAGTATAATGACGTCAAAACTAATGGTAAAAAAAGGGGTTAACCTTGGAGCGAGAATAGAAGAGAAGGCAGTCCACAAGAGGAGTGAAATAAAGAGAACAAAACAGTTCGTCAACAGTAAAATTAATTTACTTAATAATATAACAGATTTGTAAACACGAGAATTAACAACCACGGGTCCAAGCAGTAGAACATAATGTACAATGCCAGTTCGCTTTAAATGTACAAAGTTATACAAATACATAAAGTAGGATCTACGACCCTTTACTTTGTGATTAAGTTCTTTGGTTTTATATAAATGTCATCATACAGCACGTCGGTTGTACTTGAGATCTGCCCATTGGTAGAAGGAACGTCGATAATGGAAAGTTACCGGTTTTTGGTTCAAAATGTCTCTGTATTTGGCCATTTTCACATTATAAAATAATAATAAACAGACATTAATATCGTGCATTAAACTACTAATGATCTAAATTTACATAATATATAACATTAACAAATTCATAATATGAATGTGTGGCCTTCAAAGTCAGGAACACTTATTAAATGGATGGATTGATTAATAATTTAAATTTTCCACTGAACTTTTAACTAAATAATAATTTACAGACCATTTTATCACTAATGTTTAAGATGTGTCATGTGTTGGAAAAATCAATATTCTAAAAATAATAAAATATTTTATAAAGGTTAAATTTCAAAATAAATTATAAATTTAAAAATCATTAGAATAACATAGATTCAAATATGATAATTACAAATTACTAAGATATTTTAAAAATGGATGCTAAATTTAAGTATGGTAGAAAAATATGGACTACGAAATTCATAGGACAGACTTTACAGAAAGGTATTGTTAGGGCATAAATTCGCATCCTTTTTTTCCCCCTTCTTACGCCTCTGCCACGCCTAAATCAAATTTCTTTAAGTTACCAAAGTTATACACTACATACGGCCGCAATAATCAAGGTAAACGATTTTGCCATTTTATCAATTAGATTTTATTTATTTATAACCCACAATAAGTCGAACTTTTCCGATTCACTACCCACTTAGAACTTTGAAAGAATACAGGGTTAAATTTATAATTTGCTTTAATTACATTCTGCGGTTATTCCTTTAAATAATTTTATATTACAATTTAAAAACACCTATTTATTTATATATTATCAAACATATAACATTAAATATTGCAATGTGTATTCGAAGAACAAGAATGGTGCTAAATTAATCTGCAATCGTCATACGGAATGATAGTCCTATAAAGTAATTGAAACTACTATATATTCCTTTCTGTGCCATTAAAGGGATTTGCCACTACAGTATATGAATTATTGTTAGTATCATAAAACTAATTCAACGATTTTATGCAAATTCTATTTATGAGGTTTCAAGTGATCTCTATTCAATTAATATTTTGTTTTCCAACATCGTGATTCATTAGCGGAAGACGAGAGTGTTGTTATAGGCATATAGATAAAGCACCACTTGTCGAGTTGGGTCGTCTTTAATCAGTAAAAGTTATATCCATAAACTTGCTCTGAGGTGGACTCACAATTTCATATCTGGTCGACAGTAAGTTGTCAAAATAGGAGAGAATGTTTTATCATCGGTAAAGAGACGTTACGTGTTCGTTAGCGATCAGTGATAGGATCTTCTTTGTTTCCAATGCTTCAAGAATTAAAATGTTTGTTGACGACTGTGTAGTTTAAAGTCTATTCTTTGAAATGAGGTTCAAAAGGACATTGATATGATATATACTTTGACGCTTATCAACATAACATAAACAAATAAAATACAAATAAACAAAATCAAAAGCAATGAAATGATTTTTTAGCAGAATGTGGGGATACATTTTAACAGAAATATATGGGATGGGAAACTCATGTTAACTATATGACACGAAAGCCGTAGAATTGTTTTACTTTGTCTTGAGCGTGTGAAATTAAGGCAGACAATGAACTTCCGAACTTTCTCACAAGTAATTGGTCTGTCCCGGTTCAGAATATTGTTTCGGAGGTTCGGAACCGTAGATGTAATTCTATATAGAATAATTGGATAGAATGAAAAATAAATCGGTGAAATACATCAAAAGGGCACTGTAACGGGAAAGTCTCAGAATGTGGTTTGGAAATATTCGAAAAACTGAGGCATAGTCCAATTTATGCATGGGCTAAAACCATGAGTTTAAATCAGAAATATGATATAGAATAATTATTTTTTTACGTCGTACCACACTAGAAAAACCAAAAGTAGAATGTTCTGAAAAATTATTTTGAAATATTAATTTTGATTTTGTACTGTTGTAGGTTGGAATAAGTCGCCTACAGGAAATATCCAGGCATTATTTATTTCAGGTTGAATTTTTCACAATCGTTGGTGAACGTGAACTAGTAATTAATGGGATAGTAGTGATAATAATTATTCAATTATTTACAGTGTCTACAGCCATATCAATGTTGGCATTTAGTGTTTGTATTAAAATTTTGTTTAACTTTATTTGTAAACATTTACATTATAGTTGTGCTGAGTTACGTTGATAGTGTGACCACTAATTCACATGACATATAATATAGAAAACTGTTCATTAGCAGCTTGCAAAAGGCATGGTGCGGTACAAACATTGTAGTATTGACATATAAATTACAGTTTGTAGCTCGCATAATTATTACGTATGACCGCTTAGAAATTCTGATGGCAGTGTACGCTTGTCTATAACCCCCGGTTTGACTCCAATCTAGGTTGCCACTTCGTTACTTTTATGGAACCCACCTCGTTCCCTATCCATCAATGTGTTCACCTCCATCCCTGTGAATAGACCAGATTGTCATCATTAAGCTCAGCGACATCCATAACATCGGATTTGGCTCGAATCTGGGTTGTTTTTGCTTTATTGTTAAGTAACGGTCATCCCCCCCCCCCCTAGAACGCGCTCCACTCACCAATTTTGGTGGAAATTATACACAAAAAACATCGGTAGAAATACTATCAAGGTTATAGACTCCGATAAAAAATGCATCACAAATATAGACCGTTTGACATGTTTCAAATTTACACCCCGACCACCTGAAGTTGTAGGAGTTAAACGACAAGTTGAATCTCATAATTAAACTCGGTGACACCTATAACCCCGTATTTGACTCCAATCTCGATGGTTTTGCGTTATTTTTATGTGATGCATCTCCACCACCACCGTTAAGAGTGCCTCCATTCCAAGCCTGAAAGGGATTGAAATTATACACAGAAATATGTAGAGAATTTTTATAAATCTCATTTATAAATCTCAAATATACTTAATCGACACAAATACCCCACCTCCGCGCTTTGTCCAGATTATCATAAATAAACTCAGTGGCATCGATAACCCCGGATTCGAATCCAATATCGATTGTTTTTTATTTATTTCTATGTAAAGCCACTCTACCTCCACCCTTAACAGTGTTCCCCTCCCAGGCCTGAAAGAGGTTCAAATTATACACGAAAAAATGTAGTAAAATATTATGAATCTTATTGATCCCCAAAAATATTTATTTGACGCAGATATCGAAGGTTTTTGTCTGTTTTGTAAATTACCAACCCCGGTTACCTTCGCCTATAGGGGAGGTAATTATCTCTTAACTCCATCGTTTTTCCAGATTTTTAAGAATATGTATGCCAAATTTTGTTACAATTTTCCGCGTATTTAAATGTTTTATCAATAACATTTTTTTTATAACGGAATATAGCTGAGTGCCAGGATATTTATTTACTTTTTCCCAGCAAAGAAATTAATTCTACAGTAACCTCTTGGTCAACACGTGATTTAACTGGCATTAAGACCATCACAATCTTTATTATGAACCCCTTGATGGAGAAAACCCAACATATGCTACTAGCAGATAACTGTCAATTTAAATTATGCTGAACGACTGTATCTTTATTTTATGCCCCCAAAAATGTAAAAATTAATTTAGCTTTCTGACTGCTTCATCATATCTCTGTCTCTATTTCCCATTCAAATGGTGTAATTATTCGGCCAATGGCTCAACTCAGAAAACTAAATTTTCACAATTCACATTTATACGAATAGATAAATGATGTTTTTCCTCTTCACTAAGCATTTTTTTTTATTAATCAGAACTGACTTACCTTACCTCAACAGTTTGTATATTCTAAATGGTATGAAATGATATTTAAATTTTTGGGGGAATAATACCACTTCTTCAGGATTTATTATTTATTGATTAATGATAACTATTCACTAATTTTTTCGGTACCTGTGACAGGTCTATTTGTAAAAAAAATCGATTTAGATTCAAAACACATTTAAAAGACTTTGCAAAATTTAATTTAAATTATATGAATTTTTTACAAAGTAGTAGATTGCATATTTTGTAAAAACCTTTTAAATTTACATATGTAATTTTTTTCATATCTGAGCTACTATGTAAACAATTTTCATATGGAAATTATATATATATATATATATGTGTGTGTGTGTTTACAAATTTGGAATTTTTTAAATAATGTATATATGTGTACGTTATATAAACATCATCCAGGTTCAAGATAAGTCATTTGCTCAACGACTCCTTACCTATCAAAATATGATTTAAATTTTGGTAAAACTGTTCAGATATTAATATCTTCAAAAATAACTTAAATATATTCCTAGTGAAGAACTTTTATTATTGAATAAATGATTTTTTAAATGTGAACTGTAATCTTGATATGACTACAGTATTTTGTAACAAAAAATAATTGTTCCTTCATTTATATTATCACTTATTTTGTCTGTATTTGGGTACCTTTTTTTATAATCACTTGTTGATTCTTCACGATCATGTATATAATTTCTGTGTGACTCAATATACTACATTTATAGATTTAGTTTAAGTTGACTTCTATATGTAGGAACATATATGTATGTACTGCAGATTCATGATTCATCATTACTATTTACCAATTTTTCTGTAACTATGACAAAAATAGGTTTCATTATAAAAAATCATTTGATTTAGATGCAAAATTTGAGAAGTCTTTTAAATAATTGTGCAGTCAATTTTTTTAACCTAACCTCAAAAATTAGTTCACAGTTAACACAGATATTTATATTGTCACAATTATTTCCAATTTAGATATTTAATTTTTTTTAACTCAAAAGAAATTCTAAAAATCGATCATAAATTGAAATATGTTCCCTCAATCTTTACACACCTACATTGAAATATGTGAAATTATAATGATTTACAAACAATAATTTTATTCACGGATATCGCTTGAAATAATTCGTCAGTTTTTATGATTAATAGCTCAGAAATTGTACACTTATAACGTCGTTCCAAAATATGGAATGTAAATTAGATTATGTATTATTACTCACAAATAATATAATGAAACAAATTCTGTTATCCTAACCAGAAAATTTTGGTTCTTGACACATATTACACGCATTAATGTGTTTGGAGTTAAAAAAAATGATAGAAATACATGGCATAAAGTACAATTAATTGTAACTCTAATTCCATCTAAATGTTCCTATTTCTGTACATACCTTTGACTGACAGTGTATTAAATTAATATTATTTTTATAGTTTTACACTCATAAATCACCAGTCGTACCTTATACAACTCTTATTACCTCCTGAAATATTATACAGAATACAATAGTACTTTATAGTACAGTATACAATGAAATTTAATAAAACTCCACCGACATAGATTTGAAACGCAGAATGTAAACACAAGTCTCAATATTGGCGTTATTAAAGATAGCAACGATAATTATTTTTTCCAATTAATTTTGCGCAAGGATGGTAAAGTATTTCGGGTTGTGTTTTATAATCATTCGATGGAGTATTGCTGAATAAAATTATACTTTTATATTAATATTATATTTCTGTTTTATTTTATTACGAAAAACGGAACTATTTCCTGTGTTGGGCAGTATCGGTGCATATTAACGTCTCTCTCTCTCTCGCTTGTGTGTTCTGGGTTGTCACGATCGCTGCGCACGCAGTAATATTTAACTGATTTGCAAATATTCGCATAAATTCGTAAATTATATCAACTATAATTCTTTCCACCTTTATGCTAGGGGTTTCTCACCCCACAATACCGGTTCTCGATTTTGGCAGAATATGTATACTAAATTTTGTTAAATTCTGTCCACGCGTTAAAATTTGTATAGACATTAACGTAAATACATACATACATGCAAATATACATCCTTTTATATTATATAGAAGATAGATTAATATTAAACTATGACAGCCGTAGTAATGTAATAGTGGTGGTATCATATGAAGGTTATTTCGGGGGTGCGAATATACTCCAATACGGAGGACGTTAAGTGAATTTGTCCTAGGTGAAATGGCGTATAAATAATTGATTGGATACTGCGGTAAAGCCAATATTTACAGTCTTCGGGGGAGGTAAATTCCACCCTCAGATAGGGTCGTAGCGCCATCCTCGTGGGAGCTTAATTCAGCGCCACTGACATCAGGGTCGTTATTTCTGACACCAACAGCTTTCCTTTGCAAAAATTTACTTTTTTATATTATATCTTAAAAGAGATACTGCAATGAAAATACTGGGCTAAATACGTTTACGTACGCTTTATAAGTAATTTCAATATTTGCTCTTTCACATATCATAACTACTTGATTAAATATGCCAAATAATTTGATGTTCTATTTTGTGTGCGCATGTTATTACAATTTTTTCTAATTATTACCGTAACTAATATATTAGTCTATGATATTTAACCGATATCAGAGCTGTATTAGTTATTAAAATAAATATTATCATTCGATTACTGGTGTTTTTCTCAGAGACGGTGTAACTGTTCTACGTTTTAGAAACTCTTCTTTCTCAAATAACTCTACCCTATTACTAGCATACCATTGTTCTCTATGGAATAATTATTGTATTCCATTTTTTCAGTGATGCACTTAGTATGATTATTGTTTAATTTCCAAGAGTATAACGTGTTTCAACTAGTGAGTAAATAAATACAATTGAAATTTAAAACGATATTTGTTTTATGAGAAAACTGTCATATTTGTTATACCAAGAAATTTATTTTTCAAGAAATCAAGAAAGCTCTTGAGTCTATTGATCAACAGAAGCAAAATGAATGTTGTAAAGCGAAAACTGTTATAAAATATGTTTAATCTGTAGCATTATATTTAGTCAGATTGCTGTTTTTGTAATGTGTTAGGTAAAATAGTTGAGTATGTTGTTATGGCTGTTAAAAATACTTTCATATTTTTCCCCATATTATATTTCAGGATCAATTTTTTATTTGTTATAATTATATTTAACGGAGTATTTGTAGATTATTTCTTCTATTTAGTACGCCATACATAATTCTAATAAAACAACCTTCCGAAAAATGTTTCGTCGCTCCTGCAGATTTTCGCCATGTGAAATCTACTCATAAAATTGTGTATGCTCAACAGTAACTTTCATAAGCAAGCAAATAATGGCGATGCTTCCTTCAGAATATAGTTGTGTATTCTGTCGACGTTTCGTTTCCCGTAGGACAGAAACAATTTTGCACATTTTGACGATGTGCGAGCTATGCGATCATATAAATATTTCAACAAAACAAGAGGACGTAAAACAAAGAAATGGTATTAGTTTATTTTTAATAAAAACTGATTTGTTTATTCCTGACATTTTTTCACAATTCTATCATTTTTCTAATAAATAAAGCAGAGTGTTTTGTTTGTTTGTTTGTTTGTATGTTCCTTATACAAATCTACACCCGTGGCGGAAATTTCGTACAGGGGTTATTTGGAACCAGGCAACAAACACTGTCAGGGTGAGACAAATACACCACTCCCAGGAGCGGGGGTGGAAATATTCAAACGTGCAAAACAGCCGATATTTGAGTCGGATAAAATTTATTTAGGGGAGATAGATAGATTTTCTACCGATGTTATCTGTGTCTTATTTCCACCCCTTAAAACGTGGAAAAGAAGCACCCATAGGGGTGGGGCTGGGGTGGCGTTACAAGAAATTAACGCGAAAATAGCCATGATTAGAGTCAAATCTAGGGTTACGGATGTTTCTGAGTATAATTATGACATTCAACTTTCCATTTAAATCCCAGGGGTGAGGGTGAACGGGGGTGGAAATTTTCTGTTAAATGGTGTATATTTGCGTGGAATAAATTGTCGGGGTCAATGACATGTTGTTTGTGTATAATTTTCAACCCCTTATGGCATGGAAGAATAGCACGCATAGGGGTGGGGGAGTTGGGCGTTATATAAAAATAACTCATTAAAAACCGAAATTTGAGTCAAATCGGAGTTATGGGTGTCGCTGAGTTTATTTATGAAAACTATTGCAACGCTCGGTTTTGGGAGACGCAGTGGGTAGAAAAAGGGCGGTATTAATTGTCAAACATGTTAACCAGCTGGTTTTTGCGCCAATTAAATATATTTGTGGATCAATAAGTTTTACTAAATTTTTTACAAATTTTCCGTGTATAATTTCAACCCCTTTTGGGTTTGGGCGGTAAGAACCATTAAGACTGGGAGTTTAGTGCCATTACATAACAATGCAAATACAACCGAGAATAGAGTCAAATCCAGGTTTATAAATGCGCTGAGCCTAACTTGCCATTTAACCCCCTGGAGTGGGGATGGAAATTTTCAAATATGTTTATCGGTCGATATTTGCGTTAAATACATATTTTTGTGGGTCAATTAAACTTTTAATATTTCTCTACATGTTCTCTGTGTATAATTTGAATCCCTATCGGTATGGTGGGCACGCTTGGGGGTGGAGGTGCAGGGCGTTACATAAAAATAATGTAAAAACAATCGTGATTGGTTATGGATGTGACTGAGTTTAATTATGAAATTCAACTTGCTGTTTAGTCCCCCCAGAGGTGGCGGGGGTGGAAATATTCAAAAATGCTTAAACGGCCGTTATTTGAGTCGGATAAATATCTTTCTGGGACAAGGCGATCTGTAGCATTTCTACCGATTAATTTAAACCCGTTTTGGTCTTGAAATGAATCACCATGAATGATGGAGGGTTGTTACATAAAAATAGTAAACAACAACAGAGATTGGTGTCCAATGCGGCCTTATCGTTATCGCTGAGTTCAATTATAACATATATCTTCCTAGTTAAGTTGTTCTTCTACCCATATAAGGGCGATGGAAGGGAAAAACAATGTATGTGTACAAAAATACACCTGTGGAACATATTTGACCAAATTTTGTACGTTTTCCTTTAAAACTAACACTGTAGGGATAATAGACGACTACCACCCCCTGGCAATTCACATACACGTTAAAATGGACGATATTTGAGTCGAAAAAAAATTTGCAGGGTCAATGAAATTATTAGTGTTCCTCGTAAGTTTTTTTGTGTATAATTTCTACCATTTTCTTTATTAGAGTTGAGCATCCCTACAGAGGGTGTGCAGGTACGTCATAACAAAATAACGCGAAAACAATCGAGATTGGAGTCGAAGCCAGGGATGTTGCTGAGTTTAATTATGATATTCTCAATGCCAGTTAAGTTGTAGGTATACCTCGAAGAAAACGGGGTGGAAGGCGATAAAATATTTTCCGCGTACAAACTTAAAAACTTATAGTCATGTCTATATACCCCCAGCAGCGGGGATGGAAATATTCAAACATGCTAAAACGGCTGATATATAAGTTGTAGAAATTTTTAGAGGTGAAACAGATAGTGCTACTACCGATGCTCTCTGTGTATAATTTCAACCCTTACAGCATGAGAACTTAGCACCCTTAGGGGTGGACGTGGACGGGCGATAGAGACATGGAAGGGGAACACGTTTACGGGTGGGTTTATTAATGTAAAAATAACCGAGATTCGAGTCAAATCTGGGTAATGGAAGTCTCTGAGTGTATTTATGGCAACCCTGGTAACCCTCAGGTGTGGTCTGGGCGGTGGTACGCGGGGTTATAAATTTTCAATCTGTTCACCCGCCGATATTTTCGTGGAATAAATAAGTTTTGTTTAACCCACAGTTACGGTGGTGGATACTTTCGAACATGTTAAAACGGCTGATATATTCGTGGAGTTAAACTTTTTCGGGGTCAATGAGTTCAACTCCCGTCGTCATGGGAGGTTGAGCACATTTACGGATAGGGGTTGTGGTGCGTTACATAAAAATAACGCAAAAGCCACCGATATTGTAGTCAAATCGGGGGTTATGGTTATAACAACCCGAGCAACGCCGTGCACCCAGATAGTCTAATACATAAAGAAGAGTGTTTGTTTGTATGTTTGTATGTAAGTTCCTTATTCAAATCGACACCCGTGGAGCAAATTTCCCCAAAATTTCGTATACGTGTTCTTTGGAACAAGAAAGCTAACATTGTTGGTGTGAGGCACGCCTAGAAACCCTTCCCCCCAGGAGTGTGGGAGGACAGGGATGGAAAAATGCAAATACGGCCGATATTTTAGTCGAATAAATAATTATAGGGGTAAAATATTTTGACAGTGTTTTACACTATAGTGTTATTACCGATGTTATCTGTGTATCATTTCATCCCCTTAAAACTTGGAAAAGTAGATCCATTAGGGGTCGCGGTGGAACGCCGTTACAAGAGAGTAACACGAAACAAACCGGTATTGGAATCAAATTCAGGGTTATTGATGTCGCTGAGTTTCTTCATGACATTCAACTTGCCGTATAACCCCGAGGGATGGACGGGGATGTACTTTTCAAACATGTTAAACGGTCGACATTTGCATGAAATAAATAATTGTCGGGTCAATTATTTTGATAGTATTTCTTCCGATGTTGTTTGTGTATAATTTTCTAACGTTTAGAAATAGGAGAGGAGCACGTCTAAGAGCCGGGGCGTTGGGTGTTTCCAAAAAATATCAGGAAAAAAACGATATTAGAGTTAAATCAAGGCTTACGGATGTTGCTGAGTGTATTCATTACATTAAACTTGTCGTTTAGGGGTGGTCGAGCGTAGTAGGGATCGTCTGGGTGGATGTTTTCAAACATGTTAAACGGTCAATAATAGCGGGGTTACAGACATTGACATTTCAACTGATGTTTTTTATGTATAATTTCAACCCCTTTCTGCATGGGACGGGAGCACGTTTAGGGCTGCGTGGAAGAGGGTCGTTACAAGAAAATAACTCAATACGTCCGAGATTGGAGTCAAATCCAGGGCTATACATGTCGCTGGCTTTAATATGACATTTAACCTGCAATTTAACCAAAACGAGGTGGGATAGTCGGAAATGTAAGTTTTGCCAAGTGACCAAATTTTAAAATAAAATTTTAAGTCTCCATCTCCAATCTTGCTGAAACTTTGTGTAGGGACAGATATGTGTCTGAGACAATTCTGTGTAAATTTTCACCTTCATAAGAAGTATAGAGGGGGCGCCAGGGCCTCCTGAAAAAAAGTCACCAGTGCAATTCAACCCTGCGCATGAATAGATTGTGAAGTTTGAAGTACTACTGTTGTGGAACTGTAGCAGCTAGCTTCTTGAAAAATGGTAACCAGAGACAACTATTTATGCTGTACATTATGGTTGCATTTTCAAAGTTTAAAAAGTTTTAGTTTTATTGCTGTTATATCAACAAAGTAGCTCAAAAAAACCGTCACGTCAATTTGAGGCCAATTTTTCGGGCTTATAACAAGCTTTGGTAAGATAACTAAACCCATTACTGGTTTTAATCTGCCAAAATATCATTTTTCAAGCTCACTTTGTTGTCGAGATATGTGTTAGTTAATCTGAGGTTCAAATTTTATGTGTCAAATTTTGTGTATTTTCAAACCGAAATAGCAAAAAAGCATTTGCTACAATCAGGTTCTTTTTTTACCATTGGAAAGAGCAGACTTTTTTCGTTTAGAGTCATCTAATTTCATTTTAGAGACTCATCATTTAAGGTCTCCAGCATAAAGGTAACTCATGCGCCACTCTTGCACGTTCTAACAAATTGGCAAGTTCCAAGTACTATTGTTGTGGAACTGTAGCAGCCAGATTCCTGAAAAATGGTAACTACAGACAACTTTTTGTGCTCTACACGATGGTTGCATTTTCAAAGTTTATAAAGTTTTAGTTTTATTGCTGTTTTATCACAAAGTTGCTCAAAACAACCGTCACGTCAATTTGAGGCAGATTTTTCGTGCTTATAACTTTGAAACAAGATGTTCTACAAACTTATTCTTTGGTAAGTTAACTAAACCCATTACTGATTATAAGCTGCCAAAGTATTAGCTTTCAAGCTCACTTTTTTGTCAAGATATAATATGAGGTTCAAATTTTACGCGTCAAATTTTGTGCATGTTCACACACAAATAGTAAAAATACATTTGTTACAATCAAGTTCTTTTTGTTACCATTGGAAAGAGCAGACGTTTTCCTTTTAGAATCATCTAATTTCATTTTAGAGACTCATCATTTAAGGCCAGAAAAATTACTTTGAAAATTGCATTTATTTAATTACGTGTCGTGACATACATATATGATTCTAGAAACAATCTGCAGGAAGTTGATAGTCAGTCTGGCTGGAATTACCATACTTTTTTTTAGGACAACAGGCTACATGAGGATAATCCACGTTGGGCAACTCCTCTTTAATAGCATAGGAAGGGATTTGAAATGGGGGATGCGGAAGGGTAGAGGAAGGTAGCCAAGGGTTACTAGGGCCCCCGGGCTATATGATTTTAGGGTCTATTTATATGTTTAACGTACACTTGCTTTGCTCAATAAAGTTTCTTATATACTATTATTTTATTTAGACAATTATTACTTGCTAGTATTCAGTTTGTATGCTAATTGAAAAATTTCTTTTATTAACTGCAATTTGCCAATTTATAATACGAATATTGAAATTTGTGAAATATCTTCCCGACTCATTATTGAAATTTGTGATACATATTTAGACACATTATTGAAATTTGTGATAAAGAAGAACTACATTCAAAGTAAGGTAAAAAACAATTTTCCAAATTTAAAACCAAGTTAGTAATTGTACAATAATTTTCTCAATATTTAATGTAACATTTTTAAATAACAAATTGATTTATAATATGCACTTCAACTTCGTTTACATAATTTTTTAATAGTATTTGACTAAACACCTGAACATGTGTGCCTTTTATCATGGAAAACGAAGAGAACCCACATAAATGCACCATAGGGAACAGTGAAAATTCGGTGTGTCACTATACAAGATTGTATTCTCACACAGTCGGCTTAAAATTAATAAGTGAGCTTAGTAGCGAAGACAATGAACTTCTAACTCGACGATCTGGATTTAAATTTGATGAAGGGTCTACAATTTGCCTACATCACGAATCAAGTCTGCTAACGAATTTCAAGTTGATGCAGTCAAAGTGTTGTAACCCTTTTCGAAAGAAAAACCATGCACCAAAGAAAGGTTTACAACGCATTGACTTGTCAACAGCAGATTACCTAACGGAGCTAACGAAGAAATATGTGAAGCCTGGCCAAAAATTATGCTCAAAATGTAGAAATGAAATGAAAAACCATAAAGAAGCATCAGCAGTTCCATCGCCATCTTCAGAATATGATCCCGATGATGAAGTGATACTTTATGAAAATATGAACTCAAGACTGACAGCCATCGGCATGTGTGCAATTTTCAAAGTAATTTTTCTGGCCTTAAATGATGAGTCTCTACAATAAAATTAGTCTGCTCTTTCCAAAGGTAACAAAAAGAACTTGATTGTAGCAATTTTTTTGCTATTTGTGTGTGAACATGGACAAAATTTGACGCGTAAAATTTGAACCTCATATTATATCTTGACAAAAAAGTGAGCTTGAAAGCTAATACTTTGGCAGCTTATAATCAGTAATGGGTTTAGTTAACTTACCAAAGAATAAGTTTGTAGAACGTCTTGTTCCAAAGTTATAAGCATGAAAAATCTGCCTCAAATTGACGTGACGGTTTTTTTGAGCAACTTTGTGATACAACAGCAATAAAACTAAAACTTTTGAAACTTTGAAAATGCAACCATAATGTACAGCATAAATAGTTGTCTCTGGTTACCATTTTTCAAGAAGCTAGCTGCTACAGTTCCACAACAGTAGTACTTCAAACTTCACAATCTATTCACGCGCAGGGTTGAATTGCACAGGTGACTTTTTTTCAGGAGGCCCTGGCGCCCCCTATATACTACTAGTGAAGCTTAGATTTTGCACAACATCAATTGAAGCTTTATTCAACACTATCACCAAATTTCATCAAAATCCAAGGTGGCACCCAAAACGCGATTTGGTCACTTGGCATGGAATGACCCTTTTGAAACATGTCAAACAGACTCCATTTGCGTTGGATAAATACTTTTTAATCAGATAAATTAACTAATTTTAGGGGTCAGTCAGATTTATTATTCTTCTCTCCGTGTTGTCTATGTATAATTTCAACCCCTTTTGCTTAGGGGTATGGGTGGATGGCGTTAAAAAATAACGCAAAAACAAACCAGATTTGAGTCTGATCGGGTTGTAGTTGTCGCTGAATTTATTTATTTATGGTCAACGTACGGGTGGTCCGGTGTGGGAGGGTATGGGCGGAGGTCGTCTGGGACAGAAATTATCATACATGTTAACGAGCTGATTTTTGCTTCAATTAAATTTTTTAATGACCAATGATATTGATAGTATTGCTACTGATGTAGTTTGTGTATAATTTCAACAACTTTTAGCATGGAAGGGAGTCCGCTTATGGATGCGGGATGCACTGTGGAGATATGAGTAAAATTGGGGAAATGATAACTCTGAGTTCGTTTATGACAACCCTGGTATCGCACGGGTGTGGTCTGGGGTCGGAAGAGTTGGGCAATGTTTCGCGGGGGTAGAAATTTTGAAAAATGTTAACCGGCCGTTTTTTGCGTCGAATAAATATATTTTTGGAACAATGAGATTCATAAAATTTCTCTACGTGTTCTCTGTATATAAGTTCAACACCTTTCGGGCTTGGGAGTGGAGACCCTTAAGAATTTCATAAAAATAACGCAAAAGCAACCGAGATTTAACTCGAATCCGGGGTTATGGGTGTCGCTAAGATTAATTATAACACTCAACTTGCAGTTTAACCTCCACGGGCAAGGTGGTGAGCGGGAGTGGAAATATTCAAACATGTTATCGACCCAATATTTGCGGCAAATAAATATTTTTCGAGGTCTATTAAATTCATAATATTTCTCTAGATTTTATCTGTGTATAGTTACAATCTCTATCGTCTATGGAGGAAATAACCCTTGCGGGGGGAGGGGGGTGGATGCGTATCATTACATAGAAAACGCAAATACAACCGAGTTTGGACTCGAATGTGGTGTTTTCGATGTCGCTAAAATTATGACATTCATATTATTGTTTAACCCACAGTAGAGGGGGTGGACAATTGTGTAAATTTTCGATCATGTTAAAACGGCCGATATATTAATGTTTCCCTTTCATAATGCGAGGTGAACACATTTATGGATAGGGGACGAGGTGCACTACATAAAATTAACGAAAAATGAACTGAGATTGTAGTCAATTCGGTGGTGTGGAAATATGATGAGTCGGGTAACGCCAGCCACCAAGCTAGTTATTTGTATATGGAAAAAATGACAATTAAAAATTGATCTATCATAGCAGTCAGCCTCGTATAATTGTTTTCCAATTATTAAATATAATCATTAACGTAATTAAGTCAGAATAAAACCGATTAGAAGATATTTGTATTTTATATCATATTTTTAAACGATAATATAGTTGAATAAAGTCATCCATCTTCGCGAATACAATTGTTTATTCGGGTAGAAGACGGAGAAGACTTTATTCTTGAAGGCCATATTCTTGATAATATATGTGTTTCAATTGGAAAAAAAACAATATGCATCAGTTTAACGGATTCATCTCCCTGTGATCGTCTATTTTAGTACTATCAACGAAGTATCACAGTTAATCTAACATCTGCGTTCCTAACTGAAGTAAGTACTTTAAATAAGTAATAAGAATTGATGGTTTTTTAAATCAATTATATTGAACATTTTATAGTTTTTTTACACTGCCTGAATACACATCATACTCTTTCCGCATATATGATCTGGAAGACAATTAATTAAGCTCATATAAAACAAAGACATTAAATCGTAAATAAATTGAGTATCATTGAGGAATACGAAAGAAGTTTTTTTGTAATAAAATTATTTTGTTTCCCACGTAAAGGTAAAGCAAAACGAGTCTCAAAATTTTGTATCGTGCGAGTTCTGAAAAATATCAATTTAAGACAATTTATGACCATAATTTGGTGTAACTCTTGCCCAGACACATTCCTTTATTTTAGAAAATATTGCTTATGATCTGTTTCATTAGAGGTTAGATACCGAGAAGTTTGGTCGGGGAGGGGAACGTAAAAGGATAAATGTTCCAAACACTAACGCTATTGATGCTTAAAGGAAATGTTTATGGTCGAATCAATTCCTTCTCCGGAATAGTTTAAATAAATACTCGAGCAACGCCGAGCATTCAACTAGTTGTAAATAAATATTATTCTTTTTATTTCTCCTAAAAGGAAAAAGTAATTCTCGAGTTATTTAATTGATTTTTTACACTACAGTCACAGGACCATGTTTCGGAACACCAACGTGTGAATCTTATGCAACATTTAGCAGAAATATATTGTTTTCATATTAATAACCGTACCCAGATATTTTCCTGAAGGTGAGAAGAGTTGAAATAAATTCGTCACGAAATATTTGTATTCCATACATAATATATGCACCATAGACTGTTACGATATGCACCATAGACTGTTACAGTACATGGATCACGCCTGAGAAAAGCAGTAGACGATTATGTATCTATTTAATTGACAAAAACAGTAAGTATCAGGTCATAAATAATGGACAATTCAATAATACTTACATAAATAATTTATAACCTTCATAGTACCACCACATACCAAAACACGTATAAAAATCGCACCATGCAACTGGTGTTGTCCGATTACTGTGGTAGATGTCTACCGTGCTAGTATAAATAACTGGCACACAACTGACTTCATTGTCATATTTAAGTCACTTGTAATTTACCTACGATTTAAGATAATGAAATTAATCAGGAACAAGCTTCGTTATTTGGCATATTAATTTCGGCCAACGTTTAGCTCGTGAGCTCCAAGGCTATTGAACTTTATTCTCTTGTCCGTTCATTAACGTGGGTAATCTTTCAAAGTCTCCTTGAGTCCGGCCAATTCGTTGTGACGTAAATCTATACCTGTTCGTTAATCGAACGAAAGCTTTCCCGGTGTATGTAGTTGACAGTGTTCTCGGGATTCCAACCGGGTGAGAATACAGAAATTCCACGACGTTTTGATAGCGAGCATTGCTATCTTCTTCTGGTGAAGTGCCTGTCCCGATACGTGTCCTCACTTATATCCCCATTTTGTTGATTGCTCCAACCAATCACCGTTGGTTTAGGTCACCATGTGGAGGGTAAACAGTCACTAATATCTTGGGCCGTTGCGACGCGTTCTCCCACTCGGGGGTGTCGTGTCCGGGTACCGCCGACCCTGAGCACGTTAATGCTAACGGATCAAATCGAACGTCTTTCGGTCAACTTGGTTCCCCGAGGTGCGTCAGGGCCCTGGTCTATCCTCCATAGTCTCTTAGATCCATCTGGGTTGTCGCTTTCCCACGTTTCAGCTCGATGCACGTTGGAAACGTACACGGTGGTGTTAGTGGCACAATTTCGGATTTGACCTCCCCTGGGTGCAGGACATAGACCGTCGGGATTTTTGTATCAAAGTGTTCCCGTTCCCTGCTCGGTGGGTTCAAAAAAAGGCCACAGGGAGGCAAACTATATGTTGAATGTGACTACTTCTACACATATGTTTTCAGGGAATCTCACGACAAAACCTTCGTAAATCTTCAATGCCTGAGGGCACCACTGTCCGCCTTTATAGTGCGGTGGCGGGGGGAGAGGAGGTGGTCGCGTGCTGGGTGAGAGTGAGAAACCGTTAGTACTACACGGGTCCTAACGTTGGATTAACGATAAGGTAAGTAGGAAAGCGGAATATTTAGGGTAACGAGCTAGGAGTCTCCTGGATCCAAGACAACCTTGCGGAATAAATAATAGACTCTGAATGGCCCTAAGGCGAATAATTACTCTCTGAATACACTTGGGAAATAAATAATAGACTATGAATGAGATAATATTAACAATAGATTATCAGCAATATATGAATAGATATAGATTTTAAGATAATAGTTTTAAAAGATTTTTACAGATCTTTTAATGGAGATTCGTTAACTCAGGAAGCATGAGGCCCAAGAGTTATTGATAGAGGGACGGGATTCAACTATAATTTCTAGTTTTGGGAAGCCAAGACCTCCGTCTCGTTTTACAGAGTATAGTAGCCTATCTGCGACAGAGGCCGGTAGGTGAAGAGAGGACTTCACCGCCCCGCGCAGATCTCCGTCGAGCGTCCGCAACTCCGTCGCACAGATAGTTCTCGTGGTTACTGATTCGTGTGCAATGGCTGTTCACACGAAAACCTTCTCCACATAATCCCTCCAGGGTCTCACTGGAGTATTTTTGTCTACCACCAACATCGGCATTGATGGCGGCTCCAGGCAGGCTCAAGCCCAATCATTCTGCGATCATGTTTTTTCAGGTTTTTAAGAGTTTGACTCTCGGCTTTTGTCAGGTTTGAATCTTCAGGTTCAGATTGTTGCCATCCTGACAGCCTGTGCCTTTTGTTAGCTAATTATTTCCTCCGTTGACACATTCTGGTGCGTGATGACAAACTTCGAAGCCTTTTTTTTTACCGAAAGTCTATTACAGCAACCGAAGGTCCTGGGTTCCATTCCTTCTCCCGAAGTGATTTTTTATCCTAAACCAATGAATAGCTTATATTCACTTCATAGCAATTTATTTATGTGTTTATTAAATTTGTTCTCTAGAGTAAATAAATTTTCAGATCCAGATTAAACAAGTATATGGTTTATCTTTTGGAATTTGGTCATCTTAACTACTCGGTTTTGCTTCGCATAATTTTTTGTTGAATAAATAATGGCTTCCACTAGGATATAATTGACCCCTTTGTCATTTTTTCGATTTAAATTAAAATTGTTAATTCTAAGACATTGACAAGAATTAAGTACAGTTTTGTAGTTAGCATGAGTTTACGAAATTGTGATAGTATGCTAAATTGAATAAACATACTACACTCATTCGAGTGAAAGCTAAAAAGAAATTAAGTGACGGCCATTATAGTGTTAACAATATTGTTATATTTATTTGAATGTTTTCGAGCTTATTACGTATACCGCGTTAGACTGAAAGTGAATTAAGCGCGGCAAGTCACGTGCACTATTGGAGCATCTAATTTGCTGTCCCCATTCCGCTATCGCTCTACTGCTGATGGCTTGCGCCGTCTCATCAGCTAGGTATCAGCGACGAGGGTCTGAGGTGAGAAGGTGTCATTAGCGGTGCTGTGTGCATGCCAAGCAGCGCTGGGACGTGAGCAGCATGTGACTCAGACGCGACGACGCCCACGATATCTGAGGTGACGTCAACCCAAGACGCAACCTTCCGATTTCTTGAAAAGTAAATTATAATCTCTCACCATGGTTGCGAATGATTTTCAAATCGGGATTGTTAACGTTATTTCATACTAACTTAATATTACTGCCGCAAGTTATATCACGCATTTTCCGTGATAGTTTCGATGAATAAACAAACGCGAATATTTATTTACTGGAATTGACGTTTCAACTTGATGATCCTTAAAAATCATCTTGTCTCAATTATGACGGTATGATTAACCATCCGTTATACACGCTTTGTAACGTAACTTTGGCTTGGCGTTCTAGGTCCAGCGGACCTCAAGTTAACTAATAAGTTGCTGATCACTTTTATGAACTAAATATTATGGATCTACATTCAGACAATTTACATAAACGTTTTGAAACACACACACATATTGTAATAAACACTAATAAATTTTTCATTAATGAAATTTGCCCCACGTTGTGGTAGCCATTTTATGTAATACATCAAATAAAATAAATGAAATATAAAACTACCAATTTAAACAAATAATTATCATTTATTACACAATTTTCAATTACACAAATCTGATGAAATTTTATAAATCAAAACAATTTTATTTACCTAGAATACATTTTAAATAATTGGACTCGGTACCCTCAAGGTCTTTACTGGGTTGATAATGAAACGGAACAAAATGTTACAATTAAACAAATACAGTTACAATAAATGAAAAACGAAATGAAATGATTGAAATGATTGAAACGATTGAAATAAATGAAACGAAAGTAACGAAATCTGACACCTTTTACCCTTTATTAGCAATTTACAATTAATAATTCAGAAAAATAAACTTACACGCTCTCGGGTCCACAAACTCACTTTATACCGGCTTAACAGTCACCAGGCTGCACTCACACTCTGCTTTCACAGTCACCTCCTCTTGACGACGTCGCCCTCACGACGAATTCAACCCACTCTGCTTTCAGACAGACCTCCACGATGAAACTTCCAACTGTTGACGACTGATGTCCAGCTGATTACTCTCGGCCCCCTAGCTTGGCCTCGGTCCTGCGTCCGCCCTGCGGATCATACACCAACGATCTCTCCCCGCTGACACGTCCGTCTCCTCTCCCTACTGAATGATAATGAAGGCCCTGAACTGTCCAACTGCCCTCTTATTTATATTCTGGCTGCCGGATATTCCCTTGTTTTCACAGTTGTTTTGAAATTACATAATCGCCAAAAGAAACACCATCTGTTAGCTTTCTCCCGCTCCGAGAGCCACTTAATCAATTATAATAAGCATCTCCTTTTAGTATAATTGCCTCGTCCATCTGTTATGATGCCTTTCAGGGTTCCGTCGGTCACACAATTTGCCAAAATGCCCCAATTATTTGTCCTTCCCTCCTCTCTAAAAGTCCACTTATCCGTCATTTTATCATTATTTTTAATATGTACCAACCACTCAAGGATTCCCAGTCTCAGTTTGTAAACAAATCTGACAAAACTAATAACAGACTTCATGTCTTTCTTAGCTGGTTATTACAATGTATATATATATATATATATATATATATATATTGTAATAGTAAAAGTATTATATAAACAAAATACCTAACAAACAAATAATGTGGTATTCAATATATTAAAATAATAAAGGAAGGAAATCGAAAATAAACAATTACTTTTTAAAAGATTACAAAATTATTTATTTAACAAAATTTATCTTCGTTGATTTTACATTTTAAGTAGAGTTAATGCCTCAGCTTTTATGAGAAATACTAATATCAGGGCCGCTTCTCGGGAATCTAATAGAGACAGTAGAAAAAATTAATTTAAACTTACAATAACAAAATTTTATATTATTAACCAAAACTATTACAAATCTGAAAGGTTATAAAAATCTAGCAAAGTTATCGAATTCTGGCGGTAAAGGATATTTACTTAAAGGTTTACAGATGAAAGTTTGTTTTTTTACATACTATTTAGTTTGAGCTGCTCAGATTTGAGCACACATGACTTGTTTTAATTTTTATCTAGAACACTATTTCACTGACAGGCCAAAGCACTGATTCTATTCTCTACTCACATTTCTACAGTTTGTTCGTGTTGTCACGCTCAGTTTGCTGTGAAAAATTTAATGACACATGATGATATTCAGCTCATCGCTGAATTCGACCACCACCGGACTACAATTGTGAAATCCTCCAAAACACACACTCACTCTCTGAATATCCGAGTAACTGGTCTAACTTCGTGACCACATATCTGAAACTTTACATTTTAATATTTTCTGACTATCTCGGTGACTTGCTCTGCTCTCGCAACATAAGACAACTGGGAACTGATTTTACATTTTAATGTTTTCTGACTCTGTCGTCAAGCCCTCCAACACACTTTAAGTGAATATTCGTGTAACTGGTGACCGCTAATGTTCTGAGCGTCCTTTTTGACAATTCCTCGTAGCATACTCGCCAAACAATAGACTTACAGTTATTTACAATGCTCTGGCCTCAAAGTTACGCTGCAAATAATTAAAGAAACAATTCATTATTTCATATTTGTAATTTCTACAATATATTGTAATGCCAATTAATTAAGACATTAATTGTGAAATTGAAAATCTAAATAGTTTGAGAAATCCTTTGTAGCGGCAGGAGCCTTTGAAACAACAATAGAAAAGCTGGCTCAGTTCTTTTGTCGGAAGGTCCGTCAAAATGGCGTATGCGCGCTCAAATTGCGAGACGAGAGTAGAGTTTGCATTAAGATATTTTGGAGTTCAGTTCGTAAGGAGATTTGTTGAGAGACGGTTCACGGAAAGACCTCGTCGAGTATAACAGTTTTGGAAGGAAAATTCAACCGGGTTGGCAATTAGCAGGACAAAGTAAAACATTCATAAAAGTATAAAGGCAGTTTTTGTGTCCATAGCCGGCCAGAAATAGCAAAAGTTTCGGTTTAAGTCCGTAACAATAAAGACTACCCAATCGACAAAGCGCAGAATTCACCAAAGGCGAGTGGTCAACCAACAGATGACGAAAGGAGGATCATCCGAGTTCCTGACGACATATAAAAATTTTGATTTAGAATCTGTGCGTTTAGAAGCAGTGTAAAACCCGCAATAGTGTTTTCGAAAAGTTAAAGGTACGCTGGAATTGTTGCGGAATAACATTGGTAAATTATCAACGGAATACAGCAATCTTGCCAAATTTTAAAGTGAAGTGTAAAATCAAAGAAAACCAAAGCCTGAGATTAAATAATTAAAGAGTGTAAAAGTGTCCGAACGAGGTAAAATTGATTGTTCTGGTACCAGACCGACGGTCCGTAAGTAACAAAATTTTGGATAATATTGTAAACGCAAATTAAAGAATAAGGTCAGATTTCGTTCCCTTTTAATTGTCAATCAAAGTTAATTTCTTTACTTTTTAATTTCTTTCATTCTATCGACATATTGCTTAGGTAAATGGTGAACTGTTTTGTTAATAAGATTTAAATCTTTTTTGTGTCCATTATCAAACCCAGTAGAGGCCTTGATAGAACAGATTTTA
Source organism: Zhengitettix transpicula (assembly GCA_037074705.1). Lineage (NCBI taxonomy): Eukaryota > Metazoa > Arthropoda > Insecta > Orthoptera > Tetrigidae > Zhengitettix > Zhengitettix transpicula. Next base: position 123,210,986 of record CM073592.1, on the reverse strand, counting down.
AATTTTGTTTGTAATTATCTTTTATTGTCACAAAATAAAATAAATATTTATGTTTTAAATTGTTAATAAGTTTTTCATTTAATAAAAGCCTTTCATTTGTTTATTACAATATATATATATATATATATATATATACAAAATAAAAGTGAATAAGAATGAATTGATAGAATTTGGAGATCTCTAAATTATCTTGATGGTACTTAGGAGGAGATTATCTGATAACATCCACAAGATTGTAAACCATTGCTTTTTTTAGGTAAATAGGATGCTTAAACATATAAATAAGGTCCCTTCCTCAATAAGAAGTTATTTGGAACCATGTGGTAATTATACTATTCTACTAAATGTAGTGTTCCTGTTCGATTTCAATAGTGTCTTTTATTTGGATGATAATTGTTCAAATTGTTGACTAAATTATTTATCTTGGTATGGGATGATGCGGAGGCTGTCATCGACATATCTATCGTTACAGTAACGCGTGTATTTTGGTTTAGTTTTGCTTTGTCTCGAAAGTGTTGTTTGCTGTGGTTTGGAGAATTCGAAATCATGCACGTGCGTGGGGATGGAGGAGATAAATATTTCCATCTAAGTAATTTTCGTGTCCTGTCTCGATTGTTGGCCTCAACATGACAGAATAGTTGGCCATTGTTGACTACGGAACAGCACCTGCGTGCTATAACTCTGGTAACAATGGAAGAATCAGTGAAACTGACATTTCGACGAAGTTTTCTGATAATGAAAAAAAGTAAAAGAATGGGAGGCTATAATGGAGGCAACGGAGATAAGCTTTTGAAACTAGGCAGTTGTTCTGCGCTCACCGCAGCTGGTGGATGTGATTATGAGAGGCTCCATATTGCGTTACGTGTATACGTTTTAAGTGTCACCGATCTCCAAATCTCATGAGTTCTGCTGTAAACTTTTCCAAGTTGTTGTCTCTGATATAGTCCGAGGCAGAATCGTCGTGAGAAAAGGGTCACAATTTGTTAGTGAAGAGTTCATCGAAGCCACACAATTTAGTACGACGGCTTGCCAGCAATCAATCCCGGAGGCCGACGCCTTAGCCAGTTGTCAACCCTTGAGTCGACGGCTTGCAATGGTCCTGACTAAAGTCATCACTGCACTTAACCCGTTCTGCCGGCTGTGAGATACGAGAGCTACAGCAAGCAACACAACACAGAATAGCAGTGCGTATTTGGTACGGGCAGCAGATCTCTTCTATGTGAAAACGACAGGTGCCTGAGATAAGAGTTTTTCATGCTTAACTGTAATAAACTTATATAAAAATTGTTTTAATGGTCAATAATTTTTGATTTAACGTAAAAACCCAGCCCACAAAAAAAAATTCTTTACATTACATAATGGTTGACAATCCAAGTGATGATATATGAAGTTTCCAGATGTCTCATAACTATCTCTGCAAAACGAACCGTCTGTTTATTTAATTTTTTAATTATAAATTATCTGACTAAATGCTGTTTATATAACATTATAAAGATATTATTGATTAACTGTTGCAGTATGCGCAAAAGATGCATGATTAAAAATGTAGTTATTTATTTATATAATTAAATTTCTTTTAATTTTTGAAGTATTTAACTGTTGAAAATCTATATTATTTCTATTTTTCTTTCTGATCATCCTCTAAACCAAATGAGAGCTATTGTATACTGAATTCTATTACTTTCTAACTCCAAGTTCAATCAACACAACTTAAATATTGTCCGAAACATTTTAATCTCCAAACAGTATCCTTAAAATTTATTATTATACATATAAACAGCAGGTTGAACAAAATCCAATATCCTAGTGTCACTCGTCCCCAAACACGTCAAGCCAAAATTGTTCTCGTACTCCTTTATTAGAAATTTCTACATCACAGATTTATCCAAATATTCAAAGAAACGTAAAGGGACAAAAGAATTAGAAGACTATGTTATGATTTATAGTGGAGTAGAACAAAAAAGAGCTTCCTGTGGAGTAGCTAACTTAATAGACAGGAAATGGAGGGACAGAATAAGAGAATATTCCCTAATAAATGATAGAATCTTAGTAGTAAGATTAAAATTGTATAGAGGATATATATATATATATATATATATATATATATTAGGAACTTATGCACCAGAAGAAGGAAAGAAGGAGGAATCTGAAATATATTATGAGGAACTACAGAAACATCTAAATAAAATAAATAACACTGATAGTTTAAATATAGCTGGTGATTTAAATGCCAAAACTAGGAAATAACCCATTAATAACTTAATAGGCACCAATGGAGAAAATGCTATAAATCAAAATGAGATAAAATTAAGAGAATTTATAGCATTTAATGAATTGAAAATAAAAAATATATTTACATGGTCTGCCAAAAAAGTATAGATCACTAATTGATTATATAATAGTAAATCAGAAATTATCCTCAAGAATAATAGATACACAAGTATATAGAGGTAAAAATGTAAATACAGATCATCATCTCGTTAGATCAAAATTCATGCTCTGGTCAAAATGGAAGAAAAAAATACAAAAAACCAGAATAAAGACAGAAATAAAATAAACAAAAGATACTTACTACAAGAAGAAGTTTAAGAAAATTATACCAAATCAGATTAACAGAACAACTCAAAGATATATCCACTAGCGAAGACGTAAATGAGGAATGGAACAACATTAATAAAACTATAAAACAAATTGCTAAAGAAGTGCTAGGTGAAAAACAAGAAGCAATAAAAAATAAAGAAAAAGCATACAAAGAATACAGAAGTAATCAGTGGAAGCAAAAGAACAATACCAACGAATAATAAATGAAACGAAAGCAATAGTAATGCAAGCACATAGAACAACGTGGGACACTGACGATGTTTTCACATAGAAACAGATGATACAAAAAAGACGAGAATTTAATTTGGAAACACGCCTGGCCTTCGTAGACTATGAAAAAGCATTTGACAGGATTAAGAGAAATAAGTTGTGGTTAATAATGGAAAAAAGAGAAATCTCTAAACATTTAATTCAGGTATCACAAAGTCTATATACAAAAACAAGGATTAGAATTAGAAATGGAAAAGAGATATCCGAAGAAATAGAAACGAATCAAGGAGTTAAACAGGGATGTAGCTTGTCACCTACATTATTTAACATTTACATAGATGATATGATAAGGAAATGGAAAAGAGAGAAAACACCATTAGGTATAAATATAGGAAGGAATAAATACATCAACACGATGCTTTTCGCTAATGATCATGTCATAATGCAAGTTAGTGAAGACAAATAACAAATAGCTTAGACATAAAACATTAAAACATTAAAATTTCCATAAAGAAAACAAAACAATGGCATTTTTAGGCAATTATTCAGACAGAACAAAATTCAATTGAACAGATATCACATTTCCAATACTTAGGATGTGATATATCATATGAATAAGATAAAGATATACAGAGAAAAATTAACATTTTTCAACAAATAAGTGGCACAAGAAGGAGAACCCTGAAGGGAAAAACAAGGAAAGAAACGCAAATAAAATTTTATAAACTTAAAGAGAAATGGAAAGATCATGTACATCGAATGCTTGCTACAAAGGATTTTCAAACAAATAAAGGAATATAACCCAATAGGAAGATGGAATGTGGGAAGACCGTGGAAGAGATGGTGAGGCTTAATCCTGGATTGATAGAAGAAGATTCAAAGAATATCAAATATCCATCTCTTACAGATCCACTAATACTCATTCCTACTTGATTAATAACCACAAAAACCCACTTCGCACCTACAGCAAACATTGTATTGTTTACAAAATCTCTTGTTCTAACTGTAATTCGTGCTACATAGGGCAAACAAAACGTTCCCTTCATACACGTATCAAAGAACATATGTCTAATACCAAACTTCCCATTGATAAACAATCTGCAGTATCCTAACATATCATCAATTCTAAGCATACATTTTTATTGGCAAAATGCTGAGATTTTAGACATTGACACCAGGTACAATTCCAGAATCATTTCAGAGATGCTTCACATTAAATCAAACATCACAGACACTATGAAACTCAATAATTGCAATGATCCATTATTATTACGCTAAACCTTCAGTTTTACCATTCTCGTTGCTCCCTTATTGTTACGATAACCCTTCGGCTCTTCCATTGTCGTTGCGTTTTCGTCGCTTTTGAGTGTTGTCAACTGACAAGAGCAGTTGTGTCGCTCTTGGCTCTTCTTCAAACCTGATGAAAGGAACAAGGATCCCAGGAACGTTGTGTGGTATTTATATTATCACTTTTTTGTCTGAGTTGGTTATTTTTCTTACTCAATAATGTTTTTTTAAATAACTTCAATTTTAACGGGGCATATTTAATGAGATATTGGACCAAGATTATGCCCATTTAAATCTTGCAATACACACTGGACGAGACATAAATGATGGTAAACACAATATCTAATATTGCTTAATCATTATAATTGAATAGATTCTAAATCTGCATAAACTGACGTAGTCTGAAAGTGAAATTCATGAAAAAAATTTGGTTTTGTATTTATATCATTATAATTTCACATATTTGATAGTAAATGTGTAATGCCTAAGGTAGTAATTCCAAGTGAGAACTGTTGCAAATTAACGACATTGCACAAAATTTATATATATTGTAATCTTATCTTATAAATAAAAAAGAGTGTTTGTATGTTTGTATGTTTTTTTGTTTGTTTGTATGTTTGTATGTTCGTTATACAAATCTACACCGGTAGAGCAAATTTCACCAAATTTCGTACACGTGTTCTTTGCGACCAGGAAACAAACACTGTTGGGGTGAGACGCGTCTACCACGCCCAGAAGCGGGGGTGGACGGGGTGGAAATATTTGAACATGCTAAAACAGTCGATATTTCAGTCGGATAAATATTTTTAGGGGTCAAAGATATTTATAGTCTTTCCACTGATGATATCTGAATATAATTTTCAACCTCTACACCCTGGGGAAAGAGCACCCCTAGCGTTTGGGGTGGAGAATACAAATCTACACCGCTGGAGAAAATTTCACCAAATTTCGTACACGGGTTCTTTGCGACCAGAAAAAAAACACTGTCGGGGTGAGACGCGTCTACCAACCCCAGAAGCGGGGGTGGACGGGGGTTGAAATACTTAAACATGCTAAAACAGCAGGTATTAGATTTGGATAAATATTTTCGGGGTCAAAGATATTGATTGTGTTTCTACCGATATCATCTGAATATAATATTCATCTCCTACGCCGTGGGAAAAGGGCACCCTTAGGGTTTGGGGTGGAGTTGCTTTACAGAAAAATAACGCGAATACAACCGAGTTTGGAGTCAAATCGAAGGTTATGGATGTCAGTGAGTTTACTTCGGATAAATATTTTTAATTGCCCATTTAACCCGAAAGGGTGGGGGTTGGAAGGGAAGATAAATAGTCAGTTCTTGCGCGTTCTTGGAGGAGAATTACGTGAATACTATTTCAACGGATGTTGTTGAAAATATAAATCCATTTAGACATTAGTGGTGAGCTTGCTTAGTGCAGGGGGTGAGAATTGTCTATTATTCTAAATTTGCCAAAATGTTATGTGTTTATGGGTAAACTAGATTGATAGTGTTTCTACCGATGTGATATGAGTAAAAATTCAACCCTTTCCACCACGGGAAAGTAGCAGATTTAGGGGTGGTGTTGTTCATACTAATTTAGCCGATGTTGTTTCCAATAATAACGACGTTTAATCAAAAATAAAAGTGTTTCAGAATCATTGCTTTTTATACTCTTTTAAAAAGTTTTTATATTATCTTATAAATAAAAATGAGTGTATGTATGTATGTATGTTTGTATGTTTGTATATTTGTATGTTTGTATATTTGTATGTTTGTATATTTGTATGTTCGTTATACAAGTCTACACCGCTGGAGCAAATTTCACCAAATTTCGTACACGTGTTCTTTGCGACCAGGAAACAAACACTGTCGGGGTGAGACGCGTCTACCACCCCCAGAAGCCGTTCGAGATTATCAGTAGAGCACTTTTAGGTGTTGGGTGGAGGAACGCTGCAATAAAATAACGCGAATACAACCGAGATTGTCGTCCAGTTCAATTATAGCATCAAATTGGCCATTTAGCATCGAGGGGCGGGAGTGGGTGGGATGGAAATTTTATAACATGTTAAATCATCGATATTAGCGTGGAATAAATAAATGCCGGGACCATTGACGTTGATAGTATTTCTACCGATGTTGTTTGTAGGCATGATAGGGGTGGGGCTGGAGGGGATTTCTTTGAAAATAACGGGAAAACAACCGAGATTAGAGTCAAATCGGTAGTAATGGATGTCCCTGAATTTATTTATGACAATCTGGACAACGTGCGGGTATCGGCTGGGTTGGGATGAGTTGACCGGCTGTTTTTTGCGTCGATTAAATATATTTCGGGATGAATTAGATTAATAAAATTTCCCTACATGTTCTCTGTGTATAATTTCAACCCCTTTCGGACTCATAAGGGTGGGCGTGAAGTAGCATTACATAAAAAAAAACAGAAACTTTGGGGATTGTCACTGAGTTTAATTAATTTCCTTGAAAATAACGGGAAAACAACCGAGATTCGAGTCAAATCGAAGGTAATGGATGTCGCTGAATTTATTTATGACAATCTGGACAACGCGCGGGTATCGGCTGGGTTGGGATGAGTTGACCGGCTGTTTTTGCATCGATTAAATATATTTCGGGATGAATTAGATTAATAAAATTTCCCTACATGTTCTCTGTGTATAATTTCAACCCCTTTCGGACTCGGAAGGGTGCACCCTTAAGGGTTGTCGTGGAAGTAGCATTACATAAAAAGAAACCAGAAACTATCAGGATTGTCACCGAGTTTAATTATGACATTGAACTTGACCGTTTAAGTTCCCGAAGCAGGAGTGGTCGGGGGTGAAAAATTTCAAAAATGTTAAACGGTCGATATTTGCGATAATTATTTCCTGGGGTTAATTAATTTAGTAGTATTTATACCGATGTTGTTTGTGTATAATTTAACCCCTGTGAGGGGAGCAAGTTTAGGGGTGGGGTGGAGGTACGTTAAATAAAACCCCGCAAAAACAACCGAGATTCGAATCAATTCAGAGACTATGAATGTCGCTGAATCTAATTGTGACAACCTTGGTTAAGCGACGGGTTTGGGAGGTGTTGGGCGGGGGAATAAATTTTCAGACAATGTAATCGGCCGATTTTTGCGTGGAATACATTATTTTTCATTATCGCATATTTGTGGGGGTGGTCATCTTCTAACATGTAAAAACGGCCGATATATTTAGTCAATGACTTCATCCCCCTTCGGCATGGGAGGTGAGCACATTTATCGATAGGGTTCGAGGAGCTTTACATAAAAATAGCGCAAAAGTAACCAAAATTGGAGTCTTATGGATGCTTATAGATAAATGACTTCTTGGGCAATGCCGGGCACCCAGCTAGTACCTCAAATAAATCTTACAAATTTAAACAAACAATTATTATTTATTAAGACACAATTTACAATTACACAAATAATCTAATGAAATTTTATCAAATCAAAACAATTTTATTTATCTTGAATACATTTGATAACTCAGACTCGGTACCTTAGGGTCTTTACTGGGTTGATAAGGAACGGAACACAAAATTTTACAATTAAACAAAACAGTTAACATAAATGAAAACTAAATGAAACGAAATTAAATGATTGAAACGAAATGATTGAAACGAAAGAATTGAAACGAAATCTGACTTTTTACCCTTATTTAACAATTTACAATTATGAATACAGAAAAATAAACTTACAAGCTCTCTGGTCCATGCAATTTGGATCTCTCGCATACCGACACACACTCACTTCATACAGATTTAAAAGGCACCAGGTTGCGCTCACACTCTGAATTCACCGCCACCTCTTCTTGATGACGTTACCCTCACGACGAATTCAACCAATTCTGCTGGCCGACAGATTTCCACGAAGAAACTCCTACCGACTTTTGATGACTGATGTCCAACTGATTACTCTCGGCCACCTAGCTTGGCCTACCATCCGATGATCTCTCCTGAATGCAAACTCCCATCTGTTCATAACTTTGTTTCGGCCACTTTACCTTGGCCCTGCAGACCTGCACCAACGCTCTCCCCCAGCGGTCTCCTGCTCCTGACCGTCTGCTCTCTATAATCTTCCCTCACTAAGTCTGCCTTTATCTGCTCTCTTATTTATATCCCGGCTCCAGAATATTCCCTTGTTTTCACAGTTGTATTGAAATTCCATGTTCGCCAAACAACCCCATCTGTTGGCTTTCTCCCGCTCCGAGAGCCACTCAATCAATTAAAATAAGCATCTCCTTTTAATATAATTGCCACGTCCACCAAACATCTGTTATCATGCCTTTCAGGGTTCCGTCGTCAAGATGTCGGGCACAACCATTTAGCCCTAAGAGCCGCAAAAATGCCCAATTATAGTCCTCCCCTTCTCTAAGAGCCACTTATCCATCATTTTATAATTATCTTTTATATGTACAAGCCAATCTAGGATCCCCAGTCTGAGTTTGTAAACAGATCTGATAAAATAAGAACAGAATTCATGTCCTTCTTTACTGGTTATTACAATATATATATTGAAGATATACAATGCTACCAACGTCAGAGAGTAGAATCCACCAATGAGTACTTTGACATCGTTTAGTTATCTGGAGTATATATGGTTATATGGAGTATGTTTTACACACAAAAAAAGATAAGGAACGTAGGTTTTCTCGGTGTAACTGCTGTTGATATATATTTGTCTGTATTTGGCAATTTTTCTTATTATTAATTCACACATAACGGATGTAAATATTTCACTTTAGAAATTAAATTTTTGAAATAGCAGGCAGTGAATAATATTGTTCAATATATGATGGATTGTTAGCGGTTCAAATTTTCAAAGGCAACAATGTATAGGTGAGCTTTGTTGTGGGCTGCGAGCGCTTTCTGGAAGTCAGTTGGTCTGAGGTTGAAGTCGGGTGTGAAATTTGAGAGGGATACAACGAACAGCGTGGCCGGCGTATAGATCAAGTCGAGAAGGTAACAAGTTTTATAATTTGTGTATAAAGTTTTGGACAGTGAAATACATTGTAAAACTGCAAAGAGTAACCTAATAATTAGAGCCACATTAAAATTTCTACGAGTACCGAGACCGTCATCAGTTCCTCATAGAGACAATTTTGTAACAATATGTCTAACTAATAATCCAGAGGGAACAGCAATTCCAGTTCCCAGAGGAGAAATCGAAATCTACGACCGTGTTTTGTACAATCAAGTGTAGAGTCAGTGATTTCATGGCCTGTTAGTGTGAATTGTGGGCCCTAGCCCAGGAGAGTTAAGTCTGGTACTAGCCAAATATTTCGTAAGTACAAACAAATTTAATTAAGTTTTTGTAAACGATAATTAAAGGTAAAGTCGTCATATTTCACTTTCTCTTTTTTGTTTTGATTGATACTTCTTAGTATGTAAATAAATTTGATTGTTAACGTAAATATAAAGGTTGCTTCTTTACTTAGAAGGCCTAACTAAATTCTATATAAAATATTGTTTGTTAATTTTGATTTGTTTATCATATAAAATGTCGCCTCAACGTAGGGCAAATTAATTGTTTAATAAATAATAAAATTTTGTTAATTAATCTTTTGTTTATTACACCGATTAGTTTAATCTTTTATTTTGATCATTACAATAGTGTACGTTTTACTGATCAGTGAGGTGCTACTAATCTTTAATTTATTTGTTCACAATAAACGTACAGCACGCCGTGAAGTCACCGTTACTACTACTATTTATATCTCTCGTTGCCGTAGCAACGAAAGGTTCATCTCTGACGTGAATTCTCTTTGCCCCTACGTCACCCCGTTCTTGAGCGACGGAGTCGGGTGCGTCTCTACAACATACACCTTGCGTCTCGTCGAGCTGGCTTGGGACCCCTATGGGAGCTGGGAGACTGCGCGTGAGGCCACAGGTGAGCGACCGGTAGTTCAGGGACACCAGCGTCGGATGTTCGTAATGATGGTGGTATAGGGTGACGACCATGTGGCAGATCGTCAGTCATTTGGAAGGCAGGCTGAACGCGGTCCCGGGACACGCGTGAATGTCTGTGACGTGTTCGTATGACCACCGTTTTAGTGTCCCGGTGCGGCCCGGTGTAGGGTGCCTGGAGAGCGCCGCGGACAGTGTCATCACGGAGAAAGACATGGGTGCAGTCTTCAGAACCCGAATGAACGAATGTCTGGCAGCATCCGTGACGACTCGCAGGTGTCTCACCATAAACTAACCGCAGCTGAGGCTTTTAGGTCAGTTTTTTGGATGGCATCCCCAAAAGTACGACTGGAAATGCGTCACACCAACTGCTACCCTGGTGACAGATGAGGGCTGCCTTCAGTTGACGTCGCTGGACCATCCAGTTGCGTTGGGGATGGAAAGCCGTGGTACGATGACGCGCAGAATCTGTAAATATTTTCAGGGACTGAAAGAGGTGGGATTCGAACTTCCGACCCTGGTCGGTTGTTTGCAGCCAAAACGGGCGATACAGTCACGGAAAAATGTCTCCGCGACTTCTTCGGCGGTGAGCGACCGCAAGGGGAAAACCTCAGGCCAACGGGTGAAATGATCGATGGCAATAAGGCAGTAGCGGGTCCACGATGTCGAGGTGCAAGTGCCGGAACCGCCCAGAAGGCACAGGGAAATCCACGATGGGCACGTGGGCGTGAGGTCCGGCCAAGGAGTCCAATGAACTGGCTGCGTCCCAGTGCGAGTGCGGCGTGCAGCGGCGTATGCTTGTTGTTCTTTAGAAAAGGCCTGTAAAAAATCATCAATCCGAGGAACCGTCGGAGACCCTTTGCGTCGGACGGCTGGGGAAAATCAGAGAGAGCAGCGATGCGGTCAGGCCATGGTTGAATACCACTGCTGGTGACGAGGTGTCCGAGGAATTTTACGGACTTCGCTCCGAGGACGTTCTTTTGGACGGTGTTGACAATTACTTTTTCGGCGAGGGTTAGAAACATGACACGAAGGTACTCGCGATGTGTTTCCGGAGATCTGCTGAAAATCAATATATCATCGATATAGGCGTAGCAATTCGAGTCCCTGTAGAACTTTGTCGATATATCGTTGGAATGTTTGACACGCGTTCCTGAACCGAACGTCCTACAAGGAAACTCGAACAGGCGGAAAGGGGTGGTAATGGCGGTCTTTGGGATGTCACTGACGTGAACGGGTATTTTCGTGTACGCCCTTACGACGTCGATGACAAAGAAAACTGGACTCCCGCGAAGTTGCGAGTTAAAATTCCGGATAAGTCATACCGGGTACCAGTGTGGGATCTTTCGGGCGTTGAGTGCATGGTATTCGCCGAATGGTCGCCACTCACCTGGCGTCTTCTTTGGGACCATGTGGAGCGGGGACACCCACGGGATCTCTGAGCAACGAGTCACACCGTTGCGCAGCATAGCAGAGAACTCTGCCTTTGCGATCAGTAGGCGCTCTGATGCCAAGCGTCTTGGTCGACAGGAGACTGGTGGTCCAGGAGTCGTACGTATGTGGTGCACAGATTCAAATCGGGAGGCGGTGGGGCGACGGGAGGGATATGTGATAACGGGGAACTCGGCCAGGAGGTCGTTGTAAGATGACATGGGAGTCATGAGTGTTATACTCGGCTGGTTCACGAAAACGTATGCAGCAGGAAAGACGCGACCGGTGTGGCCGTCCTCGATGCAAGCTCTGTTAGGAGCCTAGAAAGTCAGAACCGATAATTGGAATTGCTATGTCCGCGACGATGAAACGCCAAAAAAAGTTCTGTGCGGGACGAAACAGAGCTGAAATCTTACGGTTCCATAAGTTGGAATAGAGGAATCGTTTGCGGCTGATAGGCATAGGGGGAATGCCGGACGTTGGCAAGGTAACAGTTTTCTCGTGAAGCAGAACATATCCGACCCTGTGACGATGAGAAAACCGGTGTTGCTCTGACGATCGTATACCATAAAGCGACTACCAGTAATGGCGGACCGGGTCCTCGCTACTGCGGGCCGCCATCGCCGTTTCCCGACCCATAAGCGTAGGGCGGTAGTCACTGCGTGCCCGATCTTGCAAGCGAACATGGAACCAGCAGATGGACACATTGGATCTCGTTGCTTGAATTGCACGTGGCTTGCGAGAAGGTCGTTTAGGCGACAGGCTGTGAGAGAAACTGCAACCGCCGAGACGTCTGTAGCGCCCCTGCTTGTGATAGGAGACTCAGGACGGCCACTAGTTCAGACCAAGGGATCGACGCGCCACGCTTGGTGTATGTCAATCCTATAGCCTGGATAGGCGGCGCGGCGACCGTCGAAAGATAGTCGACCATGAGATCAGCCTGACGAGCCAAATAATCTAGTGCCAAACGCGGCTTTGTCAGGAGAATGGCACGTGACAGAGGAGGTAGGCGGCGTAACCACAACGAACGCAGGAGATCGTTTGCCACCAAGGACGCGCACTCTAAAGAGCGTATGTGGGTAACGAACTGTGACGGCGTGCGGTCACAAGGCTCTATTTCATAAAAAAGTCCGTCCGGTCGTGTTTCTGCCGGTAGGGACAGTCGTTCGATTAGCGCTACCTTTAGGGTGCAGTACGCCTCAGGTGTTGGCGGTTGTAGGAGAATATCTCGCACAGGAGATGCCCAAGAATGGTCCAGTTGGCTCGCCACGTACGAGAATTTGGTCCGATCAGACGAAATTCCAGCTACCGCGAACTGTAATTCTACCTGGGCAAACCAGAGAACGTCGTCGTCGGGCCGCTAAGGGGGCAACTTGATGGCCGCTCTGTCTATGTGAGCGGCGGAAACCTCGGGGTCACTAATTTAGTGCACGTTTTACTATTCAATTAGGTGCTACTAATATTTTATTTAATTGTTCACAAACAAGGTACAGCACGCCTTACGTCACCGGTACTACTACTATTTATGTCTCTCGTTGCCGTTCATCTCTGACGTGTGTGCATTCCCGTTGTTCCTACACACACACACACACACACACACACACACATATATATATATATATATATATATATATATATATATATTAAGTAGGCTCATATCCTCATTTTTATGAAGTAGGTTTTTAGCTTCAGATTTTTCATTATTCATATTGCTCTGTTTTGATTTATTTTATATTTTTAAACTATAAGAAAATAGCCAAATAGAGGAAGTGACTATATATATTTTTATATAATTTTGACTAGTTTTCATATTAATAATTTTCATAACATGTGTCAATTTTTCATTTTAAAAATAATGTTTTTTATATGTGACATAATCATAATTGGATACTGATTTGGATACAAACGCAAAAAAAATAACGCAGAAACAATCGGAATTGGAGCCGAATCTGCGGTTATGGATGTCACTGAATTTTATTATGACATTCAACTTACTGTTTAACTCCCCTAAGCTTGGTTGTTCGGGAGTGGAAATTTTCAAACATGATAAACGGTCGATATTTGCGTGGAATAAATAGTTTTCGCGGTCAATGACTTTAATAATATTTATACCGATGATTTTTTGGTGTATAATTTAAACCCCTTTCGGCATGGATTCGGAGCACGCATAGGTGTAATTGGAAGGGAATTCCAAGAAATAACTGCGAAAACAACCGAGACTTGGATCAAATCGGGTTTATGGATGTCGCTGTGTTTATTTATGACAATCGAATCCAGGATTGTGAAATTAAACTTTTTGTTTAACCCACAATAGTGTGTGTGCGTGTGTGTGTGTGTGTGGGGGGGGGGTTTCTAACATGTTAAAACGGCCGATATATTTGTAGAAGAAAATTTTTTCGGGGTCAATAGTTCAACCCTTTTTGGCATAGGTGGTGGACACATTGAGGGATAGGAGTCGAGGTGCATTACATGAAAATAACGCAAAAGTGACGAGTTGGAGTCTTTCGGGGGTTATAGAGTAACGCCCCTTAACCAGGTAGTTCTTAAATTAATTTAAATGTAGTTTAAAAGAGCTGTGTCAGAATTACTTGTCAGCCAATCCTGTATAACATAACGAAAAAATATATTAGAAATAAATCACATCAATAAATGAATACAATCTAATAATGTTTACACACGGTATTCTATATAATTCTACAAAATTAAACTCCTGTACTCACATAAAATATGTAAATATTAAGATGAAAAGAAATTATAATCATGTATTAAAGTATTAAATACAGATAAATTTATATTTCTTGAAAACATACCTCCTTCAAATTATACAAACCATTACACTCCCTAGTAAGCCATATTAATGGGAAATGAAAATAAAATTTTATATTACGGAACGGTTATATTTATTTCCATCGGGATCCCCCATGCAGTTATTGATTGTTTTAAACGGATACTGAAAAAAATTATTAAAGAGACTCCTAAAATTTAGGTGCGGTTGTGTCGCTCTAGGTACTTGTGTTTTTAGTTTTCTTAGCACCTGATGAAAGGAACAAGGTTTCCACAAACGTAGTGTGGTATTTATATCATCACTTCTCTTGTCGGGATTTGGCTATTTTTCTTATTATTTATTTTCAAATTAGACATATTTTTTATTGCCAACTTACGGTAGCTAAAATTAATTTTGATCCTCGTCATTTTTCTGTCATCCGCGTGTTTTCAATTACAAGGCAAGGCACTTCGAAGGAGACTTATTGAGGCATTTCAATTTTTTTTACAGTTGAGTTATTAAACGAAATAAATACATATGCAGTAGAGAATTTGGCATTCAGGCCCTCTCCGTTTTTGAACTAAGGTTCCCGCAAGCCGAGGCACCTCGGCCTGTTTTGAGAGGTGTATGTTCCGGGGTCGCAGACCTTGGGCATACGGTAAGAGTTGTCCGCTATTCCCATTGGAATAGTCGGCCAGCTGCCTCCTAAACTGGTCGAGATGCGGAGAAGGGAATGCTGCGTCCCCACAGCAAACTCCTCACCCGCTATCGGAAGGGCGTGGGACAAGTACCAATGCCCGAACTACCTGATGCAGGTTTTTATAGGGTTTTCCCTGCATTTCTTTAGGCGAATGCCAGGTAGGATCCTTAAAATATAGCCCGGGGGCCCTAGTAACCCTTGGCTACCTTCCTCTACCCTTCCGAATCCCCCCTTTCAAATCCCTTCCTATGCTATTAAAGGGGAGTTTCCCAATGTGGATCACCCTCATGTAGCCTGTTGCCCTGAAAAAAAAATGGCATTCAGGTTACTTCAGAAACACACTACTTGGAATACATGGAAACCAGTTAAATTCATACAAATGAAAGCGTAATTGGGTACATTTAATAACGATGAAAATGAAGGGTTGTAAAAAGAGATAGTATTCTTTTGTAAAACCTGTACCCAGTAAACTGTTTTGGAAGATGCCATATTGAATGAAATTATAATTTGAAAAATTTGTGACTTGAATTTAAATCAACTTTAAATTAGTATTTCGGAATAAATTTATTTAAATAAGGTTTTATTTTTCTATTTTCTTTGACCGGTATCGCAACCCGCCTAGTTGACAAGATTATAACATATATTTCTGTTACAAATAAAACTCATGATGATCGCAATATTTGAAGGACTCTCTGTTGGAACGTCTAATAGTAGAATCTATAAACTGGATTCGTCTTTGAAGAAAACCTGAAAATCAAAGCTGTCTGCGAGGGCTAATCTCTCGCAGGCAGAACCTTGTAGGAGAGATACGAAGGGGCTACCGTTGGGGATGCCTTTTCCTCTCCGTTTTTGAACCATGTTCCCACAAGCCGACGCACCTCGGAATGTTTTGAGAGGTATATGTTCTGGGGTCACAGACCTTGAGCATACGGCAAGAGTTGTTCACTGTTCCCATTGGAACAGTCAGCCAGCTGCCTCCTAAACTGGTCGAGGGACGGAAAAGGGAATGCTGCGACCCCACAGCAAACTCTTCTCCCGCTATCGGAAGAGCGTGGGACAAGTACACAATGCCCAATCTACCTGATGCTGGTTTTTCTAGGAGTTTCCCTCCATTACTTTTAGGTGAATGCCGGGTAGGATCCTTAAACTATAGCCCGGGGGTCCTAGTTAATCCTTGGCTACCTTGATCTACCCAACCACATCCCCCCTTTCAGATCACTTCCTATGCTATTAAAGGGGAGTTGTCACCATGTGGATTACCCTCATGTAGCCTGTTACCTTAAAAATAAAAAAATAAATAAAAAAAATGAAGAAAACCTGCAGAATGTGCGCAATGACTCGGGATTGGGACTAGAGATGGGCAATCTGATCGAGAAGTGATTCAAAGAGCTAGTTTCCTCCACGGCAGAATAGAGTGGTAGTTCTTCTGAGCCCAAGTGAAGCAGCGTGAGAGGCGGAACGGATCAAGCACTCTAGTATTGAGCCGGTTCAGTCAAAAAGTCTTTAGCATAAATAATATATCAAACATTTAATTACAAATAATTAAAACTCGTAAGTAGAAGGAATGTAAATTTTGCCCTTCAACATTTTAAGAAAAACGGTCCCTTTTTTATGGGGAAATTATAGTCAGGAGTTTATTTTGGAAAGATTAAATTTAGTGGCATACGAACAAAATCTAGTAACAGATAATTAATATAATTATGTCATAACTGATTGTTCTAAATATCCGTTCTGTAATCATATTGCTTGGTATACGTTATCCACGCCTTCGGTCCAGTTGTCCTGTACTTAACACTTTATCCTCTCAAGGTCACTTCAGTTTCTTCATAAAAAGCACCTTACGCTGCTTTTATAACCATTAAGAATTCACTTCACTTACAATCATTGGCGTAAAGTTCGGATCACGTCCTTAATTACTAAATTTCATCACATTATTAATGCAAGCAAAGAACGCATGAAATAGATCACAATAAAAGTGCGGAGATAATGAATAAGAAAGACATCCAATTCAGACAAAAAAAGTTAGAATATAAATACCACACAACGTTTCTGGGATCCTGTTTCCTTTCGTCAGGTGCGAAGAAGAGTCTAGAGCGACACAACTGCACTTGTCAGTGGACAAAACTCAAAAACACTGTAGACTCTTCTTCGCAACTGACGAAAGGAACAAGGATCCCAGAAACATTGTGTGGTATATACATTGTAATTTTTTTTTCCGAATTGGCTGTCTTTCTTATTGAAAAATACGGAGAGTAAGTAAAAATTAAGCGAGGTACAACGAATTGAAATTTTTAATTTTCAAACTTTTAAAGGTATGGAGGCAATCCACGACGTGGCCACTTTACACAATGATATTAATTTTGATGGAAAATTATTTCCAGAACTGTGTTCCTATGTTAAGGTAAACGGTACCAACAAAAGAATTGTTTGGACAAAGCAACGTTAAAACTACAGTTAGAGAATATAATGAGAGTTTTTGAATCCCATTTCACATTGTGTAAAAGTACTCCTTTCTTCACCTGGCTTCTGTAAATTAATATAATAATTTTTATTCAGTGGCATAGCAATTCAATTATAAGTGTATATATTGTAATACCTAGTTAAGAAGACAAATTAAGAAGGCCATTATTTTGTTTAAATTTCATATTTTTTTCACGGCACAGACTAGGAGTGGACGGCTATTATTAAAATCTTTTGACTCAGACTGGAGATCTTGGGTGGCTCGTATAAAAAATTGTGATTGACAGCAGATAAATGCTCACAAAAGGGCGAACTATAATTGGAAGTCTTTGGCGGCTTTTAGATATAGTGTGTGACTGATGGCGAAACAGACCCCAAAGTAATAACGGACAGCAGTTTTTGTTGATATCCAATTACAAGACCAGGAATTGTTTATCTAACAATATTTTGAGTAGCTCTCTTAGCGTGAGAAAGCCGGTGGTGATCCAAATGTGGGAAATTAAAACCGTGGGAAAAAGGAATATTCTGGAGAGGGGGAAGCTGATAGGAAGTTAGTTGGATGCCAGAGAGCAAGGGAGAAGGACATGGATGAAAGTTAGAGGGAAGTAAAATCTAGAGGAAGGCGGATGAGTCGAAGGAAGCATATGGACGGAGAGGAGAGATGTAGGCCTAAAGTGTGCGGTTTTGGCATTAAATATGGCCAAATTAATAGAGAATTTAATAGAAGGGTTTTAAATATTTGAGATGTATGGCGAAGCTGAGAAAGAGTTTAAAATGGTAGAGATTATATGTCTAATAAAACTGAATGCTGTTATCGTGGTTTCGTTGTGAGATCTAGAACATTTGAATGGACTGAATATCTTGGTGGTGTCAATCATACTTGACAAATTGAATGGTGGCAGCGGGCGAAACATTTTAGTCCGTACGAGCAGTCAGGAATCTGGAGTCTGGATACCGCAAGGATAAAGTGTATGTGTATGTGAAGCGTGTGTGTGAAAGTCTGTGTAATTTTATGCACAGAAGGGCCGTTTTAGAATGAAGTGCGTTCCCGAACCCCAAATATAAAATTGTAAGTAACGATTTAATGATAAATTCTGTAAATCTTAAATAAAGGTAATTAGTCAGATTTCGTTTATTTTAACTTCATATTCCGTATATTTGTTTAAATTGTAAATTTTATTGTATTTTGTTTTTCTTATCAACCAAGTGAAGACCCTAAGATATAGAGTTTGATTTATTCAAAATGTAAATTGATTGTTTGTGTAACTTGATCTTGATGTGGCAAAATAAAAGTAGAGATTCTTGAATTGTATTCTGAATGAATAAATTGTTTTGTTTAAAAATTTAATGACTTGTTTAATTTAAATTCCTGTAAAAATTCATCTATATTTTGGTGCTCCAATGTGGGCAAATAAATTAATTTTCAAGTTGTTATTAAAATTTGGGCAACAACTTGAAGCAAGTTTATAATTTGTTGATTATTTATAATTTTTTTTGGTGCGAAAAAGTTCAAATTTCATTTATTTAAATTCTTTAATTGTGGTTAATTCAATATATATTAACATTGCTTATATTAAAACAAAAATACTTTAAATAAATTAAAAATACTGGGATAGTCATACTCTATGCACAATAACATTGTTCCTCCTTAAAGGAAAACCCGAATACAATAAAACCTATTCCAAACTAATTAACTCTAAAACTTAAATCCAAAGACTTTTATTTTCTTTATATAAATATTTCTTTATATTATTATTTATTAATAAATACGAAAAATGTGTATAAATTTTTCTTTAAAATTTAAAATGCTTAAGTCACTAGAAAATGAATTCAAAATTCAGGTAATAAGGTAAGATTCATTTCGACTGAGCGAGTGGTTTTGATAAACTAAAAGGAACGGTTTTGCCCACCTCTAGTTTGAACTGACGTAGACATGGACGCGACACAGTAAAATGCAGTCTGATGGAGCTGCAAATGAGCCTGGGGCGTGTATAACGCACGCCTCTTTACATTGCTACACTGCCGAAGCGAATAGATTAAATTTTTTCTCTGCTAAGCGCGTTAACTGGCTTAAAATTCCTGTTAGGTTCACTGGACCGTGTGTTGCTGGCAGGATAGGCTTCCAGTCTAATCGACTTCTTAAAGGAAATGCGCCTTCATCTCCCTACTCTATTAATTGCAGGGATTAAAAATTAGAATAATACCTACTTTAACCGACAGTGTATGTAATAGGTTTTTTTATATCTACTCTACTAGTAGCATTGTAAAAATTAATGACTTAGTAGTTGTTTTCATAAAAACAACAATTATTAATGCATGATGTAACAGTTTGCTTAAGATTTTTACCTCACATTCAACGGTATGTTATATTGGGTGAAAGAAAATGTATACATAATATTATAATAATACTTTATTTATAAATATTGATTACACTCGAGTATATATGCCTCGACCACTTTGGGAGGCAGCTGGCCGACTGTTCCCATGGGAAAAAAGAAACAGCTCTTACCAAAGCCCAAAGTCTGCGACCCCGGAACATACACCTCGCAATACTGAACGAGGTGCCTCTGCTGGTGGGAACCTTAGTTCAAAAAACAAAGAGAAGAGAAGGCATCCCCAAAACGTTGGAAAAAAATTAACGGTTCAATTGTCTTCTGTTATTTTCATCCTGATGGTTTATAAAAGTAAAGAAAACTAAACTTGTAATGATTGAAGTGTAATATACTGTAATACTAATTAGAGACCATTAGTGATTTTGATAATCGGATATTTATGGTGGATTCTTATCGGGACCAATTTCAAGGCAAGAATGTACAAGAACAATTTTAAGTCGGACGGCGAACAGCGTGGCAGGCAGATAGGTCTAGCCGGAAAGGTTACAAGTTAAATTTGAGTAAAAAGTTTTGGACAGTCAAATCCATCGAACAGTTACAAGGAATATCCTAATAAATCACGCCTTTTTTTGGGGGGGTGTAGACAGGCTATGTATAGGGTAATCCACATAGTGGCAATTCCCCTCTTATAGCATAGGAAAGGGATTTGAAAGGGGGTATGCGGAAGGGTGGAGGAAGTTAGTCAAGGGTAACTAGGGCCCCCGGGCTATGGCTTAAGGATCCTACCCGGCATTCACCTAAAAGAAATGCAGGACAAACCCTAGAAAAACCTGCATCAGGTAGGTCGGGCATTGGGTACTTGTCCCACGCCCTTCCAATAGCGGGAGAGGAGTTTGCTGTGAGGACTCAGAATTCCCTCCTCCGTGCCTCGACCAGTTTAGGAGGCAGCTGGCCGACTATTCCAATGAGAATAGCGGACAACTCTTACCGTATGCCCAAGGTCTGTGACCCCGGGACATACACCTCTCAGAACAGGCCGAGGTGCCTCGGCTTGTGGGAACCTTAGTTTGAAAACGTAGAGGAAAACGCATCCCCAAAGGTAGCCCCTTCGTATCTCTTCTACAAGGTTTTGCCTGCGAGAGATCATCCTCTTTCTTCAACCGAAAAGGCATCCCCAAAGGTAGCCCGTTTGTATCTCTCCTACAAGGTTCTACCTGCGAGAGAATATCTCTCGCAGGTACTGCCTGCGAGAGAATATCCCTCGCAGGCCTTGAGTTATAAATTACGCTTTTTTTTGGGTGTAGACAGGCTATGTATATGGTAATCCACATAGTGGCAACTCCCCTCTTATAGCATAGGAAAGGGGGGATACGGAACGGTGGAGGAAGGTAGCCAAGGGTTACTAGGGCCCCCGGGCTATAATTTAAGGATCCTACCCGGCATTCGCCTAAAAGTAATGCAGGACAAACCTTATCAAAAACCTGCATCAGGTAGGTCGGGCATTTGATACTTGTCCCACGCCCTTCCGATGGCGGGAGAGGAGCTTGCTGAGGGGTCGCAGCTTATCCTTTGCCATGCCTTGGCCAGTTTAGGAGGCAGCTTGCCGACTATTCCAATAAGAATAGCGGACAACTCTTGCCGTATGTCCAAGGTCTGCGACCCCGGAACATACACCTCTCAAAACAGACCGAGGTGCCTCGGCATGTGGGAACCTTAGATCAACAAAAAAAAACAGATAGATGTGAGGGCATCCCTAAAGGTAGCCCCCGCCAGAGCTGTCTGGGAAGGTTCACCTGCGAATAATCCTCTCGCAGGCTTCCTTGAGATAATATAAGTACCGTGACCGTCATCAATTCCACTCAGAGATAATTTGTAACAATCTGTCCACCCATTAATCCGGAAGGAGTTGCAGTTTTTAGTTTCCAGAGGAGAGACCCTAAAGTTACAACAGTGTTTCTTTAATCAATGTAAATTCAGTGATCTCATGGTCTTTTAATGTAACGAGCCCAAGTAAGTTTAAGCCTGGTACCAGCAGATGTTTGTGAGTACAAAGAAATTTGATAAAGTATTGAAAACGATAACTAAAAATAAAGTCGTCAGATTTCGATTTCACGTCTTATTTGATCGTTTAAATTCTAAGGTTGTAAAGGAATTTGATTGTTTAACGTAAATATAAAGGTTGCTTCTTTACTTAGAAGGCCCAAATAAATGACCCTGAGAAAAAATTTGTAAAATCTATAAAATTGAAAACATTTAAAATTGTTGTAATTTCACATGAATAAAAGTAAATTGTCTTGTAAAGTTTTAAAGAATTTCGTAATTATTTTGCAATCCTTCTCTTTAAATAAAATTAAATATAATTAATTCGTCAACCAACTATTGAATTCAAATCATTGAAGTAATCCTTTGTTTAATAAATTGTTTAATTAAGCTGTCCAGATAATCATTAGAATACATTAGACTAACGTACACGTTTGTGTCATTCTGTGTATATTCCGTATGCAAATCTATATCCGTGGAGCTAATTTCATCAAATTTCGGACACGTGTTTCTTGCGAACCGGAAAGAAACACTGTGGGGGTAAGAAGACACGACTATCACAGCTGATATTTGAGTCGAATAAATTATTTTTTAGTTTATAGTGTTATTCCCGAATTTATTTCTGTTTAATTTCAACCCCTTTCGTCAAGGGGAAGGGAGCACCGTCAGGGTTGGGGATGGAGGGGCGTTACATGAGAATAACGAGAAAATTACCGAAATTGGAGTTGAATCCGTGGTTATGGAAGTGACTGAGTTTAATTTTGCCCCTACGAGCGGGGCTGGAAGCGGAAAACAATGTGTGTTCGTGTGTATGTTTTTCAATAAAATCTACACTCGTGGAGCAAATATGACCAAATTTTGTACATTAATTCCTTTCTAAATTAATACAGACCCTGTGAAGTTAAGGCACGACTACGACCCGTGGGCTGTGGGTAGATGGAGTGGAAATTTTAAAACATGCAAAAAAGGCCCGTTTTTGTGTCGGATAAATATTTTGGGGGGTTTCTGAGATTGACAGTGTTCTCCAGATGTTCTTTGTGTAAAATTTCAGCCCCCTTCTGCAGGCGAAGGGAGCACATTTAGTGGTGTGTGTGTGTTTGTGTAGGGAGGGTAACGTAAAATAAAGCGAAAACATTCAAGATTGGTGTCAAATACGGGGTTATGGATGTTGCACAGTTTAATAGTGACATTCAAATTGTCGGTTAAATTGTACTCCAACCCCTAGGAGTGGGTTGAAGGGAAAAACCATGTTCTGCATAAATCTTAAACAGATATTTTATTATTTGACATCATAACAGACATTCAATGGAGCAATATACTGGTTTATTTGTTTATTAGCTGAGTCCCGGTGTTGCCCGGGTATGTATTGCAGTTAGCCCGGAGAAGAATTAATTCGATACTAATATCTTGCTAAACAGTTCACATAACCATTATCAATAGCGCCAGTGTTTGGAAATTTACGCATTTACATTCCCCTTCCCGACCTAACCCCTAGGCATCTAGTTTCAAATAAACCAGAATGGTGACTGATGGTATTCGGGAATTCTCCTACTACATAAAATAAAAGTGTCTAATTAAATAAAAACGGTAAAAATTACTCCATAACTTCTTAAATAAAGTCCTGAATATAGCTGGTTCCCTAAGAAAATAAAAAATTTACCCGCTAACGGAAGAGGGTTAAAGCTACTTCTGGTAACCTTTTGTCAACCGCGTCCACCTCCACGAAGTGGAACATAAAGTTTCATTAACCGCATAGGTTAATGCGAGTATTAAGCTCAGCGACTTCTATAACTCCGGAATGAAAACTAATATCGGCCTTATTTTATTACTTTTTATGTCAACACTTTCCACTACCACTCTTACGATAAGGTTGTTTCCTTCCCTTGCCTTTTGGAGTGGAAATTCTAGTATGACAGCATCAAATTAAGCTGCCCCGAAAACGTTTTATTCGACGTTAATAAAGGCCGTTTAGGAATGTTTTTAAATTATACCCCCTCCACCCCCAACCGTGCAAGCGAGAGAGATGTGTCTTAAGGCCTCAGTGTTTGTTTCTGGATCGTAAGTAACATGTGTATAACGTTTTGTAGAAATTGGTCTACACATTTGAGATTGTACACGTAAATTTGTTTCACCCCGTCCACCCACCCTCACTCCTAGTGGCTGAGCTGCACGTTACCTAGTATGGTAAATGTCTGAATTTAACTCAGAGACTTCCGTAACCCTAAATTAAACAGTCTCAGTTCTTAACTCATCACTTTATATAACGGCATTTCACCCCCATCCTCCTCCTAGTGGTTAACTACATCTTAACCAGTTTGGCAAATGCGAGAATTAAACTCATTGACTTCTATAACGTTGGATTTGACACCAATCCCGGATGTTTCGCGTTTTTTTCGTGTAACTCACCTCCACACTCGTTATAGGTGTTTTTTTAAGGGTTGAAATTATACACTAAATACATCTGGATAGAAAGTTTTCATCACATAGACCCCAATAAGCAACTAATAAACGATAATTTCTGCTGTTATAGCATGTTTGTAAATGTGACGCCGGTTCACCCCTTGGCAATTTCCTAACGTTTTGAAAGGCCAACAGGAATCTTGTCGGGGGTGCCCACAACAACTCACTAAAGTTTCATCGCAATCCGATGAATGGTTTAGGAGCGCATAGGGGACACACAGACAGACATCCATTTTTATACGTATAGAGATGAACATTGACATCGTTTATTCATCTGTGAGGATTAGTGAACCTCCTCCTTACTTCTGGGTTCCTATTCCAGATCTGACGGTTCTGCGACCGGAACACTCCGGTTCAATGTGGAATTGTCTTGCAAGCAAGGCTGCTGCTTCTTACTTCTGTCTCTATCGGACTATCAATGTAAATTACATAATAATAAAGGATAAAATGCGTGTTGGCCGCTGCTATATCCACGTGCTCATTATTACGAAGGATTTCTTTTGCGATAGGTGAGTAAACGAAGGACCGGCGACCCTGCTAAATGTCACGACAAATAATATTCATAATTTTCTATGACGGAACACCATCACCGACGATATATAAATAAATGAAAACATCAACCTGTTTCGTTATTATTATTAATTTAAAATGTTTTAACATTAAAATTGAAAAAACAGTGTGTGGGCAAATCACATCTAAGAAATTTATGTCCACTACATTTCATGAAAATTAATTGTAAGTAATGTTCAATATTTTTTTTATTAATTCTATTATAAATTAACATGTTTGTAAAATCTTGGAATTTTTAGAAACACGGATTTTGACAGATCATTTAATTTACTTTACAGCACCTGAAGTGGTCCTAATAAATTACGGATGAATTTTTGAGAATGTTTTTTGTATTATAATGTTTAAAATTTTAAATTAATAATAAATTTATAACGAAACAGGTTGATGTTTTCATTTATTTAAGGACGTCAGATAAATGTAACCGTTATAAGATTTGTATCATAATTGATCATTTAAAAGCATATTTATTAAAAGAATCACTACCAATTGGAATAGTTTCCATATTATAGAAGGAGATAGAAATTATAAGTCCACATAAGTTTCAGAAATGTTATATGGTACATTAAACTTGTATTACATTCACTTAATGTTAAAACCAAGAATAATTCTTTACGGAATAAAGTTGCCTTTCCGGAACTGTATACCTGTTTGCTCAGTGGTCAGGTTTGAGGAAGGAATCGGGAGGGGGGGGGGGGGGGTAGCGTGGTTGTCCGCTCAGGGCACGGGCGCTCAAAATACGGCGCCATGGGCCAGAGACACGCCCTTACATGGCACGTCACGTATCTGCTTTCTGCGCTCGCACGTATTTCTGATATCATGCCATGTCACGTTTTTAATATATTATTTGAAAGGTTATTTAAGGCGCTTGAGGAACTCTAGTCACTTTTTCCAATAGAAAAAAATTATTTTACTTAATTACTTTAAGTATTGTTATTTATTAATAATAATCCATTCCTGATATCTCCAAAATTGCCGCTCGTACACAAATTTTTCATTGAAGGATAGTTGTAGATAATTTAATTATCTTTTTAACGCATTATCGGGTTTCAAAAACAATTTACGAAAATACATCTAAATTCAAACAAAAGAAACAGAAATACACGAGTTATCATTATTTAATTGAATTTGAAAGCTAATATCCCGACTTTTTCACATTTTATTAATTATATTTGATTAAATAAAAAAAATATCTGCCTGACGTACTGTCTCAGACAAGTCCTTTTATTAATCAATAATGTAGTCTTTCTGGGTGTAGAGAGTGAATAATGTCTTCCTGGGCTTCTAAACGAGTCAACAATTGTATTCGACGTTTCGATGACGTTAACTGCCATCGTCTTCTAGCTCCTTTGCTAGAAAATGATGCAGCGAACGTCATCGAAATGTCGCGAATATAATTGTTCACACAGTTGCTAGAAGACGATGGCAGTGAACGTTATTGAAACGTCGCGAATACAATTGTTTATTCTGTTAAAAGCCCGAGAAGATTTGATATGGGTCACTTTATTGTTATTTAATTACGCCAAATTAGTCGCGCGTATCTAAGTACATGGGCTTCAATTTTTATATCATTATTATAATCACACACACGTATGTACATATATATGGTTGGAATATAAGACCATCATCAATAGTACAATACTGTATTATTCTTACAAACCGAACAGAACCTGTATATACAATATTTTATATTATATGTTACTATCTCTAGTTTAAGACTTCTAACGGTATAAGATTTACTTTTCCTGGAAGAGAGGAGTAATGTACGGCTTGATAGGTACACAGACGGTGACTACTGTCACTTGTCAAAGCAGACTGTTTGCTGTAGTGAACCACGTGACGTGACAGCAGTGTGCGATTGAGCCTGCAGTCACACTCCAACTTTCTGGACGGAACGTCACGTGATAGTACGTGATGTGATGTGTCTACACCTTTAAAGACCACCTAGGAGATCCAGTTTATTTTTTGTACAATGGCTATTGTCAACTCGTGTTGGTCCTTTTCGTATCTATCCTTGTTCTTTTATATAACTTCAGATCCATTTATCTCATTTAAGTCTTTCCCGGTATTCTCGATATTTTATAATCTGGTTTGCGACCTATAAAAAAGGTTGGGTATTAGGCAGTGTTTAAAGAAAGTTTTTCTAAAACTACCAAACTACATATTTACGTTAATCATAAATTGTATTTATAATTGCTATGATTACACTTTTTATCTGGCCGTCCTTTATGAAACTAAATGATACCAAAATGCCCTAGATAGATCAACACGATCCTCTTTTTATAAATTTACTACTGACGTAACGGGACATATCTATAAGCATAGAAATAAAATATGATGAAGACAAAACTGTGAAAACACGTAAAAGAGAAGAAAGCAATACACACATAAATAAGAATAATTCAGAAATAACCAAAAATAAAATAAAATATAAATTAGCGAAATATTAAAAATTGGTAATTAGTAAATGAGAAAATTACAATCAAATAGGAAAATACATAAGTGAAATGGGATTAACCCGTAAACGAGAAGGAATAATTAAAATATAGA
Organism: Zhengitettix transpicula; assembly: GCA_037074705.1. NCBI lineage: Eukaryota > Metazoa > Arthropoda > Insecta > Orthoptera > Tetrigidae > Zhengitettix > Zhengitettix transpicula. The sequence continues at coordinate 123,183,660 of CM073592.1, read as the reverse complement.
ACTATATAATATAACACGCCTTCACGTGATTATAGTTCGACGAGCCTTCACCAGGTGTTTGTTGGTTGTGGACTACGCCACGACCTAGTTGTTTATTGTGTGTTCAGCTTCCGTGAAATTCGCTTGTGTCCTTTAGTTGACTGAACCGGCTGCCCCGTCACGTTTGTGCTTGTACTCTCCAGAACATGGTTTCCATTATGATTTGAGCTTCAGATAATGTGAATTTTATAGAGAATCCGTCGTTGATTTCAGGGTTTGGAATCAGGTCATTTCATTACAGGTAGCTGTTCATAGTGAAGCGGCCGAACTGAGTAAGCTGTCTTCACTAAGGGGTGAACGGACCCGGCGTTTTAATAATATGCAGTGATCTTGCAATCCTCATTTTTGCCTCCATGTGTAGTGAATTTAGGGCCACATGAGTGTGGAATTTGGACGTCGAAAGTCCATTGCTAAAGCTTCGTTCCTGAGCTAACAGTATCTGGTCCTGCGTTGGTCGGATTTCGACTACCTCGTTTCACCCCGCGCGTCATGATCAGTGTACTGTTGTGTTCACTTTGAAAAATTGTCTTTCTGTTACTTGCTTCGGACATTCAACGTTGCTAGTGTTTCACGTTCATGCGTCCTAAGCACCATCCCATCATGGCCGCACTGCCAAAATCAACCGAGAGGCAATCCTCGCTACGGTAGCCGCCAAGTGGGACGCTGTGATTAACTTGTTCGAAATTGACCTTGATTCAGTTGAGGCTCATATGGAAGATCTTCCGTTGTACGAAAAGTGTTTCGGCGAAGCTCACGTCTTCTAGCCGAGGCTATGGTCCAATTACTCGAGGAAGACGATAAGTAAATTGTAGAGGCCGAAATTGAATTTTCAATTTTAGTCGCCAAGATTTGGGCTACTGGTCCCAAACTAAAGGTCACCGTCAAACCGCAGAACTTGGACATTTCCGCCCAGGTCTTGTCAGCCCGCCATGTTTTTTACATTCTGCAAATGTTGAGCAGAATTAAATTTCCACGTTCACGGATCGACTAGAAACATGTTCAGAATCCATAGCTTTATTTTACTCATTAGTACATCACGATTCATGTTTGGAACCGATTCATCAATTTCAATATTTGAAAGGAACGTTAAAGGAGAAGCTGCTGCTGTGATTCGCCAATTTCTATCTGCACAAGTTGCTTGATTTTAAATGTGTCAAATTGTTCAGTAACTACTTTGAAGGGGTTTTTAAACATTCGTGGAACGGTCGTCAATACTCTAGGAGCTTTAGACATTGACGATCCATCCGATGTCTTATGTCCTTATCTCTAAGGAATTTAGATCATATCACCCTAAAAGGGTTCGAATCACAAATTCAAGCATACCGTTTTTCGAGATACCCCTCGAGTTTACCACAAAACGTCTTGATGCTTTACAGACTTCAGAGATGTTCGATTCCACTTCCCGAACCTCCAGCTCGGAGAAGGGACATGGTCAACGTCTGCTATTTGTTAAGAAGTACGCTATTAAAATGCAGTCGGATCTGATCACGAAGCGTCTCATTAAGTGCCATAAACGATTCGGGCCTCATTTTTTGTTCTGCTGTCCCGTTTATCAGAGTTTGTTTCTTTCGGGCACATTTTCCTACATAAAGGAAGGCAATATGTGGTTTTCTTGCTTATTCATCGGATTGCCCTTTCAATGCCAAGCGTTCTTGCTATCATTGTAGTTTACGACAACTCCTTATTACATTCTACCATGCATCCAGCTGAAGCCAAAGAGGCGATAAGGTCGGTTGCCCATTC